>CM062814.1:600574562-601324182 GCA_031772625.1 Pinus tabuliformis | reverse complement strand
AATGTGGAATGATCTCACCTATTATCTCCAATCCCCATTGCTCAAATGGTTGTTCAATATTGATTGGTTGTAACGGTAATGGGGGTTTTCTCTGTTTCCCAGTAGCTATTTGACAAACTTTACATCTCCTTACATAACTATGTGCATCCTTGAATAATGTTCGCCAGTAATAGCCAGCATGTAGGATTTTATGCACAACTATATCTCCTCCAAAATGTCCACCATCTGGTCCATCATGGAGTTCCTGCAACACCTTTTCTGCCTCAGATTTTTCAAGACATCTAAGTAAAACAAAATCATAATTTATTCTAAACAACACATCATTGACAATTTGATATTGTCTAGCTTTTAGCCTCAAGGCCCTTCTCTTCTTATAATTTAAGTGTGTTGGGGCATATCAATTTCTTAAGTAAAATATGATATCAACATAATTTGACTCAGTGTCATTAAGGCTTACCTTATAGACTTGTACATCATCACTTGAGTTTTGTAGTGTTGATAAATCAAATGCTCCTGCTAACATCCTGCAAAAACCTTGACCTTTTACAATTTTTGTTGGTCTGATTTCAATGTCATATTCTTGCAGAGCTATCACCCAATTTGCTCTCTTCTCCCCTACATCCCTTTGTATCAACAGATTTCTCACTGCTGAGAATGACACTATTACTTTGGTGTGGGTTTTGAGGAGAAAAGGTCTGAAGTGTTTTATTGATTTGAAAATAGCAAAAGCTTGTTTTTCAACATTTGAATAATTCAATTCAGCCCCTTGCAAATTGGAGCTAAAGAAAGAGATTGGGGCTTCAACTTTTTCTTCATTGACTTGTGTCAATATGGCTACATACGATTTATCGGAAGTGAAATTATATAGAATGAAATGATTTGAAAAATTCGAAGCTGCTTAAGAGGGAGCATTAATAATTGCTTGTTTAATCAAATCAAAAGCTTCGTTTTCTGTGTCCCCATTTAAAAAGAGAATTTTTCTTTATCATAGATTGAAGAGGTAAAACAATCCATGAGAAGTCAAAGACAAATCTTTTAACAAAATTAATCTGACCTAGGAAATATTACATTGATTTTTTGTTATGAGGTAAAGGAATTTCAGAGATTTCTCTTATTCTATCATGGTCAATGTGAATCCCTACTTTGGATACAATGAATCCAAGGAGTTTTCCTTCACTTAAAGTGAAGAAATATTTCTTAGGATTAAGAGAAATTCCATACCTTTGACAACGCTCAAAGATTTGTTTTAAATCTCTCAGATGATTACTGCACTTTTTTGAATATACAATTATATCATCCAAGTAGATTACTACTGATTTTTTTACTAAACCTTTGAAGGCTATGTACATGGCTCTTTGGAAAGTAGCACCAACATTAATTAGTCCAAATGGCATCTTCTGATAAGCATAAGTGCCCCATTTTGTCCTGAATGTAGGCTTCAGCTAGTCATCTGGATGTACTAGGATCTGATTATAACCTGAGAATCCAACCAGGAAAGACATTAGTTCTGAGCCTACAACTGATTGAAATATTTGTTCCATAGGAGGCAATGGAAAGTTATCCTTTTGACATGCTTTGTTTATATTGCGGAAGTCTATGCATATCTGAATATCGCCACTCTTCTTTCTGACTGCGACAAGATTGGAGACCCACCTGGAATGTTTGACAGGGAAAATAATCTTAGTTTTCAGCAATTTGTTTAATTCAAACTTAATCTGATTTTCTAAATTAGGATGGATTTTTCTTAATTTTTGCTGAACAGGTTTCTCATCAGACATCATGGGGATAGTATGTTGAATAATAGAAGTGTCATATGTTTTAAGATCTTCATAGTTCCATGTGAAGACATTCTTATATTTTTTCAACAAATGTATAAAGGCTGATTTCTCATTTGACGTAAGTCCGAGGCCTAGATTAATATTTTGAGGTTTCAGGTCAGTTCCAAGATTAATCAATTCAAACTTAAGAGTTGAAATCTGAAGTTTTGAATTGTTGGGTCATTTGAATCTGTCCTTAAGGTCATATAAATCTTCTAACTTAACCATAGACTTTGGTATAACATTATTGGCTGTTTCTTTCTTAAGTTGGCTGTTATGCTGGTCTTCGTCAACTATTTGGTCATCATAAAAGCCTTTTGATGTCAAAAGCTTATGATATCTAGATCTCTATTAAAGACTCTCCAGTTGGTGATATTGTTGGGAATAGAAGGCCTAAAAATTGATTCAATAGAAAAGTGGTCAGGACTATAATCTCCTGATGGAATAAGCTTGGAAGCCACATTAGCTAAGAGATGAGCGCTTGCATTTTGGAGTCTCGGAATAGGGGAAATATTAAACGTTGTAAAGTGGGAAGTCAGGTCTTGGACTAACGATTGATAGTGTTTCAAATGTCCTAACAAAAATATGTATAGTATTTATTACCTGCTTTATCACAATTTCTGAATCTCCAAACACTTGGAGGTGATTGATATTAAGTCCAACGGCCTTATACAAACCTTGAACTAATGCTTTGTATTCTACAGTGTTATTTGTGCAATCAAATTCAAGTTGGCATGCTAACGTAATCTTTCCCCTTTTGGGCTAACTAATATGCATCATGCTCCTGCTCCATCATTGGATTTAGATCCATCAAAAAATAATTTCCAAAATAAAGAGCTAACTACGGGTTTATCTACAAAGTTTACACACTTAGAAGTATCTGTTTGAGAAAAAAATTCAACTTGAGATACTACAAAGTTTTCCAAGAAAGGGGAAGTATAAGCATTAATATTTCCTAGAAATGATTCTAGTAAGTAGTTTATGATGATATTGTTGCTATACGTCACTGGTTCATTTTCTCCTTCTAGGTATGTGACTATGTACTTTTGATGTTTTTTGTGATCAACCCTTATCTTATTTGGCTTGCCATTATAGGGAAGCCACATGTGATACTAGTCAGTGGCAAAATATCCATGAAGCTTTTCTGACCAGCCTCTACTAAGGATTAAGCCACAGAAATTGGGAATATCAGATACAAAAATGTCAATGACTTGACAGACTTTGGGATTTGACGAAAATTTGATGGTTACTTTCCCCAACGACTTCGACTTGAGACCGACCTAGTTGCACAATGTTTACAATGGATTTTTGAGGTCGAACATTCAACTTTGCACAAATTTTTCTAGGTAAAATGGTAGATGAAGATACTGAATCAACTAAATAGTTGTGTAAATTATTATTAAAAATTTCAAAAGTAAGGAGGAATGGAGGAGTATGAGATTTAGATCTTCCTCCAATCAGAGCAATGTCGGTTGGATCAATTTTGTTTAAAGAGGCGCTAGGGGGTTTTCCCATTTCTTGGGCAGCTTGTGAGATCACAACAGTAGGAAGAGGTGAAGTAGGTACTACTTTGAGCTCCTTAAGGAGTAGTTTCTGCTGATGTTTTAACTTGCTAAGCTCATGAAAGGTTATGTTTTCCCTAGTATTTTTAATATCATCAACAATATTATATTCCATTTCATCAGATACTATTAGGGTTTTAGTTGAAGATGAAGAGTTCAACTTAGGAGGAGTAGTTTGAGTGGATTTTGGTGAATATTTCTTAACTATTGTTTTGTCGTTGGGAGGTGGCATTGAAGACTTTTGATTTGGATTTTTTTTATGGAAAATCAACATGGTTTTTACTTCGTGTGGCAACAGGCAGTGCTTCTTGTGTTTCTTTGTTGGGAAGTATAAAATCCCACATTCCTTGTAATTCTGCCACTTCTTCATCATTTGTTTGCTCTTCATTTGTTAAAACTTCATCTTCCTCTCCATCTGATTCAACATTTGATATAGCATTTAGAGGTTTAGGATCAGCAGGGGAATTCCTTTTAAATGGTTTAAAATATTTCTTAGAGGAAGTCTCTGCTACCTGTTTTTTAATATCAACCATTTCGTTAGACATGGTTTTGAGGACTTTCTGCAAACCTTCAAGATCAAATGGGTCTTTTGGTGGTTTCTTCTTGGATTCATCCCTAAAAATCACTTTCTTGGATTTTTGTTCTTCTAATGCATTTTTCTTATCTATAGCTAGAATACATTTTTCTACAGTTATTGCCTCTTTCATATTTTACACCAAAGTTAGTTTGGCAGCTCCATCGACAAAATAGCTGTGTTGGAAGTGAGAGTGGAAATATAACACTCATTTTGGACCTCATCGCTGGGCTTAGATGTGACCGGTATCTTATTCAGTAATTTATTGAAGCAAGAGTTGAAGCCTTTTATTGGTTCTTTAGGTTCAACGTTCAAATTGGAGAGATCATTGATTAGGGTAGCTGTGGATCTATCATCTCCAAATTTAGTTAAGAAATTCTCTTGAAAAGCATCCCAACTATTAATGGAACCTGATGGTAATGAGAAGTACCATGATCCTGCTACTCCTTGCAAAGTATATGGAAATAATCTTACAACTGCATCTTCTACTACTACTTCGTTCAAGTTAATGGACAACACAAAATTGTTTATGTGTTCCTCAGCCAATAGGCCACTATCAGGATTGAACTTTGGTAATAATTTATCTAGATGGGATGGTAATGAATGTAAAGGTGCAGCCATCCTAACAGCTCCTGGATTTGTCCATGGCCTTTGAGGAGGTTGAACCATTGTTGGTATTGGAGGAGAGGAAGATGTGGTAGTGGTTGAAGGTGATTGGGTAGAGGAAGATGGAGTTCTAGTCCCTGTGTGAATCGTGATCTGGAGTGGTGAGGTGGATGATTGGTCTTGTGATGATATGGATGGAATGAATGAAGATGATGATTGTGTTGATGAAAGAACCTTGTTGTGAGATTCAGATGGTGTCTTCTTAGCTTTCTTACGGCTTGGTAGAGGGAATTCGAATGGTGGGATTCCAAGATTTTCTCTTTGTGCTCTAGTTAACCGTTGAGATGGGGTAAACTGAGAGGTAACACTATTTTGGATAAATCAGATTCCTCTTGAGATATAGAAATCTCATGTAATTTATGAATCAAAGATTGGACTTCAGGGGCTTCGGTAGAAGAAGAATGATCTGGGTTCTTTGGGATTTCAGCAGTGGGCTCTGTTGTTGTTTTTATAACTTCTCTCTTAGGATTAGGATATTTTGAATGTGGTCGAGAAGTTGGAGTTGATGGTGAGGGAGTTTTACTCTTAGAATGGCCTATTAATTTGGATTTACTTGCCATTCACAGTCATGCCCTCCTTCTAGCGCCAAAAATGTTGAAGCCTCAAAAATCATTGCTTACAACATTGGGGGAAAACCACCCAATCTGGACCTTGGTTGGCAGCTCCTTTTCTGTTTGGTGTAGTGGCTCCGACTGGGGTAATGGGACCAGTTTCCCAATATAAATCATGATAGTGTTGATGGGGTGATATATGATAGTTCAACATAATGTTTAAGCTAAAAGTAATCTAATCTAAACTAATAATCACATGCATATATCCTAATTTAAAGACTATCTAGCTATGACTATACCCAGGAATAAAATTGAAACATGCGATCTACAATAATGTCCTAAAGAAATTGGTAATAAAGATCATTCAACTACAATAGGAAGTGAAATCATTTTAACAATAATTTCTTCGGATAAATTGTTAGCCGAAATGACTGTGAAAGATATATCACATAAGGATTTATTCATATATTTAGCATAAAATTTGGGTCATCACCATACAAAAGTGCAATAATGCTAACCAAGCTTTAAACTTTCATACATAAACAATTTGAAGAAAAATTACTGCTTAACAAATAAACAAAACGAAATCACGAGATAAAAGTACCATTTATAATAAGTTCTTCTCATGTGTTTTAGCAATATCGACCTACTTCTAATCAATCCAACACCATCTAAGAGTACAAAAGTGCAATTTCAGTAGAAGATGCTAGATAAGATAAAAATAAATCTTGTTCCATTGGTTTCTCCAGAACTAAGTCCTCAAAAGGAAAGAAGTGCATGTTTTGAAGATTGTCTCTAATAAAATTTTTGGACCCCTCTCTAAATGCATGAGAGGTGTTTAAATACTAAACTATAAATCCTAATAATATATTATTACAAAAATAGTTGAGGAGGTTTAAACGACCTTCTTCAAATTGTGCAAAAAAAAAAAAAAATAGAAATTAAGATATGGTGACTAACTCCTTTGCATTTGATCTTTAAGATCGTAGATGTCCATCATGAGTTTGAGCTATGTCAATCGACTGATCATAGATTTCAACTGCCCAATGAACAGGACATCGGTCAATGCTGGCACCATTTTCTGCATGGAAGAGGTTAGGCATCGTAGGGTCATCCACTGGATGTAAGGTTTAACTAAATATTGCTAGTACGCTTCCCAGTTTAACCTGGTCATTTGCCTAATTGCTTCCTCTTTTTCTCCTGTTGCCTACCTCCACTATTGTTCGAGCTGTTTGACATTCAGAAGAAAACCTGGTACAGACTCTGCCACTAGGTTTGCATTGTGTAGATTTTTGTTGATAATTTCAATAACATAGTTCACTACTGCTGTTGCGACCGCCGTTGCCTTTTCTGCTTGCCTAATTCGAGAATCCCAGTCTACAAATAAAATTTCTTTGTGTGACTCCTCTAGTATAGGCAAATTGGCCTTCCTCCCATCCTCTGAATTCTGCTAGGTGATGAAGTCGAAAACTCTTTTCAAGACTTCATCATATTTGAGTCTCATGTCAATGACTTGACTCTTTAACTTGTCACTAGTCTCGCGATAAGGGCTCAACTGTGAGACCTTCTGGCATATAATTTATTTTTGATGCATTAGCTGGGGGTTTAGGCTGAGATCTTCAATTATAAACTGATCAATATTTGGGCTATCCTTCTACTTATCTGTTAATGCTTGTATCTGTACTTCCTTTTCTACTAAATTGGCTTGATGTTTTATTTGCATCTGCTCGAATTCTTACTGGAGCTTGGCTATTTGTAATTTCGCTTGTTGGTTAGATTTTTCTTGCTCTAACTGTTCTTCCAACAACAAAATTTTATTTTCCTTTCCTCTAAGCAACATTTATACTTCTATTGATTTGTCAATAGTCACTGTAGCATAGGCTACTGCAAACTGAGACAGTCTAGTAAGGTTGTCAGATGGGTTGATGGGTGAGTCTTTCCAGACAATATCCATTGGTTCATTATCAGGAGTAGTAGCAGCTGTAGCATCCAACTTCCTCTTTTTTCTCTGCCTTTTGACAAACAACTTTGTGGGTTGGTATATAGAACACATCTAAAGGAGGAATCTCCTCAATTCTCAAACAATTTTAGAGGTAGGAGTGGCAGGAATGTGCTCTACCTATTGATTACTTACAATTTTCTCTACTGTAATTTCTTGAGTTGTTTTGTGTTGCAGATTCTGTGGCTTAGGTGCTTGTTTCTCTGTATGGAGTTTTGTATTAAAATGCTCCCATTCTTTCTCTAAATCAATCACCGGGGGTTTTGTTGACTGGGTGGAGGTGGAATGAATTTTAGCCTATTTTCTAGCTGAGGTTTTCTCAGCTGTCTTTTATGTAGATTGGGGTGTATCCTTTTCTGACTCCTTACCTTTCCTTCCCCCATTCTGTGACTATTACTCTGATTTATTTGACTCCCTGGTAGGCTTCTCTTGGGACTCTGCTTGGGAATCATCTTTAGAATTTTATGTGGAAATTCCTTCTAGGCTTACGCTGGGAGTTGGCTCCCTTATCGGTTCAATCAATAATTGGTCCAATGGGACCTCTAACAATCTCCTTTCTTTGTATTGATGATAGGCTTCAATCTCTTCTTGGTAAAAAAGTAGTGATGAAATGTGCTTCACTTCTGTGAATGTCTCTTTCTATAGGAAGATGTCATCAAATGGATCTTCCTCATGACTAAATGCCTTCACTTTTACCATGGTAGTGAAGTCTTTGGCAGTTCCATTTGGGTCATACTAGCGACCTGGGAATTTAGCTAATTTCAGAGATTGCATGACCTCTGCCTCTTTGAATCCATGGCCCAGATCGTGCAGTGCAAATGCTCCACACTGTAATGGAAATGCATGCTAAATGGCTTTTTTCGCTTCCTTTAATTCTTTTCTTAGCCCACCCTCACTAGCTATTTGATAGGCTATCTCTCTAGCCATCAATTTGTTTGGAACGTAGTATGGGAGGAAATGAGGTGAGGTGATGCTCCCAAAAACCATGATATATGTGAATGTTTCCTCCCCAAACCACCTGGCCACTGGGAGGATATCTACCTTGGCTTCCTTAGAAAATCTAGGGGCATCTCGGTTGTAAACTTGTTTGTGGATAGGTAGCATGGCCCCATGACAAATTTTGTAAAAATGCGGGTGAAATTGAGACTCCCACATGTCCTTATGATATATATGAATGAGAAGTGGATCTTTCACACTCCACTTCCATCCCATGATAGGAAATTTTGGACCAAAACAATTTGCATCCATCACATAGACACTCATAAAAGGTGGAGGGTAAACCCTCGTTGAGACACTCCTTTTCCTCCTATAACCGATTATTGCCTTTGCTAAATTATCAAAAAAAATTTGGGCCCAATTCATTATGGTTGTGTTTATGACTGCATCTATTAATGGCAACCATTCTGGAGAAAATTTAGTGCTATCGAGCTTACCAAACATCCTACATAGCATGGCTGCTGCAAAACTATGGGGATGAGAAATAGATGCAGTAGAGTACATATCCGCTTTGTCCTTTTTGATCTTGCCTCATTATTCGACCAGGTCTGGGTGACATCTGATGGGTCCTCATTCTCTTTGGAAAACTTCTCAGGGAACTGTTTGTTGTAGATGGCTTATGGCTCTGGTAGGTGGCTTGTGGCTCTGGTAGGTGGTACATAAGCCGTAGTTTGTCTGGCGAAAAAGATCCCATAACCTCTTGGATTCTATTCTTAAATTCTTTGTCTGAGATATCAGCTTGATTAATAATCCACTTAACCATATTTGTGTAAGGGATTATCTTTGGGCACGCAGCTATGCGATGTAGAAATTAGCATGTCGTCTAAAAAATGGTGGCATTTGAGGAAGTATGAACGTCAGCTGTGACCTTTGTTTCCAGAGGTCTTGGTTGCTCTTCTTCTAATAAATCATACATGGTTTCCCATGTAGAGGTCCCTCCTTCTCTGCTGCATGTAGTATCTGTGAATAAAGGAGTCATTTCTGATTTCTCAGATGCAACTGCCTTGCCCTTCTTTGCCATCACTCCCAAAGACTCCTTCTGTGGATTTTCCCTGAAAATGGAGAAAAACAACAACTATCAGATATACAGAGATAAGAATGAATGTAAGCTGGGATAATACAGATAACTTGAAAAGGTGATAAGAAAGGAGTTTTATTTGAACACAAGTGAGAAGATATCATATCACCTTGGATGGCTTTTCACACATAAATACCATTAATTTTACTAAATGCCCACTAATGGTTCGTTATCTCTTAGCTTTAATGCTCATTAATGTCCTCATCGTAAGTCGGGAAGAAAGCTTCCAGGGTGATGAGCCTTTAAATGGAAATTTTTCGATTTGCGAAGCAATCTCGTAGATCGCATTATCGCGTTATGTATGTATGCTTTCCTTATTGTTTCTGCGATATGCGAGATGCGGGTTGCTTACTACTATTTCCAGGACATAATCCATTTGTCAGGTTTTCTTGTGTAAAGCAATTTTTATTAAGTAGCGAACCTAAATACTTGTCTATGATGTATTCAAGAGTGGGTCCAGGTTTCAGTTGCATTTAACAATCTTGACAGATGGTAAGTTTATAGTGTTCCTTTAAATGTCTGAAATGCGATGCGGTAAGGGAAATGCTGTTATCGCAATTTCACATCTCGCACATTTTTAAGGTAACTCATTAAGGTGTACCTTCTAAGAATAGCAATATGCGATGTGGGCTTTAACTTTAATAAAATGCCTTAGGACGTAGTTTATATAAGAAATGTAATAGTTTCAAAGTATTAAAGTGCGAAGTCGTCTTTTGATCGCTTTTCGCTAGATTTGGTGGATTAGCAAGGCTTTCAATCACGCTTGATCATGGGATATGCAGGAAAGAGAGACATTGAATAGTTTTTTGAAAAGGTGTTTGATTGATATCTTATTCCAAAAATTAAATAAAGAAAATGCCTAAATGCTAAACTTATTTTTGGAAAGCTTTTTTAAAGGGTCCCCATTTATTAATGTAATATTGACTACTACTATTAACAAATGGGGGGTCGTTGAATAGCACAACACAATCCAAGGTTCTACCAGTTGTTTCAAGGCTATCTTGCACTGTATGTGCAAGCCACAATTTCCCTACCCAGTAGTGAACATTAACTATAAATTCATCAATGTGTAACCACAAGCAATACTGTAACAACAAAAAGAGTAACAACAAGTAATAACTGTAACAACAAAAAGGGCTCACAACAACGCAATGATAAACATTCACAGCAATAATAAACTCACTGAAATGAACCTAACACATATCTAATCCAACAGCACCTGGTCAGGAGAGTGGGCCCTACTCCCTGATCAGGGCTGTGGCGAGATCAAAGAATCATGATATGCTCAGAAGGTCAACTTGTAATTAACAAAATAAATATTAAAATTGTGTTGTTATAGACTCAAAGTTAGAGTATTCTTCTGCAACCTTAATGACCCTTAACCGTGTTGGCTTTCACAGCCCACAACTCTACTTTATACAATTTGTCAATGGTACAACTCCTAGAATTATGACACTGTCTACCCTTAATTACATGGTGGTTTTCAAAAAAAATAAAAATGTCAAAAGATAGAAATGTGTCAATCGAAAAGTTGATTCATCGTTGCAGCCAGTATTCAAGAATAGCGCTGCCAGTTTGATAGCAATGTTCAGTGAATCATGGTCCTAGTCATTCTCCCTTTAAATATGAAAAAATAACTGAATTAACAAGTCACTTAGGTAATAATCCCCTGCAACTATGCTTCATTGACCAATAATACATAAAGACATGATGAGAGGTATACCTGTGCAATTTAAGATATTGATTAACCACCATTGGCATGAAATGAACAAAAGAACATGGTAAAAAGGGTGAGTAAAAGTATGCAAATCTAGCCACCAACATCTCCACCCAACTGGACTTACTACATGTCCTCATGTAGTTTTCACCTACGCAAGTCTGGGTTTGAGCTGCGATGATCAATGTGAAGCTGTGTAAGATCGTATTTTGCAAACATCTCTATCCCTGGAGGCTTATACCCATCTATTTGGATGACTTCTTTCCACCAATCCTCGCTTACCTCGTACGCTGGAGTGTATTGATCAGCTGGCAACGAGTTGATGGAAAATCAGAACCTCAAACTCATCCGTTGGACCCCATGAATCTACATGCAAGAAATATACCAGAGTACCCTGTTTAGAGCTCGAGAAAAATTGGGGGCCCCAAAAGGCTCACATATCTTGACAGTTGATGACGAGAGAATCCACCTTTTCTGGCAGCTATCCTGAGCCTCCTCCTGACAAGTGAAGATCTATTTTGTGCATATATCAACACACCATTACTGAGTTTCCAACATCTGTTCTTTCCATCCTTCGATCCCCAAGAGGGTTTCGTGTCTGTTATAAACATTCAAAGACTGACAATTCTCCATCCTAATGACAAGTGACCTATTTTCCTGATTTTCTTCAAATGTACCAAAAGCCTTTTTCCATTTAGCTGGTTGATAGTGTAGGGGGTAAAGGATTCAATTTGAATGTATCCTACATATGGCACCGGGTTAAATGATTGATCATTGCCCATGAAGTAGTCATGCATGTACAACTCGCATGTCAAATGTTGATCCAAAATATTGTGGCATCTCATGATGCACAAAAGATGATTGAATCTTCCATATCGTGAATAAGCTCATGGCGAATTCTTTCTAAACAAAAGAATAGATATTTTTTGTGGAGGAACAAGGTGTAGCTATGAGCAGGGGGATTACAAGCCATTACCTGCTGAGCCAAGGTAAACATCTCTTCCTTATTTGCCTTTAGTAGCTTCACCTATTCTTCCAGCCCCTCAATTTGCTTCTATTGTTTCTCTTGCTTCCACTTTTCCTTTTCTATCTATTCTATGTAACCAAAGACTATTTTCACAGCTTGGTCATGAGTTTTCCTTATTCCTTCCCGGTGTGCCTCTAAAGGCATGGACCCTCATTGAAAGAGCGTTGTTGTAGCTTGCTATTTCTAAATTTCTACAAACATGATAAACTCCCATGCCTCGATCATATGCAAAAACAAATCTATTTGTGTAGCTACTAAAGTCATTGGCTTGTTGTCAGTCTGTGTTGCCACTTAAACAGCTCCAGGTCAGGGCTTCCCAACATTTTTCTTGTGCTTTCTCACTTTTCTTCGTAGGCACCGCAACCGTTTCCTCAATTTCATGATCTCCATTTTCAACTACATATTCTCTCTTAATTATGCTTGATATCATTCCTTAAGAGGGGGTCTCCTTCTCACACATTGCTCGATAAAATCTGTTTCATAGCTACTTATTCCACAGGCATCATAGTTGGTCTAGGGCTTGGCAGGTTGACGTTGAAAAAATCGTCAACTGACTCTTTTTTTACTCTGATTTCTTTCGTTTGTTCCTCGACCTGGGGAATAATCCTGCCATCTCCTTCTTCAAGTCTCAAGACCTCTATATATTCCCTTTACACTTCTGGATTCACTGCAAGGTCTTGTGTGGTAGTGTCTTTGACACCCTCCTCTTGTAGTTGCTCTGCTACCCGCCCATCCTCTTTCACATGTGTAGGAATGGTTCCTAACCCTTGCGGGTTAGTTTTGTCAGCAACATCCATTTCTCACAAATGGTTTCTAACCCTTGTAGGTTAGTTCGATTAGGAGTGTACTCTCCCATTTTCTCTAGAATAGTTTCTAACCCTTGTGGGTTAGCCTCATCTGCAACAGTCTCCTCCATATGCTCAAGAGCAGTTTCTAACCCTTGTGGGTTAGTCTGATCAACAACATCTTCCTCCATCGGCTCATGAATAGTTTCTAACCCTTTTAGGTTAGTATATTTGGCTGCATCTACCTCCATCTCCTCAGGAATAGTTCCTAGCCCTTGCGGGTTAGTTTGTTCAGCTTCGTCTTCCTCCATCTGCTCAGGAACAGTTTCTGCAGGAGTAATACCGGCCAAAGCTTCTTCATTTTGTCCTTCAATCAACACTAGTTCTTGTGTGACAGTGTTAATATCTAACCCTTTAATTTGCTCAATTCTTTCACCAATCGACACTGATTTTTGAATAACTATTTTGATAATGGTGCCCTTAGCTTTACCAACAAATTTAAGGATAAGAGGAGAAGCTTCTTCTTTCTCCATGCATCTAGAGGAAAAGGTTTTCCTTGCACCTCTTGCAAAAGATGCAAGAAAAGGAAAACGAATAATGATTTCATCAATTTTCGTTCTCTTAATGCCTGCTGACGTAGACCCTCCTTCGTATTCTTCTTTATCCACCGACTGCCCTATGATCCCCTTTTCTCTTCCTGCCTATGCTTCTTCCGAGTTGTCCTTCTTCCCAACAACCAACACTATCTCTCGTGGAGTGGTGTCAACTACAACCCTGTTTCCCCCAAAGGTTCCACAGTCAATTGAACAGGTGGCGTTAGTTCTTGTGTGACAACACTGCCTACATTTTCAATTATAGGTTCTTCAACTATTTGAACAGGTGGTGTTTGTTGTTGTGTGTTAACACCACCTACATTTCTGACCAGTAGTTCTTCAATTGCTTGGATAGGTGGTGTTGGTTCTTGTGTAACAACACCACCTACATTCTCAACCAAGAGTTCTTTAATTGTTCAGATAAGTGATGTTGGTTCTTGTGTGTCAGCACCACCTGTAACTGCACCCAAGGGTGGTGATTCTTCTCTTAGATTGTCAGTTGACACTGGTTCTTTTAGATCAGTGTCGACTACACTCTCTTCTATCTCCATTGCATCAATCTTTATTGGGCCAACAGGCAACGCTGGAACAATGTTGTCTGTGGCCTTTTCTTCCACTCCTATATCTTCTTCCTCTTCCCCTACAGGTAGCATATCCGCAAGTTCTTCCTCTGCCAACTCGGTGAATTGTGGCCAAGCCACAGAGGTTCGAGACAGAGCATGCACCACCAATAATCTAACCAACCCATGATTTGTAATAACTACTAATGGCTATCGAGACCGCCAAGAATATTGCACCATTAAGTGGAGGCTACTCCATAGGAAGTATCACATGTCCAAAACATGAACTCGTGCATGTCAAAATCGAAGGCATGAAAGAATTTTGAAATGATACTTAAACAATGTAGAGAAATAACCTTCACAGGTAACATACCTCATTACAAAATATGCCACCTCACCCCATGGATATGGTAATGATTTACGATCATACCCTCTTCCTTTCTGGACTGCTGTCTCCCTAACCTGTAAAAACAATTCTGGAAACTTTGGTAGAGGAGCCTTCCGATAGAACCATTTCTAACCTCCTCATTGTAATCCACTGGCAATTGAAATAGCTTCCTCCACGACAAAATATCCAATCCACGGACTCTAGAATGATTTCCTTCCAATTTTAGCACAAATTCTACTCTGATGTATTCATCAAATCCTTGTAGCCTCTCAAAATAGACACGCCACCTTGAATCCAAGAAAACTTGCCAAACATCTACGTTGCATCGAACCTGCTCTATATTCTTTAGTTCATGTCTCACAGACTGTCCACCCATTCTATAATGGTTTGTAACAACACTTCAGAGTAACAATAGACTGTCGGGAAGGACTGTCGGTAGGTAGATTTGCAGTGAGAGGTGTGATAGGGATGGGGTGTACTGAGAGTGAAAACCAGAAGGATAACGATGAAATATGGAAAAATCACTGTAGATAATGGATAATAATGGTAATTATTTCGTAGCATTGGAAAGAATCGTTCATTAGTGCAACAATACTAACTTCAAGTCCCGATGCATATGGGCATCATGCGAAGTATGGTGGAGAATCGTGAGTGAATGCGCTTAGCACAAGGTTTGATAAAAATAATAATAAGTCATCATTATAGTACCTCCCCCCAACTAAGGGATGACCATCCCTGGTCATATCGAGTCATGTCACATGAATTATTAATCAAATCCACAAAGTCGATCAAGGACGTACCTGGGCGACTTACCCTGATGGAGTAAAAATAAAGGGGAGTAACAACACCCAAGGAGTAACAACACCGCTTGGACACTTAGTCGAAATCATGACAGAGTAACAACACCGGAATACTTAGACAAAATCGGGATGGAGTAATAGCACCGATGGAGTAACATCACTGGACGATTAACAACAACAGTGGAGTACTTAGTCAAAATTACGATGATCAGAGTAACAACACCGAAGGAGCAACAACACTAGTGAAGTACTTAAGCAAAATTTCCATCATTAGAGTAAAAACACTAGAGCAGTAACAACGCTAGTGAGGTACTTGCAAGAAAAAGATTGATAGAGTAGTAACAACATTATTTATTTGTTTATTATATATATATATATATATATATATATATATATTATAGATATAAATCATGGGGGTGTAGAGGAGGAATTCCTTGCACTAATAACTTCAAAACCATAGTTATCAGAGAGATATTTGATAAAGGAGTCTCTTGAAGCTGGATGGTGATATAATCTGAGGTGATGTTCATTTACGATCAAAGGAGTGTGTGCCTCATCAATTGTGATAATTCTAATAGTCCCATTATTGAACACCGTATCAACTTAATATGGTCCCATCCACCTTGAGCAGATTTTTCCCTTAAAATACTTGAATCGAGAATCATAGAGTAATGCTCAATCCCCTCTTTGAAACACCTTTTTCTTAATGAATTTATCATGACATTTAGTTCGCTGTTGCTAGATTGCAACAGTATTCTGGATAGCTACCAAACAAATTTCATCCAACTCATTTAGTTGTTCCAGTCGATGTTTTTGGGCTTATGAAAGATTTAAACTTACTTCAAGGGCTGTCCTAAGCATCTTAATTTCGAATTCCATTGGAAACAAAGGGGATTTCCATAGACAAGCTCATATGGTGAAAACCCTGTTGTGTTCCGCCATGTTGTTCTATACGTTCACAATACCTTAGGAAGTTTTTTAACCCAATTATGGTGATGGTTTTCTACAGTCTTTGTAAGAATATTCTCTAGTACCTTGTTTGTGCTTTCGACTTGACCATTCGCCCAAGGGTGATATGGAGATGTTACCCAGTGCTTGATTCCATATTTCTTCATAAGTCCTTCTATCAGATGTGATGTAAACTATACCCCTCCATTTGAAACTATCTCTCTAGGAGCTTCGTACCATGCAAGAATTTCTTCAAATAAAAAGTTTGAGACAACCCATTTCCTTGCTTTCACAACAGCCTTGGCCTCTACCCACTTTGTTACATAATCCGTACAAATCAGAATGTGAACTTTCTGTTGTGAAGGTGGATTAAATGGCACGAAGAAATCAATAGCCCATTTTTCAAAGGGCTCAAGAGCTAGTTGAGGTTGTAATGGAATTTCATCTACCCGACCAGGCTGACCCATCCGCTGGAAACTATCGCACCCTCTAACATATTTCCTTGCATCACGAAAAATAGAAGGTCAATAGTATCCCATTTGTAACACCATGTGACATGTCTGCTTATCTACAAAATGTCCTCCACAAGGATCATCATGAGCATCTCTCAAAACATCATAGATGACATCTCCACTTATGCAGAATCGAATTTGCTGACCATATCCTGTGTAGAAGAGATATCCCTCTATCCATGAATTACAGGCACTGTGATGGATAATCATTTAATGTTCTTTGTAAGACAAGTGTTGAGGCACCTTTCTTGTAGCAAGAAAGTTAGCAATATCTACATACCACGGAGTGTGAGTAGAAATTGCAAAAAGATGTTCATATGGAAAACTATCCTCTACAGGTGTACCTTCATCACTAGTACCCATCCTAGACAGGAAAGCCGTGACTATGTTATCTTTCCCTAGTTTGTCTACAATAGTAATATCAAATTCCTGAATTAACAACAACCATCTTGTAACACGACCAGGGGTTATTGGTTTGTTCATAATATACCTGATAGTTGTATGATTAGAGTGCACGAAAGTAGGATACCTTGTGATGTAATGCCAAAATTTATTAACAGCGTAAACGACAGCCAAAAACTCCTTTTCAGTTACCGTGTAATTTAATTCAGCAGGGGTCAAATTCTTGCTCACATAGTAAATTGCATACGGCTTCTTGTCCTCCCACTACCCCAAAAACGCTCCTACTGCTGTTTGAGAAGCATCAGTAGAGATGTGGAATGAGAGATTCCAGTTAGGACCACGTAATATCGGAGACTTGCAGACTAGTTCTTTGATTTCTACAAAAGCTGCTTCACATTCATCTGTCCACACAAATTCTGCATCTTTAGGAAACAATTGAAAAAGCGGGAATATTATTTTAGAAAAAATTGTATGAAATGCCTAGAATAGCCAGCATAACCAATAAAGCTGCGTACCTATGTCAGTGTCTTAGGCATCAAAAATTTTAAGATTACCTCTACCTTTGTAGGATCAACCCGAATTCCTACAGCTGAAAGCAAGTGTCCCAACACTATCCTTTCCTTCACCATCATATGGAATTTAACTGTACTTAGAGAAACATGTGTATGCTTGCATCTTTCAAGTACTTTCTCTAAGTTTTCAAAGCTTCTGTAAAGGAATCCCCATATGGGGTAAAGTCGTCCATGTAAATCTCAACACTGTCATTAACTAGAACAAAGAAAATTCTTAATATTGCCCTTTGAAAGGTAGCATGTGTGTTACAAAGGCCAAATGGAAGGACTCGGTAGGCAAAGGTTCCCCAAGGGCATGTGAAGGTAGTTTTGTCTTGATCCTCAGGAGCTATTTGTATTTGATTGTATCCACTAAATCCATTGAGAAAGGAGAAAACCTCCTTCCCGGCTAATGTATCAAGGACTTAGTCAATAATGGGTAAGGGAAAATGATCTTTCTGAGTTTCTTTGTTTAGTTCCCTATAATCAACGCAGGTCCGCCACTTGCCATTCTTCTTAGGAACAATGAGTAGTGGGGAAACCCATTGACTGTCCGATATCGGATAAATAAAACCCACATCTAATAGCTTCTACAATTCATCTTTGAAAATGTTTTTTAAGGCAGGATTCATTCCTCTTTGTGGATGCCTAATATGCCGACATTCCTCTTTAATGTATATATGATGAGCACATAAATAAAAAAGGATGCATTTCATATCAGTATATTCCCAAGCAAAAGATTCTTTATGCTCCTGAAGGACTTTTAGCAGTTGTTCGGATTGCGAGTGTGAAAGGTCAGGATTAATATTCAATGTTTTCCCTGGTTAAATTTCTACAGGAACACTATTACGAGGTACAATTTTAGGAATGTTTTCTATTTTTGTTTCTGGTTCAATATCTTCCTGAACATTGCAGCCCATGATAGTTTCTAACAACAACAGGTTGAATTAGAAATGGAGTCGAGATTGTTGAGAAAGGTGCTAATGGTATTGTCTTCTATTTCATCTTTAAAATAGAGAGCCTCGCTGATGGTAAGGATGGGTCTAATTTCTTCATCTTCATATTCAGGCTCTTTGGTAGGTAGAGACTTTTGAATCAAGGTAAATCCAGGTTTATTTGATGAACTTGGTTCTGCAAGGGGGTAAAGGATAAGGTTCTTTGTAACTTCCCCATTGGATATTACCATGTTTCTAGACCGACACCCAATGTAAGCATCTGTGGTTGCGAGCCAAGGTCTTCCTAAAATCAAAGGGTGCCCAACGGATGGGGATTGGGTATGTAAAACCAGAAGGTCAATGGGGTATTGCTACGAGTCTACCAAAATAGTGATATCTTCTAGCTTCCCTACCGGTCTAATAGTAGATCGATTTGCCAATTCTAGGATGGTGGGAGTTGGTTTAAGGTTCTGTAGATGCAAGGTAATCATGGTTGTAGAGGTTATAACATTAATCGCTGCCCCCAAATCTACTAGTACATTTGGGATATCCACCCCATTAATCTTCATTATCAGAATTGGATTGCTAGGATCCCCATATTTGACAGGTATAGATTTCCCCATCATTATATCTGATAATTTTCCCAGGACATGAATAGTAAGTGGGTCCTTTTGGTTTTCTACTAGGTTTTTTAGAACAATATTATTTAATTGTCTTAACATATATTGTTACATCGTTCATAGCCTGAAGTAATGGAATTTTCATGAATAAATTTTGCAATTCTCCCAAAAAGTCAAATTCAGGATGAGGACTTTGTTTGCTCAAATATAGTCTTTCAGGATAGGGTGGATGAGTTTGACACCCTCTAGTAGAAATAGTCTATGAAGGGGCTTGTTGCTTTATAGGAATATGTGTTGGCTCTTCCCTTATCGTTCTTTGTTATGGTTCTGAGACTTCATCATTGGTATTCTCAACAATTATAGGTGAAGTCTGAGTATTGACCACTTGACCAAATCGAAGATTTAATTCATTACATTCCATAGTGGCAATACTATATGCAGGGAATTTGAGTGTCCCAACTTGTTGAGCCCCTCTGTTATTTGTATTCAGATTGGATTGGACAGGTAATTAAGGATGAAGAGGAGGATTACTGGTGGGCATATTAGTACGCAGCTGTCGCTGTTGTTGCGACATAGGTTGGGAGAATTATCCTGAAGGAGGAGGAGGAGGTCAATGCTAATTCTGGGACCATGAAGAATTTTGACTAGATTGAGGATATCGGGGTTGCCAGGGTATTGAATATTGCTAAGACTACGACTAAGAGGGTGAAAAAGGTACAAACTTCTGACCAAAATTCATACTCAACATCTGTGGTTGCCATGGTTCCCTTGATCCCATTAAATTAATTTGTTTTTCTTCTTCATTCTTCCCTTGAAATACTTCCTTAAATCCAGGAAGAGACGGGAAAGTGCTCGTGGAATGAATCTATTCACATATAGCGCAAGCCTCCACAGAATTTAATGGACATTCCTTCAGCAAATGCTTCTTCCTGCATTGAGGGTAGAAAATAGACACGACCTTCTCTACTTCCATCTGCTTTTTCTTCGTTTGCAACATGTCTAGCTGCAATGATAATGTGCTCAGGATATCGGTTCTCAAGTTATCCAGTAGATTCCTAATTTCAACCTTTGTAACTCCATTGTTGGATGTTTTGAGAGTTCGGATTCCCTGCCTCTGTCTCGCAGCCCCTTGTGAACACTTGATGCATAATTTATAGATGGTATCAAATTCCTCCTTTGATATATCTCCTTTCCCTACTACGTTCAATAGCTCCAAGGGTTCCTCCCTCGGTGCCTTGAGAAAAATGATCTTCAAGATATTCTTATCCAAGTCACTGTGGCCGGATCTTTGCAAACTATATTGAAAACATTCCACAAAATCTTCCATATTCTCATCCTCTTTCTGCATAATCTTAAAAATTTCTTCCTTTACATCCTGAGATTTGCAGTAGTCCTGATATTTCTAGAGGAAAATCATCTTCATATCATCCCATGTAGCAATAGATTTTCCTCCGAAACCCATAAACCATCTCAAAGTTGTGCCCTTCAAAGTAGCGAGAAATATGTTCAATTTCTGAGCATTAGAAATGTAATCATACCCTCAACAAACAACGTCGAATTGAAAAAGAAATGTTTCCGGATCCTCGGAAGTAAGACCATGGACGTTGGGTAGCGCTGTTAAAGGAATATGGTTCATAAGTGCATCACCTCTGATATCTCCAATTGGGAATTTAGTTGAAGAAGTTGCAGGAGCCATGAATATCTGCCAATACTCACTTGGAATTTCAACAGGTTATGGCTCTAGTTGTTCTATAACAGATAATCGAAGTTGTTTAACAAAACTCCCTTGATCGAATGGTGCCAAGAATTCCTTCAAATCTTATTCCTCTGAACTTACCATATGCAGTTCCTCAGATCCTCTTCTTGCTACTATTCTTCCTTGAATTACACTTATACTACTGGAGGAGGTTATGGTTGTGAAACTGATTACCCTCCAGATCTCGTATGAGATCTTACCCTAGCAGCAGCTCGTGATGATTCTCCAGACTCAAACCTTGAGATGATCTCCTAGATGTAAGTTTTTTTTCCCAAATCAACCCCTTTTCTTTTCGAGGGTCTCCCTTTGCCCCTTTTATTGGTGTCTTTGTTCATACAATCAGGAAATAAAAGGGAAAGATTCAAACAAATTAAAAGCTCAAGACCTGGAGCAGGATAAGGACTTCCTTCCCTAAGACGAGAGAGTGGCCCCTAAAGAAAATAAAGGAAAGAAAATAATCAAATCACAGAAATCAAGGTCAATACCTGAAACAAGGTGAAAAATAAAACTTCCCTTCCCAGGATGAGAGAACAATACTTATGAAAAAAAAAACAAAACAATCTGAAGCTCCAGATCTAAAGAAAGGTGATAAAAACATCCTTCCCCAGGATGAGAGAATAATCCTACAAAAACAAGAAAATCAATGAACCAAACAACCAAATGATCTAATACTCAGGACCGGGAGCAAGGTGTAAGCTTTCTTCGCTAGGACAAGAGATTAGTCCTATGGTCAATGTTGGTTGTACTTTTGTGCCCTTGATAGCCTCCCCGAGAACAACGCCAAAATGTTGGTGTCCAAGTATGAATCATGCAATTCACCCAATCCACATTTAATTGTCAATCCAGGGTTCTACCGATTGTTTCAGGGCTATTGTGTATTGTATGTGCAGGCCACAATTTCCGTACCCGACAATGATCATTAACTATAAATTCATCAATGTGTAACTGCAAGCAATACTGTAACAACAATAAGAGTAACAACAAGTAATAACTATAACAACAATAATGACTCACAACAACGCACTAATAAACATTCACAACAATAATAAACTCATATAAATAAACCTAACAAACATCTAATCCAACAACACTTGGTCAGGTGAGTGGGCCCAACTCCCTAATCAGGGTTGTGGCAAGATCAAAGAATCACAATATGCTCAGAAGATAAACTTGTCATTAATAAAAGAAATATTACAATTGCACTATTATAGACTCAAAATTAGAGTATTCTCCTGCAACCTTAACAACTCTTAACATTGTTGGCTTTCACAACCTGCAACTCTACTTTATACAATTTGTCAATGGCACAACTCCTAGAATTACGACATTGTCTGCCCTTAATTACATGGTGGTTTTAAGAACGAAATAGAATGTTAAAAGATAGAAGTGTGTCAATCGAAAGGTTGATTCACTGTTGCAGCCAATATTCAAGAATAGCACTGCCAGTTTGATAACATCGTTCAGTGAATCATGGTCCTGGTCATTCTCCCTTTAAATCTGCAAAAATAACTGAATTAGCAAGTCACTTAGGTAATAATCCCCTACGACTATGCTTCATTGACCAATAATCCATAAAGACATGACGAGAGGTATACCTGTGTAATTTAAGATATTGATTAACCACTATTGGCATGAAATGTATAAAAGAACACAATAAAAAGGGTGAGTAAAAGTATGGAAATCTAGCCACCAACCGAACTCATCCTCGAAAAGAATAAAGTCTTGGATTTAGTCAAAGGAAAATTAAAGAAGCCTACTAATGAGTCAAGTGATGCAGAAAAGGAAAAGTTCGAGGAAACTGAAATATTGGCCATGACACTAATAGTGGATGGAATAAAGGATAACCTCATTCCATATATATCCAACATAGATTTTACTAAAGATATGCATGAGACATTATGAAAATTATTCACAATTAAATATCTTGGTCAAATTTCAAGTCTTAAGAATGAACTAAGATCTATAAAGATGACAAAATAAGACATTGTGGCATCCTTATTTGTGAGAATATCTAGAATCAGAGTTGAACTCCAGGCAATAGATGAGATAGTACCTGAAAAGGAACTTGTAATTACTACACTTCTAGGATTACCAACATCTTGGAGTGCCTTCTAGCAGGTCTCAACAGTTGGAAGGAAACTCCTACATTCAAATAACTATGGAATGCATGCAGTCATGAAGAAGTCACAATTTATCTAGTAAGCAACAAAGAGAATGAAAAGGATAAAGTTTCAAATGCCTATTACACTCATCACAAGAACAAAGGATCATTCAAGAAGTCTACAGGGCCTAGAAGGAAGATAGACTTATCCAAAATTGAATGCTACAATTGTCACAATATGGGTCATTATAAAAGTAATTGTCCTGAAAATATGAGAAATAGAAAGATAAATAGGGATCATGCAAATGTTGCCAAACATGGATTTCCAAAGAAGCATAAGATCGAAGAATCAGAAATAAAGGACTTATACTACTAAGTCCTTCTACTCTAAGTTTTTAATTGTTTTATATTTTTATTTTTAGTAATTGTAGATTTAACATGCTTTGGAAAGACATTGTTGATTTGTTTTGTGCAAGTTATAGGTATCCCTCGAGATTGGATTAAGAGGGAGCCCTATACTTTTTTCTAAAGATAAGTATCCTACTCCTTGTATTATATTTTGTATTTGGTTTTACTTTTCCTATCTATGATAATAACATTTCTTTTTATATTTTCCTTGTTTAGGAAAAGCTTGCTGATAAGCTCAAGGGCGATGGAAAATAACTCTCAAGACAAATAATAGAAGTTATATTGGAATTGATGTCCTATAAGGTTTGTCTAGAAAACAACTCAAAGGTATTCTTACATAATATTTTGTCACACCTCGTGCATTTCCCTGTGACATACCCCAAAGTTCCCGAAACAAGACCATTATGCAGTGTACTCATTCATATATGCAGCTCAGATCCTTCCTAAGTCATTAATTGGAAAATGGCTTGAGCTTTCCCTAGACGAAATAGCTCTAAAACCCTAATTTGAACATCATCGCGCTTATGAGACTCAAAACAATGATGATCACCTGTTGCACTGAACTTGACCCACAATGGTGCCGCTCTATTCCCTTGTATACCCACGATGATCCCAAAAAGGCAACTTTCCTTAAGAGGATGAGAAGCTTCGTGACCTAGAAGCTTCTAGAGCGGCGAGCTGGAGGTTGTTTAGCATAGATGAGGTCAAATTCTCCCAATTTGGCCTCTTGGTCTTATCCCTATGAGCTACCTTTTTGAGATGACGGCCTAATCCTATCTTTGGAGAGGTCCTAACTCCATTTCCCAACCTATATATACATCTTTTCCCATTCACAAATGGTTGGTCTATGCCTATTTTCACCCTTATGCTAAGAGTGTGCCAATATGCTACTCATTTGGCTTGGAGAAGGAGTGCTTGGAGAGCCTAGATTAGACTTGGATATTCATTCAAGGAGAACCTATCAACATCAAGGCTTGGTTGTATGCTTCCCCTTATTTTCTATTAATATAAAACTGCTACCTCATTTTCCCTAAATGTGTATGCTCATGTATCATTTAACTTAACATTCCCTGATCAATTAAGTAGGTTGCTTTGGAATATGCTATTTGTACTTGCATGCCTTGTTGTGTTTTGATCCCTTGTGCAGGTGCATAAAAGCTGAGAGGAGCAGGAATGAGCCCGTGACACAAGTGATTCAAGGTCTTCAACAAAGGAGATCGAGATAGCATCAGAACAAGGTAGGCCATCTTCTTCATTTCTCTTTTCAATTGCAACTTAGGAAAGTGTCTAGTATATTGTCACTTAGGTTGCTAGACCCACTCATTCGGCTAGAGGGATCTTCTCTGTCCATAGAGAGAATTTAACTAGACAACAAAATGGTGACTCCAATGGGGAGCCTATGATCCTTTCCATCCAATCCTTTACTTTGTTTTTGTGATGAGTTTGACCAACCGTCGAATCCCATACTTGTTTTCTTGTTTGTAACTATTTTCACTTCTTGGTAATTGCTTGAAGGTTCTTGATTTGTGTTGCTCTTGAAGATTTTTTGTTTTTTCTTTATCTTTCTTGACCATCGCAGTTTTATCCCTCATTGTCACGATGACATCGCTGATATGTTGACTATGGTAGTGATGATCATTGCTTTTCTTTTAATAGGTGCGATGATAACAAAGGTTAAAGAAAATTAGGGTTTGTCTTCTTGTTTTCAGTTTTTTACCTTTTGTCAGTGGCTTACCAGTGTGATTTTAGTTTCCTTGTCTTGCTTGACATGTTTGTCTGATTACAATTGCCTCTTTATTTGGTTTTAAGTGTGTTTGGAGCTTGATCTACCTTCTAGGGTTTTAGGTCTTCTAGGTCATCCTTCATTCACTTAATTATCTTCTCTTCAGAGATCGATTACCTTTGTTAAAATAGTCTTGTGTTTGGATGTCTTTTGCAAATCACTTTTGGTTTGTGGGTATTAAGTTGTTTTCATTAGTGTCGAATTGAGTAGATGCTTTGAAAGTCACTTTAGTTCCCTTTGGCAAGCAATAGATTACTAAATTGTTTGTTTCGATTGAACTAAAAGGAAAAATTTGCGTTGAATTTTGTGTTTTGAAAAACAAAAGCGAAAGTGTTTGTCTTTTAAGTAGTTTTCGAAGAATTTGTTGCATTCAAAATCATTAATGTGAAAGAGATTTTCATCATTATTGAAGTTGTTTTCATTCTCTTTTGCTTTTTGCACTAGATTACATTGATTGCATTAAAAAGAAAAAGAAATCATCATTATATCTTAAGGTAGTTCACTTTAAGGTTTTGTTTGGCATTGCATTTGCTTATGATATGAAAGATTAGATTTCATGCTTTGCGTTTAGCATTTGAAAATTATCATTGATGCATTTTTGCTTGGTTGATGCATGATTTGAGTGTTTCTCTTCCCTACATAGGTAGCTTTCATCAAATGAAAGGATTCA
Source organism: Pinus tabuliformis (assembly GCA_031772625.1). Classification (NCBI taxonomy): domain Eukaryota; kingdom Viridiplantae; phylum Streptophyta; class Pinopsida; order Pinales; family Pinaceae; genus Pinus; species Pinus tabuliformis. The sequence goes on along the minus strand of CM062814.1, from coordinate 601,298,383 downwards.
ATTTCATCATTTAGTTGCATTTTAGGAACATGTGACATCGTTAAAGCCTTGAAATCAAAACATAATTTCAAGATCGACTTTAAAATCTATCAATTAATATAAGGATCATTTGAAACATTAATGTTCATACTTAGTGGTCTAGGCTAGAGACGTGTTTCGACGTCTATAAAACTTAGCAGCTGTCATTTGCTTTTGCATTAGACAATGCTAGCATGGACTTTGATCCCCGTACTGTCGAGTATATGAAGGGAGACCCTTATAGGTTGTAAACCTTTATCCATAGGAATCTGAGTCTGTCGCCCTGTAAACATGATACACTGAACACAACATTCAGGGAGATTTCCTACACGTACCTCAAGTCCTTAGTAAATTTATTTGTTGATTGCAGTTCACGATTACTTGCTACTCCTTTTGCCTAGAGTTACTTGAGTGGTCATTTAGATCTTTCCTGACTCTTTAAATTTGAAAATATTGTTGAGCACTTGTCCTTTCAAGCTCACTAAACCATTGAAAGTGACTAGAGTCACCTTTTCGTCCTTTTTTCGACTCTTAAAAGATGAAAAGGAAAATTTTTTGTTTCTAAAAATAACTACCCATGATAAACATGTCGAACCAAAGCAGTTGCTTCTTGGACCAATATTGAGAAATTCCTATTAGTTTCAAGATTGTTAATAAGCCCTCAATGAATCTCCATTCCTTTTCTGCTCTTGAGAGGATGTCATCATGGTTGAACCATTGAGTTCATCTCACAGTTCCCCTTAATTGTCTGATACTGAAGGGTCCTCCCAAGGAGTTCATCCGGAGCTTCTTCAGTCACTTGAAGATCAAGGTTTGGAACTTAGGATTATTCCAAGTATCTAACCCTTGTCGTCTCGTCCACCTCCATTGGATTCCTAGTAACCTCAAGAATTTGATACTGAGACCCTAGACAATCCTATTTAGATCCCTGAGAGTCCACAGAGGCTTGTTATTCATCCATCAAATCCGTTATTCGATTCTCTTGTGATATCTCCTCGACATCCTTACAGTCCTTACGATCGGCCTAATATTCCTTTGGAGTTATCTCCTCGCACATCTCAGGTTCCTCGTCACTAGTTGTTTCCATATATGGAGTCAGAGGGTGAAATCCCAACCTCTTCTCTGGGTCATTCGGAAGTTTCTGCTACCCATACTCCTCATGTTGATGATGAACAAGGGTATGAATTTCCTCCAGAAGGCTTTCCTTTTACAAGAAGAGTCCCATCTCTCACCCTTCCTGAAACTAGTGGACCCATGTTTCCACTTGGTTATACAACCTTAGCTCAGTTAGTTTTGGGTACTCCTAGTGCTTCGTCATTGTATCAAAATCCCATTTGGTCTTCAAATGTTATGCCTACATCTGGTCTATTCATTCCAAACACGACCTCTCAAACTCCTGTACAAACTGTTGTCACATCAGTTCCTGTTCAACCTATGATTACATCGCAACCTGTATCGTCATTTCAACTGACTCTTCTGGTACAACTGACTGTTTCAGGTCAGGTTTCGATTTGTTCTTCTACCCCTCCGTCAAGTGGATAGAATGTGCCACCGCTTGGGGGGCAAAATCCGAATATTACTCTTGTGTCAAGAGAAACCAATATGAGTGGATTACAAAATCACATGGTGGGAGTTAATCAACCTTATTATGGTGGTATTCCTAACCTTGTTGGTCCATCCGGGTCAGGTAAGATCTAGTATCAACAACCTTATATGACTCAATTTCCACTCCAACAGGCTTATGTCCCATATGGTTCATAAGCCTTGGTCAATTCGTCTTACATTCCTCAAGGAGGAGCTTATGTCTAGCCTGGTCAATCCGCTATTCTTGGTGGACATGGTCAGATTCAATTTGGAAATTACCAATACCCATAGGATATATCCCAAGGAACTATCCAACAACCCTTGCAATAGTAAGGGAAACCTTTGCAGCAACAAGGGAAACCTTTACAACAGCAAGGGAAACCTTTGTAGAAGCAAGGAAAAACATTGCAGTAGCAAGGGGAATTGTTACAGTAGTAGGGGCAACCTTTGCCGCAGTCTCAGCAACCTTTGTAGCAACAAACTCAGTTTGTTCAGTAGTCTACTCAACCTTTGTAGCAACAAGGTCAACCTTTGCAGCAACAAGGTCAACATTTACAACAACAAAGTCAGCCTTTGTAGTAGCAAGGTCAACCTTCGAAATAGCAAGCTTCATATGCGTATCAACGGGGTCAGCGCTTACAAGCCCAAGGTCAACCCCTGCAACAACAAGGTCAATCTCTTCATGTTCAGGGTCAACAGGCTCAACAACCTTACAATCCATATGCCACATATAATATTTATAAACGGCCTATGGTAGGTCAATATCAAACCTACCCTAGAAAAAATCCACCTTATGGTCAAGGTAACCCTCAGTGGGGGAAAAATCAAGTCTCGTATGGACAAAATCCTCCACTGTGGGGGAAAAATCCTTACTAGCAAGGTTGGAACCCGTAGTTTGGGTCTCCTCAAAGGCCCTACATGTCATTCAATACACAATTGCCTTTCTTGGCTATGTTGGAGCTTCTTGATGTCTCATGACTCACAAATGATCTTATCTTTCATTCGCCTTACTAGCCTCCGATTTTGAATAAAATTCCAAGCAATTGCCCCAAATTCGAGGGAAAGTATAAAGAGGACCCACAAGCCCATGTGATGACATATCACTTATGGCACTCTTCAAATTCATATGTTGACGATTCTATCTATCTTTGTCTCTTTCAGAGAAACTTAATAGGTGCTGCCGCAAAATGGTATATCGAGTTGCCTCGAGCTACCTATGTTGACTTTAACTCTCTAGATATGGCCTTCCTCACCCACTTCCAATTGTTGGTTTGGTATGAAGCTAGAAATCATTTGCTCACATCCCTTAAGCAAGATACGACAACCCACATTTTTGATCATATCCATGAATGGAGACGTCAACGTCACCTCATCAAGTTTGAGTTTGTTGAGTTGTTGACTGAATGGTTCACAAAATCATTCATTAATAAGATTGCTAAGGATATAGCTATGGGCAGATGTGTTACTGAAGAGAAAGTTATTTCCCATGCTCAGTATCTAGACTTAGTCTATTCACAATATGGCACATTATATGATATGTTTCTTGATGCTCTGAGACCATCTTCGGATCTGACATCATCAAAGTCTCCCGATATACCATCTGTTGATGGTGTAATTGGTTCAGTGTCTCAGACTTCCACGAAGGATTCCTCAAAGCAGAAATATGTTTCAAGCACTGGTTCCAATAATCCTTCAAAAAATTCATCGGATCCTGGTAAAACCTCTTAGGTACAATCTGTTCAGTATACCGTAGAAAATAAGGTCTCTAAAGGTAAGAAAAAGGGTAAAGGTAAAGCTAAATTCAATGCTTTGAAACATGATCCACCCAAATCATCTGATAATGATGATTCTAAGACAAAGCTGAAATATCCTTGCCTCATTTGTGAGGAAGATCATTACACCAAGGATTGTCCCTAACGTTCTGAAGTTAACCGCTTATTGAAAGGGACATTGGCTATTTTGAAAGAACCTTTTCCATCTCAGCAGACATAGTTGGTAGACCAATTGAAATCCTCTGCCTCTTTTGGTTCCCAAGTTTTCATGATGCAATTTTCATCACCTATTTCAATTTCTACTCAAATAAAGGACTATCAAACCCACATAAGCAGACGGTGGAGAAAGAAGTTATCGACACACCTTCTATCTCCACTCTGTCTAGTTCTAGTCCACTCCATATTGAGCGCCCTAGCAATGAGTTCGTAATCCGACCACCTCCCAAAGGTGTACTTCGGAAATCATCTTATAATTTGAATGCTAGAGCTGCACAACACTACAATATTGTTGAGTATTTAGCTCAAGCACATTTGGCGATGTTTTCCTTGGAGTTTCTCCAAACCTATCGAATGCAGTGGAAATCATTGTTGTCTACTATTGGCGCTATTGATCTTGCCAATTGGAGTTTAATTACTTTTGATCTTGAAAACCACATTCCCTGTCTTCCTCATCAAGTTGCTTTTCTGATATAGGTCCTCATCAAAGGAAAGATGATCCATCAGATTGTTATTGATGAAGGTGTTCTCACCTGTATTATGTATGTTTCGTGTTGGAAGGCCATTGGATCTCCTTCTCTTAACTAGTCCCCAAACACTCTGGAGGCCTTTGATGGCAGAGGCTCTTGTCCATACTGTATTCTCACAAACTTGTTGATTATGTTGGAAGGAAAGATCGTTGAGCTAGAAGTGGAAGTTGTAGATGTGAATCTCAACTGCAACCATCTTCTCGAGTGAAGTTTGACCCATGCTATGTTTTGTGTGGTTTCTTCTTTGTTATGGGTGCTTCGTTTTCCTCATGAAGGAAAAATTGTCACCATTGACCAACTGTCTTTTTTATCTTCTGGTTCATCAAACGACAATGTCCCTTATGTGGGAAATACCAAAGTTCCTTATGCGAGTGTGGGGGTAGGTATTTTTAAAGACTCTACTTTAATGGGAAATTTTACTCTTCCACCTCCAAATGTTACTTAAATCAATATGATCTCGGTTTCGACTGATCCTTGGATTATTCCTACTCCAGGTCAAATTGATTCATTTGGTGATTCTATGCCTTTAAGTCCATTGGAACAAAACTATCAAGAAATCGTCTTGGCTTCGATGGCCACTTCAGAAAGTCATACTTTTTTTAGTATGAACCTGGACACTTATGTTCCATCTCCTTGGCTTGGTTCTTGGGATTCTCTAGATCCTTTGAACGAGACATTCCCCATTGACGAGAGTATCATTGAGGTTATGTCTCTAGATGAAACTCCTTTGAACGATCTCCATCATTGTTCTTCATTTCTTCCCAACCTTGATGAGATGAATTTGTGTCTTGAAGCATTTGTTTCTCATTTCCCAATGCATCCACTTCAAACACCTATCTTGGTGCATGAAGTCCTATCGGGGGGTAATATGGGAAACATTACTACAACTTTGCCCATTGACATTTCAGTCCAACCTGAAATCATCAAAATATTTCAATTGGGGGCATGATTTCCTCGTCATGAGATTAAGTTTCTCTTGGCTCCCCTCATGATATTTTTTTCATCGAGTCTCTACCATTTGCCCGTTATCGCAACGGGGTTTTCATCTTATGACTCATAACCCTCACTCGCCCGGGGGGCATGGGGGCATAGCCCTTTATGAGTTTTACTCCATTATTTGGTCGAGTCGATGCTTACACGCCATGTCAAAGGTGAAACTTCAGTTTTATTCTCTGTTGATTGATTACCTGAGTCTGAAAATGGATTCCATCTGAACTTTTTTACATGCGTAATTCATGTAATGTATTTTTGTACATTAGTGTGTGAATTCATTAGTGTGCACTTTTTATTTTTGGTGTGTTTGTTTTCTTTGCATACATGCATTTTTCTACTTACCTTGTGTTCCACTTGGTTTGGAGATGTCGTCGAGTCATTATCAATTTTTCTGATGGCTCTTGTTGTAGCACACAAAATTTGTCCTCTGCAGCTTGGGCACTCTTTGCCTTTGATGGTGAGTTGATTGACTTACAAGGTATATGCCTCGATTGGACAACTAACAATATTGTTGAATACAGTGCAGTCATTGAACTATTGTCAGAAGCAGTTGCTCTTGGCATTAGAGATTTAGTTGTCAAGTTAGATTCACAGCTCATTGTGTTACAGTTAAACAATCATTATTCAGTAAGAAATCCACAAATATTGCATATGTATCTATGTGTTCGATTACTGGAAAGAAATTTTGATTTTATCACATATCAACACATTCCACGCAATTTGAATACATTAATAGATGCATTAGCCAATTATGTTCTTGATCGACATTTGCGTCATTTATAAAACTGATCATATTCTGGACACATAAGTAGGAAATAAAACATGTATATATATATATATATATATATATATATATATATATATATATATATATATATATATATATATATATATATATATATATATATATATATATATATATATCGAGTTTGTCAAAGTTTTTACATCAAAATCTCAAAAAATAAAGTGTTCTGGGACACTTGGCTTTCAAAGCCTACAAAATGTGTAAAAGAGCTAGAAAGGCTATCAGCCTGCATGGTGCTCATGGTAGCACGAGACTGCTCTGATCACTCAGCCTAATAGCCAACGAAGTCTCGCAAATACCCTCCTGTGTGTCTTTGCCAGCGCAATGGCACCTCGTCTATAGTAGCATACTACATAACTCTCCGAGTAATCAATTCTAGGTTGCACTACATATCAGTTAAGGGGTCTGCCTCTTCCTCATAGTTAGCACCCACTATTAGATGAGAAACTCGTCATGCTATTGGTGACATGCCAGGCAGTCTTTCAGGTCCTACATCTGTACATTTATCATAAGTTGAGTTCCAGTTTACACTTTTACAAAAAAGTCATAAGACTTGAAAATAATCCAAAAAACAAGTCTTTACCTACATCAGTCCATTGTTCTCCCAGTGGCAGAGGTAGATCTGGATCCCACCAAAAATCTATGCCAATGTATGCATAATCGTCCACCACGAGTACTTGGCACTACAACCAACTAAAGAACTGTGGAGGGTAGTGCATATGCTGATCCATCCCTCCTCAAAGCATGAGTTGACTCCACCTCATCAACCTCGAGCCTTGGGGGGCAGGATCTGCTATCGCTGCCCACTGATGCCAGAATAGGGGCACCCTCTCTAGGAAGAAAGTCATCAGTATCGAGCCAAACTCGAATTGTCTTAGGTTTCCTTACTTCCCTTTGGTCCTATCTTTTCATATTCTTTGGGAGGCCTCCACACTAGTTGAATATGGTGGGGGTTAGACACTCTACTCCATATTGGAATTGGGATTTTGAACTCTCATGCAGGGTTTGCGCCCTAGATATGTGAGCTATGGTGAATAGGATGGTTTGTAGAGGAAGGTTGTTGGTGATTGTGGTGATCTTCACCTTCCCACCCCTTGTCATCTCTGCACCTAGGCAATGCCTCCTAATCAGAGCACTAGTACTCTCACCACTTGGGCGAGATCCAAAGAGCTAGACTCTTTCTCCTCTTCAGGAAAATCTCGTGATAAAATAGATGTCTGATTCTTCTATTTTTAGTTCCTAGCCTTTGATGATAAAGATCTCTCGATCCACATCCCAAATACTGATAAAATAAAGTAGCAATTCCAACTAAACCCTCAGCCCTATGGTCCTAAAGAACTTTAGCAACCTACAATCTCTCAAGGCATTACTGCATTCTGGATTCTGAGCTGCTTCATGATCTTCGGCCTCATGGCCTCTTTCTTTCCATTCCAGAACCATGATCTACAGAACATCATTTAACACCAATTAGAATATTTTTCATGGATTGAAATCAAGATATTTTTCTTTAAAAAGGGTTTTTTTCTTCAAAAAATTCCGCCTCGATGCCATTGCACCTATTTTTATAAATACAGTGATTTTATCACATGTGTATTTGAGCTCAAGAGTGATTATCGTGGGTCCGATGAGCAAACCCGCGATGATCGCTGGTGCACAAACATTTTAAAATCCTCCATTTAACACATAAAAGTTCATTAAAAATACATGAAAATGTGAAGAAATGCAAGAGAAAGGACTGGCCTCTTACTTGTTGCAAATAGTTCGCAAAATGGCACCCTGGATCTCCCGTAATGGTCACTTGAAAATCGAGCAAATTAGGGCACAAATGCACTTTCAGGACTTACTAAGATAAGATGGTAAAAATAATGTTACTTTTGGTTATTTATAAGTTTTGAAGTCATTTTTGTCAATATTTAATAATATTTTATTATTATATCTCGATATCAATGATGGGTGCATTTATTTGTGCAGTTACAGGTGCTTGCGGTGGACATTGATTATTTTTGACTGACTCTCATGAGTTGTTGTTTTATCTCTTTTTCGGTCTCGTTAAAAATAATCGAAAAAGGAACCCCCCTGGAGTCATTTTTAGGCCCTTTTCTGACTCTCAAAAATTGAAAAGATCGCCGAGTACTTGTCATTTCGAACTCGTTAAATCAAATGAATCGAAATCACCTTAGTATACATTTACCTCTTTTTCACGCTGAGATTGACTATTTACGAAAAAGGTACACCTTGGTCGACATGGTTAAGAGGTTCTCTCAGATATTGTTTTCTACCTTTTTGGGTTCGAGAGACAAATTACGAAAAGGGACATGATGGAGTTTTCTTTTTCGTCTCTTTTTCAAAATCTCTAAATGTCAAAAAGACATCAAGTTATTCTTACGTCAGACTTGTTAAAATTTTACGATGAAGGACTCAACACCATGATGAGACCGAGTTTCTCCTTCCTAGGACTTGTAAAACTTACTAGGATGGATTCATTCAAAGAATGAACTTACATGACAAGCATATGCTATCCCCTTCAAGCTTGTGATAAAAATAATTGGGGTACTTGCTAGAAATAGTGAGGGAAAAATGAATATGACACATCACTTGTATAGGTAGCATGTCGCTCTTGAACATGACACTCTTATGATTTTGTGTCGGATTTGGGATATCCTCACTCAGTCACTTGTCCTCCTGGGTTTGGGTGATCCATTTTTGCCTCTCATTTGACTATTCCATTTTTTCATCATGACCTTTAGTCCTATGTTGAGTCAAATGCTGCCACACTCCGGAGTCATGTCGCCAATGTTCAAGAGAAGTCCTATTTGTAGTTATTTACCTATACATTGTCTGACCCATTGTTACAGTCTTGGATCTTATTCATTTCATTCCACTTTATTCCTTGTTTCATGTCGATGATGGGGGACTCATCATTTCCCTCCTTCGACGGGTCACTTCCTATCGACTTCAGCTCATTATCTAGGAAGATGACTTAGAAACTCCCTTTTAGTACCTTAGAGCTTGTATACCCTAATGGAAATTTCTTTGCATATGATGATAGGTATTCATCATTGGCCTTTGATTGGATGATTCCACGAGTGTTCGACTTCAGTTTCATTATCACATTCATGGATTGTACTGTCGTACCTTGAGAGCCATTGTCATTATTGGTGGTTTCTCTCGTACCTGTTAACGGTCCACATCATTGGCCGATAATCAGGTGGTTTTATAGCATGTTCGGCTTTGAAACATTCATTCACATGTTAGGAATCGTACTTTGATTGTGTTGGGATGGAGCACAAGACCCTGAGTCTTGTCTGATATGGCTCAGGCTATGTGGAGTTATATGTTATTCATGATTGTACACATGTTTTTTCTATACGGATGGCTGTGACCATATTGTGGGACTTTACATTTATGGTGATCCTTCTATATCGGATGGTTGTGAACATACCTCGGATCTTAGATTCACTCATGATCCTTCTCATTTGGATGGCTGCGCCCATACCATATATCTTTCTATATAGTCCTTATCATCCAGATGGTTGCGACCATACCGTGGATTCATGATATCAGATATGTATATGTATATACATCCTTGATTTGTAGGTCTCCCGATGGTGATTGTCCTCGTCCTTGAAAAATATCATAAAGCATATCAGCCATTACTCCTCATTTTGCCTTCATGATTTAGGGAGTATTTTTTACATAGTATTTTGTCACACCTCCTACACTTCCCTGTGACATACCTCGAAGTGCACGAAACATGACCATTATGCAGTGTACTCATTCATATATGCATCTCAGATCCTTCCTAAGTCATTGATTGGAAAATGCCTTGAGAACATGACCATTATGCAGTGTACTCATTCATATATTAATCTCAGATCCTTTCTAAGTCATTGATTGGAAAATGCCTTGAGATTTCCCTGGAACAAATAGCTCTAAAACCCTAATTTCAACATCAACGTGCTTATGAGACATAAAACAATGATGATCACTTGTTGCACTGAACTTGACCCATGATGGTATCACTTTGTTCCCTTGTATGCCTGCGATGATCCAAAAAAGGCAACTTTCCTTAAGAGGATGAGAAGCTTCGTGATCTAGAAGCATCCAGAGCGGCGAGCTGGAGGTTGTTTGGAATAGATGAGGTTGAATTCTCCAAACTTGGCCTCTTGGTCTTATCCCTATGAGCTACCTCCTTGAGATGAACACCCAATCCTTTCTTTGGAGAGGTCCTAAATCCCTTTCCCAACCTATATATTCATCTTTTCCCATTCAAAAATGGTTGGTGTATGCCTATTTGCACCCTTACGCTAAGATTGTGCCTATATGCTACTCATTTGGTTTGGAGAAGGAGTGCTTGGAGAGCCTAGCTTGGACTTGGATATTCATTAAAGGAGAGCCTATCAACATCAAGTCTTGGTTGTATGCTTCCCCTTATTTTCTATTAATATACAACTTCTGGTTCATTTTCCCTAAATGTGTATGTTCATGTATTATTTAGCTTAACATTCCTTGATTTTTTAAGTAGGTTGCTTTGGAATATGTTATTTGTACTTGCATGCCTTGTTGTGTCTTGATCCCTTCTGCAAGTGCATAAACAATGAGAGAAGTAGGAACGATCCCGTGACACAAGTGATTCAAGGTCTTCAACAAAGGAGATCGAGATACCATCAAAACGAGGTAGGCCATCTTCTTTGTTTCTCTTTTCAATTGCAACTTAGGAAAGTGTTTAGTAGATTGTCACTTCGGTTGCTAGACCCACTCATTGGGCTAGAGGGATTGTCTCTATCCGTAGAGAGGATTTACCTAGACAACATGTATGTTTTAAATCATAAGTTGTTTTTCTTCAAGATAAAGGTACATTCATTCATTCTAAATGAATCTGTTTTACATTACTAACAAGTGATATGTCTAGGACCTTTGAATCATAGATATTCTTATTTGGGAGATTAATCATTAGATTGAATCTACCCTCATTAAAATCATTATATTTGTGGAACCCTAATAGGTTCTCTGTAAAACCATAACCTAATGGTATGCTAATGTGAAATCCCTAGTGTACTGAGGGTTACCAATGAAATTTAGAAAATGCTATTCTGTTGAAAAAAATGCAACAAGAAAAATCCTAATTTAATTTGTCCTTGAATTAAATTGTCATTCTAATTCTAATTCTAATTCTCATAGAAACTTGTAACAGTTAACTAAGTTAAGTTGACTTAGTTGGCTTAGTAAATTTGAGTTGGGAGCCTATCTAGAGTCATGTAGAGTTATCACTAAATTTTAGGGGCCCAGGTTGATTTATGATTGAGTTGTAATTATTTAATTCAGTTTAATTGAGTTAAATTCAGTTAAAGTAGTTCCAACTAATGGAGGAATTAGTGGGAGATCCAGTAGTGGGGTGTAACCAACACTGCTCAACCAGTAAACTTAATATTCACACATAATTAACTCATGCACGACAGATTAGAGAAAGACCCAGTTGAGATTAGAGTTCAGGGACAGTGTACTATCAGTTGTAAAATCATGTAAACTAGCATTTGCACCTTATGTTGCAAAGGAAACGTTGTAAGGCACAGAGTGGGGAAGAATAGTGGGGAAGAATAGGGACATGTATAGAGTGGAGAAGAATAACATAGAGTGGGGAAGAATAGGGACATGTGAATGGACATTGTTGAAGGCAAGGGTGGATGATAATGAGTTACAATTGCAATAGTTATGTGTATTCTGAAAATGGATATTTTGTAAATAATAATAGTTTGTGGAAGAATAGCGACATGTGAATGGAGATTGTTGAAAGAAAGGGTGGATGATAATGAGGTAGAGTTGAAAGTATTAGTTATGTGTATTTTGAATATGGATATTTTGTAAATAATAGTAGTGTGTGGAAAAATAGTAACATGTGAATGGACATTGTTGAAAGCTAGGGTGGATGATAATGAGTTATACTTGAAATGATTAGTTATGTGATACGACATTGTGAACAACATCATGGTCATCGTTCCATATTTGAAAATGAATGAAAAATTGTTGGAGCTATCATGATAATAATAAAAATTCGAGCATCATTTTGAAAAAATTTAGCTAAATTTTTGAAAATGTGGATTATAGTTGTCACGTTTTAGAATTTTGAGTGCCTTAATTTTGCACAGAAAATGATAGAAATTACAGCATGATTTTGAAAAAATCCAACTAAATTTTTTGAAAATGTCAATTACAGCGGTCAAGCTTCAGTGTTTTGGGTACCCAGGCATTCATGACGGATGCTAAATCCATTTACGCCATCCAAAAACAATTTGAACACTCCCACAGTCAAATTTCGGAATTTGCCATCCAGACAAAATGAATGCGTACACGCATAGAGGATTATTATGGAAGATTCTTTCTTCAGGGAATCGTAATATAAGCCATGAGGATATTAAATGTCCTTAAAAACTAAAGCACAAAACTTGGGAGCTTGAAGACCCAGGAATGGAATTTGGATTTGGTAACATTTTACAAGGGAAACATGATTGAACATCAAAGTTTCAAACGAATGTGTACACACATAGAGGATTATTATGGAAGATTCCTTCTTTCAGGAATAGTAATATAAGCCATGAGGATATTAAATGTCCTTAAAAACTACAGCACAAAACTTGGGAGCTTCAAGACCAAGGAATGGAATTTGGTAACATTTTTAAATGGAGTTTCCAATACAAACTGACGGGAATCACCCACAAGCTTTCAAGTTCATGTCCCTAAATTTTTGCATTCTTGATAATGTTTTCTCATTGTTTCAATGTCAATTTCATGATGCTTCCAAAAAAAATTACAAAACAATTTTATAATTTTTAATTTCTATCTATAAAATAGCTACTCCATCGTGAAAAACAAAGATTATTTCCACTCCATCATGAAGAATAGAGAACTTGCGAGCTTCGAGGCCCAGGAATGGAATTTGGTAACATTTTAAATTGAGTTTCCAATACAAGCTTTCTCAATTTGACAAAATCACCTACAAGCTTTCAAGTTCGTGGGCCCTAAATTTTTGCATTCTTGATGATGTTTTCTCACTATTTCAATGTTAAGTTCATGATGCTTCGAAAAAACTATAAAATAGTTTTAAAGTGTTAGTTTTTATCTATAAATTAGCTACTTCATCATGGAGAATACACATTTGTTAGGTATTATTTGGCATTTCACATCATGTTGTATTATGAGTCATTGTGTAAGTAAAGCAACATTGTGAATCTAGTGTGAGGAGGACCAAGGTGTATTTAGTAGTCACAATTGATTGAGGGATGAGGCACATTGAAGAGTCATAGATAAGAGAGATGCATTGAAGAGCATTTTGGTAGTACATCATGAGAAACTGTCTGAGGCATTTTGCCACCATTTGGTCATCTCAACATATTTGTTACTTTTTGAAACTAGCATTTCCCAGGTATGCTTGCCCACTAAAATTTGTAATGTGATTCACTGTAGTGTTGTAAGTTACACTACATGGTTTCTTAAATTCTGATGTGGTTTTACTAATTCCCTATATGGCCTGCTAAAGCCAAAATATTATAGCTTATGACATGACATGTGAATTTTACTTTCCAGGCTTTAGATATAGAAAACAGTAGCTGAGTTTTGTTACTTGTTAACTGTTGAATAGTTGGGTATACTAACATGTGAAGTTTACTTTCCAGGCTTTAGTTATAGAAAACAATAGCTGAGTTTTGTTACTTGTAACTTGTTGAATAGTTGAGTATACTAACATAGTAAAGTCTGATATACTATAGTATATACCATATTGCATTTCCAACAGATAGGAGGCATTTGATTGGAATAAAATTTAAATACTAAAATCTGAAGCATTCCTAGGAGACAAAATAGTTCCAAAAAAGCCCACATTTTGATTGAAATAAATAGTAGAATATACGCATTTATAAGAAGCATAACATTCCAATATTGGCATTATATTTCAGTCAGTTTTGAATTTAACCAAATATACGTGGATTATATTCATCTATCATGAATGTATCTGAACATTGGTAAGTAATACCTTCAAACAACATATGAATGTAATCTGAACATTGGTAAGTAATACCTTCAAACGGAGTATGAATGTAATATGAACATTGGTAAGTAATACCTTCAAACATTGTATGAATGTAATTTGAACATTGGTAAGTAATACCTTCAAACATTTTATAAATTGAAATATGATATATATCAATGCATACTCACTATATGATGTATTGTGATTTAGAATATTTTTTCATAATTATTTAATTTATAGTATTGCCACTCCCAACCTAACGTTTCTTGTAAATTTGGAAGGAACTTCACTGTTCTAAACCCTCATATCCACATTCCCAATGTCCTGCATTCTAGATACTTGTATTCTAGATACTTGTGCAATGTGAAGAAACTTTGATGTTATAAACAATCATATCCACCTTCCCAATGTTCCGGCATTCTAGATGCTTGTGCAATGTAGCTATTATTTTATAACAACAATATTTCAAAGTACCATTTGGCACTACCAAGAGTGTCTAAGAGTACAAAAATAAAAAGGCCATCACATTCCCCTTGCAAGAATGTCTAAGGAGTACAAAAATTAAAAAGCTATCGCAGCCCATATAGTGCACAAAATATTAAGCAAACGTATGACAAATTTAGATGAATATATTACTGTAAGTGCTAGTATGTGGTTGGGCACATCATCATTTAGAAAGAAGAAACCAACGACATAGCAAAAAGAGTCAGCATCCATCTTAGTTCCCAAGGTTGAAGTTCAAAAAATTAGATGGGAGTACTCTACCCAGGCGGAGGAATTGCCGGTCTCCGCCGCCGCCCAGAAAAACCTCCGGCTCCGGCCATCGGTAATTCCTCTACCCTCCGCCACCCTTCGCGGCCTCCGCCCAGCTCCACCACCCTCCGCATTAATGTTGACGACTGACAGGTTCCTAACAGACATTTTGATTTCCATCGTGTCTTGCCGCCGAGTAGTTAATTCACCATGGAATTTGAATTCAAAAATAACTCGCGGGCTACTCCCTCACCAATTCATCCGCCTGGGTAGAATACTCCCTACCATTCAACTTCACACAGAAACCAATCCCATGAATCCAGTGAATGCTCCTGCCATGGTCGACCATGCATACTCTTTTACTTATGTCTCTCTCTTGCAGGCCTGCATTCGGAAAAAACGATTTATGGAGAGAGCAGCCATGCTGGTGTTTACCTCTGGTCTGAACCCCTCTGAGGGCAATGGCAAGGTCGTCTGTGTCATGGATGCGTCCAGTTATGCAGGCTTGTGGATTGTTCAGGGCCTTCTGCAACAAGGCTATTCGGTGCACGCCACTGTGCAGAGAGACGCTGGTATGTTTATTTATTGAAAAGAGAACAAGATTTTGTAGTTTCTTGATAAATTTCATGTCAAGATGAATCTATGAATTTAAAATTTTAACCCAAGTTTGATGCATTAACTTTTTCTTCAAATCCCTAAGAATAAATATAGGAAAATTGCGCCATCCCATTACTATTTTGAATTCCCAGTCACCTTGAAATTGAGATGAAGGTTTTCACATTTCTTTTTGATTGAACTTATAGTATGCTGGCATTCTTCATTAATGATTTTAAATGGTGGCAGGTGAATTTGAGTCTCTCAGAAAATTGCATGGGGATCGATTGTAGATCTTCTATGCAGATGTCTTGGATTATCACAGCATTACTGATGCGCTCAGGGGTTGTTCTGGTCTGTTCTATAGCTTTGAACACCCTTAGAGTGCTGCAGGTTATGATGTAAGTTAGTGAACCTTTGAATTAAAAATGTGGGCATTTTGGTATATGTATTGGAAGGGTTGAATATTGATAGAAGTGGACTTGTGTAATACAGGAAGTGATGGGAGGCGACTCGACTGCGGCGAGGGTTTGGCTGCATGCTCAGACGGCTCAGACTGTTCGGAGCAGATTACCACCAAGGACCTGACGACCTGAGCAGGCTCTTCAAAACCAAGGAGGAAAAGGCGTAGGACACATGGGAGACCCCCAGGGGGGGCTTCTGCAACCTCCCCCAGCGTACATGTAGTACAGCAACACAATGAGAGATCAATCCGATTTGGATCAATCCATGAGAACGTCATCAATCCAGAAATCTTGCGCCAGAATGAACGCAAAGGAAAAGAGAACCTGAAAGACGAGGTAAATGGAGAGACGGTGAAGCCAACCTCATCAGAGGGTACTCAGAAGGTCTCTTCAACCACATGCAAACCAATAGCCATAGATCGACCCAGAATCGAACTGCCAGGGGAAATAATAGAAGCCCGAATCCAATACATGACTGACCATGCTCTCATCGGGAAGTTCATAGGGTTTTGGCCGACGGAGAAAGCCCTGTACAGTTGGATTGCCGCGAAGTGGAAACCTAAGGGAGATGTAACACTGCAGTTAGGCCCAAAAGGATTCTTCACAACAATATTTTTTTGTTTGGAAGATAAATATAGAATCCTGGTTGAAGGTCCTTATTTCTTTAATTCTGCGGGTCTATATCTGAGGGATTGGGGTCCCAGATTTAACCCAGATCAGGAGGATCTTACATGGGCACCAGTCTGGATAAGACTTTATGGATTACCAGACAAATATTGGGATGAGAACATTCTGAAAAACATAGGAAATGGCTTAGGGGAATATATTAGGACTGCTGAAGAAACGAAACTCCGAAGATTCACATCCTACGCCCGCTTATGTGTCTTCATGCGCCTGGACAAAGCCCTGCCAGAATTGGTAAGTCTCTCTCACCGTGATCATGAGTGGATTCAGCCTTTAGACTATGAACATGTCCCGTTTCGCTGCCGTAAATGCCATGCCATAGGGCATCTATTTAGAGACTGCCCACTGAATGTTCAAGATAAAGTCCCTTCACCCTCTGAATCACGGCTCAATGATGGCTTCACCAAAGCCCCAACTCGCAAGAGAGATCACAAAAAACAACCCACAGGGAAGAAACTTAAATCGAATACAAGCCCTGACCATTCAGTCAGGAACAACTTTGGAATCTTGGCTAATATCTCGGATGAGCACATCACCTCCCCCCCTCCAAGTTCTGACCGCCCCTCTTCCTCTTCACAGCCACATCCCGAGGCCCACCCATCCAAATCCCCCTCCTCCAAAGATCCCCCTATCCTCATTGTGGAGAGCGAAGAGAAGCAACAAGACAAAGATAACGAAATGGAGGTTGATGGATCCTCAGGCCCTGCCCAGGATCCAAGTATTACTGCGGAAGAAGACAATCAGGTGCAGCAAATGGAGGAAGAGCCGGAAAGTATAGATCTATATGGTTTAGACATACTTGAAATGGAAGCAGCATGCAAGAGAAAAGCATATGAAAGTATCCCAAAACTACAGCTGGACAAACTGGAAATGGTCATTTCCAGGGCCTACTATCAAAATCAGCTTGGCACTGAGCCAGGCAGTCAATGGGATCTTAGTAAAACCCAAAAAGACTCCAAAAAAAGAGGAAGAAGAACAGACCTCCAAAGAACAATCGCGCTCGGAAAGATTCTGGTGGACTCCAGTAAGTATGCTAAGCTTACGAAGTACTACAAACCCTCCCCCAATAGTGAATCATGAAGCTCATCTCATGGAACCTAAGGGGGCTCAACGGCCCAGGAAAGCTCAGAATGCTTAAAAATATGATTAAATTGGAAAAGCCACATATTTGCTTTTTCCAGGAAACAAAATGTAATAGCAATACTATAGAAAGAATCTTCTCCAAAGCGTGGTCAGGATGTCAATCAGTCGCTGTAGATGCATCGGGCGCTTCAGGGGGATTAGCCATTGCATGGAACTCTCAAGCCCTTACTCTGTCGGACTTCCATGCCTCACACAATCTCATTCAGGCTACCTTCCACATAGTCGGCACAAATATTCATGGGAATCTCTCGAATGTTTACTTCCCTCAGGAAGCAAAGGAAAAAATGGCTCTCCTCCACACTTTAGAGGTCCTCAACGCCAATCGCAAGCACCCTCTATGGATTGCGGGAGGGGATTATAATATGATCACAAAATTAGAGGAGAAGATCGGAGGTAGAAACAAGCTGGAGCAGGAAAACACCTACTTCAAAAACTTTATTCAGAATGCATCATTGATAGATTTACAGTTTTGCAACGGCACTTTCACGTGGAGTAATCGCAGAACAGGCCCTCATCAAATAGCCTCCAAGTTGGATCGCTTTCTCATTTCAGATAACTCGATCCACTTAGGGGGGGATTTCTCGGCGGCCATTCTACCTCACTCGGGCTCTGATCACTGGCCGATTGCCCTCCAATGGCAACGCCCAGGCAATAAAACGCGAAGACCCTTCCGTTTTGAGGAGTTTTGGTTCACTCATCCCACTCTCAGAGACTTCGTCAACTCCACATGGACCTCCTTCCGCCCTCAAGACGGCTCCAAAATGTTTCAGTTTCAACAGAAACTCAAACATCTAAAGCTCTGCCTCAAAAGATGGAACAGAGTGACCTTTGGAAACATATTCAAGGAGCAAAATGATCTTCAAAAAGCACTGGAGGAACTGCAAAGAGAAATAAGTACATGCGGGCATACCGAGCGTACTCTCGCACAGGAACAGAGCATCCACATTCAGCTAGAAGAAAGAAGAAGGCAGGAGGAGATATACTGGAAACAGAAATCAAGAATTAGATGGCTCAAAGAGGGAGAAAGAAATACAAATTTTTTTCACAGAACAACAGTGCAACGCAGAATGGGCAACAATATCCCATACATTCAAAAACCAGGAGGAGAAAAGGTGGAGCAGCATGAGGAAATCGAAAAGACTCTCCTCGAACACTTCAAGCAGGTCCACCAAGAACCTGACATCAACAGAAATCCGGCAATTGAAAGAATTACCCGCCATATACCAAAATTAGTCACAGAAGAGCATAATGAACTCCTCCTAAGCCCAATTCAAATGCAGGAAGTAGACAATGCAATGTCTCAGCTCAAAGATGGAAAAGCTCCCGGCCCGGATGGCTTCACCACTACTTTCTTTCACAGGTTCTGGGATTTGATTAAGATGGAAGTCTGGGAGGTGGTGGAGGAGTCGAGAGTTGCTCATTGGCTGCTTCCCTCGCTCAACACCACCTTCATTGCCCTGATTCCAAAAGAAGAGGATGCGCTCAAACCGGATAAATTCCGGCCCATAGCACTATGCAATGTCATATACAAGGTCATTTCTAAAGTCATCGCAAACAGGCTAAAGCCCCTCTTGCCAATGCTCATCTCGCCGGAACAATCTGGTTATGTTGAAGGAAGACAGATTTTAGATGGAATCATCCATACACATGAGATCGCACATACTCTCAAGCATTCGAAGCAGGCAGGTATGCTCCTTAAACTGGATCTTTCCAAGGCTTTTGACAAACTCAGTTGGAACTATATTCAACAAATGTTATCTGCTTTTGGTTTCAGCCCCACTTGGGTTCGCTGGGTTATGAGCCTTATCTCCTCTTCTAGCTTCTCCATCCTAGTAAATGGGATCCCCTCTCGCCCTTTCTCTCCCTCCCGAGGTATCAGGCAAGGTGACCCACTCTCCCCCTTCCTCTTTGTTTTGATGGCTGAGGGACTGGGACGTCACATTAAGAATGCCCTCCACATGCACCAGCTTAAGGGCATCTCCACTCACCACCTGCCAGCTACCTCCCATCAGCAATTTGTTGATGATACGATGCTGTTTGGATACCCATCTGTTCAAGAAGCCTCCGCTTTCAAAGCAGTCCTCACTGATTTTTCAGAAGCCTCAGGAACCAATATCAACTGCTCCAAATCGCAGATCTTCTTTTTCAACACTCCTCCAGTTGTCAAGTCGGCCATAGTCCGTATCCTGGGATTCCCTATGGCCACCCTCCCCTCAAAGTATCTTGGAGCTCCCCTCACTACCTCAGCCATTACTCATTCCTCCTGGCGCAATTTAATTGAAAAGCTCGAATCTCGGCTCAATCAATGGACTCATAGAACCCTGAACCTTGTCAGCCGGGCGGTTCTTATTAAAGCTGTCCTTCAAGCTATGCCGCTGTACCTCTTTTCCATCTTGGCAGCGCCTAAATGGGTCCTAAAAAGACTAAGGAAAATTCAGAGAAATTTCCTTTGGGGGAGCAATGCAACCAATCGCAAGTGGGCTCTGGTAAAATGGAGCACAGTTTGCAAGCCAAAGGCAAAAGGAGGAATTGGACTAAGGGATCCAGAGCATAGCAATGCCATCATGGG
The DNA here is from genome assembly GCA_031772625.1 of Pinus tabuliformis. NCBI lineage: Eukaryota > Viridiplantae > Streptophyta > Pinopsida > Pinales > Pinaceae > Pinus > Pinus tabuliformis. The sequence goes on along the minus strand of CM062814.1, from coordinate 601,278,235 downwards.
AGCCAAGATCTGGTGGCAATGGCTCACCAATGCAGGCAAGCCGTGGGTCACTTTATGGACAACAAAATATGCAAACCAGCGACCCCAAGAAGAGCTTATCAGATTGGAACCCTGTAGCAAAGGTTCGTTAATTTGGAATGCTGCCAAGGAACATTATAAAATGATCCAGAAGCACAGCTTCTGGGAGGTAAGAAATGGCAACAACGCCAGATTCTGGACGGACGCATGGAATCAAATGCCCACCCTCAGCAATGCTCTGAACCAGCCTATACATCATCTGGAGGAGGAAACACAGCTGGTCAAAATCAGGCACTTTTGGACCCAGGATGTGGAGAAAGGTTTCAGAACCTGGAAACCAGGCACCCAAATCCTCTCAAATGATAATCGCCAGACATCCACAGCATTGGAAACGGAGCTCAGCAAAAGAAAAATCAGATGTGACGAAAGGGAAGATATCTTAAGATGGGGATATCTACCAAAGGGAGCGTTCACCACGTCTGAAGCTTATAAAATTATTTGCAATGACGCTGCACCTCAGGACCCACTCTGGGGCCAAATATGGAACTCAGGCTCGTGGCCCAAGATCTGTCATTTTCTCTGGCTGGTAGGGCATCAGAGAATCCTAACTTGGGACAAGCTCCGAAGAAGAAATTTCCACGGACCCTCCATATGCGTTAACTGCTGCGCCCATGAGGAAACGCTCCAACACTTGTTGGACTCTTGTCCTCTAGCCAACCAACTATGGGAGAAAGCGAGCTTTCGATGCCAAAAGAGATGCCGACTTGAAGCTGAAATTACGAATTCCATACGACAGTGGCAAAAGGACCCGTACAAGAGCAACATCCTCAATCATCTTTGGCGCTTGATTCCTGGGATAATCCTATGGAGTATATGGAAGGAGCGAAACAAGCGCATCTTCAAAAATCAACGCTCCTCGATGGACACAATCTGGCATATGATTTGCAAAAATATCCAAGAAACTCTGATGATAAGATCATGGAAGAAGGAGGATTGGCCTACCCTAGCCAATGAGAAAGCTATTATGGACAATTGGCAGATCAGATGCACCAACGACACGTACCAGCAGAATCCCCCTGCAAACAGCATGGATAAACAAATTGAATGGAAGCCTCCGCCAAAGCATACTTTCAAACTCAACTTTGATGGTGCCTCAAAAGGGAATCCTGGATTAGCAGGCTTTGGGGGAATCATCAGAAATCACGAAGGGACTCCCATGACACTCTTCTATGGAAGCATAGGTTGGGACACCAACAACTCTGCTGAATTGGAAGGGTTATGGCAAGGTCTTCAGCTCGCGGGGGAGCTACACCTCTATCCTCTGGAAGTTGAAGGAGACTCCCAAATCCTCATCAATATGGCAAAAAAAATCCTAAACGGATCACAAGCCAAAAAAGTAGCAACCAGCTGGAGGTTAGAGGCACGTCTGGAGGCAATAGAACAGAAGCTTCAAAGCAACAGAGCTATCACCTTTACCCATACAAAGAGGGAGGGCAATAAGATAGCGGACTACATGGCCAATGTTGGAGTGGGAGGTAATCACTCTCTAATTACAGGACAACCGAATGACATATTATCGAATGAGGAAGCCCAAGAATGCTCTCGACTGGTCCAAATGGAGGCGACTCCCCCGGATGCGGGTGTTTAAAGCGATGGGACGGGAGTTGGAAGCCGGCCACATGCCGATCCATGGGCATCACGTGGCGCTCCATGCGAGAGGACGACAAGTTCATTCCTGGTTTAATTCGAAGGGACTGAGGACGACAGCAGTGAATGCCCAGAGAGAGCACTCGAACCAGAGCATAACACTCGAACCAGAGCATAGCTGTAGTTATGGCAGATGGGAATTCGAGGTGGGTAGGTGACGATGAAGAGCATATATCCGGTTCTAAGCAAGGAATATTGGTCGTGTTGCATTTGGCTGGTCTCTTTGACACTGAAGAGGTCCCCTCTAAGACGGTTGAGTCCATTACGGAGCTGGTCCTGGTAATCGACAGTCTGGTTCACTTGGCAGTTTGTAGGGAGTCCCATCCCAGTATGGTGCGACCCAGACAGAGGCTGCTGAGCCGTCGTGGTTCTTTTAGAGGTAGAGGCTCGAGCAGACCTGTGAGAGAGGATTCGAGGCATTGTTGCCATTGTAATCTGATAAGCTCCATTGGAGCCACTCCCCTGCACTCAGGCCAACATATGGATGCTGGGTCATCCAGCTCGGCCTCCTTGCCAGCTTTTGGCTCCACTATTTTTAACTTCACCAGCTCTACGACAAACCCGAGTATCAGTGCACACGTCTCCATTCTATTCATCGAGAATCCTCCTGAGGTGGATGACCCCATAGAAGCTAGGGAGCAAGGGATAGCTGAGTTGGAGCAGGAAGAAAAAAGCCGGGCCACCGTCGAGGAAAATTCCAAGCATTCCCAAAATGCTCCTATTGCGACTACTGGGGAAGCGGAAGCAACCATGCTGACTGAAGGTGAGCCGAATTACTACGGCTGGTGCCCAATTGTGGAAGAGCAACCTGATGAGCCGAATGATTAATCACGTCGGCGTCCTTGCTCCACCAGGTTACTCCAAGCTCAGTCGCCGCCTCCTGGTTTGTTGTTGGTTTTGTCAATGTTTTCTTAGGATGTCTAAGCTGTTGGTTTTCTGTGTTAATGATGAGAGTTCTCACTGTTTCCCCTGCGTGGGACGACTTGAACAGTTCTTTTTGTCTACGACCCCTGCGCGGGCTTCCGTCTTTGGACAGTCTTGGTACTTCATGGAATCACCCCTGCGTGGGCTTACTACAGGGAATTATGTCTGGGTCTTTGTCAGTCTTAGTTTTTTGTCTATGTCTGGTGCCCTGAGAGGGCAAGAACGTACTGGTCTTACCTGATGTATTTTTGCACTCTGTACATATTTAATAGATTAGCCTTGTTACCGAGAAAAAAAAATACAGGAAGTGATGGCAGAACTTGAAGTACAAGCAGCCGACAATGCACTGGAAGCGTGTGCTCAGACCTAGACCATTGAGAAAGTTGTGTTCACTTCTTCTGTGGTTGTAGCAATTTGGAGAGAAGATGGAGACTTCAAGGTTAATGCCCTTGATGAGAGGCATTGGAGTGATGCAAATCTTTGCAGGAAATTGAAGGTCTGTATATATAATTTTTAAATGACAAAATGTTAAGTTTAGTATACAATCTAAGTAAAGTGGACTGATTTATCACTTTTTCCTTTTAACTTGTTAATAATATCTAACTGAATGGTATGTTCGATAGCGTTGGTCTGATTAGTTGCTTAATCTAGTAAGTAACTCAAAAGTTTGCATCTAAAGCTGCTTTGATCAGATTAGTTAATCTAATAAATAACTTCAACGTTTGCATCTACAGTTTTTCAAGGCCAGCTACAATAGTAGTTTTCCAAGGCGATGGAATCCATGACAGTAGTATATTTAATATGAGCTAAACATGACATTTGTAACAATTGTATCTGGGTGGGGAAAAACATAATTTCTCCTTCCAATCTAAAGAAATAAATCCAATTGAATCTTTCATATTTTAGTTTGTCTGCCATCATTTTACTGAGCTATACAATGCATCTTGCTTCAGAGTTCTCTCAGTCCATGAATCCATATCCAATTAGATTTTGGCTTTTTGAAATTGCTCAAATGATAATACATGCTACATATTCATCTTGCTTCTTTCAGTCCATGAATCCATATCCAATTAGCTTTTGGCTTTTTAAAATTGCTCAAATGATAATACATGCTACATATTGCAGATAACCCTGCAATAATCCATATCCAATTGATCTTTTGCCTCTTAAGATTGCTGAAGTGATACGACATCATAGACAACAGAGTGCATATATCTTCTCTATATGCAACAATCCATATCCAATTCATTTTTGTCTTTGAAGTTGCCCAGGTTATAAATTCATCAAATAATGAGAAAGTCTAGATATGTAACCTTTGTCTAAATCTTTGGTGCATATTGAATCAGGGCTAAAATGGCTTTGTGCTAAGTATATATATTTTTACAGAGAGAACCTAAATACATTATGGTGCGGTATTCATCATTTTTTTGAAGGGGTATATGTATAAAATTTGGGTGTTTCTCAAAGATTGCGGAGTTCAAAGATGTACAGTTTAATAACAGTATTCCGAACCTTACAATGATCTATGGTATTATGTTATAATTACACAATATTTCCTGTTCATAGTTGTGGTACGCATTAGCCAAGACACTATCAGAGAAGGCTGCATGGGTGATAGCCATGGACAGGGGGTTGAATATGGTGACAATCAACTCATCTCTGATTGTGGGACCTGATATCACATACAAAAGCTCAGGATCTACCATTTCATATCTTAAAGGTGAGGGTGAGAGATCTGCATATCAAATAGACTCTGCTCTAGAACGTACAAATATGGTATAGTAATCCCTTGGAGAGGATCTAATCTATGGAAGTGCAAAATATTAGCTAGTTTATTTACAGTGGCTAGTCTTTGTGATTGCAGGGGCTGCACAAATGTACAAGAAGGGCACTTTAGCTAGTGTAGACATAAGGTTTCTAGTGGATGCACATATATGTGCTTATGAAGATCCATCTGCCTATGGGAGATATATATGTTTTAATCAAATAGTCAGTAATGCAGTAGATGCTGTCAATTTAGCACATAGTTTGCAACACCTAATACCGTTCCTTGATAGGTACAGAGCAAATTAATTATTCTTCAGATATTAAAATCACTGAAGATTCTGTATCTTCAAGATTTAAATTGGGTTTCTTACCTAATGATATTTTATGTTAGCCATTATGTCATAATGAAATTAATCATACATAGATACTGTCCAAAGCTAGTCATGAATTCATTATTTATTTGATTTTTTTCATAATTTGGTAACAGATTTGAAGACTCGACAGTTTGCCAAGAGCGTCTGAGTAATAAGAAGCTGACTGGATTAATGGTTGGATATGGAAACTGTGCAACCCTAAGCAGCGAACTGTAATGGAAGGGGGGAGCTTTTCCCCATGTTATAGCTTAACAGTAGCCATCAATGAGGGGCACAAGAAAACTTGGGGAGTTTACATGTTCAAACTATATCCATTTTTGTACATAATGTAATGTAATTTTCACTTCAAGGATTGTTGGATAGTTGGCAATAAGTTGATTTCCTTCACTACGAGCACCAACCTTCATTTGAGAGTCGGCAATAACCCTAAGTCGATTTCCATAACGACCAACATTGAAGTTTAAGGATGTGACTAAGGCTCTCTACCATATGCATTTTTTTTTGGTTAATTTCTGAAGTAAAATCAAATTCATGATTCCTTGCAAGGAAAAGTGAAATCTAGCTTTGTTGATGGGTTGTTTTGTGTGTGAATAAAAAGTGGATACCTCACACTCTGGAATTGTTTTATCATTATGAAAGTTCCTCCTGTTTGTTTTACCATTATGGTGTTAGAAAATTATATATTACGGAGCAATGGAACACATAAAATATTGCAGAAATATAAACACAGAAAACGCACAAAACAAGAGAGACACAGATATGCGTGGTTCACCCAGTTTGGGCTACGTCCACCCCAAACAGCCAGTCCTTCCTTTCTATTATCCAGCAAAATGAAGAGATACAACCTACAACAAAACCGCTGTAATATCCTCTGTTTTCTCTCACAGTCTCACCTCTATGTTTCTCGCTCACCGAATACAAAACTATACCAGCCTCAAATACAATGCCCTCATATAAAGAGAGGGGTTGCCTTCTAGGGCAAAAAACCCTAAACTAAACATAAGTTCTACCGTCAGATCATCCGCCTAATGAACGGCCCAGATTGACTAGAAATTACTATACTTTTACAAGGCAATTTTACAGCTGTTGACCCCCCACGGCAGCGATCATTTTACGGGCGGCGTTGCCGCCCCATTTTGAACTGGGGTCCAAAATTCCGGTACTATAGAAGATAATCAGGCTCCACACCCAACAATCTCCCACTTGGAGACTGATTGTAGCAACTCCACCGCTGCTCCATTTGCTCGACAATGACTCCTCTTTGGACCTGGCTGTTTCTCATCTTCATCGTCATCCTTGAAGACCAACTGAAACTGAGCGTATTCTCAGTTTCTCCCTGGTTACAACTTTTGTTAGCATATCTGCAGGGTTCTGGCTAGTGTGTATCTTTTCCAGCTTCAACTCTCCATCTTCCAACACTGATCGTATGAAATGGTACTTGAGCTGTATGTGTTTTGTCCTGGAATGAAATGCTGAGTTCTTTGCAAGATGAATGGCACTTTGACTATCACTGTATAACGTGCCCATATCATGCTCCTTACCCAATTCACCCATAAACCTTTGTAACCAAATCATTTCTTTACTAGCCTCTGTAGCAGCAACATACTCTGCTTCTGTTGTTGAAAGTGCAACAACACTTTGGATTTTTGAAACCCAACTGACAGCTGTTCCTCCGACAGTAAATACATATCCTGTAGTGCTCCTCCTATTATCTCTGTCACCTGCCATATCTGCATCAACATATCCTTGTAGGGATATGTTTGAACCACCAAAGCCTAATGCCTGATTTGTGGTACCTCTCAAATATCTGAGAATCCATTTCACTGCCATCCAATGTTCCTTTCCTGGATTGTTCATGTACCTACTTACAACTCCCACTGCATGTGCAATATCATGCCTTGTGCAGATCATTGCATACATTAAACTTCCAACTGCTGATGCATATGGAATTTTAGACATATAATCCATGTCTTCTTGGGTCTTTGGGCACATTTCTTTGCTAAGTTTGAAATGGCTAGCAAAAGGTGTACTAACTGGTTTTGCATTTTGCATGTTAAATCTTTTCAACACCTTTTGTATGTACTCATTCTGAGACAATGTTAATTTTATATTTTTCCTGTCTCTAGTTATTCTCATACCAAGGATTTGTTTTGCAGCACCCAAATCCTTCATTGCAAATGAATTTGCCAATTTTCTTTTGAGCACATTTATTTCCTGCATGTTAGATCTTGCAACAAGCATGTCATCTACATACAATAACAATATAATATAGCTGCCATCATTTTTCTTTTTCAGATAAACACAATGATCAGAGTGACATCTAGTATAACCTTGTTCAGACATAAACTTGTCAAATTTTAGATACCACTGCCTTGGAGCCTGTTTTAAACCATACAAGCTCTTCTTCAACCTGCACACAAGTTTCTCCTTCCCTTTCACCTCATATCCTTGTGGCTGCTGCATATATATCTCTTCCTCCAAATCCCCATGGAGAAAGGCTGTCTTTACATCTAACTGCTCAAGATGCAAATCTTCAGCTGCTACAAGACTTAAAATAGTTCTGATTGAAGTCATTTTAACAACAGGAGAAAATATTTCATCAAAATCAATACCTTTCTTCTGTGCAAACCCCTTCACCACAAGTCTAGCTTTGTACCTTTGCTTTCCTCCATCTTCTTGCTTTAGCCTGTAAACCCATTTATTCTTCAATGTAGTTTTTCCTGCAGGCAACCTGACTAAATCCCAAGTCTGGTTATGCATTAAGGAGTCCATCTCTTCTTCCATGGCTACCTCCCACTTCTTCTTGTTTTCAACCTGCATTGCTTCTTCATAACATTCAGGTTCACCGGAATCAGTCAACAATAAATAATATAATGAAGGAGAGTATCGTTCAGGAGGTCTACCTATCCTGGTAGATCTTCTAACACCACTTTCAGGTGTTTGGGGTGCCTGTTGCTGTTGTGGTGGTTGTTGTTGTTGTGGTTGTTGATTATTATTATTTTCAGGCACCTTTACTTTTTCAGTGATTTCATCAAGGACTGTGTATTCCTTGTTTTCCTTTTCCTGTTTCTTTTCCTGCAACTGATTCTTATACAAGACCTTTTCATTGAATATTACATCTCTGCTCCTAATGATTTTGTGATTTTCATAATCATATAAGCAATAACCAAAATCATTAACACCATATCCAATAAAGGTACATTTCTTTGACTTTGCCTCAAGCTTTGTTCTATTTTCTTTATCAATATGGACAAAGGCCTCACAACCAAAAGGCTTTAAAATAGAGTAGTTTACCTTTTTACCTGTCCATGCTTCCTCTGGAACACCACCATCCAAGGAACTTGAAGGCCCTCTGTTTATTAGATAAACAACAGTATCTACAGCATCTGCCCAAAACTGTAAAGGCAATCCTGCATGCAATCTCATGCACCTTGCACGCTCCATGATTGTTCTGTTCATCCTTTCTGACACACCATTTTCTTGTGGTGTTCTTGGAACTGTCTTCTCTCTGCGAATTCCATGCTCTGAACAGTACCTATCAAACTCTTTGCTGCAATATTCACCTCCATTGTCTGATCTAAGACACTTCAATTTATTTCCTGTCTCAATCTCAACCAAAGCTTTCCATTTCTTGAAAGTATCAAATACATCAGATTTATTCTTAATACAATAAATCCAAGTTTTTCTAGTTGCATCATCAATAAAAGTAACATAATAACGAGAGCCAACAAGAGATGATACTTGAGCAGGTCCCCATACGTCTGTATGCACAAGCTATAATTTTTCGTTCTTCTTTTCTTTCCCAACTCTGAGAAATCTGAATCTCTTCTGTTTTCCATAAATGCAGTTCTCACAGAAGTCCAAATCAACATTCTTCAAACCTGGCAACAAATTCCTTGAGTGAAGAATCTTCATCCCTTTTTCACTCATGTGTCCGAGCCTATGATGCCATAATGCTATATCTGCTCCTTTGGAAGTCAAAGCATTAACAGAGTTAGAAATACCATTGCATAAATACAATGTACCAACCTTTTCACCTTTTGCTATTACCAGGGCTCCTTTTGTGACCTTCCAAGCTTTATCTGTGAAAGTTGTCACACAACCTTCACTGCCTAACTGCCCTGTTGAAATCAGATTTTTCTTTAGATCTGGAACATGCCTTACCTCCTTTAGTAGCCATTGGTTTCCATTCTGCTGTTTTACAAGAACCTTACCCATTCCAACAATTTTACAGGGTTTGTCATCACCCAGACGAACTTGTCCAAAATCTCCTTGAACATAGTCATAAAAGTATTTCTTTTCAGGTGTGGCATGGAATGAGGCCCCTGAATCTACCACCCAGGAATCAGTAATATTTTCGAAAGAAAGAATCAAAGCATCTTGTAACACCTCACCTGTCACATTTGCTTCATGATTGTTTTCTTGCTGTGCATCTCCTTCTTTTCCCTTCCAAGATCTACAGTCTTTCTTTAGGTGTCCTTTCTTTCCACATTTCCAGCACACTATCCCCGATCTGGACTTGGATCTTCCTTTCCTTGATTTACTGCGATATCCTGAGCTCTTTCCTCTTTCCATTTTTCTTCCTCTAGACTCTGCACTCAAAGCATTTCCCGATGTCTCACCGGAGCTTTTCTGTCGCATTTCCTCGCTAAGGATAGCACCGACAACATCATCAAACTTTAAAGTACTAGATCCAGAAACGGAGTTACTAATGGCCATTACCAAACCATTCCAACTTTCTGGTAATGAGCACAAGAATAACAGAGCTCTAACTTCATCATCAAAGTTTAGCCCTACAGAACTTAACTGGCTTGTAACTGTATTAAAATCATTTAAATGGTTTGCAACAGATCCACCTTCCGACATATTCATATTAAATAACCATTTCATAAGAAATACCTTGTTTGAGGCCGAGGGTTTTTCATATAGTTTCGACAACGTCTGCATCAAACCCTCTGTCGTGGTTTCCTTCGAAATGTTGAAGGCGACTGACGCAGCAAGACACAACCGTATTGTTTCGAGGGCCTTTCTATCGAGAAGGTTCCATTCTTCATCTTTCATACCCGTCGGCATCTTTGTTTTTCCGCCCAATGGTAGGTATAGATCTTTCTGATACAGATAATCTTCCATCTGCATCTTCCACAGCGAGAAGTTTTGGCCGTTAAATTTCTCGACCCTAAACTTACCATCTTCCGCCATTGCTCCCACTCGAACCAGGAACCCTTCTTTCCTGCGAGTTTATCAGCCAAATAGACCTTCGGCTCTGATACCAGTTGTTAGAAAATTATATATTACGGAGCAATGGAACACATAAAATATTGCAGAAATATAAACACAGAAAACGCACAAAACAAGAGAGACACAGATATACGTGGTTCACCCAGTTTGGGCTACGTCCACCCGAACAGCCAGTCCTTCCTTTCTATTATCCAGCAAAATGAAGAGATACAACCTACAGCAAAACCACTGTAATATCCTCTGTTTTCTCTCACAGTCTCACCTCTATGTTTCTCGCTCACCGAATACACATCTATACCAGCCTCAAATACAATGCCCTCATATAAAGAGAGGGGTTGCCTTCTAGGGCAAAAAACCCTAAACTAAACATAAGTTCTACCGTCAGATCATCCGCCTAATGAACGGCCCAGATTGACTCGAAATTACTATACTTTTACAAGGCAATTTTACAGCTGTTTTTAGCTTCGGGGGCGCTGCCCTCGAAACCCCCCGCCAGGGGGGGGCTCCATAAAGTCCCCCACGGCAGCGATCATTTTACGGGCGGCGTTGCCGCCCCATTTTGAACTGGGGTCCAAAATGCCGGTACTATAGAAGATAATCAGGCTCCACACCCAACATATGGGAAGTTACACTTTTTAAGCATCAGTTGTGTTATGAATGGAATGGGAAGTTACACTTTTTCTGTTTTATGGAGTGTGTAATGTTCGCTTATCTATGGCAATTTTGTTATAGAAGGGCTATTTTTTTTGTTTGTCTCTATATTTTCTTATAAATTGATAGCATCTTTATATATTGGGATGGTAAATTCTTCAATTACAAGATAAAAAATAGAATACTGCTCTGCCTTGGAAGATCGAACTTTTATTTTTAATTTTTTATTATTTAAAGTATGGTATGGATTCAGTTTTTGGAGCTAATGGAAGGTAAATTTCCATTTCTTTTTCTAATATATTTGGGTTTTGGTTCATTAATATATTTTATAGCATGAAAGAAAAGCTTCTTAATTAAATAAAAAACAAACTATTTATATATCTTATGAATAATTTTTGTTGGGATTAAAACAAACTCTACAAACATTCTCACCTTTTTTTTATAATTTTAAAGTTATTAATTTTTATTTTATATTTGTCAATATTTTAAATAATTTATTATTATTAAAAATATATTTTTGAATATATAAATAAATTCACTTTTTTAAACACTAATTGAGTCTACTTGCTTTATGTAAGTAGTTTTTACTTTCAAATATTTCTCCATAAATTTGAACTTTTAAATTTCAAGAATATTAAATTTACATAAAGTAACTAATTCACATTTCACATCTCAACTATATAAGAAAATATTACTTTGTTAATTTTTTTTATAGGATTGATTAATTTTTTCACATATATCTTGAAAATAAACTAAGGGAAAGATAAGCACTAGTTTTTATTTTTTAGAAGGGTCCCCATTTATTTAGCTTTATTTCTAAAACTAAATAAAAAGGGGGGTTGTTGCTGGCCACAACAGGGCCATAACTCTTACTTCCTTTTACTTGCATCAATTTCCATTCAAAGATAGAGATACCATTGATACAATTTCAACATTTTCCATTTATTAATAGAAGTTTAATTTCACTATATCTCTGTGTTTTGGTTATAAATATGTATCATTCCCTTCATAAATTCAAATCATTACAATCAAGTGAAATATCTTAATACGCGATGACTAATTTAATCTTTAACTCTTTCCTAACTTGACCATCGTGTGGACATCGTTAACCTTAATTACATGTGAAAACCCTTAAGACAAGATGTATTTTTTAGGATTCTAAATAGGGTGCAAGTGATGATGGTGAATGTGGTACAAGGGAAATGATGTTTCAAGAGCTAGAGATTATTTTTCTTTTTCTCTTTTTATATGCTTAGTTCTTTCTTTCCTTCTTTTTAATCTAAGAATGGGGCTGGGAGAACCTGGGTTTTATAGCAAGGCAGCATGTCTCATGTGCATGATGTGACTTTAGTTGCTTCTACCTCGAGCATTCTTTTTAGCTCTTTGATTTTTATTTAGACATTCTTATACCTAATAATTTTCCTTTTTATTTTGAACCTTGCTACAATACATATGATAACTCAAGCACGGAAGGAGAAGTGATGATAATGCATGAACATGTTGATGAAGTGATGGGGTGTGAAAAATGAGTAGGGAAAATGATGTAAAACACCTACCTTGGTTTCTAGTAGTTCAACTTGATTCATAAGGTGATACATTATCTAGAGGTAAATTATGAACAAACCATCGTACAACATGGTAAAAGACAAGAATTCAAAGTGTTATGAGCCAGTGTAGAATATACCAATGATTACCATATATCACAACCCACATCCAAAAGGCAACATCATCGTGTGTGAGAGGACGAACATAGAGTGTGTCATAGTTTGGTATAATCTCTCTCTCCCAAACACCTAACATCACAAGGGTTAGCTAAGTATGTTAAAAACATCTTTGGCAAATGTCCATGGAAATTCCATAGATCTCATTTATGGAACTGTTGGTTCTGATACAAAACACAAGTGAATTGATTCTCTAGCTACCCCGACAAGTCAAAGAATAATAAGAACAAAGCAATAAAGAAAAAAAAGATGACTTGGAGAACTTGGGAGTCAGACATGGACAACAATATTAGCAGGACGATACTTGGGAGTCAGACATGGACAACAATATTAGCAGGACGATAAAAATCATTGATGATATTTCAAGATTTGCCAATTATATTCAACAACGCAACCAATCATTGAATCTGGTTATTGCTGAAATGGAAATTTCTTTGAAAGTTACATTTCATTCCTCACTCATCCAAATAGGGAGATTTCTAAGTCCACCAAACAACATGTTAGCAAGACAAGACTATTGCCAAGATGTAATATCAAGGTCACTCCTTTTCTTGTCATTCTAATCTCATCAAAGACACTAACTTTCAAGGCTCTCCAAACTGTTCAGAATAAACAATTTATTCTAGTATAATCAACAATGTATTTGGTTTAGCTCGTAATGCTAAATGTATCATTGAGCTGGATCTAAAACTCCCCAGCTTGCATGCTGGGCCAGTAAATGTATTCATGTAACTTTGCCACTTCCATGATTACCATGGACAATCTTTTAAAGACCAAGGGGAGAAAACGAGTGCTAGGAAACGTCTCCAAGGTTTAACATATGTTGATTGTAGGATTGATGAATTTCTTGTTGTAGTTACCCTAGAGGAGATTCAAAGCACACTCGTAGCAAGCACCATGTGATTAGATATTTTTGGATCTATATTTATTCCTTTGCCACGACAAGGAATAGACATTTTGTCCCTCATAAGTCGGCCACCTCAGAAGTTGCATGATATAGTTAGGGCATGTAATCTCAATGATAAGTCTGAGGTGAATTAAATAAAAGAATGGTATCTGAGCCTGGTAGCAATTTAACAAGGTATCCATGACTCGACGTCTTGCAGAGTGAATGAGAAGGCTGTTGACTGGAGTTGAATTATTTGACAGTTATGATAACAATTTCATTGGTTTGATTAAAACACGTTGAGTGAAAATGCTTGCTCCTTGTCTTAAGAATGAAGCTTATCTTTATGTTTTGAACAATGCAAGGTGGGTAGAGGGAATTCATATCTCTAGTTTTGCAGACCACTTGGGCTTTTGATTGAGGGAAGTATGGAAGTTGTTTGCTATATAAATTAAAGTCTGCTCCTCATTTTTGCATACAACCTTGAAAACTAGATCAGAACATACTCTGTTCACTTCATCTCTGAAAACAATCTCTATAACCTCTTTGGTCATGTATGTCACCTCTCACCCAGAAGGAAGGCATGCACCTGTTTGTTGACCTCAATCCAACTGCATCCAGGAGTTTTTTTAACTCCTCTGACTTTCATTATTTTTCTAACCTTTTCAAAGTCACGCCATCTACCAGCCATAGCATATATGTTTGAGAGAAGCACATAAGGTGCAGCATCTCTCACATCCAACTCAAAAAGGTGTTTTGCCACGGATTCTCCTAACTCTATATTGTTATGTATTCTGCAGGCTCCAAGCAAACACATCCAAATAGATGCATCGGGTTTGATTGGCATTTTATTGATAAAGCCTTCTGCTTCATCTAGCTGCCCAGCACGACTAATCATGTCAACCATGCAGTAGTAGTGCTCCATCGTAGGTATGATGTGATAATAGTCCCTCATGCAATTGAAGTATTGAAGGCCCTCATAGACTAGGCCTGCATGACAGCAGGCAGACAAAACACAAACCATTGTGATATGGTTTGGTTTTACATCACATGCTTTCATTTTTTCAAAGAGTGTGATGGCCTCACTTACATAGCCATGCATGGCATATCTTGTGATCATGGCCGTCCAACAGACAACATCTCGATGTCGCATCATGTCATACAGGTGGCGTGCATTGTCTAAGCTACCACATTTTGCATACATGTCTAATAGGGTAGTGACCACAATGACATCCAGCTGAAATCCATTTCTAATTATTTGTTCATGGATCTCTACACCTTGCTCCAAAGCTGCCCAGTTGCCACATGCAGAAAGAACACTGACAAAGATTTTTGTAGTCGGCTTCACACCCGCCAGTTGCATATCTTTGAAAAGCTTCAGGGATTTTTCTCCCGAACCATTCTGCGCATAACCTGCAATCATTACTGTCCAAGATACCTCATCTCGTAATGGAATTTTATCAAATAATCTGTGTCCCTCCTCTATACTCCCGCAACTTATATACATGTCTATCATGGCACTCTCCACAAAGATATCAGACTGCAATCCACTACTAATTATTTCCTTATGGATCTCCATACCATGATCCAATGCTGCCAACTTTGTACATGCTGAGAGAACACCAGAAAATGTTTTTTCTATCGCCTTCACATTAGCCCATTGTGTTTGCTGGAAAAGCTTCAGGGATTTCTTGGCACGCCCATTCTGGGAATACCCTACAATCATCACCATCCAGGATATGATGTCTCGGAGATTCATTTGGTCAAATACTTCATGTACCTTGTCCATTTTCCCACATTTTGTATACATGTCTAGTAGGGAATTTCCCATAGATACCTCAGACTGGAATCCCCTTCTATTTATTTCTTCATGTACCTCCATACCCTGTTCCAGAGCTCCAAAACTGGCACATGCTAGGAGAATACATTGGAATTTCTTCGAGTTTGGCTTCACACCTGCCAATTGCATTTCCCAGAAAAGCTTCAGGGCCTCCTCATCCCAGCCGTTCCGCATAACAACTGCAATCATCACTGCCCACAACACGGTAGCCCGTTTACGCATTTTAGCAAACAAATGGCGTGCATCTTCTACACTCCCACATCTTGCATACATATCTACAAGGGAAATTTCAACCAAGACATGAGACTCGAAACCACTTCTGATTATTTCCCCATGAATTTCCATACCCTGTTCCAGATCGGCACATCCCGACAGAACACTGGCATATGTTTTGAAGTTTGGCTTCATACCCACAAGCCATATTTTCTTGAAAAGCTCCATGGCCTCCTCTACCTGCCCATTCTGCGCATACCCTGCAATCAACGCTGTCTAGGATACGATGTCTCGTTCACACATTTTTTCAAACAGATAGCATGCATCCTCTATGTTGCCACATTTTGCATACATATCTATCAGGGAATTCGCCATAAATACATCACTCTGCAATCCACTTCATTTGATCTCTTCATGAATGTCCAGTCCTTCTCTGATGTCTACAGAGTCGGCGCAAGCAGGCAGTACGCTGGCGAATGTGAACTTATTGGGTTGGACGCCTTCTCGCCGCATGAGGAAGAACAACCCTAAAGTCTCGTGGGCTACCCTTTGCCTGGCATAACCCGTTATCATCACAGTCCACGAACATATATCACGTTTGGGTATTTGATCAAAAACTCTGCGAGCATCCGCCAGGCTCCCACATCTGACATAGACCATTTTAGTTTCATGAACCGTTTCAGTTTTGGATCAACGATCAAACTTTGTTCAATCGTCTTACACCACAAATCCACGGGGAACAATAGGACACGACGACGATTGGGGCAATTCATTTCTGTCAGGCCAGGGTAACTCCAGCCATTGATGAACACAAGACAACTTAATATTTCACATTAGATAACTATTATTTATATACACAAGAAACGGATCAGTTCATCTTCTAGATGACTGTCCGGCTTCACCTCATCCGTTTCGGATTAGGTGTCAACATTCCCCCCCTTAATCTGAAGGGATGTTGGTGAGTCCAAGCATCATTCTGAATCTTTCAAGCTTTTCTCTTCCAAGCGCTTTGGTGAAGATGTCTGCAATTTGTTTGTTTGTGGAACAATGACGGAGATGGATTGTTTTGGCCTCAACATGATGTCGGATCAGATGATATTTAGTATTGATGTGCTTAGTACGATCATGGAACTTTGGATTTTTGGCCAACTTTATTGCAGATGTGTTATCAATCATGAGTGGAGTAGATTGTATTTGTTTTACTTGCAAATCTTCAAGAATTTTCCTGAGCCACACAATTTCTTTCGTTGCTTCAGCTGCTGCCACGTATTCTGCTTCTGTTGTGGAATCTGCTGGTACTGATTGTTTGCGTGATCTCCAGGAGACAGCTCCTGATCCAAGACTCATAGCATATCCTGAAGTAGATACCTCAGTTTCTTTGTCTCCATCGAAGTCTGAATCAGAGTATCCAATCAAGTTGAAGTCGTCCACCTGTGTATACTTGATTCCAAGGTCTTGAGATCCCTTCAAGTACCTTAGAACTCTTTTTGCAGCAGACCAATGTCCCTCACAAGGCTTTTGCATAAACCTGGAGAGGATTCCAACAGCAAATGAAATGTCTGGTCTGGTAGTAGTGAGGTAGATGAGACTTCCTACAAGCTGTCTATACCTTGTTGCATCCTCAAATTCCTTTCCTTCAGTAGATGTGAGCTTCAAGTTTTGTTCCATTGGAGTAGAAAGGGGATTGCACTCTGTCATGCCAAATCTGTATAACAAATCTCCAATGTATCTCTTTTGAGAAAGAAATATGGACTTTGGATGTTGGGTTACTTCAATGCCAAGATAGTAATGAACATAGCCCAAATCAGTCATTTCAAAATTTTTTCCTAATTCTTTCTTTATGGATGCAATATAGCTTTCATTGTTCCCTGTCATTAAAAGATCATCTACATATACCACAAGATATACAACTGTTTTTCCAACTTTCTTGACAAATAAAGTTGCATCATCAAGATCAAAATGTTTGAAGTTGAGTTTCAGAAGATGCTCAGTTAGTTTTTCATACCAGGCTCGTGGTGCTTGTTTGAGGCCATACAAGGACTTCACAAGTTTGCATACTTTGTGTTCATGTCCTTTCACAGCAAATCCTTCAGGCTGGGACATAAAAACATTCTCTTTTAGATCTCCATTCAAGAATGCAGTTTTTCCATCCATTTGATGGACTTTCCAACCGTTCTGAGCAGCTAGTGCAAAGAGTGTCCGGATGGTGGCCCATTTTGCTGTGGGAGCAAAAGTTTCCTCATAATCGACCCCTTCTTTCTGTGCAAAACCTTTTGCCACAAGCCTAGCTTTGTGCTTGTCAAGTGAGCCATCAGCTTTGTACTTGTTCTTGTAGACCCACTTGCAGCCAATTGGTTTGGTTCCAAATGGAGGATCAACCAGCTTCCAAGTGCCATTCTTTATGAGGGCATCATACTCCTTCTGCATCGCTTCTTTCCATTCATCATAAGAAGCAGCTTCTTTGAAGGAAGTTGGTTCAAAATCTGTAGACAAGTTCAATTCACAATCATAAGTAACATCCATATCAACAGGTGAATTAGAGTTATCTACATCACCTCCATCTTGTCGATTTGAATTTCGGGTTCCTGTTTTTCCAATTTCATCAGGATGAACACTTTCAAGTGTCTTTGTCAGCCACTTTGGGGGACCTTTCTGAGATGGTCCAGGCTGTTCTGTTGATTGAGTTGGGTCTGAATCAAGATTGAGTCTCCCAATTCTATCAATTACATCACTTAAAGCATCATCCGTTGTTGTAGTGTCATGCAGGGGAGATTGTTCTTCAGAAGAAGATTCCACATGTTGATCTAGTATAGGAATCCCCCCTTCAAGATGTGGAATCTGATTATCAAACTCTTGGAATGATTTTGGTTTTGTGAATCTATCCAAGCGATCAAGTTGCCGCTCAACAACACTGTCAGATTTGGATGATTCAAGAAAAATGACATCTCTAGATAAAACAAACTTTTTATTTACTTCATCATAAAGGCGGTATGCTTTAGATGTGTTTGAATACCCAGGAAGATACACTTACGACTTCTAGCACCAAGTTTGTTTCTATGTACCTTTGGTATTAAAGCATAACAGGTGGAACCAAATATCCTGAGATGTTTTACCGAAGGAACATGTCCATACCACAATTCATAAGGAGTCTTGTTTCTTATAGCACTAGATGGACATCTATTCTTTATATATACAACACATAGAACAGCATCAGCCCAAAACATTGTCTTTACATTTTTGAAGAAAAGCATGGATCGTACCATATTCAAAATTGTTCTGTTCATTCTTTCAGCTACACCATTCTGTTGAGGATTATAAGGCACAGTTGTTTGATGTTTAATCCCATGTTGGCGAAGATAGTGTTCAAATTCATTTGATGTATATTCTTTTCCATTATCAGTGCGAATAGACCCAATATGAGATTGTGCATCATTTTCAATCCACTTATGAAAATTCTTAAACGTTTGAAAAGCATCAGATTTGTTCTTCAATAAGTAAACCCAACACATTCTGGTGTAATCATCAATAAATGTCATGATATATTTATTTCCATTTGTAGAAGAAACAGGCATTGGACCACATAAATCTGAATGAATAAGTTCAAGCTTCCTATGTGCTCTTGAATGTGAATCATGAAAAGACTGTTTGCTGTGCTTTCCTAGAATGCAAGCATCACATTGTTTATGTTTTCTAGGAATTGTAGGCAAACCAGCAACACCATTTTTCTTCAATAAGCGGAGACTATCGTAGTTTAAATGTCCAAATCTAGCATGCCATAATAAACTTGATGGAAGTGCACCTTCTTCATGATGAGAAATATATGAGAAATGCTGTGCATGAGCAGAGGTTCCTTGCAGTTTAAGGAGTCTTTCTTCTTCTATACCCCTCATGACAAGTGAGTGGTCAGATGCCTTTCTTACCTCAAGCTTGCCATCAAACATGTGAATGGAGTGACCTTGCTGGCGGATGTGAACCAGGGACAGCAAGTTTCTCTTCAGCTGTGGGAGATATAGAACATGATCCAGAAGAAAGTCTAGAAGACCAGGCAGTTTAAGCCTGATTGTGCCAAGCCCTGATGGCTTGATTTTTGACTGATTTGCAAAGTATACTGCTCCATCAACATTGTTAGTGAAATCTTCAAAGAAATCTCTCCTATGAGTCATATGACAGGTTGCTCCTGAATCAAGCAACCAGTCATTTTTCGAAGAAGCAAGTGAAGCATTAAACAAATCTTCATTTACTCCAATATTACATTGTGCCTCAATATAGTGTGCAGATTCGGGTGCTTTACCTTTGTCTGAGTCATCAGTTTTACCTTTCTGCTGATTTCTTCTCTGCTCAACTTTGTCCCATGGTAGCTTGCATGTAGAAGCATCATGTGATCCATTTCGTTTGCAGCGAATGCAATGCAGATCTGCCTTTTCTGTTTGAGAATGTCTGCCCCCCCTGCCTCTGAAGTATCTTCCTCTTCCTCTTCGTCCACCTCTTCCTCTTGCAGAATCTTGAGCATGATGCTTTTCTTTGTGAGCAAGGCAAACAGTCTCTTCAGAAGATTCAGGGACTGTTTTCTTTCCAAAGGCTTTCTCTCTTTCAGCAAACTTTTTCACAAGAGAGTCAAAGGTTATATCTTTAAGGTTTCGATTTGCTTGTAAAGACTCAAGATAATTGGAGTAGGTAGGATAGAGTGCTTTGAGAAAGGCAATAAGAGAGATATCCAGCTCAACCTTAGTGGATTTTATATCATGCATTATAGACTTTATTTCAGATGCAAGAGCAAGAGGATCATTATTTTTCAGTTCAAGAGTGAAGAGTTTAATCATGAGCTGAACAACTTCAAGTGCAGAATGTGTATCATAGAGTTCTTTCAGCTTTTGTATAGCTTCAAAGGCAGTGGAATAGCAAGAAATATGATGACTTACTTCCTCATTGACAGATGCTGCGATCAATGCAAAGGCTTTGCTGTTCTTGTTTTCCCAAATGGCGAGTTCTTTGTCTGATGTGGGCTGCACAGGGTCTCTGTCTTCTTCTCCGACACACACACCTTTCCACAGCTCATTGTAGATGAGGGTGTGTTTTACCATCCGAGACCATTCAGAATAGTTCTCCTTGCCAGTGAGAACTATTCCGACCATTGAAATGATTGAATGCATTCTGTGTAAAAAAATATCTCTGCCAAGAACTTCTGTAAACAAAATCCTTCTAAAAAAAAAAAAAATATATCTCTGCCAAACTTCTGTAAAAAAATCCTTATATCATAGCCTTATGCATGTTATTCTTCTTCTAACATTTCATCAGCATATATATATCAGTGTTCAACATATATCACTGTTCAAACAGAGAAAAAGAAAGCGCTCATATGTATCTTCAACATATATCAGTGTTCATCAGAAAAAAAAGGGAGCGCTCATATGTATCTTCAACATATATCAGTGTTCAACAGAAAAAAAGGGAGCGCTCATATGTATCTTCAACATATATCAGTGTTCAACAGAAAAAAAAGGGAGCGCTCATATGTATCTTCAACATATATCAGTGTTCAACAGAAAAAAAGGGAGGGCACTCCAAGAAGAAAGTCACCACACGCACTCCACTGATGAAAATAAGTACAAAATATAAAAATGAGATGGCGACTTCATTATCATTATCAGTCACGGCAGAGACTCATTATTACAGCGAGCACAATGCAAAGCATGGTCATTGTCACTGCATTATTTCTCACAAAATGTCTAGAAACTTTTTGACTTCAATCACAGAGAACGCTCCAAAATTTACGGTAAACAAGAATCCTGGAATGCTACAATATCAAATAAGAATGTTCTCAGCTCCGATAAAGAAAATGTTCTCAGCTCAGTTTCACACTTGGGCGCACCCACATTATGGGTTCCACACTTCCGCAATGCAGTCACCACAGCTATATGCCAGTTCTTACCACAGATTAAAAAACGATAAAAACACAGTTTCTTTGCCGAGAATAGTCCTTTTAAATAAAAAACGCAGTGATACCAATCTTATCAATGAGAACAATCTTTAAAAGAAAACGCAGCAATACCAACGCAGCAATACTATCGTTCTTCACCGCAGTATTATGCTTTGGTTTGTTTGAACATATCTCAATCTCTCCGACGACAGCGGCAATCCCGACCTCGCACAGAATCTCAAGCATGATCTATCTCAACTCCAAACGTACAGCGTCGAGATGGATAGGTTTTGGCGGTCACAAGTGCCAGCGTCTCAGCGCGATCTTTGGAAACGGAAGCTGGAGCAGAGTGTCAGGTCAGACATACCATGTCAGAGCAGGTATGTCAGAGGCAGCGCAGAGAGGGGCAGCGACAGAGGCAGCGTATTCAGGCCAGAGAGTGCAGAGGCAAAGGCAGGAGTTACAACTAATTTAAGGGACTGGGACCTGAGCTCTGATACCATGTCAGGCCAGGGTAACTCCAGCCATTGATGAACGCAAGACAACTTAATATTTCACATTAGATAACTATTATTTATATACACAAGAAACGGATCAGTTCATCTTCTAGATGACTGTCCGGCTTCACCTCATCCGTTTCGGATTAGGTGTCAACAATTTCAAAGGGAAACGCCTAACGACGAATTAAACAGGCGGTGCATGTAATTATAAGACAACCTAATGATGGATTTCAAATTTATGGAAGAGGAATTTCCCAATTAAATATGGGCTAATTCCCTAAGAAACTGCTCAAGGAAATAGGAGCTTGGTAGGTAGAAAATTTGGCTAAGTATTGGATTGAGTTGGTTTGTGAAGTAGTGAGATAGATTGTCCTTGTGTATAGATTATTCAGGTTGAACAATCATTATATTTTCTTCTCAATTTTTCTGATTAATCCAATATACAGATAGTAGGGGTTTTTAGCTATGGATTTTCCCAGAGAATTATTGTGTTATTTGTGATTGAAATTCTTCCTTTTTTGCTTCATGATTTCATCGATCAATTTTTGTTTCTGCTGATGAGTAGAGTGTTGGCATTATGACACAGATTTGGCACTATGACACAGGTGTTGTTCTTGATGGCAACTCACTCAGATGACAGATCACAGTTCAGTAGGTTAACAACATAGAGTTACAGATCAAACTTCACAAAATGAAGAAAGAAAGGTATACACAGGTTCACCATTGGCTAAGCCGCGTATACACGTGAGTTCACGGTATACAAGTCATGTATACATACACACGCACTTTCACAGAATGAAAGGCACGTATATCTTGGAAAACTAAGTTTTGCTCCAAGGTATTTGGTCCATGGTATTTTGATCCATGGTATTGGTCCTGTTATCACTCAGATTTTCCTTAGAAGTTATGGGAAGAAGGAAAGGGGTCCGAGGTAACCACAAACCAATATTTTAAGTACAAAATCTAGCCAATTTGTACTCAGAGAGGGCTCTCTCTTTATAATTTAGCTTTGTTTTGGTGTGATATTAGGCTAGTTATTAGAGTTCAAGGTTGTTTTGTTTGAGAGTGGTGGGATTCTGGGAACAGATGGATAGAGCAAGGTCTTCAAGCCATTGGGCTATGGAGTCAATAGAGTGATGGCTTAACTGGATCAGATCATTTACTAAAGGGAAAACTCACAGGGCAAGGTAGTAAAACAAAAGGAAAATGTCAGGTTCAGGTGGATGAAATGGTCTTAACCAGGGAGAAAGGGCAATCAAGAATCCTTTAACTGGGGTCAAAATGAGGAGCAGAAGAGGCCTATCAACAAAGGGAAATAAGAATTCTTTGTTCAATTAAACCAAAGGGATAAACTATGAAGTAAGGGAGCATTCAAGAATTCCCTAACTATGATAGTCTAGTAGAAAACATTGAGAAGATAAACAATTTAAAACAGAGTGCAGTAAAGCAATTTCTGAAAAATCATTACTCGTTTATCATTCAGGTTTTATGAAAACACATATGATTATTAATAAACAGAGAAAAACAATAATAAATAAGAGATATAGAATACTTATTTGATTTTTGTTTGACACAAGTATCTCGTGAACAGTATTTACTTTATTCCTTGATCCAGCAAGCCATACAAGTCTTGGTACAATAACACTTCAATTCTAGAAGAAAATGTCTATAGAAATGTCTTTGAATCCACCACCTAATACTTCGAATAAAGAAGTATTTATACAAAATTTACATCAAAATATCTCATAACTAAATGAGATTTATTCTAGGAATATGAAATATCTTTTTACACAAATATAGAGACAGATGGTCTCGAATATAGAAACAGAAAGTGAACTGATTGTTGTTGTCCCTGTTTTTGTTGAAGGAGCTGGAGGCATGCTCTACGAATGTGCATCTTGCTGTTGATCTAGTAACTTTGTGTTGGACATCTGATTTGACCTTTTCAACTGATACTCTTTCACCTATATCTGATACACTTTACCTGTTCACCAACATTCATCCTTTTTAAAAAAAATTACTGTGGTAAATATTTCTATTTACCTCAATATTTACCATGGTAATTTATAGGATGTTAGTCATATTGGTCCAACAATCATCCTTTGGTATTCTTGTCCTTATCAACTTCGTGTAAATTTCATTTGCTTCTGTATACTTCACAAAATTGGGATGTACTGAGAATAAGTGCTTTAATTCATGTTCAATGAAAAAGAGGTTCTCTAGACCATCGTAAAGCACTTTTCCTATTGGTAATGCCTTGGCTGAAGATGAACTAGCCTGACTGTCAGCCTACTGATGTAATTTATCAATGTAATAAATATGAACCATTAGCCTATCAGTAATGACTAAAGGGCTTGGGAGTCCTTTAATTCTTAGGATGTCAAATTTTCTCATGAACTCATCTATAACTTCCTGCATGCTTTGACATATACGTTCTAGGCCTTGCATCAGATTCCTTTTGGTCAACACCTTCTTCAGTTCGAGGATGGTAGTAGTCATATCCTCAATATCTAATTGTTCTAACTATTGCCTATTTTTACTGTTCAAAAAATTGATTAATTTGATAGCTTCCTCAGGTTTCCTGCCCAGCTCTTCTCTGGTCTTCTCAATTTCTTCAAGAGCAAGCTTTACTAAATCAATCTGTTCAAAAATAATTTGAATTGATGACCAAATATCATTGATGGAATCAATGATATTGGTCCACAATATCTTCCTAATGTCTGTCAAAGGATTTTCAAATTTTAGATCCTTCTCCAATGCTTTAATTTGTTGGGCCACGAATTGTTTTTCCTCATCTCTTCTACATAATTGATCTTTGATATATCATATGTTTGCTCCAAGGTAGTGAATTTCTCTTTCACTTTTTGCAGCTCTGTTACTTGAAGCTTCATTTCTTCCATTGACTTAATTAAGTCCTCTGTGCTCTGTGTTGGTGTACCTTCCTGTGATGTACCTGTTGCTTCCACTGGTGTGGTTGTTGCCAAAGGATGTTAGGTGCTAAAACAATTGCCATTGTGGAAGGGATTGCTGTTGAAAATATTGGAACTACAGTTTGAGGCTGTGTGGTCGACTTACTCTGCCTTGACTGTACTGCTTTCTCCAATTCTTGCTCTATTTCCTTCAATTGCTCATTTAACTTAAGGACCAAGTCCATAAGTTCTTCATTTTTATTTTATATGACCTCATCAGTCTGAGGGTGAATGAGTGGTGGCAACTTCAATTGTTTTCTAAGTGTAGCTATGTCTTCATTCTTTTTCTTAATTAAGCTTTCTGCTGCCTTAACATCTTTTGGGTCATGACCCAACTCAATTACTAACTCTTCCAATGATTTTATTCTATTATCTTTTGCCTGTGAGGAGGCTTTTTCCAGCTGCAATTGGGCTGTAGTGTTGCTCAATGAATTTTGCAATCTATGAGCCATCATTGCTTTGCTGGTCAGTGTTGAATAGACCATCTCACTTGTTTGCTTGTGTAGTTCAATCTGGTCGATAGGGTGGATGTCTTTAGCCAAAACTTCAAAGTCAGTTTTGAGATAATCTGCCAAGGATTTTGGCTGCAACACTGTGGGCTTTAGGAAACTCATTTGCATTTTTCCCTCTTTGATGTCAAAGGCTGACATCAGTCTGGTCTAGTTTGTAGGGGCCATTTTTAAGTACTGAGCATAGGCTTGGGCCTTCAGCTGCTCATTCTTTGCCTTGATCTCTTTAAACTTCCCCTTTATATCTATAATCTTCTTAGAAGAAGACTTGAAGGATGAAACTTCTGTGTTGGGTTGTCTTTCTAGTTCCTGCCTTTGTGAACTTGAGGGTGTCCCACCTGTTGGGAATGTTTGTAAACTATCTATCCCTTCCTTTCTCATGCTCTCTATAGTTTCTCCAATGAATTCCTCCTCTGAATATGGATTCATCCTTTGCCTCTTAGCAAAGGGTTGATCTGTGGGTATGCTTGGAGGGGTAGCTACTTCCCTGTCTCTTTTCAAGTTCCTTTCCTCATTTAGAGGAGTTTGTAGCACTGGAGGATTTCCCATATTAGTTTGAGCTGGATGTGGCTGTGGTGGATCTAACTCTACAGATATTTCAGGCTGCTCTGATTTCTCTGGCTGTTCTGTTGTTTCTAGTTGTTCTGATGTAGATGGACTTGGTTCCTGAGTTTGCCTCTGTGAAGGCTCTACTGTGGGAGCACTGGATTCCTGGGCTGGCCTTTGGGAAGACTTTGCATGCACTTGTACAAAGGAGTCCAGGTCAAGTCTCTTCTCCAAATCTTTCATCACATTTTCAACTTCAACTTTATCACTATCTTGTTCTACCAATGTCCCTTCCCTCCATTCATTTAAATTGGCATATTGTTCTATTTTAGGGATTTTGTGATGGATGTAAGGTGACAACTTATGTTTTATCCTCCTATCATAGATGAAACCGTGAGGGTCATAAGCCTAAACAAAACTTTTCTTTAAATGCATCTTTGTCTCTATGATTTCTTCTGCTTCTTGCCCTGCTTTCCTGTTGTTGCACACAAATGGGCCTAAGTGGTCTTTGATCCTTAGTTGGGCTTTCTTCTTTGCTTTCATGAAGTGGATTTGATCAAAGTTGATTATTTGCCTATAGTACTCTAGGGAAAATAATCTCATGGGGACATACTTGGGCAATTTTTAGGGAGGCAGTTCACACCCATAGACTCTGATCTCAGTATGATTCTGGTATAAGTACTAGTCACCTATCCTATACTGCTTTGACAACTGAAGGATTCTTTTGATATCATCACTGATTCCAGGGGGGGAGTTCCTATCAGCATGATAGTTATAGGATGGACAAACTGATCAAGCAAATCTATATATGAATAGGGAGAAGAGGGTGAGTGGTGAAAAATAGAGGTCCAAAAAATGACTGACCTAGGGTTACCTTTAGTATTAAGCTTATGCACAGAGAATGGGAATTTGTCAGTTTGGTAGTAAAGGAAGAGGTGATACAGGATTGTAGAATACTTGAACACTCTCTCATTCTCTAGCCTCATGAATTGGTTGTGGATTTTGTCAGCTATGAATGCAGCATAGTCATATTTGGCAGCAGGAGGCTGACCAGGGGTGAATATAGTCATGAAAGCTAGGGTCAATTCATCAACAAACTCACTAGTATTGAAACCCATAATGGCAGCAATCATATTAACAATATCTTTGCCTATATCAGTGAAGAAACATGTTAGGTAGGGAGGGGGATCTTTGGGTATATGATTCTTATCCATGAAAGTATGGCAAATACGGCTAAGTTCAGAACTAGACATTTTGGTGGATTTTTCTAGTAATTCTCCAATGGAAATGGGGGTGAGGTTCTGGCCGGGCTAAAGCTGTAACATTTCATTAATTGAATCAGCAGTAATTGTAAACAGGACTGACTGGTCGGGGGACATTACAGCTCTGAGGTTAGGATTATAATTGGCATGACATTGATGGATAATGTCCGGGAAAATGTGCACAAAAGGGAATAGGTACTTTGGGAGATTTGATTCCCAAAGTCCTATGGTATCCGAATTGTTCATGTAATCGTCTCGACATCGTCAATATACTTCTAGGGGGCATTTATCAGTTTGAAGGTCTTTAATTTGGAAGTCTTTATCTGCTAAGGGAAGGTAGTCAAAGTCCCTGTGAGGAGTAGTGATTGGAGCTACATTGAGGGCCACGGGGGTTTCCATCCCTAGTTCTTGTGTTTTCAGGGACGAAACTGGGATTTTCAAAGGAATTATTTAAAACAGAGGTGCCTGGTAAGTTTTGGACTAAGCTAACAACTCAATTGAATTGAAAACTTTGGGTTTTAAAGCAATTTTAGAGGAATTTCAGTATATAACAGGGTTTCCGAGAGACAATCTGGTAAATACCTGTTCTTGGGTGGTTGGCTGTGATGTACACGTTGGCAGGATGCACACAGGGGATTGGAGCAGCATTGAAAGGCAGTGTTCAAGGTAGTTGACAGTTTGGGAATGAACTGTTTGATTTTGGACGTACTGCGTGCATGCATGGAATTGTTCTGGATAAAGGACGAAGAATAGATTACACTTGTTTTTTTATGCAAAGTCAATATTTTGGTGGGTTTGGCGCCAAAGACAGGTGGCGTCAAATTAATGAAGTGATGTTTTGTCATTTATGGGAGGCGGTAAGCGGGTTTCATCACACCGCTTATGGGAGATTGGCAGTATTGAGTGAGGGCCGCACGATTCCACTAGTCAGTTGACACGTAGCATCGACGACTTTTGGAAAACCTCTCGTATCGCGCGTTTAACGTCTAACCAAAAGGCCCGCGTGATATGAGCGATATCGTCGGATCTGAGAGATCTGATCGGATGGTGGTCGGGGGGTGGGAAGTGACTGATGGTTAATTGAGGGGGCCCGACGTTAATAAAAGACTTTAATTATATATGGGGCGATGTGATTGGTCAACGTTATTAGTTAATCATGATGATTTAATTAATCCTTTATTTAGCTTGGCGAGGGTCGGGGTTCTTAATTAGTCATAGGTTGACTAATTAATCCAATTTATCAGTGTTATTAAGGTTATATTTCAACAGCGGGGCGGGATATATATTTTTGGGATTTTAATAATAATATGGGTAATGGGTGATTTTTTCGAGATTTAAATAATAATACCAATTAGCAGTTAATATGACTTTGTAGGATAGGAATATGCACTAAGTTAAAATGTTTCCGAAAGCATTTCATCATACAACATTCATGACTTAGGCTAGTAGAATATGAGGGTTTTGAGATAAATTGTTTTAATTTCCCTAAGTAAAATAGGATTTTACTTAGGAAAAGCTTTATAAAGGGAATGAATGACTTTATGGAGGGGTAAATGTTGATGAAGGGGATTTAAGTACTTTAGGTATTTCAAATTATTGGGCCGAGGGTCCAGTCCCTCCAAAAGTTAGAGAAATGCTCTGAGCCTCTCTAACTTGTTATAGAGACCTTTAGCACTTAGGGGAGATTAGTGAATTTTTAGGGAAAAATGGAGTAAGGAAGTTAATTAATTTGACTTTGGTTTCTTGATGTGCTGTCTTCAATGTGAGCTATGCTTTTTCCAAGTGATGAAATAAAAATATTTAAGCATTAAACTTAACCATTCCCCACATATTTATTTTGCAACCATCATCTACTTACCCTACCTACTTTATCCTAACATTTTTACTCCTCTATTAGGGTGCACTTAGACTGGCAAACCCTTTTCAAACTTTATTTTCTTTTAGATAGTGATATCTATCTAAATCTAACCTTATTACATCCAAGGGCTCAGATTGAACTGTTGAGCTCCTTTTATTCACTCTACCTATCTAGTTATTTGCCAAGATTAAACAGTTTGGTCCGATTTTATTCTCTATCTCTATAAACATGAAATTGAAACATGGATTAACCAAGGTTAAACTATTTGGTTACCATGGATTGTGGCATAGGTGACAAGCTGCACACAACCTTTATTACACAAAAGTAAAGCAGTGGCATTTGGACTTGCACACTTTCATGGTCTTTTCTTTTTATTTGGGGTTCATTTTCTTTCATTTATTCTGACCTTTTCATTCTTTAACCCTTTGATTTTTGTTTTAGGGTATACCCTCTTTACATTTTTTAAATTTTCTAATTTTTCACAAATATGGAAAACATTTGCAACAAACAAAGGCATGAACATATTTCAGAGTTAAACCAAGTCAATCATGATATATGACACCTATTGGTATAGGTGCATAATAGTGGCTCCACTTGGGGATGGCTTTCCTTGGTGGAAATTCAAGAACAGTAGATCAATGGCCTTTTAAAAACTTTGATTATGCTCTGCAATCTTCCTCTTGCCTGATGCATTATTTGTATGTATGACAATAATAATTTTGAAGCTTAGGGCCTTCTCTTCGGGCTTCAACTTCACAATTTTACCATCCAATCAACACTGAACATTAAAAAGGATATATTATGTACAATTAGAAATCTAATCAGATTTTAAAAACTGGGATCAAAGTAATGTTTCAACATCCGACCATTGACTGGTCCTCCTTCAATTTCTACACCATCTAATTCTTTCAGAAAATATGCATTATTTCCTCTAAAAGCATATATAATGTATGGCCCTTTCCACAGGAAGTCAAAATTCCCATGCTTTCCTTTGTCCTCTCTTCTGGAATCCCACCTTAACACTTTATCTCCCAGATAGAAGTCTTCTGCTTTGGTTCTTTTGTCAAAAATATTCTTGAGGATAGTAAGCTGTGGAATGACCAAGTGTTATATGATACTTGTGATAGAAATCAATCATTTTCTTTGACTTGAAGGCTGCAACATTATCTGTGATAATTTTGCCAGGACAACCAAACCTAGAAAGGATATTAGACTCTAGGAAAACTATTATGACAGTATCTGTGGCCTGTCTAGAGGGAATGGCTTCTATCCATTTAGTAAAATAATTAGTGGCAATGAGTATCCATTTATGTTGACTAGAAGAAGGTGGATGAATTTCCCCAATGAAGTCAAGACCCCATTGTTGCAAAAGGTTTTTCTGTGGATATAGGTTTCAATGGTTAAGGTAACAATTTTATTTTGCCTTCAAAGATTTGGAATTTATGGCAGGAAGTTACAAATTTCTTCACATCTGCAGACAAGGTTGGCCAATAAAATCTAGCTCTTAGAATTTTGTCAGTATTTGACTTCCAATAAAGATGTCCACTAGAATCCCCTACATGAAATTCTTAGAGTACTTTGTTAGATTATTCTTTTAATAAACAGTTTAACAAAATTCCTTCATGATTTTTCCAAAATAAAGTATTATCCATAATGCAAAATTTTGATGCTTTCATTTTCAAAAACATACTTTTAGTTCTGGATAACCCTGGAGGAGCCTGTAGGTTTTGTAGAACATACATTATATCAGCATACCGGGGGGAGTCTAAAAAGGATTGGCTGATTTGTGGAGTCGCCATCTCTTGTTCGTTATCCAGCTCTACAATAAGATTGATGTCTAGGGCTTGGCAATTTGTTTCTGCCATGAGTTTAGCCAACCCCTGACCTTTAATTAACTTGGTAGGTTTTATCTCTATATCATACTCTAAAATAGTAGCCATCCATTATCCCCTATTGCCATCAACTCCATCTTGTGTTAGGATATCTTTGACTACAACATTTGGAACACAAGCTACTACATGAGAATAAAAAATATATACTCTGAAATCTTTAATAGCCTTGATCATCCTTGATCATCCTTTTGTAGCAAAACTGCAGATGCAAAAGAGAAAATAATGAAGTCTCTGTCAAATTTGGGACTTGTGAAGACTGGTGTTTGAGTTAAGGCTAGTTTAATTTCTTCAAATGATTGTTTAGCCTCAACTATCCATTTAATGGTCGAATCCTTTTTTAACATATTATTCATTAACCTAATTAATTCAGCTAAGTTAGAGATAAATCTTCTTAAAAAATTTATCTTTCCTAAAAATGCTTGAAGTTCTTTAACATTTCTTGGGTAAGGTATTTGCAAAATAGCTTCAATTATAGAGGGGTCAATTCAGATGCCATCTTTGGAAATGATGTGACCTAACAACTTTCCTTCCTCTAAAACGAATAAAGATTTCTTTGGATTTAAGGAAACACCATATTTTCTGCATTTTAGAAAAACTTGCTTGAGATGCTCTAGGTGCTATTGATCTGGTTTGGAAAAAGCAGTTAGATCATCAAGATATATAACAAGAAAATCATGAATTTCTTTTGCAAAGGCAATGTCCATTGCGCTTTGGAAATTTGCTCCCACATTTTTTAGTCCAAAGGGAATTTTAATGTACATGAAGGTACCCCATGGTGTGGTGAATGGAGTTTTCTCTTGGTCATCGGATGAACTAAGATTTGGTTATAACCTGAAAACCCATCTAACAGTGAAATTCTAGAAGAACCCACTACCCTTTGCAGTATATGGTCCATTTTGGGTAAAGGATAGTTATCTTTAAGTGAGACCTTGTTCACATTTCTCAGGTCAACACATAATCTTATTTCCCCCATTTTCTTCCTAGTAGGTACTAGGTTAGATACCCATTCTGAAAATCTAATAGGGGCAATGATTCTTGCTTCACACATGCGTTTGATTTCTTTCTCAATTGATGGTAATAACACAAGGTTAATTCTTCTGATTTTTTTCTTAAAGGGATTTTGATCTTCTTTCAAAGGGATAGTGTGCTGAATGATAGAGGTGTCATAGGATTTCAAATCTTCATAACTCTAGGCAAAGACATCCTAGAATTCCCTCGTAAGTTCAACATATTTTAGCTTCTGATCAAGAGGCAAATATTTTGACAATTTTATCAATTTGGGATTATCCTGTGTTCCTAGGTTTTACTCTTCAATGTCTTCTTTTAAAGGCTCCATTTTAGGTTTCTTCAGAATGTCATTAGAGTTAAACAAATCCTCCAAAGGAGTTAATCCTTTGGGTAAATGATTATCCTTCAGATTTGTAACCTCTGTTTCTTCTTCAATTATCTCATCTAGGTCCATTTGTTTCAGGTCTTTGATTTTTTCTTGTGAGAATTTAGTAGGGTGAAGCATGTTTATTGAATTCTCCTCTAGATTGTTAATGTCTACCTCATTAGTATGATCAAAATCCGAAACTAGGTCTACATCTATCTTAATGTTAGAAAATTCTTCATTTAAAGTTAGAAAATTATTAATCTGCTTATCACTATCAAAAACCTACCAGTTCTTAAGATTATCAGGGATGGCTGGCCTATGCCTAATCTCAGCAGTGTATTGATGATTGGGCTAGAAAGGCAATTTGTAGGTACTGGAAAACATAGCCAGGCTATGAGCTTGCATATTATGTTTTCTAGGAATAGTTGCAAGCTGGGTTTCTAAAAAAGTGTTAAGGATTTCTATGACTATCCCTCTGTAATATCCCAATCTAGGATCTCTGGTTATGTAAGTTCCTTTTATCTGTTTAACTATCAGTTCAGAATCTCCTATGATTGATACTCTTACGGCTCCTAATATTTTGACTAACTTGAGGCCTAGCAGGAGTGATTCATATTCTGCCATATTTTTTGTACATTTGAAATTCAACCTATAGGCATGCCCTTCTGCATGATCATTCTCTAAGTTATAGACCCATACACCTGCCCCTGCACCTAGTTTGTTTACTGAACCATCAAATTCTAAATGCCATAAAATTTCATGTTCATAATTTGTATCTGGGGTAGTGTAGTCTTTCTTAGCTAAGGTCTTAGGATTTTCTTCATCATCTGATTTTACTTTGTCATCTGATATCTCTTGAATTTGAACAATTGACCTTTCTTCTTTTCCAATTTCTTTTGGTTCTGCTGCTAAATCTTTAGGATTATCAATTTCTAGATTTATTTCAGCATTATAGAGAATAAAGGAATCCATATTAGAATGTACTGAGTAAATGGGAAAGTTTTGAGGCTTCTCCTGACTACTCACTACATACTTCATTAAAGTTTCTCTATATAACTTCTTTGGTTGTCCAAAAATAGATATGGTAGCGTATGACATGTCTAATTATAGAGATCCCTGAAGTTTGGCACCCTAAGATCTAGAAAACAACATGCCATACTTGGGTGGAATGTCAGCTACCACTATGTCCATAAGTATAGTTTTGGCGGGATATTGAACCAATGAAACACATAAATCCTTTATAAGACCCAAACATCTTACTTGACTGGAATCAAAGGAAAACAAATCCTTATAGGGTCTAGTGATGTCTAGGTTGAGTTTCTCCATAATAGATTTGGGCATGAGGTTGTGAGAAGCACCAGAGTCAAACATGGCATTATGTAAAATATTATCATGAATATTGAGACTAACATAGAAAGGCGGTATCCCTCCTTCCAGTGGTTTCCCATTTACTTCAGGGCCAAAAATCAACTTGGGCTAGTCATCAAAGAGATTTATAGAATATGTATTTTCAATGATATTTAATGATTTGTTGATTTGTGACCTGTAAACATCATGTTTTGCCAGTTTTGTCAAAGGAACCAAAATTTTAAGCTCGGCTACCTCTGCTCCTAGATTAAAGGGTAGGATTGTTTTATCAGTTTGAACCTTTTGGTTTCTGGCCGAAATGTTTTCTATGTTTTCTTCTATTTCAGGATTTGAAACATCCTTTGCTGATTTCTTTGATGTGATCTTTTGAGGTTCTTCCACTGTTTCCTTGGAGGGAATTGAAGTGGAAGGTTGTTCATTGCTGGGCTGGTTATCAGACACATCTTCTATGGTGGGGCTGGAAGGGTTTTGATTAGTTCTTGAAAGGATCTGAAGCATTTTTGTCACTGAGCCTGTTTTTCCTTTTTTGGGTTGATTAGGAGTTGTTTTTTGGTTTGTTTCAGGGTTATCAGTACTTTTTCTACTTCTCAGGTTATACTTCTTGTGTACCTCAAAAATGGCAGAGTCATACCCCTGTCTGAAATCAAATGATTCTCCTGTTTGAGTCTGAAATTGTTGGAGTATATGAGACTCTTGGTCATCCTGAGTTAGAAATACATCTTCCTCCCCCTCTAGACCCATTAAATTTATCTAAGTGTCTTGCTCAGGGTCTTCTGATTGGGAGGCTTCTGCATAGTTTTCTTGGAAAGGTGGTTTAATGTTCTAGTTAGGAATATTCTTACCAGCGCTTTGATTATGATTTTTCCTAAAATTAGTATTTCTCCCTAAATTGGCCTGTTGGACATCCCAAGGAGATTTATTTTCAATTGTATCAACTCTATCAAATAATTTGTCCATTCCTTTAACAATAGCATCAAGATTTTTTTCAAAGGGTGAACTTTCATCTTTTGTAGGTATTCTTCTCTCGTTTTTGGCTTCATCTCATTTAGAAAGTAGATTATCCTCAACACTTACAGCTACACTTTGCATTTCTTTTAGAGTGGAGGGATTTCTTTCTATCAGTTGAAAAGACATGTCTGAATCAAATCCATCAAGAAATTTGATCAGGGATAACCCAGGAGGGGGTCTAAGGTCGAGTGGAATGGCACTATAAACATTATAAAATTTAGTGCAATAGTCCTAGACGATTTCATGGGGTCCCCTTCTAAGGTTCTCGTATTCAGATAAAATCTGAAGGGGGTCTTTCCTTTTTTTCCACCTATTCAAGAATTGTTGGTAGAGAGTTCTTAGGCTATCTATACTATTGGTTGTTAAGGCTCTAAACCAGGTTCTAACTTCTCCAGACAAACTTTGAACAAAAATTCTCATTTGAACATCAACAGTGTCTATCTCATATATCTCAAAGTAGTCGGTCATCTTCTTGGTGTGCTGCTGAGCAGTGTAGGTTCTAGTGCCATCAAAGATGGTAATCTTACTTTGATAGTCTTGCGGCATTACACCTAGGTTAGCAGGGAGCACCAAAGGAGCATATCTGTTGGCCATGATTGTAGGTTGGGCAGGAGTTGGGGTAATGGGAGGTGTTTGTGTTGTGGAGGAGGAACTGGAAGTGGTGGTGAGATATTGGGTGGTGATAGATTGAAGAGGGAGTGAAGGGATGAAAGGAGGAGTGAAATGGATTTCAGATGAATGAGGGGATAGTAATGAACTAGCTGAAAATGAGGTGGTTTCAGAAAATTTAGGTATGATTTTAGTGGTAAGGGATGACAGAGAAGAGTTCTGTAAATACTGATCAATTGATAAATTGGCTCTTTGGATTTTGAGTTCTCTAAGGAATTTTGGATCTTGGACTAGATCTAATAATTCACTGTCAGATGAGGTTCTGAACATAGAGAGTTCGAACTGTTCGTCAAAAGGAAGATATTCTTTGGAAATCCGTTTAATAGGACATGAATGTGATATGAACAAAGGTCTGGAACTTACTGAGCTTTCTTGTCTTCTGATGATTCTAGGAATCAGGTTAGGATTCTCAAACATAGGTGGTGGATTGGGATCAGGATTAGCCCTAGTGTAACGAGTCCTTTCTAAAGCCAGATTTCAAATTTTTATGAATTTTCTTATATAAAATTTTTCAAAATAACTTCTAAAATCCTCTAAGATGCTTTCAAATCAAACTTTTCGGTTTCTTAAAGGTTTATTTCAATTGAGGAATTTTTTCATTCCCCAGTATGGTCGCCACTATGTTATCACTCAGATTTTCCTTAGAATTTATGGGAAGAAGGAAAGGGGTCCGAGGTAACCACAAACCAATCTTTTAAGTACATAATCTAACTAATCTGTACTGAGGGAGGGCTCTCTATTTATAATTTATCTTTGTTTTGGTGTGATATTAGGCTAGTTATTAGAGTTCAAGGTTGTTTTGTTTGAGAGTGATGGGATTCTGGGAACAAATGGATAGAGAAAGGTCTTGAGGCCATTGGGCTCTATAGTCAATGGAGTGATGGCTTAACTGGATCAGATCATTTACTAAAGGGAAAACTCATAGGGCAAGGTAGTAAAACAAAAGGAAAATGTCAGGTTTAGGTGGATGAAATGGTCTTAACCAGGGAGAAAGGGCAATCAAGAATCCTTTAACTGGGGTCAAAATGAGGAGCAGAAGAGGCCTATCAACAAAGGGC
The DNA here is from genome assembly GCA_031772625.1 of Pinus tabuliformis. Classification (NCBI taxonomy): domain Eukaryota; kingdom Viridiplantae; phylum Streptophyta; class Pinopsida; order Pinales; family Pinaceae; genus Pinus; species Pinus tabuliformis. The sequence continues at coordinate 601,241,965 of CM062814.1, read as the reverse complement.
AATTAATAATTCTTTGTTCAATTAAACCAAAGGGATAAACTATGAAGTAAGGGAACATTAAAGAATTCCCTAACTATGATGGTCTAGTAGAAAACATTGAGAAGATAAACAATTTAAAACAGAGTGCAGTAAAGCAATTTCTGAAAAATCATTACTCATTTATCATTTAGGTTTTATGAAAACACATATGCTTATTAATAAACAAAGAAAAAACAATAATAAACAAGATATATAGAATACTTATTTGATTTCTATTTGACACAAGTATCCCGTGAATAACCTTTACTTTATTCATTGATCCAACAAGACACACAAGTCTTGGTACAATAGCACTTCAATTCCAGAAGAAAATGTCTATAGAAATGTCTTTGAATCCACCACCTAATACTTCGAATAAAGAAGTATTTATACAAAGTTTACATCAAAATATATCATAACTAAATGAGATTTATTCTAGGAATATGAAATATCTTTTTGCACAAATATAGAGACAAATGGTCTCGAATATAGAAACAGAAAGTGAACTGATCATTGTTGTCCCTGTTTTTGTTGAAGGAGCTAGAGGCATGCTCTACGAATGTGCATCTTGCTGTTGCTCTAGTAACTTTGTGCTGGACATCTGATTTGACCTTTTCAACTGATACTCTTTCACCTGTATCTGATACACTTTACCTGTTTACCAACATTCATCCTTTTTACCAAAATTTATTGTGGTAAATATTTCTATTTACCTCACTATTTACCATGGTAATCTATACTATGTCAGTCATATTGGTCCACCAATCATCCTTTGGTATTCTTGTCCTTATTAGCTTCCTATAAATTTCATCTGCTTTTGTATACTTCACAAAATTGGGTTCTATTGAGAATAGGTGCTTTATTTCATGTTCAATGAAAAAGAGGTTCTCTAAACCATCGTAAAGCACTTTTCCTGTTGGTAATGCCTTGGTTGAAGATAAACTAGCCCGTCTGTCAGTCTGTTGATGTAATTTATCAATGTAATCAAGCTGAACCATTAGCCTATCATTAATGACTAAAGGGCTTGGGAGTACTTTAATTCTTAGGATGTCAAATTTTCTCATGAACTCATCTATATCTTCCTGCATGCTTTGACATCTACGTTCCAGGCCTTGCATCAGATTCCTTTTGGTCAACACTTTCTTCAGTTCGAGGATGGTAGCAGTCCTATCCTCAATATCTAATTGTTCTAACTGTTTCTTGCTTTTACTGTTCAGAAAATTGATTAATCTGATAGCTTCCTCAGGTTTCTTGCCCAACTCTTCTCTGGTCTTCTCAATTTCTTCAAGAGCAAGCTTTACTAAATCAATCTGTTCAAAAATAATTTGAATTGATGACCAAATATCATTGATGAAATCAATGATATTGGTCCACAATATCTTCCTAATGTATGTCAAAGGCTTTTCAAATGTTAGATCCTTCTCCAATGCTTTAATTTGTTGGGCCATGCCTTTGTTTTTCCTCATCTCTTCTGCATAATCGATCTTTGATATATCATATTTTTTCTCCAAGGTAGTGAATTTCTCTTTCACTTACTGCATCTCTATTACTTGAAGCTTCATTTCTTCCATTGACTTAATTAAGTCCTCTGTGCTCTGTGTTGGTGTATCTACCTGTGATGTACTTATTGCTTCCGCTGGTGTGGCTGTTGCCAAAGGAATGTTAGGTGCTAAAACAATTCCCATTGTGGAAGGTATTTCTGTTGAAACTATTGGCACTATAGTTTGAGGCTGTGTGGTCGACTCACTCTGCCTTGACTGTACTGCTTTCTCCAATTCTTGCTCTGTTTCCTTCAATTTCTCATTTAACTTAAGGACCAAGTCCATAAGTTCTTCATTTTTCTTTTCTATGACCTCAACAGTCTGAGGGTGAATGAGTGGTGGCAACTTCAATTGTTTTCTAAGTGCAGCTATGTCTTCATTCTTTTTCTTAATTAAGCTTTCTACTACCTTAACATCTTTTGGGTCATGACCCAACTCAACTACTAACTCTTCCAATGATTTTATTCTATTATCTTTTGCCTGTGAGGAGGCCTTTTCTCACTGCAATTGGGCTGTAGTGTTGCTCAATGAATTTTGCAATCTATGAGCCATCATTGCTTTGCTGGTTAGTGTTGAATATACCATCTCACCCGTTTGTTTGTGTAGTTCAATATAGTCGATAGGGTGGATGTCTTTAGCCAAAACTTCAAAGTCAGTTTTGAGATAATCTGCCAAGGATTTTGGTTACAACACTGTGGGCTTCAGGAAACTCATTTGCATTTTGCCCTCTTTGATGTCAAAGGCTGACATCAGTCTGGTCTAGTTTGTAGGGGTCATCTTTAAGTACTGAGCATAGCCTTGGGCTTTCAGCTGCTCATTCTTTTCCTTGATCTCTTTAAACTTCCTCTTTATATCTATAATTTTCTTAGAAGAAGACCTGAAGGATGAAACTTCTGTGCTGGGTTGTCTTTCTAGTTCCTGCCTTTGTGAACTTGAGGGTGTCCCACTTATTGGGAATGTTTGTAAACTATCTGTCCCTTCCTTTCTCATGCTCTCTATAGTTTCTCCAATGAATTCCTCCTCTGAATATGGATTCATCCTTTGCCTCTTAGCAAAGGGTTGATCTGTGGGTATGCTTAGAGGGGTAGCTACTTCCCTGTCTCTTTTCAAGTTCCTTTCCTCATTTAGAGGAGTCTGTAGCACTGGAGGATTTCCCATATTAGTCTGAGCTGGATGTGGCTATGGTGGATCTAACTCTACAGATATTTCAGGTTGCTTTGATTTCTATGGCTTTTTTGTTGTTTCTGGTTGTTCTAATGTAGATGGAATTGGCTCCTGTGTTTGCCTCTGTGAAGGCTCTGCTGTGGGGGCATTGGATTCTTGGGCTGGCCTTTGGGAAGACTTTGCATGCACCTATACAAAGGAGTCCAAGTCAAGTCTCTTCTCCAAATCTTTCATCACATTTTCAACTTCAACTTTATCACTATCTTGTTCTACCAATGTCCCTTCCCTCCATTCATTTAAATTGGCATATTGTTCTATTTCAGGGATTCTGTGATGGATGTAAGGTGACAACTTATGTTTTATCCTCCTATCACAGATGAAACCATGAGGGTCATAAGCCCAAACAAAAATTTTCTTTAAATGCATCTTTGTCTCTATGATTTCTTCTGCTTCTTGCCCTGCTTTCCTGTTGTTGCACACAAATGGGCCTAAGTGGTCTTTGATCCTCAGCTGGGCTTTCTTCTTTGCTTTCATGAAGTGGATTTGATCAGAGTTGATTATTTTCCTGTAGTACTCTAGGGAAAATAATCTCATGGGGACATACTTGGGCAATTTGTAGGGAGGCAGTTCACACCCATAGACTCTAATCTCAGTATGATTCTGGTATAAGTACCAGTCACCTATCCTATACTGCTTTGACAACTGAAGGATTCTTTTGATATCATCACTGATTCTAGGGGGGAATTCCTATCAATGTGGTAGTTATAGGATGGACAAATTGATCAATGAAATCTATGTATGAATAGGGAGAAGAGGGTGAGTGGTGAAAAATAGAGGTCCAGAAAATGACTGACCTAGGGTTACCTTTCGTATCAAGCTTATGCACAGAGAATGGAATTTGTCAGTTTGGTAGTAAAGGAAGAGGTGATACAAGATTTTAGAATACTTGAACACTCTCTCATTCTCTAGCCTCATGAATTGGTCGTGGATTTTGTCAGATATGAATGTAGCATAGTCATATTTGGCAGCAGGAGGCTGACCACGGGTGAAGATAGTCATGAAAGCTAGGGTCAATTCATCAAAAAACTCACTAGTATTGAAACCCATAATGGCAACAATCATATTAACAATATCTTTGCCTATATCAGTGAAGAAACATGTTAGGTAGTGAGGGGGATCTTTGGGTATATGATTACTATCCATGAAATTATGGAAAATACAACTGAGTTGAGAACTAGACATTTTGGTGGATTTTTTTAGTAATTCTCCAATGGAAATGGGGGTGAGATTATGGCCAGGTTGAAGCTGTAACATTTCATTAATTGAATCAGCAGTAATTATAAATAGGACTGACTAGTCGGGGGACATTACGGCTCTGAGGTTAGGATTATAATTGGCATGACATTGATGGATAATGTTCGGGAAAATGTGCACAGAAGGGAATAGGTACTTTGGGAGATTTGATTCCCAAAGTCCTATGGTATCCAAATTGTTCATGTAATCGTCTCGGCATCAACAATATACTTCTAGGGGGCATTTATCAGTTTGAAGGTCTTTTATTTGGAAGTCTTTATCTGCTAAGGGAAGGTAGTCCAAATCCCTGTGAGGATTAGTGATTGGAGCTGCATTGAGGGCCATGGGGGTTTCCATCCACGGTTCTTGTGTTTTCAAGGATGAAACTAGGATTTTCAAAGAATTTTTTTAAAACAGAGGTGCCTGGTAAGTTTTGGACTAAGCTAACAACTCAATTGAATTGAAAACTTTGGGTTTTAAAGCAATTTCAGATGAATTTCAGTATATAACAGGGTTTTCAGGAGACAATCTGGTAAATACCTGTTCCTAGGCAATTGATTGTGATGTACACGTTGGCAAGATGCACACATGGGACTGGAGCAGTATTGAAAGGCTGCTTTCAAGGTAGTTGACAGTTTTGGGAATGAACTGTTTGATTTTGGACGTACTGTGTGTATGCATGGAATTGTTATGGATAAAGGACGAAGAATAGATTACACTTGTTTTTTATGCAAAGTCAATATTTTGGTGGGTTTGGCGACAAAGACAGGTGGTGTCAAATTAATGAAGTGATGTTTTGTCGTTTATGGGAGGTGGTAAGTGGGTTTCATCGCACCGCTTATGGGATATTGGCGGTATTGAGGGAGGGCCGTGCGATTCCACTAGTCAGTTGACATGTAGCATCGATGACTTTTGGAAAACCGCTCATATCGCGTGTTTAACGTCCGACCAAAAGCCCGCGCGATATGAGTGATAGCCATCGGGTCTGAAAGATCTGATCAGATGGTGGTCGGGGGGTGGGAAGTGACTGATGGTTAATTGAGGGGGCCCGACGTTAATAAAATACTTTAATTATAACGTGGGCGACGTGATTGGTCAAAGTTATTAATTAATCCTGATGATTTAATTAATCCTTTATTTAGCTTGGCGGGTGTCGTGGTTCTTAATTAGTCATGGGTTGACTAACTAATCCCATTTATTAGTGTTATTAAGGTTATATTGCAACTGCGGGGCGGGATATATATTTTTGGGATTTTAATAATAATACAGGTAATGGGTGATTTTTTTGAGATTTAAATAACAATACCAATTAGCGGTTAATATGACTTTGTAGGATAGGAATATGAGCTAAGTTTAAATGTTTCTGAAAGCATTTCATCATAAAAAATTCATGACTTAGGCTAGTAGAATATGAGGGTTTTGGGATAAATTATTTTAATTTCCCTAAGTAAAATAGGATTTTACTTAGGAAAAACTTTAAAAATGTTGGGTTGTTTTATATTCTTTCCATGACTAGCCCACGTAGTTAACTAGGGGTCAGAGGGGGGGAGGTCATAGGGGGTTTGAGGGGTACTCGTAACCCTATGTTAGGTTGGGCGGAACCACCTATGGTTTTGTGCATGATTTTCGCACATGTTTTTTTGGACGCGATGGTTTTCGGTCCATGGTTTTGGACACGATGGTTTTCGGTCCATGGTATTGGATGCTTCGACATGTATAAATATGTATTGTAACATTGAAAGGAACATAATGAAAAATCAAATTGGTAGTCCCGGTTTTGGGATCTAGGGGAAAATATCTGTGTATATGTGTTTTATGTGTTATGCTCTTGCATTGTTTATTTTCTGTGTTTTAGAATTCATATGCATGTAATTTCTGTACGGGGTTAAAACCTACATTTGGTATTGGAGCAGTTTTGGCTTCAAGGGGACGCCTTTGTAGCTGAGGGGTTTCACTCGGGCCTGTGGTAGACCCTGTTCAGTGGGAGATCTGCGAGATCAATTCTAGTGGTGAAAGAAGATGGCGAGCAGTGGAAAGACAAAGATCGAGAAATTTAATGGTTAGAGATTTGAGTTGTGGAAAATCAAGATGGAGGATTTGCTGGTGGATAAAGATCAGTGGATCACGTTAGATCCGGGTACTAAACCAATGGGAGTATCCAATGAAGAATGGAAGAAGTTGGATACAATACGATTGTGTGTCTCAGATTTAGTGTTGTTGAATGTATCAGGGGAAGCTATGACGAAGGCTTTGTGGGACAAGTTAGGGACTTTGTACCAATCTAAGTCTTTGATGAATAAACTGTTCTTACGGTAAAAGCTGTATAACCTGGGGATGAAAGATGGAGACTCGGTGACAGAGCATCTGAACACATTTAATACTGTGGTAAGTCAGTTAGCATCTATTGATATTAAAATTTTAGATGAAGATAAGTGCATTGGTTTGTTGTGTTCTCTACCAGATTCGTGGGATAGTCTGGTTATTGCAATAGGTAGCAATGCAACTGCCTTGCATTTTGATGAAATAGTCTTAGCCTGGCTGACGAAGGAGATGAGACGGAAAAATATGGAGAACCAGAATGGTGATGTGTTGTTTGTACGAGGATGGTCACAAAACAGAAACAAAAATAAGTCATCGATTTGGAGATCTAAATCTAGAGGGAGATCTAAATCTCCAGGAAAATCTATAAAGGTGGTGTGCTGGAAATGCAGAAAGGAAGGGCAATACAAAAGGGGCTGTAAATCTAAAGATTTTGATAAAGGAAAGGGATATGATGATGCTCCTTCTGTAGAGGTGAAAACCACCTCAGATGAAGGTGGGGATGTGTACTTGACTTCTTCAAGTACACATGTACATCATGAGGCATGGTTGATTGAGTCTGGTGCATCCTTTGACTTCACTCCCCATAGAGAGTGGTTCTGCGAATATGAGAAATATGATGGTGGTGATGTCTTCTTAGGGGATGATAGGAAGGTTAGAATCATTGGTCGCGAAAAAGTAAAGTTGAAGTTGCAAGGTGGAAGGGTTAGAACACTTTCAGGTGTTCTGCATATTCTTGCATTGGCCAGAAATCTGATTTCTGTAAGTAAGCTAGATGATGCATGTGTAAAAACAGTGTTCGAGAAGGATACCTGCAAAATGGTTCGGGGAGCACTGGTATTGATGCGGGGAGTTCGAATTGAAACTCTGTACAAGTTGCAAGGTAACATTGTTATTGATGGGTGCAACAGTTCTGTGGTTCCTGAAAGTGGAGAAAAAAATCTAGTGGTCTCTGGAGAGAAGACCATGTTGTGGCATCAAAGGCTTGGACATATTGGAGAGAAGGGCCTTCGAATACTTCATGGTAAATGTATGGTAGAAGGTATGAGTAATATCTCTCTAGATTTTGATTTCTGTGAAAATTGTGTATATGGGAAGCAGAATTGGGTGAGTTTCCCCTCTGGTAGTAAGAGGGCGAAACAGATATTAGAGCTTGTGCACAGTGATGTGTTTGGACCTGTGAAGGTTCCATCACTGGGTAAGTCTGTGTACTATGTATCATTTATAGATGACTTCTCAAGGAATACATGGATATATTTACTTAAGAATAAATCTGAAGTCTTTGATAGGTTTAAAGAATTTAAGGCTTTCATGGAAAATCAGACAGAGAAGAAGATAAAGGTACTGAGGACAGATACTAGTGGAGAGTTTTGCAGCAAGGAATTTGAAGAATTCTGTAAGAAGTGTGGTATAGCATGACAAAAGACTACTCCATATACACCTCAGCAAAATGGAGTTGTAGAAAGAATGAATAAGACATTGATGGAAAGGGAAAGAAGCATGCTCAGTGGTGCCAGGTTAGAATAGGAATTCTGGGCAGAGGTGGTGGATACTGCATGTTACCTGGTCAACAAGTCACCTTAATTAACATTGGAGGATAAGACTCCACAAGAGGTATGTACTGGTAAGAAACCATCTCTTTCACATCTAAGGGTATTTGGATGTGATGCATATGTACATGTTCTAAAGGAGAAATGAACCAAGTTGGATAGTAAATCTGAAAAGTGCATCTTTATTGGGTATAAGGATGGTTTAAAGGGTTATAAGCTTTGGAACCCAGTCACACGGAAGGTTGTGTAAAACTGAGATGTGGTGTTCAGAGAGGTAAAAGATGTTATTAAACATGAAGTCCAACCAAAGGAACCTGAGAAGATAGAGTTTGAGCTTAAGGAGGAAGAATCAGACTCTACACCAGAGGAGGAATCAGAAGATGAAGAGCCACAAACACTAGGTGTGAGAAGATCAGTTCGAGAAAGAAGGCAACTAGAAAGGTATAGTCCATTTGCTTTCTATTCAAATTTTTCTTTATCTATTACTGACGATGATCCCAAAACTGTGAAGGAAGCAGTAGGTTTAGAGGATGGAAAACTCTGGAAAGAGGCCATGGTTGATGAAATGCAATCTTTGCACAAAAATGAGGCTTGGGATCTAGTGGAGTTGCCGGATGGAAGGAAACCCATTGGTAGCAAATGGGAATTCAAGAAGAAGACAAATGCAAAAGGAAAAGTGGAGAAATACACAGCTCGGTTGGTAGCAAAAGGTTATTCCCAGGTGCTGGGAATTTCTTTTGGTGATATTTTTTCTCTTGTTGCCAAGGTAACTTCTATTAGATTACTTTTATCAGTTGCTGCTGCTTTTGATTTTGAGGTGGAACAGATGGATGTAAAGACAATATTTTTTCATGGGGATTTGGAAGAGGAAATCTACATGAAGCAACCTGAAGGCTTTGCGGTGAAGGGTAAGAAAGAAATAATATGCAAGTGAAAGAAGTCTCTGTATGGGTTAAAACAGTCACCAAGGATGTGGTATTAGAAATTTGATACATTTATACAAGGACTTGGCTTCACCAGAAGTAAAGCAGATCACTGTGTGTATTTTAAATTAATTGGTGATCATGTTATTTATCTGGTCTTGTATGTGGATGATATGTTGTTGGTTGGAAATGACAAAGAAATTATGCAGGATTTGAAGACCCAATTGTCCTCCAAATTCGACAAGAAATATCTTGGTGCTGCAAACTATATTTTGGGCATGGAAATTAAAAGAGATTGGGAAAAGAGGAAGCTCTGATTAAACCAGAGGAAGTATGTCGAGACAATATTGCAGAAGTTTAATATGCATGATAGTAAACCAGTGAAGGTTCCTATTCCTGTAGGTGTGAGGTTATCTGCTGAATAGTGTCCCAAGACACAAGAAGAGGAAGAGGACATGTCCCGTGTTCCATATGCAAGTGCAGTCAGTAGCTTGACGTATGCAATGGCTGGTACTAGACCATACATTGCACATGCAGTGGGAGTATTGAGCAGGTTTATGTCAAAACCAGGGAAGGAGACTAGACAGTAGTGAAGCAGGTTTTCAGGTATTTGCGTGGCACTAGTGATTATGGTTTGTGCTACCAAGGAAGATCAGGATTGGAAAAAATGTTGGATATTCATGGCTTTGTTGATGCAGTCTGGGCTGGAGATCTGGATCAGAGAAGATCTTCAAGTGGGTATGTGTTTAACCTATTTGGAGGTGTATTCAGTTGGATGAGTAAGAAACAATCTGTAGTGGCACTATCAATACATGGCAACCACTCATGCAAGCAAGGAAGTAGTTTGGTTGCAGAGATTGTGTTCAAGTATGGGGTTAGTACAAAAAGCTATAAGGATAGAATGTGACAGCCAATGTGCAATTTTCTTGGCAAAGAACCCTGCATATCATTAAAAGATAAAGCACATTGATGTTCAGTATCACTTTGTGAGGGATATGATAGAAGACAAAAAGGTGTTGCTGGTAAAGGTGGACACTTTGAAGAATACTGTAGATGCATTGACAAAATCTGTGAGCTCTGAGAAGTTCTCTTGGTGTAGAGAAACAATGGGTGTTGCAAGGCTGGATAAATGACTAAGCTCTCTTGTGGCCCCCTGTGGAAAGAAAACAACAAGTGGGAGAATGTTGGGTTGTGTTATATTCTTTCCACGACTAGCCCATGTAGTTAACTGGGGGTCAGAGGGGGGGAGGTCATAGGGGGTTTAAGGGGTACTCATAACCCCACTTTATGGGGTCCGAGGCAGCGCCCCGAAAATTTTTGGTTCTGGACCCCATGTTAGGTTTGGTGGACACACCTGTGGTTTTGTGCATGATTTTCGCACATGTTTTTTTGGATGCGATGGTTTTCGGTCCATGGTTTTGGACATTATGGTTTTTGGTCCATGGTATTGGATGCTTCGGCATGTATAAATATGTATTGTAACATTGAAAGGAACATAATGAAAACTCAAGCTGGTAGTATCAGTTTTGGGATCCAGGGGAAAATCGCTATGTATCTGTGTTTTATGTGTTATGCTCTTCCATTGTTTATTTTCTCTGTTTTAGAATTCTTATTGAGGTAATTTCTATACGGGGTTAAAACCTAAAATAAAGGGAATGAATGACTTTATGGAGGGGTAAATGTTGATGAAGGGGATTTAAGTACTTAAGTATTTCAAATTACTGGGCCGAGGGTCCGGTCCCTCCAAAAGTCAGAGAAATGCTCTGAACCCCTCTAACTTGTTATAGAGACCTTTAGCACTTAGGGGAGATTAGTGAATTTTTAGGGAAAAATGGAGCAAGGAAGTTAATTAATTTGACTTTGGTTTCTTGATGTGTTGTCTTCAATGTGAGTTATGCTTTTTACAAGTGATGAAATCAAAAGATTTAAACATTAAACTTAACCATTCACCACATATTTATTCTGCAATCATCATCTACTTACCCTACCTACTTTATCCTAACTTTTTTACTCCTTTATTAGGGTGCACTTAGACTGGCAAACCCTTTTCAAACTTTCTTTTCTTTTACATAGTGATATCTATCTAAATCTAACTTTATTACATCCAAGGGCTCAGATTGAACTGTTGAGCTCCTTTTATTCACTCTACCTATCTAGTTATCTGCCAAGATTAAACGGTTTGGTCAGATTTTATTCTCTATCTCTATAAACATGAAATTGGAACATGGATTGACCAAGGTTAAACTATTTGGTTACCATGGATTGTGGCATAGGTGACAAGCTACACACAACCTTTATTACACAAAAGTAAAGCAGTGGCATTTGGACTTGCACACTTTCATGGTCTTTTCTTTTTGTTGGGGTTCATTTTCTTTCATTTTTTCTGACCTTTTCATTCTTTTTACCCTTTGATTTTTCTTTTAGAGTATACCCTCTTTACATTTTGTAAATTTTCTAATTTTTCACAAATATGGAAAACATTTGCAACAAGTAAAGGTATGAACATATTTCAGAGTTAAACCAAGTCAACCATGATATATGACACTTATTGGTATAGGGGCATAACAGGTCCAAGGTATATGATCCGAAGTATTGACCCTAAGTATTTGGTCCAAGGTATTGGTCCTAAGTGGTTTTGGTCCATGGTATTGAGTAAGGCCTAAGACTATAAAAGGAGGAGAAGATCATTAGGCCAATGCACTCAAGTATTGAATATCTGATGAAGAGTAAGATCTAGTATGCAGGTTATTGGGTTATGGTGCATAGCTGGATCTGAACCAAGGATGAACCTTAGTGCTTGATGAAGGATAAGATCTAATGATGTATCAGGATCTTAAGGCTTGAAGTGAATTATCTTTATGTGGTTTGATTATTTATCTGAATAACTGGCACATGTTGTAGTCTGTAAATATGATGATATGGGTCTGGAATTGTTGTAATGTTTAAATCATCATTTACAGATCTGTATGCAGGTTCACTTTAGAAAAGGTGTGTATACATGCTGGTCCTGCATATCAAAATAGTGTATACATCATAAATTTGATTTGCAAATCTGTATGCAGGTCCGCCTTGAGGAAAGCACATGTGCACGCAGGTTTGACACATGGAGGTAGCGTATACCTTATAAAATATGTTTTAGCTACTTCTGTTTGTAGTGTTCTGGGTTCTGGCTTGGGTTCTAGTTACTGTATTATGGTTACAACATTCTAAAAGATCATATTAAAGGGTTGTTAGAGTGATTGATTGGTTCAGTTGTGGTTAGTTCAAAGGAGATTGGTTGATGCAGATATATTTGATGATCGATTGATGTTATTCATGGATCTAGTCTGAAAATTTATGAAACATGTTCCCTAGAAGAAAAGAGAAGGTCGTAGCCTTCTTTAGGTCGGCACCTATGTACTAGTAAACATATCAGCTAGTATAAGAGCTAGGGGGCTGTAGCTCCCTTCCAGTAGAAGCTGGAGAATGAGAGAAGGTTGTAGCCTTTTTCATGTAGAAGCCCACGTACTGGTATAAGGCTACACCAGTAAAAATAAATAAAAAATTGTAAACATAATTCTCTTATTATTAAAAGAAGACAGAGACGATTTCACCAGGTGGTTTTCACCCACATTGGGTTTCCACCTTATATCTTGGTGTTTATGTGTGTTTCTTATGTGTGATGCTTTATTTTTCTCTTACTGCATTGTCTAATGAATTTCTGATATACTGATTAAAGTTAACTACATGATAACTTGGGTAAAACAAAAGATCTCTGCACATATGCTGGTTTCATTAAGTGTCGCTGCGTATAAACGCTAGTTCACTTAGTTGAAGTAGCGTATATAAATCAGTTTTGAAAATTAAATTATTGATCTGATAATACTGCTCCACCCCCCCCCAGTATTATTTCCAATAATTGGTATCAAAGCAGGTCCTTCAAAAGAAGCTTGATCGCTTGAAGGAAGATCCATCATCATGAGTAATCAAGAAAGCGGGGGATCCATCAGACTGCCAATATTTTACGGGAGCAATTTTGTTTATTGGAAGGTAAGAACCAAAACCTATCTTCAATCTCTTGGAACAGATGTTTGGGAAATCATGGAAGGAGGATATACATTTCCATCAGCAATTCCTACAGATGTGGTAGGTAAAAAGCAATATGAAACCAATGCCAAGGTCAATACATTATTGGGAAGTCTGTCACAATCAGAGTTTGTCAAAGTTATGTAGCTCAAATCTGCCAAAGAAATATGGGACAAAATCGTTCTAAGCTACGAAGGAGACTCTCAGGTAAAATGTGCTAAACTGAAAACTCTCAGAATTCAATATGAAACTCTCAAGATGCACAATGATGAAAGTATAGCTAGCTACTTCTTACGTATAGATGAGATTGTTAATTGCATGAAGAATCTGGGTGAAGAGATAAAGGAAGTTATTTTATTTGAAAAGGTTTTAATATCCTTGTTTGCTAAGTTTGAATCATCTGCCATAGAAGAAAAGTAGGATCTACAGGCTATTACTATGACACAATTGCACGAAATCTTAACTGCCTTTGAGATGAGAAAAGGAGGTCCATCAGATATGAGAGAAGTTGCATTTAAAGCTTCAACAAAAGGAAAAGAAGAACTCAATGAATCAGGACATATTTCAGAAGGAGAAGAAGAAGCAAACTTTGTCAAGAACCTTCAACGGGGTTCCAGAAGATTCAGAGGTAAACTACCTTTCAAATGTTTTGCTTGTGGAAGAGTCGGTCATTATGATACCAGATGTCCTCATAAAGATAAATTTGATAAAGGTAAGGAATATACAAAATGGAATAGAAAACAAAGTGTAAGTAAGAAGAGCTACTATGCTCATGAAAGCTGTAATGTATTTGGTTCTACTGGAAGCCTGCAGACCCTGTCAAAATTTTTGAAAAACCTAAATTGTTTTCATCCAGTTAAGCTTAGGATTTATTTACGCTTTTTAGTCTCTGCCCAGATCTACATGTGTCATATCAAAAATTTCTTGTAAGTGAGTTCCATTGGCATTTTGGTTTTAGGTGATTTTCTAGAAGTTGTGCATGCCTGGTTTGATTTTCACTTGGTCTTTATAGTAACTGAGAGATTAGAAGCCTAGGAAACCTTAGATTACCCTGGTCTTTTTGGTCTTCTTAATGAGTCTAACTGATTTGTGAAATCTTCCCTTGGTGAGAAATAGATCTCGTTTTCTCTTTGCAAATCTTTGAACGAACTTGTTGGAAAGTTTTGAATTTCATTTTTTTTTAAAAGAAAACACAACTGGGTGTTTTTTGATTAATTTGTTATTCTGAACGAATTAGTCCTTAGTTTTTTGAATAACTAAGTAAAAAGTCCTCAAAAAGAAATTTTTTAAGCTTTTACTTCAATTAGGGTTTAGAAATTTTTAGATCTCAAGCATAGTTTTTCATAGTTTTGAGTGTTTTCTAGAAATTTTAGAATCTCTTTTGAAAGAAATTGTTTTCTGTAGTTTTTGAGTGTTGCAAAAGAAAGGGATTTTTCATGAGCATAATTAGTAGTATCGTTTTGAGTTTATTGAAAAAGAAAAAAAAGTTTTTCTTTTCGTTTATATGTTGAAGGAAAGATTTGTTTTTCAAATAATTGCATACTCAACTCTTTCTTTAGCTAGAAATTCATTGAAGAAAAAGAATTTTTTATTATCTTAGGTGCATTTTTAGTGTTTTGGAGTCGAGTCTTCACACCATAAAGTTTCATCTCCATTCCTATTGACTTAAGAAACAACCTATAAAAATAACGCTTAAAGTAAAATTGATCTAGCAATCTTTTTATTTCTAGGGTTCTTATCACCAATATAGCTTAGGCTAGTGTCTTGGAGTAGGGAGTAATTAACTCTCCAAGATAGTTAGACAAACAAGTAGCTATATCTTGCGGTAGGAAATAAATCCAATTGTTGCATGTATGCTTTGGGAAGCTCCTCTTAAAGGAGTCAAGCACGAGATCATATCTGAACCAGTGAGGTAATCAATCCTTCCTCATTGGGAATAATAGCAGATATACACGTATTAAAAATGGTAAACCTCGGATTGACCATTGTCGAGGAGCGTGGGGTCACTTGTTGGTAAACCTTGGATTATGTCAAGGAGCCTTCAAGGGGTTAAGCTTTGTTACTCTGCCCTTGCATGTGTATCGGATCATAGACTATTCCCCCAGTTATACTTGTTTCTGTTGGTAACCTTAGTGGCCATAATCTATAGGATTCTTTCCTAAGGTGACAGTGGAGGGAAGATCCCACTTCCCCTAGAGTAGATGTCGACTAGACTCACTTGGACTCTCTGGGGGGTTATCTTCACTCGAGACGGTTTTGTGAAGAAACTTGTGCTAGTCTGTTTCATTAAGCAGGTTGTCGGGGTAACTGTTCCAACCGCCCTTTCTGTATTGAAATCTGTGATGTTGGATTTCATAGCCAACTAGTGTTTTTGGTACGGAAAGTTACTGTTTGTCTGTGGTTTGAACTCTTAGATTTTTTAGGCGTGTGATTCAATTTTTTGTTTCTTCAGAGACTTTAGGTGGTTTTATTGAGATTTTCTTTATTTGTGTGTGAAGTAATTAAAATATTTAATCCTGGCTGAATTACCGAGACAATCCCGTAGACTTCGGGGGCAACCTCCCAAGTATTCACCAAGCCAGCTTGAAGGGCAACGAGCTCTTGTAACTCCTAGTGACAGTAGAGATGGGTCACTAGAAGATAAAGAATATTCTTTAATTGTTCATCTTGATTATCAAGTTCAAGCAACAGAGTATATTTTTTAACCAATTTCATTTTCTAAAGTTACTGGTAGTATTTCTTCTACTAGTGAATTAGCTGAAGAACCTGAAATTTCTGAGCCTGAAACTGAACCTGTTGCTACTCCATCCTCAGGATTTGCTTCTCCAATTTCTAGTGGTCCTGGTTCACCCAGGGTAGGAAGGATCATTACCTAAATTCTTCCTTCGGGACTCATTTCTATTGAACAACTTGATAGTCCAGAAGAAGATATAAGTCTCCCTGAAAATCAACCAACTTTAGAACTTAGGGAGCGTGAATCAATTTTCTACAGTCCACCTAGGACAGATGATTGGTACGTCTTATTGACCAACTTTTTAGAAAATTTGGGTCTTAGTTTTTCACCACCTCAAATTCCTTTTCATCCAACACCTAGAGGTTATTATCCTCCTTTGAATATGTCAAGACAGTCATCCATGTTTTCCTAATCAGCGAAAACATTTTTATATGGCGGTCCTTCTGTTCCTTCTAGGTATCAGTCACTCACTGGTACTTTTTTAGGAGCATCTCCTCAACCCATTGAACATGGGATATCAACTGGTAATAACCGAACTCAATCATTGAGAGTAGAAGAAATTCTTATGATGTTTGGTACTATTCCAAATCCGCAACCTCAAGGTAGTCAGTTAATGCCTAGGGGGCAACCGCAAGGTACTCAATTACAGCTTGGGGCCAACCTCAAGGTAGTTAGTTACCGCCTGGGGGGCAATCTCAAGGACAGTACATACCTTCGGGATAGTACATACCTCAAGGTCAACCCCAGACTTAGTAAATACCTCAAGGTCAACCCCAATATCAATATATACCTCAAGGTCAACCCCAGTTTCGGTACGGGCCTCAAGGTTATCAACCTTAAGGTCAGTACCCAACCCAAGGTTTTCAACCACCTTCTGGTTAATCATTTGTACAAGGAGCTGGAAATGTACCTTTGAATTATCAGCCCTACCCTCAACCAAGTTATGGTCCTCAATATGCTCAACCTTTTATGGGTCCATACCCCGGAATGAACATGGTGTGGGATCCATCTCAATCTCAACAGATTTTGCAACCTAATGTGTAGTTGTCATCTCAATCTAGACAACCTTTGGTTTCTGGTTCAACCCAGCAACCTGTCCAACCTGCTATTCAAACGTTTGCACCTGGTGTAGCTCATTATTCTGGGCCTAGTTCGCCTCGAACTCTACCTCAAACGACTCTTGCAACTACTGCAGCTTCTGTTCAATCTACCCCACCTACTTCTGGAGTATCGACAACTCCTGTTTCTACTGTTCCTGCATCATCTCCTCAAGCATATTTACCTCAGTCAGGACCTATAATTGAGACTTCGGTTCAGATGCCTGTAGGACAACCTGGTCCAAGTACGATTGTCACAAGTCAACCACAGTTCACTTATCAACCGTACCAGGGACAACACCAATTTGGTCCTACTGTTCAAAGCCCAGTTTACTAGTATCAACCATACCCTGGATATACTTATCAGCAACCTCAACAACCCTAGTTTGGTAAGGTTAATCCTGGTTTTCTGGGTGGATACAATATTTCAAATGCGATTCCAATTTCAAGTTATCCTGGATATCCTCCTCTTGAGGCTGGTCTTATGACCCAGGGTTTTCGTGACCCTAACTGTCAGTTACCGTTTATTGCAACTTTGGACTTGCCTGATTTGTCACACCTTACGAATGATCCGATTAATTATCCTCTGTTTTGGCTGCCAATGCCGTATAAGTTTCCCAGTGATATCCCAATGTTTGAAGGTAAATCAGGAGAGGATCCGTCAAACCATGTGATGACTTAGCACCTCTGGTGTGCATCTAATTCCATTATAGATGATTCAATTCGTTTATGTCTTTTTCAACACACTCTGATTGGTCTTGCGGCCAAGTGGTACATTGAGTTACCGTGAGCTTCTTTTTATAATTTTAGTTAGTTAGCCACTTCATTCTTAACTCATTTTCAGTTTCCTGTCAGATATGACAATGGCACAGAATTATTAAATTCATTAAAATAGTCAACATCCACATATATTTCAGATCATATTCATGAATGGTGATGTCAACGTCGTTTAGTGAAAGTTTTTATTCCGGATCAAATTTTCGCAGAATGGTTTGTTAAATCTTTATTACCTAAAATCACTAAGGATGTAGCTAAGGTAGGAGTTTTTACTGAAGAGCAATTAATTGCTCAAGCTCAATACCTTGAGCAATTTTTAGTGTTTTGGAGTCGAGTCTTCACACCATAAAGTTTCATCTCCATTCATATTGAATTAAAAACAACTTATAAAAATAACGCTTAAAGTAAAATTGATCTAGCAATCTTTTTATTTCTAGGGCTCTCATCACCAATATAGCTTAGGCTAGTATCTTGGAGTAGGGAGTAATTAACTCTCCAAGATAGTTAAAACAAACAAGTAGCTATATCTTGCGGTAGGGAATAAATACAATTGTTGCATGTATGCTCTGGGAAGCTCCTCTTAAAGGAGTCAAGCACGAGATCATATCTGAACCAGTGAGGTAATCAATCCTTCCTCATTGGGAACGATAGCAGATATACACGTATTAAAAATGGTAAACCTCGAATTGACCGTTGTCGAGGAGCCTGGGGTCACTTGTTGGTAAACCTTGGATTATGTCAAGGAGCCTTCAATGGGATTGAGCTTTGTTATTTTGCCCTTGCGTGTGTATCGAATTGTAGACTGTTCTCCCAGGTATACTTGTTTCTATTGGTAACCTTAATGGCCATAATCTATAGGATTCTTTCCTAAGGTGACGGTGGAGGGAAGATCCCACTATACCTGGAGCAGACGTTGACTAGACTCACTTGGACTCTCTGGGGGGTTCTCTTCACTCAATATGGTTTTGTGAAGAAACTTGTGCCAGTCTGTTTCATTAAGCAGGTTTTCAGAGTAAATGTTCCAACCGCCCTTTCTGTGTCGAATTCTGTGATGTTGGATTTCATCACCAACTAGTGTTTTTGGTACGGAAAGTTATTGTTTGTGTGTGGTTTGACCTCTTATATTTTTTAGGCGTGTGATTCAATTGTTTGTTTCTTTAGAGACTTTAGGTGGTTTTATTGAGATTTTATTTGTTTGCGTGTCAAGTAATTAAAATATTTAATTGTTTCTGAATTACCGAGACAATCCCGTAGACTTCGGGGGAAACCTCCCGAGTATTCACCAAGCCAGCTTGAAGGGCTACGAGCTCTTGTAACTCCTAGTGATAGTAGATTTGGGTCACCGGAAGATAGAGAATCTTCTTTAATTGTTCATCCTGATTATCAAGTTCAAGCAACAGAGTATATTTCTGAACCAATTTCATTTTCCAAAGTTACTAGTAGTATTTCTTATACTAGTGAACTAGCTGAAGAAGATGAAATTTTTGAGCCTGAAACTGAACCTGCTGCTACTCCATCCTCAGGATTTGCTTATCCAACTTCTAGTGGTCCTGGTTCACCCAGGGTAGGAAGGATCATTATCAAAAATCTTCCTTCGAGACTCATTTCTATTGAAGACCTTTTTAGTCCAGAAGAAGATATAAGTCTCCCTAAAAATCAACCAACTTTAGAACTTAGGGAGTGTGAATCAATTTTCTATAGTCCACCTAGGAGGGACGATTGGTACGTCTCATTGACCAACTTTTTAGAAAATCTGTGTCTTAGTTTTTCACCACCTTGAATTCCTTTTCATCCAACACCTAGAGGTTACTATCCTCCTTTGAGTATGTCAAGACAGTCATCCATGTTTTCCTAATCATCGGAAACATTTTTATATGGCGGTCCTTTTGTTTCTTCTAGGTATCAGTCACTCACTGGTACTTTTTCAGGAGCATCTCCTCAACCCATTGAACATGGGATATCAACTGGTAATAACCGAACTCAATCATTGAGTGTAGAAGAAATTCTTATGATGTATGGTACTATTCCAAATCCGCAACCTCAAGGTAGTCAGTTACCGCCTGGGGAGCAACTTCAAGGTACTCAATTATAGCCTGGGGGCAACATCAAGGTAGTTAGTTACCGCCTGGGGGGCAATCTCAAGGACAATACATACCTTTTGGACATTACATACGTCAAGGTCAACCCCAGACTCAGTACATACCTCAAGGTCAACCCCAGTATCAATATATACCTCAAGGTCAACCTCAAGGTTAGTACCCAACCCAAGGTTTCCAATCACCTTCTGGTCAATCATTTGTACAAGGAGCTAGAAATGTACCTTTGAATTATCAGCCCTACCCTCAACCCAGTTATGGTCCTCAATATGCTCAACCTTCTAGGGCCCATACCTCAGAATGAACATGGTGTGGGATCCATCTCAATCTCAACAGATTTTGCAACCTAATGTGCAGTTGCCATCTTAATCTGGACAACCTTTGGTTTTTGGTTCAACCCAGCAACTTGTCCAACCTACTATTCAAATGTCTGCACTTCGTGTAGCTCATCAGTCTGGGCCTAGTTCGCCTCGACCTCTTCCTCAAATGACTGTTTGCCTTACTTGTTGCACTTTACGAATGATCTGATTAATTATCCTTTGTTTTGGCTGCCAATGACAAATAAGTTGCCCAGTGATATCCCAAAGTTTGAGGGTAAATCAGGAGAGGATCCGTCAAGCCATGTGATGACTTATCACCTCTGGTGTGCATCTAATTCCATTATAGATGATTCAGTTCGCTTACGTCTTTTTCAATGCACTCTGATTGGTCTTGCGACCACGTGGTACATTGAGTTACCGTGAGCTTCTTTTTATAATTTTAGTCAGTTAGCCACTTCATTCTTAACTAATTTTCAGTTGCTTGTCAGATATGAAAATGGCACGGAATTATTAACTTCATTAAAACAGTCAACGTCCACATATATTTCAGATCATATTCATGAATGGCGTTATCGACGACGTTCAGTAAAAGTTTTTATTCCAGATCAAATTTTAGCAGAATGGTTTGTTAAATCATTATTACCTAAAATCACTGAGGATGTAGCTAAGGCAAGAGTTGTTACTGAAGAGCAAGTAATTGCTCAAGCTCAGTACCTGAGAAATTTTTAGTGTTTTGGAGTTGAGTCTTCACACCATAAATTTTCATCTCCATTCCTATTGACTTAAGAAACAACCTATAAAAATAATGTTTAAAGTAAAATTGATCTACCAATCTTTTTATTTCTAGGGCTCTTATCACCAATATAGCTTAGGCTAGTATCTTGGAGTAGGGAGTAATTAACTCTCCAAGATAGTTAAAACAAGCAAGTAGCTATATCTTGTGGTAGGAAATAAATACAATTGTTGCATGTATTCTCTGGAAAGCTCCTCTTAAAGGAGTCAAACATGAGATCATATCTAACTAGTGAGGTAATATATCATTCCTCATTGTGAATGATAACAGATATACATGTATTAAAAATGGTAAACCTCAGATTGACCATTGTCGAGGAGACTGGGGTCACTTGTTGGTAAACCTTGGATTATGTCAAGGAACCTTGAAGGGGATTGAGCTTTGTTACTCTGCCCTTGCATTTGTATTGGATCGTAGACTGTTCCCCCAGGTATACTTGTTTAGTTGGCAACCTTAGTGGCCATAATCTATAGGATTCTTTCCTAAGGTGACGGTGGAGGGAAGATCCCACTGTACCTGGAGCAGACATCAACTAGACTCACTTGGACTCTCTGCAGGGTTCTCTTCACTTGAGATGGTTTTGTGAAGAAACTTGTGCCAGTCTGTTTCATTAAGCAGGTTGTCGGGGTAACTGTTCCAACCGCCCTTTCTGTATTGAATTCTGCGACGTTAGATTTCATCGCCAACTAGTGTTTTTGGTATGGAAAGTTACTGTTTGTATGTGGTTTGAAATCTTAGATTTTTTAGGCGTGTGATTCAATTGTTTGTTTCTTTAGAGACTTTATGTGGTTTTATTGATATTTTCTTTGTTTGCGTGTGAAGTAATTAAAATATTTAATCATGGTTGAATTACTGAGACAATCCCGTAGATTTCTGGGGCAACCTCCCGAGTATTCACCATGTCAGCTTGAAGGGCTACGAGCTCTTGTAACTCCTAGTGACAATAGAGTTGGGTCACCGGAAGATAGAGAATCTTCTTTAATTGTTCATCCTGATTATCAAGTTCAAGCAACAAAGTATATTTCTGAACCAATTTCATTTTCTGAAGTTACTAGTAGTATTTCTTCTACTAGTGAATTAGTTGAAGAACCTGAAATTTCTGAGCCTGAAACTGAACCTGCTGCTACTCCATCCTCAGGATTTGCTTCTCCAACTTCTAGTGGTCCTAGTTCACCCAGGGTAGGAAGGATCATTACCCAAAATCTTCCTTCGGGACTCATTTCTATTGAAGAACTTGTTAGTCCAGAAGAAGATATAAGTCTCCCTGAAAATCAACCAACTTTAGAACTTAGGGAGCGTGAATCAATTTTCTACAGTCCACCTAGGAGGGATGCTTGGTACGTCTCATTGACCAACTTTTTAGAAAATTCGGGTCTTAGTTTTTCACCACCTCGAATTCCTTTTCATCCAACACCTAGAGGTTATTATCCTCCTTTGAATATGTCGAGACAGTCATCCATGTTTTCCCAATCACTGGAAACATTTTTATATGGCGGTCCTTCTGTTCCTTCTAGGTATCAGTCACTCACTGGTACTTTTTTAGGAGCATCTCCTCAACGCATTGAACATGGGATATCAACTGGTAATAATGGAACTCAACCATTGAGTGTTGAAGAAATCCTTATGATGTCTGGTACTATTCCAAATCCGCAACCTCAAGGTAGTCAGTTACCGCCTAGGGGGCAACCTCAAGGTACTCAATTATAGCCTGGGGGGAAACCTCAAGGAAGTCAGTTACCGCCTGGCGGGAAACCTTAAGGACAGTACATACCTTTGGGACATTACATACCTCAAGGTCAACCCTAGTTTCAGTACGGGCCTCAAGGTTATCAACCTTAAGTTCGGTGCCCAACCCATGGTTTCCAACCACCTTCTGGACAATTATTTGTACAAGGAGCTGGAAATGTACCTTTGGATTATTAGCCCTACCCTCAACTCGGTTATGGTCCTCAATATGTTGAACCTTCTATGGGTCCATACCCCGGAATGAACATGGTGTGGGATCCATCTCAATCTCAACAAATTTTGCAAACTAATGTGCAGTTGTCATCTCAATCTGGACAACCTTTGGTTTCTGGTTCAACCCAGCAACCTGTCCAGTCTACTATTCAAACTTCTGCACCTGGTGTAGCTCATCAGTCTAGGCCTAGTTCGCCTTGAACTTCACCTCAAACAACTACTGCAACTATTGCAGCTTCTGTTCAATATACCCCACCTACTTCTGGAGTATCGACAACTCTGGTTTCTACTGTTCCTTCATCAACTCCTCAAGCCTTTTTACCTCAGTCGGGACCCACAATTCAAAATTTGGTTCAGATGCCTGTCGGACAACCTCGTCCAAGTATGGTTGTCACAAGTCAACCACAATTCAAATATCAACCGTACCAGGGACAGTACCAATTTGGTTCTGTTGTGAAAAGTCCAGTTTACCAGTATCAATCGTACCCTGGATACACTTATCAGCAACCTCAACAAC
Source organism: Pinus tabuliformis (assembly GCA_031772625.1). NCBI lineage: Eukaryota > Viridiplantae > Streptophyta > Pinopsida > Pinales > Pinaceae > Pinus > Pinus tabuliformis. The sequence continues at coordinate 601,218,799 of CM062814.1, read as the reverse complement.
CCCAGTTTGGTCCAGTTAATCCTAGTTTTCTGGGAGGATATAATATTCCAAATGCAATTCCAATTCCAAGTTATCCTGGATATCCTCCTCCTGGGACTGGTCTTATGACCCAGGGTTTTCGTGATCCTAACCGTCAGTTACCATTTATTGCAACTTTGGACTTCCTGATTTGTCACGCCTTACGAATGATCCGATTAATTATCTTCCGTTTTGGCCGCCAATGCCGAATAATTTGGCCAGTGATATCCAAAAGTTTGAAGGTAAATCAAGAGAGGATCCGTCGAACCATGTGATGACTTATTATCTTTGGTGTGCATCTAATTCCGTTATAGATTATTCAATTTTCTTACGTCTTTTCCAACGCACTCTGATTGGTCTTGCAGCCAAGTGGTACATTGAGTTACCGCGAGCCTCTTTTTATAATTTTAGTGAGTTAGCCACTTCATTCTTAACTCAGTTTCAGTTGTCTGTCAGATATGGCAATGGCACAAAATTATTAACTTCATTAAAACAGTCAACGTCCACATATATTTCAGATCATATTCATGAATGGCGACGTCGACGACGTTTAGTGAAAGTTTTTATTCTGGATCAAATTTTAGCAAAACAGTTTGTTAAATCATTATTACCTAAAATCACTGAGGATGTAGCTAAGGCAGGAGTTGTTACTGAAGAGAAGGTAATTGCTCAAGCTTAGTACCTAGACCTCGTTTATACGCAGTCGGGTACTTTACACCAAAAAATCCCCGACCTTTCGAAACAAAATCAAATAATTGTTTCTCCTTCGGGGTCTCATGCCGCTGATGGTATGATTGGTTCAGTTAACACCAAAAGCAAGAAGAAATCTTCAAAGAATTCTTCTCCTATTATAACTTTACCAGATTCCTCGACAAGAGACTCTTTTGTTGAAATTCCTGCCGATTTTCATGTCGTAGAATCATATACAGCCAAATCAAAATCCGACTGTCAAAAAGAAAGGGAAGAAGAAAAATAAACAAAACTCAAAAGATAAATTTGATAAAACTGAATCTACCGATGAGAAACGTAAACCTCGCTATCCTTGTCTCATTTGTGACGAAGAGCATTTTACAAGATATTGTCCTCATCGCGTTGAGGTTGCAAAAATCGTCAAAGGTTCTCAAACGCCTGCTGTCTTGAAGGATCCTTTTCCTAGTCAAGATAGTAATATGATTGGTTCTTCCTCAAATGCCTCAGAAGAACCCATAATGATGATGTCTCATGTCAGGATTGCGACGCGATCGCAAGATTATGGTAGTAAAAGTCCTATTGGTGGTAAGGAAGCAGAATATTCTAATTCAAACCCATCAACTTCTACTCCTTCCAGTTCTGATCCACTACTGATCGAGAAACCTAACCCATACTTAGTAATAAAACCACCTACTAAAAGGTATACTTTGGAAGTCAGCTTTCAATCCGCATGCGAGAGCTGCTCAGAATTATAACATTGTTGAAGACTTAGCTATTTCCCCTTCAGTAATGCCGGCTTTAGAGTTGCTGCAATCATGCCCAGCACAACGTAAATTACTATTGTCGGCTATAGGAGCTGTTGATATTCAAGATTTGAACCTTATAGTATTCGATTTAGAGAATAGTACACCTCGCCTACCTCATCAAATGGCTTTCCAGATTCTAGTGTTAGTCAAAAACAAACCTTGCTTTAGGACTGTAATTGATGAGGGAGCTTCTACATGTATTATGTTGATCCAGTGTTGGAGATCGCTTGGTTCTCCTACACTCAATTAATCCCCGATGATTCTAAAGGCTTTTGATGGCCATGGGTTCCATCCTTTTGGCATTCTAAGGATTTACCTATAGGGGTTGAAGGCAAAACAATTAATCTAGATGTGGAAGTGGTTGATGCCCCTCTAGATTACAACCTTCTTTTGGGTCGCCGCTGGTCTTACGATATGACTGTTGTTGTTTTATCGGTCTTTCGGTTTATAAATTTTCCTCATAATGGAAATATCATAACCATTGACAAGCTGACTTATTTTTCATCCGACCCAGCCTCTTGTGAAAGCATACAACATGTCGATAAAACAACTATCCCTTATAAGGATGTTGGGGTAGGATTGATTAAAGATTCTGGTTTACTAGGAACTTTTTCCTTTCCTCCTCCTAACGGATCATATCTTCCGAATCTGAGATGGATTCATTTGGTGATGCAATGCCTTTGAGTCCCTATGAAATTTCATATCAGGCTGTATAGTCGTTTTCTGACTCTTGTTCAACTGAAATTGATCTAATGAATGTGGTCCATGGAGAATCACTTTCAATATCAACATCAAATTCAACAACTTTTTCCGAGCTTGTTCATACTGATGAGCAGATTCGTCAACTTTTCTCTGTTGATGATTTATCATGGGAAGATCTTCATCATCGATCTTCATTCTTACCTCAGCTTGATCATTTTGAAAATGATTTTTCATCTATTTTTACTACTGATTATGTCAAAGAACCACATAATCCATTGCAACATCTTGATTCTGAGTTAAATTTGGGAAATATTTCTCGAACGGTTCTTATTGACATTTCAGTTAAACCTGGAATTATTGAAAACATTCATATAGTGTTAGAAAATTATATATTACGGAGCAATGGAGCACATAAAATATTGTAGAAATATAAACACAGAAAATGCACAAAACAAGAGAGACACAGAACATGCAATCTTATGCACCTTGCACACTCCATGATTGTTTTGTTCATCCTTTCTGACACACCATTTTCTTGTGGTGTTCTTGGAACTGTCTTCTCTCTGTGAATTCCATGCTCTGGACAGTACCTATCAAACTCTTTGCTGCAATATTCACCTCCATTGTCCGATCTAAGACACTACAATTTCATTCCTGTCTCAATCTCAACCAAAGCTTTCCATTTCTTGAAAGTATCAAATACATCAGATTTATTCTTAATACAATAAATCCAAGTTTTTCTAGTTTCATCGTCAATAAAAGTAACATAATAACGAGAGCCACCGAGAGATGATACCTGAGCAGGTCCCCATACATCTGTATGCACAAGCTCTAATTTTTCATTCTTCTTTTCTTTCCCAACTCTGAGAAATCTGACTCTCTTCTGTTTTCCATAAATGCAATTCTCACAGAAGTCCAAATCAACATTCTTCAATCCTGGCAACAAATTCATTGAGTGAAGAATCTTCATCCCCTTTTCACTCATGTGTCTGAGCCTATGATGCCATAATGCTGCATCTACTCCTTTGGAAGTTAAAGCATTAACAGAGTTAGAAATACCATTGCATAAATACAATGTACCAATCTTTTTGCCTTTTGCTATTACTAGGGCTCCTTTGGTGACCTTCCAAGCTTTATCTGTGAAATTTGTCACACAACCTTCACCGCCTAACTGCCCTGTTGAAATCAGATTTTTCTTTAGATCTGGAACATGCCTTACCTCCTTTAATAGCCATTGGTTTCCATTCTGTTGTTTTACAAGAACCTTACCCATTCCAACAATTTTACAGGGTTTATCATCACCCAGACGAACTTGTCCAAAATCTCCTTGAACATAGTCATGAAAGTATTTCTTATCAGGTGTGGCATGGAATGAAGCCCCTGAATCTATCACCCAGGAATCAACAATATTTTCGAAAGAAAGAATCAAAGCATCTTGTAACACCTCACCTATCACATTTGCTTCATGATTGTTTTCTTGTTGTGCATCTCCTTCTTTTCCCTTCTGAGATCTACAGTCTTTCTTTAGGTGTCCTTTCTTTCCACATTTCTAGCACACTATCCCCAATCTGGACTTGGATCTACCTTTCCTTGATTTACTGCGATATCCTGAGCTCTTTCCTCTTTCCATTTTTCTTCCTCTAGACTCTGCACTCAAAGCATTTCCCGATGTCTCACTGGAGCTTTTCCATCGCATTTCCTTGCTAAGGATAGCACCTACAACATCATCAAACTTTAAAGTACTAGATCCAGAAACGGAGTTACTAATGGCCATTACCAAACCATTCCAAGTTTCTGGTAATGAGCACAAGGATAACAGAGCTCTAACTTCATCATCAAAGTTTACCCCTACAGAACTTAACTGACTTGTAACTGTATTAAAATCATTTAAATGGTTTGCAACAGATCCACCTTCCGACATCTTCATATTAAATAACCGTTTCATAAGAAATACCTTGTTTGAGGCCGAGGGTTTTTCATATAGTTTCGACAGCGTCTGAATCAAACCCTCTGTCGTGGTTTCCTTCGAAATGTTGAAGGCGACTGACACATCAAGGCACAACCGTAATGTTCCGAGTGCCTTTCTATCGAGAAGGTTCCATTCTTCGTCTGTCATACTCGTCGGCATATTTGATTTTCCGCCCAATGGTAGGTATAGATCTTTCTGATACAAATAATCTTCCATCTGCATCTTCCATAGCGAGACGTTTTTGCCATTAAATTTCTTGACCCTAAACTTACCATCTTCCACCATTGCTCCCACTCGAACCAGGAACCCTTCTTTCCTGCGAGTTTATCAGCCAAATAAACCTTTGGCTCTGATACCAGTTGTTAGAAAATTATATATTATGGAGCAATGGAGCACATAAAATATTGCAGAAATATAAACATAGAAAATGCACAAAACAAGAGAGACACAGATATACGTGGTTCACCTAGTTTGGGCTACGTTCACCCCGAACAGCCAGTCCTTCCTTTCTATTATCCAGCAAAATGAAGAGACACAACCTACAACAAATCCACTATAATATCCTCTGTTTTCTCTCACAGTCTCACCTCTCTGTTCTTTCTCACAGAATACACATCTATCACACAACCTCAAATACAATACACTCATACAAAGAGAGGGGTTGCCTTCTAGGGCAAAAAAACCTAAATTAAACATAAGTTCTACCGTCAGATCATCCGCCTAATGAACGACCTAGATTGACTAGAAATTACTATACTTTTACAAGGCAATTTTACAACTGTTTTTAGCTTTGGGGGCGCTGCCATCGAAACCCCGCCAGGGGGGGCTCCCAAAGGTCGCAACCGCCCCCCCTGGACCCCCCATGCAGCGAATATTTTACGGGCGGTGTTGCCGCCCCCATTTTGAACTGGGGTCCTATGTGGCGATATATTTGAATATAAAAGATAATCAGGCTCCACACCCAACATACAGGTGCTTCTTGTACGAACAATGTAATCCAAACTTATAAAGCCCTATTTCAAGAATTTCGCAACGTGTTTGCCTGGTCATATGAAGAAATGCCAGGAATCGATCCAACGATTGTTGTTCATGAAATTAAAACTTACCCGGATGCTAAACCTGTCTGGCAACGTTTGCGTTAGATACATCCGCGAAAAGTTGCTACTATTAAAGCTGAAGTTGAGAAATTACTTCGAGCGGGTTTCATTTATCCAATTCCCTTAACGAATTGGGTATCGAATATTGGTCCTATTAACAAAAAGCAAGGAACGATAAGAATATGTATCGATTATAGGGATATTAATCGAGCTTGTCCTAAAGACAATTATCCAACCCCCTATATCGATCAAATCATTGATGATTGTGCCGGTAGTGAAATTTTCTCCTTTATGGATGGTTTTTCCGGTTGCAATCAAATCAACATACTCCCTGCTGATCAACCAACAACGGCTTTCATTTGTCCATGGGGGACATTTTCTCATTGCAAATTACCTTTTGGATTAAAGAACGCTGGAGCAACATTTCAAAGAGCTATGTCTTACGCGTTTCATGACATCAAGCACATTGTGCGGCCTTATCTCGATGATTTAGTTGCCCATTCATTACGTAGAACCGATCATCTCACTCAGTTACGAGCAATCTTTATGAGACGTAGGCATTATTGAATTAGGCTGAATCCACAAAAATTTGTTTTCTGTATAGAAATGGGTCATTTACTAGGATTTGTTGTTTCAAAAGCCAACATTCGTGTCGATCCCTCGAAGGTTGAAGCTATTATCAAATTGCCTCCTCCTTCGACTCTTTGCCAACTCCAAAGTTTGCAAGGGAAAGCAAATTTTTTACGTCGTTTCATACATAACTATGTTGAGATAACAAAGGGTTTTACTAGGTTGTTGAAACAAAATACTCCATTCCTTTGGGATGAGATAGCTGAAAAATATTTTGATGCACTTAAACACGCGTTGACCCATGCACCGTTAATGCATCCTCCCAACTACAACTAGGATTACTTCTTGTACCTCGCCGCTTCTCATTCCACCATCGAGATGGTTTTAGTTTAGGAAGACGAATTCAATAGTGAACATGTGATTTCTTATCTTAGTCGAACTTTGAATCCGACTGAGCTTAAATATTCGCATGTGGAGAAATTGGCCTGGGCAGTTGTTCAAGCTGTCCAAAGATTTCGTCATTACATCTTACTACACAAAACCACTGTAATTTCTGATTGTAACCCTATGATCTATATTTTGACCAAACAATTGCTAGGGGGCAAGTATTCCAAATGGATCGTTATCCTGCAGGAATTTGAGTTGGAATTTGAAAAATCCAAGGCAAAGAAATCTTTGGTATTTGCGGAATTGATGTGTAATTTCCCACGTGCTGATACTGAAATTGTGGCGGAAGATCCCATTGTGGACGAATCCTTGTTTCTTATTAGCACTCTTGATCCATGGTATGGAGATATCATAGTTTATCTCCAAACCCAATCTTTTCGGCCCGAAATTTCATGATCTCAGCGACGGAAAATACGTTTCCAATCCCAACAATATAAAATTATTGGAGATACACTCTATCGTCGTGGGGTAGATTCTGTTTTCTGATGTTGTTTAACTCATGAAGAAGCTAAAAAGGTCCTAAATGACTGTCACTCTCGAGCATGTGGTGGTCAAAATTTTGGGTATGCCATAGCCCAAAAGATATTGCGCACTGGTTATTTCTGGCCGTCTTTATTTAAAGATTGTATCTATGTGGTCTGAAAATACCACAATTGTCAAATTTTTTATCGAAAGATGCGTGCTCCACCTGCTCCTCTCCAACCTATAATTGCCGTCGGCCCTTTTGCAAAGTGGGGTATCAACTTTATTACATGTAACCCTCACTCGGCTGGGGGGCATGCGTATATCTTCTTTGCAGTAGATTATTTTACTAATTGGGCCGAGGCGATGCCTACAATTTCGGCAGACAGAAAACTGCTGCAATTTTCGTTTTCAATCATATAATTACTAGATTCGGTGTTCCTCAAGCAATTATTACCGATCATGGGAGTCACTTTTGAAACATCATGATGACTGAACTAACAAATCAACTTGGCCTACGTCACGATAGTTCTACTTCATATTACCCACAAGCTAATGGTCTGGTTGAAGCTATCAAAAAAGTTCTAGTCCTTATGATCCGATGAATCATTGGTATTCATAGGTTGAATTGGCATAACATGTTAATTTTAGCACTTTGGGCATATTGAACCTTAGTAAAAACATCAGCTGGTTTCACTCCTTTTCAACTGGTTTACTGTTTGGAAGTTGTGTTACCCATTGAATGCGAAATTTCGTCCTTGAAAACAGCCATAGAATTACTCCCAACCACTTCTGAAGAGGAGAAACGTTTGTTGTACTTGGCTCAGCTAGATGAGAATCCACGTGATGCTACATTAGCAATCAAAACTCATGCCAAACGAATTAAAGCTCAGTACGATCAAAATGTTACACCTCGTAATTTTTCGGAAGGAGACCTAGTCTTACTATACGATCAAGCAAACGATAAGCTAGGGGCTGGAAAATTTGTACCTATGTGACATGGTCCTTATGTTGTTAAGCGAAAGCTGGCAAAAGGGGCCTAGGAATTGGTAGATTTTGATAGTGTCTCTTTGGCTAAACCCAGAAATGGTCTCTATCTGAAGAGATATTATGCTTAAATCTGGGTGTGGAGGTTTTAGTTAGATTAGTTTCTTTCTAGCTGGTGTGTTTTAGATTAGAAAAGTGTGCTTAGTTTAGAGAGTATTTTTATCATTATTCCTTCTTATCTTGATTTTACTCTTGATATTGTAGATGTCGAAATCTCTTCAAACATACATTGGTTTCGCTGATAGTGCTTGTCGTAATACACAGAACATTTCTTCCGTAGCTTGGGTTATCTATTCACCCTCTGATGAGTTGGTATCTATGCATGGGGTAAGCCTTGGTCAATCAACAAACAACATTGTAGAGTATAGTGCAGTGATTGAGTTATTAGTTGAATCCATCTCATTTGGGATTCGGAGTTTGATTGTTAGGTTAGAAATTTGGTGTTATTAAGATTATTTTTGATAGTTCATCTCTTGGAACGTGAATTTGACTACATTGAATATCAACATATTCCAAGATATTTAAATACATTAGCAGATGCAATTGCTTCTCGAATGTTAAATAGACATTTGCAATAATCAAACAGTAAATTTAAAAACATTCCTTAACATGTTATACAAGATAGCCAGTAATAGTGATATAACATAGCATAGAAGTGTGTTAAATATACATCGTCTTCGATCGTAGGTTGAAAAACACCTTATGATTGGCAAAAATGATAGTACAAAAAGCAAAATGTCATTTGAGTCTACAAAGGTGACCATCCTATCACTGTTGATGATCACGATAACAAATCACTACTCGGGCCACCCTACAAAGGAACCCCTTGAAAGGTCTGGGGACCCTAATCACATAGTGCTGTAATGTAAGTGGAATGTCATCTATGCTAGTCTCTGGAATATTTTCTGTCAAATGCTCTAGTTGATTTTCCAATTCGGTCAGGGTCTCTATAGATTCATCCCGTGGGGCCGATACTACTGCAATTGGATGTCTCCTCTCATAGGGCCAGAGAGTGGCTGGTCTTCGTGGACCCACATATGCATTCGAAACTATTACTATCAGTTTTGGACGATAAAAAAAAATGTTGAGAATGATTTTACCTGAATCATCTCACTGCTCTCATGGTGGAAGAGTCATGTCTGGGTCTCCATGATAATCCATCCAAGCATAAGGAAAATCCTGAATCATGAAAAGTTGGTTCTCCAACCAACGAAAGTATTGAGGCGGAAATCGAACAACCTCTGAACCCTCCTCAGGGTGATGGGCCATAAGTGCAACCCAACGCATTAGCTTAGGTTCTTAGGGAAGTCCAACTCCAATGGAAAGATGCTGTGGGACTAACATCGGGACACTCTCTAGACCAAATCTCACAACTAGGAAACCATATCCAAAGTTTTTTAGTTGTCCGTTCTTTGCTCTAGTCAGTTGGCCTTTTACATTCACCAACACAGCTTCGCACCAGTTGAAGATGGTGCCTCGATAATAGTCTACTGCCATTCGAATTTGGGATCTGGTAGCTACATGCAGTGTTGTGCTTCCGCGGAGTCTAGTGACAGTAAATGCAATCACTTTAAGTTCAGGACAAGAGATAGTTTTGATATCGATCCCTTTGTCCTTTGTTTGGTAATTACAAAACTCTAGTCGAAGACTATCGACAGACTGGTGTGGAGCACTGGAAAGGTATGTTTTTGATGAACAATTTAGTGACTTTTCAGTAACAATTGTAACCCTTTCTGCATAATGAACTTAAAGAAATAAAGAATTTTAATAGAATGTGTGAGAATTAGTATGGAAAGCTTAATCGCTGATAATTGTTATTTTTCCATTCAGGAAAGGGTGGAAACGAAGGACTGCCATTCGAAAGGAAAAGACAAAGGAGGAATAACTGCTGTCCCTTTAGAAGGGAACCAGATGCGAACGAGATCGAACAGATCGAAGTAGAACGACCCTGGAAAGAAAGAAGGGTTATCAATTCGGCGGAACAGGGGAAGAAAAGTAAAGGATTAATGGCTTGGCGAATCCCTCAGGATCTTTGATCCTGAGGGATCGCTGTTTTGCTTATTTTTGCTACCTAGATACCTCCGCCGTTACTTTTATAAAAAGGGACAGCATCGTTAAGCAAAGGGACCTTTTTTTCATATATGTAACTGTGAATTTCATACTCAACTTTGATCATCGACTCTCACTAAGACTTGTTTTGCTGTACATTTGTTGATGCATTAATACAAAAGACTTGGTGTTTATTTCATCTCTGCATCTGGAGTAATCTAAGGCGGTGTACCGTTGGAAGCTAAGGGCCCGGCTCCGAAGGACACTTGCTTTTGTATCATTATAATTTGGTTTCTGTGTGGTTTGTTTATCTTTATAGTTTGGTAATCTGACATGTTTTTCATATGCTATTCCATGCTCTGTTACGATTAATTCATTAATGGTTTCTTTCAAGAGATTTATGTAGTGACTCTGTATTGTATGAGTGAATCTTTTCAGAGTTGATTGCTTGTTAACAATCTAAGCTAACTGTTTCTGTTACAGAAACTTCATATTGAATATTGCTGTATTGGATTCATTTGAAATCTCAATTATTGGAATCCGAAAGTAATGTTATTCTATTTGGAAGCATAGTCATATTCGCGTTAATCATCAGATTGCTATATTAAGCGTGTTGTGTATATATGGTTGATGATTGCTGTTCCATAATTCATTTGTGAATACTGTTCCATAAAGTATAATCCATTGAAGTTGCTTTAAGAGAGGAGACTGCTATTCTATTACAGAGTGTGAGTTTGGTTCAATAGAACAAGTTTAGTTCGGACTCGTGAGGTTTAGTTCCATTTATTGCTGTTCCATTTACTGCTGTTCCATTTCAGATTTGTTGTTCCATTTCCTGTTTGCTGTTCCATTTCACTTTCTGCCGTTCCATTTACTTGCATTTGTTGTCTTGGTGTGAGAGAAGGTCTAAGGCTGTAGTGAGCCTCAGCAGTCGCTGCCTAGCTCCCAGACCTATGGTCCATGCTCTAATTTCCTTTCCATCAGTTTCTAGAGGGATGGGTTATCGCTTCCGTACCCTTGACTGATAAGCTGCTTTGTGTGATTTTATTCTTTTAGAGCAATTTAGTCATAAGTTTAGCATTCGTTTACTCTTGTATTTTCTAAACACTGTACTACTAAGCATTACTCTGATGAATAGCCTCAGATTGAGATACTCTTTGCAATAACAAAGCGTTCCCGGATTGACTTATTAATGTGGCATAACTAGAGGTGAAAGAGACCCTTGTTACAACTCTACATTTTGGCGCCATTGCCGGGGAAAGAGTATAGCCATTTGTCTTTTACAGAGTAGTGTACGAGTCTGCTAGGGGAGAGTTGGATTTTAAAAACGGAAGGTAAGAACCTGCGTACGGAGCATGTAAAATCCCTGCTCCACCATCCGCTTTCCTCGCAGAATTGTGGGTTGAATAGAATTTGGTAGTTTATAGAGTGCATGACTAAGCAGAAAAAGCCAGAAAAAATTATCAAACCTCCGTTCAAACCCGAAAAAGCCAAAGGGCCGGTGACCCTTGGCCGAACAACCTTCATAGACGAAATCTATAAGAAAATTGAATCTCAGCCATCAGTAGGGTTCAGGAAAACCAATTCTAAACAACCTACTAGCTCCCTTCAGGCTGGAGGATCACCATCTGTAGCCTTCGCTGAGGTGCATAGTTAGACTGATGAATAGGACTTTCAATAAATTGAAAACTCTATTCCAGAACGACTGCAGGAAGGGAATCTAAGCAATCTTTGTGAAGGAGAAGGGGAAACAAGAGAAGTTGAGGAGCCAAGATCCCCTCCTAGGATAATTCAGCCATTAAAAAGCCAAGATAAAGGAAGCGCTATAAAAATCATTGTTGAAGGGATTCAATCTCCTCAAGCAACAGGGACTCACGTTATTCCAGACGAAGGAAGTGCTATTAAAACAATCCCTGTTAAGGCCGTTCCTTCTCCGCCTAAGAATACCCTCTTAGAGATCCCGGAAGGTTATTGGCACATATTCGATCCCATGGCACAGAATCAGCCAAATACTCAAACTTCTACATTACAATACCCTATAGTGGATTCCGCAGCAAATGCTCCTATGAAAGCAATCCCCCTTCAACACATTCCTACATTTCACGGACTTACATCAGAGGACCCCGATGCATTCTTATTTGAATTTGATGTATTATGCAGGGGATATGATTATACCACTGACCCCCAGAAATTAAAGTTGTTCCCCTCCACTTTGAAAGGAGCAGCTTTAAGATGGTTGATGGGTTTAGGTGGTGGGGTTATAAATAACTAGGAGCAAATGAAAGAATCTTTCCTAAAGAAATATCAAGATTATTGTAGGTCTAGAGAACTGAAAGATGAAATATTTCAGATGACAACTAGACCAAATGAAACACTAGAAGAATATGTAGAACGTTTTCAGTATAATTTGCAAAGATCTCCATATGCATCACTACCTCTGCTTGATAATGTGTTAAAAACAGCATTGATTAGAGGCATGAAGGAACAATGGATTGAAACATTAAATATCATGGGAAAAGGGGATATTTATCAAGAAAATTTTGCTGACATCATTGATTTATGTATCAGGAGCTCGAGAGGTAGCACAAGGATAAAACCAGCAGAATATGATCGGTTTGTCAGAGATAACAAAATATCAACAGAAGGAGTAACACGTGTAGAACTTGGAAATTTATTAGAAAATTTTAAAACTGATATCCTGGGGACATTGACTACACAACTTGATATTGTGCAGGCTAAACAGAAGCAGATAGAGGCAGAACAGAATTTGGCGATCTTCTGCCCCCGATGTAGAAGAAAACATAGCCACAAGGAATGTCCACTGGATGCAGTTCAAACATGTGCTATCTGTACAAAAGATCACCTTACTGAAAGTTGCCCCTCACTTCCTGGATTGAAGGCAGTATATAAGGAAGCAGAAGACGAGCCAGAATCAGCATACTTCATTAACCAGCGTCGCCAATGGCAACCAAGGCAATCGGGTATGTTTTCAGACCCAACTTCTTCTTTTCAGCCTCCACAGTATAACGCTCAGCAATATAGTATGTGGCAAAACCAATCTCAACCCCCATTTCTGAACTGGTCATCACAACCATTTCCTTCTCCAAATCCATGGATGAATCAGCCAAGCCAATTCGGTTGGCCGAATTTTCCTTACGCCCCACCATATTGGCAGAATAGCTCATATCCTCCACAATGGACCCCCCCTACTTCACAAAGTTCACCCTGGCAGAAAAATTGGCCAAGATCGACATATCAGCCAACAGGAACTATTCCGCTCCCTCAACCGACTCTGCCAGCTTTGCAACAAAATCCCCAGTCTAATCTGAGACCGCAACTCCCAGCCCAACCCAATCCTAATCCTAATAATAGGCCGGTCCAATCCCTCCAAATTATAGAATCAGTAGAAATCGGACCTGAACTGAGGGAGTGCAATGATCTTCAGTTAAGATCTGGACGTATAATAGAAACAGAGGGAGATAAAACAGTTCACATTGAAGATCAGTTACCAATAGAACAACCGTTACAACAAGAGGGTGCAAATAAGGAGCAGACTCATCATCAAGCGAATACACCCTCTCCTCCCTTCCCAGAATGATTAGTCATACCATGACCTGTACAATATCCAGACTTTGACATTCTGGGAGAGCTACAAAACCTGTACATACGAATTCCTTTCCTCCAAGCCATTCAAGACATCCCTATATATGCAAAAACTATAAAATAATTGTGCATAAAAAAACCAAGGAGGAATGTAACCACTAACCCAAGAGTCCAAGTAGTTGGTACTTTATCTGACCTGTTATCAGGAACACCCATTAAATATGAAGATCCAGGAAATCCAATCGTAACTGTTCAAATCTATGGTCAGACTCTGACTAATGCTTTAGCTGATTTAGGAGCTGCAATTAATATTTTGACAACTTCTACTTGCCAAAAGCTTGGTATTACATCAGTAGAACCCACTTCTACTTTGTTAGAATTGGCTGACCGATCTGTAGTTCGACCGGAAGGAACTCTATACGATGTCATGGTCTCTATAGATTCTTGGGAATACCCAACTGATTTCCTGGTAATTAATCCAAAAACCCGACTGGATGGACACCCGCTAATTTTAGGTAGACCTTGGCTTGCTACCGCCGATGCTTACATTGGTTGCCGGCAGGGGAATATGACCATAACCAGAGGACCAGATATTAAAAATCTAGTTCTATACCCTCCAGCACAGCCAAGTCTTACAATGATAAAAACTAACCAGCACCCTGTATCATACCTTAGTGACAATATCAGATCAACATTGACTATACAGAAGGCCCTAGACTTTAAAGACCAAATAGAAGATGATGCCATCAATAACTTCGTTAGTCAAACTGAATCTAGACCTCATGCACAGTGTTTCATGATAGAAGCTGCATTTGATAGCGAACTAGAAGAAGATCCCTTGAAAGATACACATGACAAAACGATACCTGTGACTTCTGTTGCCAATAGTAAGGCAGTGGAAATTGAACCAGGAAAAAATCTAAACATCAATGCCAACCTTACACCGGACCAAGAAATAAAACTCATCCATCTATTACGGAAGCATCAAGAAGCATTTACGTGGGATTACCCTGATATGAAAGGGATTGACCCCCAATTGTGCACCCACCATATTTATATAGAAATATATGCAAGACCTGTCCGTCAACCGCAAAGAAGACTCAACCCTCATCTAAAAGATGTTGTAAAAGCAGAACTTCAGAAGCTTTTAGATGTTAATTTTATCTATCCTATTTTTGATAGTAAGTGGGTCTCTCCACTTGTGGTTGTACCCAAGAAGAATGGGAAATGGAGGATTTGCATGGATTATAGAGAGTTAAACAAAGCCACACCAAAAGACTATTTTCCCCTCCCATTCATAGACCAAGTATTGGACACTTTAGCAGGAAAGAAATTCTTTTCTTTCCTGGATGGCTTCAGTGGATACAATCAGATTCATATTGCCCCTGAAGACGAGGATAAAACTACCTTTACTTGTCCTTGGGGAACGTTCGCCTATAGATTTCTACCCTCTGGCCTATGTAATGCTCCTGCCACATTCCAAAGCGCTATTCTTAGCATCTTTGCAGATTTAATAAATGATGGACTTGAAGTATACATGGATGAATTTACACCATATGGAGATGATTTTGATCTAGCTTTGGACACCCTAGAGAAAGTCCTACAGCGTTGCATTGCTACCAGGCTTTGTTTAAGTCATGAAAAATGCTATATGATGATGACTGAAGGGCTCATTCTAGGACATTTCGTCTCAACAGCTGGAATTCAGGTAGATCCGGCCAAAATTTAAATTCTTTTGCTTATCCTCACCCCCACTACTTAGATAGAGGTACGCAACATTCTTGGATTTTCTGGGTATTACAGACGATTTATAGAACATTATTCACACATTGCTGCACCTTTATATGCATTAACTGGTAATGTTGATTTCATGTGGATAGAGAAATGCGACCGCGCTTTCCAGGAATTAAAGAAGCTTGTATCAAAAGCTCCAGTCCTTCGAGGACCAAACTGGAATTTACCATTCCAAATCTCATCTGATGCCTCAGACACACCAATCAGTGCAACCCTTGGGCAGGAGGAGGATAAAAAATCATATGCTATTTATTATATCAGCAAAAATTTATCCCCTGCTGAATTAAATTACACTGTCACCGAAAAAGAATTCCTCGCTGTAATACATACTGTCAATAAGTTTAGACATTATATTACAAGCTATCCCGTTGTTTTATATAAAGATCATTCTGCTATCAAATATTTAGCGAATAAGCCTGTTACAAATGCTAGAATAACGAGATGGTTGATCTTATTGCAGGATTTCGATATCACAATCAAGGATAGACTCGGCAAGGAAAACCTTGTAGCTGATTTTCTCTCACGAATACCAAAATCAATTGAGGCAGCAGCAGTGGAAGACCAATTTCCGGATGAGCACCTGTTTGCTGTTGCTGTTCAAACGCCTTGGTATGCTGATGTTGCCAACTACCTTGCAGTAGGTAAGCTACCAAAACACTTAACCCCTAATGAACGTAAGCAGATTGTTCAGAAGAGTACTCGATTTTCGTGGATCGGGGGTTATTTGTTCCACACAGGGGCAGACATGCAAATTAGGAGGTGTATTCGAGAAGATGAAATTTTCGACATATTAAAAGCTTGTCATCACGGACCATGTGGGGGACACTTTGCCGAGAAAAGAACAACACATAAAGTATTGCAAACGGGATACTACTGGCCTACAATTTTTAAGGATTCGAAGAAATTCGTTCAAGCCTGTGACAGTTGCCAGCGAGCAGGACGACCTAGTCAAGCCAACGAAATGCCTCTGAGGCCACAATTAGTCCTTGAACCATTTGAACGATGGGCTCTTGATTTCGTTGGACGCATCAACCCATCATCAAATCAGAGAACATATATCTTGGTAGCCACAGAATATGTTACCAAATGGGTTGAGGCCGAAGCGTTGCCTAGAGCTACAGAAGATTTGGTAATACAGTTCCTGTTCCATTTGTTTATACTATATGGCCTTCCGAGAGAAATAATTACAGATGGAGGACCACAATTTTCCGGAAACAAATTAGCTGCAACACTTAATAATTATCACGTCTAGCATAAAATTACTAACCCATATCACCCGCAGGCGAATGGGCAAGTAGAAAGTAGCAATAAGGTAATAGAATCAATTTTAACAAAAACCATTGCTTCACATAGGCATGATTGGGCCGCCCGACTACCTGAAGCACTCTGGGCTTATAGAACCACCTAGAGAAGTACCACTGGTTATTCACCCTATCAATTAGTGTTTGGGAAACAACCTATTTTCCCCATAGAATTTGAAATCCAAACGCTACGAACTGCACAGGAAGTTGGCCTAGATTTAAGTGAGGCACAAATCAATCGACTACAACAGATTAATGAATTGGACGAAATAAGGCTCTCTGCATTACAAAATATAGCACTTATTCAGCAGCAGCGAGCTAAATGGCATGATGCACTTATCAAGAACAAAGTCTTTCATGAAGGAGACTGGGCTCTGTTATATGACTCTCGGTTTCAGGATTTCCCGAGGAAACTGCAGACTCGTTGGTTGGGGCCATACGAAATCCAGAAAGTACATGATAATGGGACCCTTACTCTCATCACAATCGATGGTTCTCGATATGCATTCAAGGTAAATGGCCACCGAGTTCGTCTCTATCGCAGGCCATTCACTTGGGAATCCTTTTGTCAGCAGCTACGTCAAGATACTGACATGGAAATTTTAGGAGAGGAAGTAAAATCTTCCTCACCTATAATTCAGTAAGGAACGCATTTTTTTTTACTTGTACATAAGTTCTTGTATATACGTTTTCTTAATATTTCTTTGATCTTTCTTTTTTTTAAGTTTGCTTTTTACAGTCAGCGTGTCTTTGCTGTTCCTTTTCCAAAAGGAACAACAGTTGCTTGTTTTCGTGTTTTTGTTGTTCCTTTTTCAAAAGGAACAACATTTCTGAGTTTTTGTTGTTCCTTTTCAAAAGGAACATCATTTTTGGGTTTTTGTTGTTCCTTTTCAAAAGGAACAACATTTGTGAGTTTTTGCTGTTCCTTTTCAAAAGGAACATCATTTGTGAGTTTTTGCTGTTCCTTTTCAAAAGGAACAACAAGGAACAACATTTGTGAATTTTTTCTGTTCCTTTTTCAAAGGAGACAACACTCATGATCTTAGGCTGTTCCGTCTCAAAGAACGGCATCTCAACTATTTGTTTGCATGGATTCTTCTCTGTTGTTCCTTTTTTCAAAAGGAACACCATAGCCATGTCTTTGCTCTCTGTGATGATTCATATTGAGGATGCTTTTCGCCCATCTTCTCTCCAGTCTTTAAGATACAGCTATGCACTTATGCAATGAACATAAATTACGACATACCGAAATCAGCAGATCATAAGATCGCTATCTTTATAGAGCCTAGTATTGATAAGAGGACAAGAGGAGGGACATACTTACTTCTCATCTCCGTTGTCATTGACTTATTCCCATTGTTCTGGTTGGTTATCTTTATCATGGCGATTTCCCTAAAAAAAAATTTTGATTATTACTCAGGAATAAGAACAGAGGATTTATATCTTCCTGTTGGGATGATAAGACTTCTTCCACCATTCCCACTCTTAAGGAGGGCTGAACCACCCTTATGTGTAAATAAATAAGAAAAAGTGTTGTGCAAAGAAAAAAATGATGAATATATTGTCAAATGCAGGATAGGGGGTCTCATCAAGAGCCAGCCTACCATGATCATCAGGTTGGAAGCGAAGTGGCATTCCCAGTATGGCCACCACACTAGGGATATGATCCAAAAGGTACACTAAATAAACAGACCTTGGAACAGGGGGTCTCATCACGAGCCGACCTGTCCACGTTTCGCACCTTCCTTGTGAATGGCATTATGGCTAACTGGTTACCAAGCTAGCATAATGGCTTGCGTTTTGAAAAAATACTTTTTATACACATAAAGGATCATGGTTCCGGGGGTGAAATAAACAACTCTGCCAAGGTTATGAACACCTGTCGGCAGCAGAGCTCTGTTAATGGTATCGAAGTCATAATGGTTACACCAACAGGGATGATATTAACACCTCTTTGTCTCTTCTATCCTATGAATAATTCATATTTTATTTCCCGATGAACATATCGCACGAACACTCATTACTACCAATCATGGCAAAGGAACTGACAATGACCTCTGGGGATTTCGTACGATTGACAAACGTCCCATCCCCCAGCCTCGCATCATATTACGCAGGCTCTTATGTAAAACGCGATCCACCTTTTTTCCTCGATTTCAGTATTTCGTTGTCCATCTAAAACATGGCGTAATTTTATATGATGTTCCTTTATGACTGGTTACACGATGGCTGCTGCTCCTCTATTTGATGGCTGGGGTAGCCTATCATATCGCGGGGGGAAGGTAATCTCATTACTCCACGAGTTACGTGTCATCACATCATTCGGGGTAGATAGTGTACGAAGGTATGGCATGGTTTAACGGTATGATAATTCTATTTTACGCAAAGTTGCCATCCACAATCCATTTTTGTTGCACACTCTGTTTTTTTTTTCGCAACGATCACCTTCTCTGCGTCTCAAAACAGCACAGGCAGTTGTTGTTCCATTGGAAATCTTTAGTAGAACCATGGGAGGAAAGGCAGTCCGAAGCGAACCTCAGGAATTGACAGTCTCTGCTGCTGCCCGGGAGATCCTGGAAAAGGCTAGATGGCTGAATTATTTCAGTCGCCTACAAGAATCAAACGAGACAGTGGCGTTGGAATTTCTGCAAAACTTGCAGGAGGACTACTCCATAGTGAGAGAAAGGCGGATAGCGGTCATTGACGATGTAATTGCAGAAGTCTCAGGACTACCAACCACCGGACCTGTATGGACGCTGAGGAAAGAAAGACTACAAAAGATTATGGAGATTTTTCAGGACGAAGGCCAAAGCTTGACAGTGAAGGGGAAGGGAGTTCTTCCAGCAACGATAGGAGAACCTTGGACCGAACTAGCAAGGATAGTACAGAGCTACATTACTTGCGAAGGAAGGAAGGATGTGGTAAGACCACACCATCTTAAACTCTTAGCTGTTTTGAAAGAAAAATGTTCTGTAAATCTGCCTACACTTTTAAATTCACTATTGCATGATGCGGCCCAAAGCTTGAAAATGGCACAGCATGTAGAAGCAGTTGTTAGCCACCATGGATTGATTCGATTGATAGTGAGCCATAGTCTCACTCAATAGCAGAGCAGCTGGGAGGAGCTCGTCGCATTGATTGAGGGGAGATTGGCTGCACCACCCCCAAAACCTAAACATTCATCTAGCACACCAGAACGATCAGAGAAACGCAGAGAAGTGGCAGCAGGAAAACGTGTTGCTCCAAAACGTAAGCATTCTTCAAGTACACCGGAGCGACCAGAAAAACGCAGAGAAGTGATAGCAGAAAAACCTGTTGCTTGTACACCTGAACAACTAGAGAAACCAAGAAAATCAGTCCGGCTAGCTCGAATACGAGGAAGGCTGGAAAAGATTCGGGAAAGCACCAGCCAACCGATTGAGATTATAGACGAACCTCCAGAACCAGAAGGAAGACCTTCCGAAGGAAATGCTGGACAATCTGGGGGCGAGGCTGAGCAAGTCGGAGAAGGAGGTGAGGAGAGAGAATTGCACTCCGAAACAGAGACAGAAGTTGAACACTCCAAGGCAGTCACTGAGCAGGACAATCGGGAGGAGGAAGTAGTACAGCCAGACAGCAGCCCGCTGCGAGGCCCTATGGGTGAAGAAGAATTGGCCGCAATCCTGGCCAGTATGGGGGAATATGGCCAACCCTCCAACCCAGCAGGTCCTCCTGATGGACCTCTAGAGGAAGACATACCTAAGAATTTACATGTAGAAAAGGTAGGAGAAGAAAACCCGCCCGTTCATGAGGAAGAAATAAGGGACACCAACTGGGAACAATCTGTTCCCAAGGCACCAGAAGAAACTCTAGATAGAGTAGGAGAAGATTTAAGGGCCAGTCGTAAACCCTCTGCTGAGGCAAGGGAAATCAAGAAATTAAGGACTAAACAACAGAGGCTGCTGAACACTATAGCCCGGCTCCGACAGCAAATTCGGATTCTAAAAGCCAGTCTGAGGATACGAAGGACCACAAGGAAATGAAAGAGGACCACTGCAGCAAAATCCCGTAGAACAAGAAGACGAAGGACTTATAGTCGCCCTGTTGGTCGAAACCCGGCTGGAAGACCTGCTGTTGTTCCAATTGTCACTGAAGAACAGACTGTTGTTCCAAATGACGCTGAGGAACAAACTGTTGTTCCAATTGTCACTGAAGAACAGACTGCTGTCCCAAATGATGTTGAGGAACAGACTGCTGTTCCAATTGACAATGAGGAACAGACTTATGTTCCAATTGATAATGAAGAACGGACTGCCGTTCCAATTGGGGCAGGGGGACAAGATGATGTTCCATTAACAGAGGAACCACAACAACCTTTCATTCGTGTTAAGAAAGAAAAGGAGAATAAGGAGATCCAAACAGAGGCACCGCCCTCAGGGGTGATCTGGGTTCTGAACTCCAAACAGTATAAAAAAAAGGTTCAGGTAAAACTCGCGACCTCTACGGCCCTATGGAAAAAGGATCCAAAAACAAGAACCTTGCACAAGATGATGAAGCAAACTCAGCAAGAAGCTGAACAGTTGAAGGAACAAATAGTCCCCCGGGAGAAATATGAAGAATTGCAACAACAACTTCGGGATATTAGTCAGTCCGAGAGCTAGGCCTTCGAAGGCTGGCAAAAGGAGCAATAAAAGGTTTCAAAGGTAACTCGTCGATTAGATATTGTTGTTAGGCAGATGGACACTGTGTGTTATTTGTATAATGACGTTCTGGCCTGTAGGGCCCCTGCTAAAAACTATGCTTTATTTTTGCTTGAACGATATTTACGATTAAAGATAAAAGCTGTCAGGGCAGGTGCCCCTATACAAATCAATATTGTTAATGATTTCATAGATTGTTGCAAGCATTATGGAATTAAGGTTCAAAGATTATTATGTGAATTTTACTTGCATAACCTCGTGCTAGACTAGGAAACTGATTTAAATCCTGGCCCTTTTGTTGGGGACATCCAATTGCAAGCCTTCGTTTCATTCGGGGTTAATCAGCGAAAATGGCTCAGGGCTTATAACACTTTTCAGAGACAGGAAAATAGCCTAGACTTGTGGGTAAGAGCCGAGCCTAGAGACCCAGTACTGTTATGGAGAGCACATAGGAACCTTATGAGAACCCCGGGTGTTATGGAGACATTAGGACCCATGCACGAGGACCTAATCCGAAAAAATCTGGAATATTTCCTGACTATTAAAGACCTCGCCATCGATGCTGCAAAATTTCGATACCAGACTTCGAACCCAAACATCCAGCTCAGGGAACCGTTCAGATATGAAAATTTTGAGCTAGCTGCCAGCCGATTGAACCTTTATGGCGAGCGTATTTTGCAAGCAGGGCCATCCTGGTTAGGGTATCGATTTCGTAGTCTAATTATTTGGCACCCTACACCCGGATATCAGGCTTTGTATGAAATGCCCGAAGGTCAAACAAATCAGTTCTTTGATGATCTAGTTGCTCATCATGGTTGTAGGCCTCCACACGAGGTTCCCTCTCCAGCCTATTCTCTTACCGCCTTGGATGTCAACTATAATGTTTTCATGAGGGCATGAAACAGAGTAAGCAGGGGGGTGTGTGGAGCACTGGAAAGGTATGTTTTTGACGAAAAATTTAGTGACTTTTCAGTAACAATTGTAACCCTTTTTGCATAATGAACTTAAAGAAATAAATAATTTTAATAGAATGTGTGAGAATTAGTATGGAAAGCTTAATCGCTGATAATTGTTATTTTTCCATGCAAGAAAGGGTGGAAACGAAGGGCTGCCATTCGAAAGGAAAAGACAAAGGAGGAATAACTGCTGTCCCTTTATAAGGGAACCGGATGTGAACGAGATCGAACAGATCGAAGCAGAACAACCCTGGAAAGAAAGAAGGGTTATCAATTCGGCGGAACAGGGGAAGAAAAGTAAAGGATCAACGGCTTGGCGAATCCCTCAGGATCTTTGATCCTGAGGGATCGCTGTTTTGCTTATTTTTGGTACCTAGATACCTCCGCCGTTACTTTTATAAAAAGGGACAGCATCGTTAAGCAAAGGGACCTTTTTTTCATATATGTAACTGTGAATTTCAGACTCAACTTTGATCATCGACTCTCACTAAGACTTGTTTTACTGTATATTTGTTGATGCATTAATACAAAAGACTTGGTGTTTATTTCATCTCTGCGTCTGGAGTAATCTAAGGCGGTGTACCGTTGGAAGCTAAGGGCCCGGCTCCGAAGGACACTTGCTTTTGTATCATTATAATTTGGTTTCTGTGTGGTTTGTTTATCTTTATAGTTTGGTAATCTGACATGTTTTTCATATGCTATTCCATGCTCTGTTACGATTAATTCATTAATGGTTTCTTTCAAGAGATTTATGTAGTGACTCTGTATTGTATGAGTGAATCTTTTCAGAGTTGATTGCATGTTAACAATCTAAGCCAACTGTTTCTGTTACAGAGCCTTCATATTGAATATTGCTGTATTGGACTCATTTGAAATCTCAATTATTGGAATCCGGAAGTAAAGTTATTCTATTTGGAAGCATAGGCATATTCGCGTTAATCATCAGATTTCTATATTAAGCGTGTTGTGTATATATGGTTGATGATTGTTGTTCCATAATTCATTTGTGAATACTGTTCCATAAAGTATAATCTATTGAAGTTGCTTTAAGAGAGGAGACTGCTATTTTATTACAGAGTGTGAGTTTGGTTCAATAGAACAAGTTTAGTTCGGACTCGCGAGGTTTAGTTCCATTTATTGCTGTTCCATTTCAGATTTGCTGTTCCATTTCCTGTTTGTTGTTCCATTTCACTTTCTGCCGTTCCATTTACTTGCATTTGCTGTCTTGGTGTGAGAGAAGGTCTAAGGCTGTAGTGAGCCTCAGCAGTCGCTGCCTAGCTCCCAGACCTATGGTCCATGCTCAAATTTCCTTTCCATCAGTTTCTAGAGGGATGGGTTATTGCTTCCGTAACCTTGACGGATAAGCTGCTTTGTGTGATTTTATTCTTTTAGAGCAATTTAGTCATAAGTTTAGCTTCCGTTTACTCTTGTATTTTCTAAACATTGTACTACTAAGCATTACTCTGACGAATAGCCTCGGATTGAGATACTCTTTGAAATAACAAAGCGTTCCCGGATTGACTTATTAATGTGGCATAACTAGAGGTGAAAGAGACCCTTGTTACAGCTCTACAACTGACCATCTGGCCTTGTCCCGAATAGAGATAATCGTTCACCTGTCTTGGGCAAACCAGTCAGGAAATAAATGTCCTCTAGCTCGATTTCGAGCCGATGGCCACCCATAATGAAACAATGGTCTTGTATATTCTACCTGTCCACCGGCCATTGCAAAAAGTCTACTTGGGCCCTCATGCCAGGTATGGCCCAGAATTTAAATAGCCCGCATGCCCTCAATGCATCCAATGAGGGCTGATGATTAATTGCGACAAGGTCCACATCTTCGTTCTCTCGTTCCTGCCAAATGAGCATTTTGTATATCCTACATTGCAAAAACGGTGGATTAGAACTTTTTAGTTAAAAAAATTTTGGGCGGAAATGGAAAAAATTGATGTTTTAAAACCTATTTTGCGAGGTTCATATCTGCTATTTAGGGACAGTGCATAGGTCCGCACTCTTCCCAAGCAGTAGGTGCAGGGCCCTAGCTCTTTCCTTTGTAGGAAAAAGTCGAGGTCCGCAGGTTTCACATGTTGCGCCTGCGTACCCTCACGAGCGGTTTTTTAAAATAATTTTTCCTTAAAAAATAAAAATGGAAGCCTAAAAACGAAACTCAAATTATTGAAATGCAAGATTAAAGTGATGTGGATTACCTGGAGCTGACGGTTTTCGATTCCAACAGATGGATTTTCCGCAATATTCATAGGAAGTTTCTTACCCAAAAGCTCTCTTTTCTCACTCTGAAGTCAAATGGTAAAAATGAATTTACAAAAGCCCTTTTTATAAGTTTTTTTTTAATAAATGAATTTTTAATTTGTTTATTTTTCACTTTAGAAAGGTAGCTTTTTGATGCATTTTTATTTATTTTAAACAGGTATGAGTAATGTTTGAGTTTTTGTGCAGAATATTGGATTTTTCAGGGAAAACTGATCATTTTCAACAAAAAACATTGGAGTCCTCTTTAAGCTCTTTTCTGACTCGTAAAATATGAAAATATTGTCGAGTTTTTCTTTTTAAGCTCGTTAAAACAGAATTAAAAGGACGGTCCACTTACAACTCTTTTCTGACTGTATAAACATGAAAAGATTGCCGGGCTTTTGTCATTTCAAGTTCGATATTGGTTATAAAACTACGTGTCATTGATCGCTTTTTTACTTTTTCGGATCAAAGACACTAATTATGAAAAGTACTCCTTGATCATAATGGTCAAGCGATTCTATCAAGTATTTTTTATACATTTTCGGCCTTGGGAGACACAAATTTATGAAAAATGACAACCATGGAGTTTTCTTAATTTTTTCTTCTAACTCCGTAAAATTGAAAAACATCGAGTTTCTCCTATACTCTACTTGTTAAAATGTAACAGTAAAGGACCTGTTCAATTTTAAAACAGGAACGAACCACTCCTTCTTAGGGTTCGAATTTTGAACTAAGTTGGACTCATCTGAAGGGTGAGCTTATAACCAAGCAAATGTTATCCTCTTCAAGTTTGTCAAAAATAAAGAGGTACTTGCCAGAAATGGTGGGGGAAAAGAGAGAAAATGAACCTGTTTTTTATACTTTGTGTCTTAGAAAAGCATTTAACCATTCTTGAACACGACACTTTTTGTTCACCTGGCCTGGGAAATACTTTGCCAAACAGTTAATCAAACCATATTGAAAGTCTTCAGCTGGTTTCTGGGTATTAGCTTTGGGTCGATTGTCACCAAACCATCTGCAGTGTCGTTATGTGTTCAAGAGGTCAGTTTGAATAAACCATTCATCTGCAAAATATTTGTCATCCATCTTGACCATCCCTGAGTTAGTTCTTGCCAAATATATTTATTCAAACTTGATCTATGATTTCGTGTTGTAGGCTTGCCTACGACGGATCGCTTTCTATTGACTTCAGCTCATTATCTAGAAATATGATCTATAAATCGTCAGTACCATGGAATCTGCATGCCTCAATGGTAGGTTTCTCACCTTCGATCAAAGGATTCTATGACATGTTCGACATCAGCTCATCTATTCACATTTCATGGATTGTACTGAGTACTTTGAGAGCCATTGAAATTACTGGTGGTTTCTCTCACGCTTGTTAACAGTTCACATCATTGACTGGTAATCAAGTGGTTTCTACCATGTTAGACTTCGACAAATTCATTCACATGGATAGAATCATACTATTTCGGGAAGCAGAAATCAAGACCCTGGATATAGTTTCCACCATCCAGGCTGCGAGGAATTTTCTTATTCATTATAAAGTGGAATATTCATAAACAAATAGCTGTGCCCATACTGTGTCTACATATGTCTATACTTGTGATGTATTACAAAATCATTCCTATATCAGAGTAGTTTAGTTAGTTTTCTAGTCAGTTTTGATCTGAGTATGGGAATTCCTACCTCAGCGATGATATGTTCACACACACACACACACACACACACACACACACACACACACACAGATATATATATATATATATATTTTGTATTGAATGTTTTTACAGGTTCCGACCAGGGTGTCCATAGGATGATCTTTGAAATGATAAAGTACTTCACGCTTCTTAGATGAAAAATGCTATCCTCATCTATTACAAACTTCGCACTTTAGGGGGTAATCCGTTGCACGAAATATTGTCACCATGACATTCTACAATCTGAATGAGTCTATCACCACTCATACTTTCCTCCTTTGCAAGTCTTAAACCTCAGTTCTTCATGTCAAGCCTTGAAAAATAAGAGAAAGCCCTTAAAATTATTTAAAAGTATGGTTCTGCACTTTCTCTTAGCATTACCTGCGGTCCTGCACCTATTCGTCATGTCCCCTGTGTACCTGACCGCTCTGTCTCTGTGTAATGGGTGCGGACCCTTGTAAAAGTAAAAAAGGCATAAGTAAATTCTTAAAAACTCACTTTGGGTTATTTATGGAAGCTTCTAGAGAGAATCTTGAGGTGGCAAGTTCGCTCCTTTAAGGTTCATGCATCCCATACCTTAAGGTGCTAACCCCTTGATGTAAGGAGCTTATCCCTTTGAAGGAGGACTCTATCCTTCATAGGTGGACCTGTAACTTCCTTCCTCTACACTATAAAATGAGGCATTGGGCTGGTTATTGAGGAGGTTGAACACTGCATATTTTTTAGGTGAAATGATGTTGGAATTTAGTCTTCCTAATTGAGCTTGAGAGGAGAGATTACATATCTTTTTGATCTAATTGGGAAGAGTGTGAGGCTTGTCAAAGTAGAGGAGATTCCTGCTTGGACCCTGGGAGAAGCTTGTACAACATTAAGGAACCAAAGGTTGTAAAGTTCTTCTATTTTCAAAGTTAATACAATCAAGTTTATTTTGCTCAATAAGCTGTGTTTTATGGTTTCTTTCATGGATTCCTTGATCACCATGATGAATATGATTTATTATATTAGCTATGCAGGTGTTATTTGATGTGTGCTTTTTTGTGATTACAGGGTCTTAAAGGGAAACTCTTTTGGATGATCGAAGTGTGGCTGCCACAAACTAGCGCTGGACTTAAGGTAGGGTCTAAAACACCTCTTGGCTTTCATTAATAAATCGCAATATATTTAGAGAAAGGTAGATTTTCTTGTCCTGTTTGTTGCTAGATATCTGTTGATACTAGGGAGATCGTTCTTATCCACAATAACGATTTATCCGGCCAAATGAGGTCAATATATACCTCAAGGTCAACCCTAGTTTTAGTACGGGCCTCAAGGTTATCAGCCTCAAGGTCAGTACCCAACGCAAGGTTTCCAACCACCTTCTGGTCAATCATTTGTACAAGGAGCTAGAAATGTACCTTTGAATTATCAGCCCTACCCTCAACCCGGTTATGGTCCTCAATATGCTCAACCTTTTATGGGTCCATATCCCGGAATGAACATGGTGTGGGATCCATCTCAATCTTAACAGATTTTTCAACCTAATGTGCAGTTGTCATCTCAATCTGGATGAGCTTTGGTTTCTTGTTCAACCCAGCAACCTATCCAACCTACTACTTAAACGTCTACACCTGGTGTAGCTGATCAGTCTGGGCCTAGTTCCCCTCGAACTCCACCTCAAACGACTGCTGCAACAACTGTAGCTTCTATTCAATCTACCCAACCTACGTATGGAGTATCGACAGTTCTGGTTTCTACTGTTCTTGCATCAACTCCTCAAGCATCTTTAACTTAGTCAGGACCTACAATTCAGACTTCGGTTAAGATGCCTGTAGGACAACTTGGTCCAAGTACGGTTGTCACAAGTCAACTACAGTTCACTTATCAACCATACTAGGGACAGTACCAATTCAGTCCTGCTGTTCAAAGCTCAGTTTACTAGTATCAACTGTACCCTGGATATACTTATCATCAATCTCAACAACCCCAGTTTGGTCCGGTTATTCCTGGTTTTCTGGGAGGATACAATATTCCAAATTCGATTCCAATTCCAAGTTATCGTAGATATCCTCCTCCTGGGGATAGTCTTATGACCCAGGGTTTTTGTGACCCTAACCTTCAGTTACCGTTTATTGCAACTTTGGACTTGCCTGATTTGTTGTGCCTTACGAATGATCTGATTAATTATCTTCCATTTTGGCTGCCAATCCCCTCAATAAGTTGCTCAGTGATATCCCAAAGTTTGAAGGTAAATCAGGAGAGGATCCATCAAACCATGTGATGACTTATCACCTTTGGTGTGCATCTAATTCCATTATAGATGATTCAATTTTCTTACGTCTTTTTCAACGCACTTTGATTGGACTTGCAGCCAAGTGGTACATTGAGTTACCGCGAGCTTCTTTTTATAAATTTAGTCAGTTAGCCACTTTATTCTTAACTCATTTTCAATTGCCTATCAGATATGACAATGGCACAAAATTATTAACTTCATTAAAACAGTCAACGTCCACATATATTTCAGATCATATTCATGAATGGCGACGTCGACGATGTTTAGTGAAAGTTCTTATTCCGGATCAAATTTTAGCAGAATGGTTTGTTAAATCATTATTACCTAAAATCACTGAGGATGTAGCTAAGGTAGGAGTTGTTACTGAAGAGAAAGTAATTTCTCAAGCTCAGTACCTTGAGCAATTTTTAGTGTTTTGGGGTCGAGTTTTCACACCATAAAGTTTCATCTCCATTCCTATTGACTTAAGAAACAACCTATAAAAATAACGGTTAAAGTAAAATTGATCTAGCAATCTTTTTATTTCTAGGGCTCTTATCACCAAAATAGCTTAGGCTAGTATCTTGGAGTAGGAAGTAATTAACTCTCCAAGATAGTTAAAACAAACAAGTAGCTATATCTTGCGATAGGAAATAAATCCAATTGTTGCATGTATGCTCTGGGAAGCTCCTCTTAAAGGAGTCAAGCACGAGATCATATCTGAACCAGTGAAGTAATCAATCCTTCCTCATTGGGAACGATAGCAGATATACACATATTAAAAATAGTAAACTTCGGATTGACCAGTGTTGAGGAGCCTGGGGTCACTTGTTGGTTAACCTTGGATTATGTCAAGGAGCCTTCAAGGGGATTGAGCTTTGTTACTCTGCCCTTACATGTGTATCAGATCGTAGATTGTTACCCCAGCTATACTTGTTTCTGTTGGTAACCTTAGTGGCCATAATCTATAGGAATCTTTCCTAAGGTGATGGTGGAGGGAAGATCCCTTTGTACCTGGAGCAGACGTCGAATAGACTCACTTGGAATCTCTGGGGGGTTCTCTTCACTCGAGACGGTTTTGTGAAGAAACTTGTGCCAGTCTGTTTCATTAAGCAGGTTGTTAGGGTAACTGTTCCAACTGCCCTTTCTGTATTGAATTCTGCGGCATTGGATTTCATAGCCAACTAGTGTTTTTGGTACGGAAAGTTACTGTTTGTGCGTGGTTTGAACTCTTATATTTTTTAGGCGTGTGATTAAATTGTTTGTTTCTTTAGAGACTTTAGGTGGTTTTATTGAGATTTTCTTTTTTTGCGTGTGAAGTAATTAAAGTATTTAATCGTGGTTGAATTACCGAGACAATCTCGTAGACTTCGGGGGCAACCTCCCGAGTATTCAGCAAGCTAGCTTGAAGGGCTACAAGCTCTTGTAAGTCCTAGTGATAGTAGAGTTGGGTCACTGGAAGATAGAGAAACTTCTTTAATTCTTCATCCTGATTATCAAGTTCAAGAAACAAAGTATATTTCTGAACCAATTTCATTTTCCGAAGTTACTGGTAGTATTTCTTCTACTAGTAAATTAGCTGAGGAACCTGAAATTTGAGCCTGAAACTGAACCTGCTGCTACTCCATCCTCAGGATTTGCTTCTCCAACTTCTAGTGATCCTAGTTCACCCAGGGTAGGAAGGATCATTACCCAAAATCTTCCTTCGAGGCTCATTTCTATTGAAGAACTTTTTATTCTAGAAGAAGATATAAGTCTCCCTGAAAATCAACCAACTTTAGAACTTAGGGAGTGTGAATCAATTTTCTACAGTTCACCTAGGAGGGACACTTGGTACATCTCATTGACCAACTTTTTAGAAAATCCGAGTCTCATTTTTTCACCACCTCGAATTGCTTTTCATCCAACACCTAGAGATTATTATCCTCCTTTGAATATTTCGAGATAGTCATCCATGTTCTCCCAATCACCAGAAACATTTTTATATGGCGGTCCTTCTGTTCCTTCTGGGTATCAGTCACTCACTGGTACATTTTTAGGAGCATCTCCTCAACCCATTGAACATGGGATATCAACTGGTAATAACAGAACTCAATTGTTGAGTGTAAAAGAAATTATTATGATGTCTGGTACTATTCCAAATCTGCAACCTCAAGGTAGTTAGTTACTGCCTGGGGGGCAACCTCAAGGTACTCAATTACAGCCTGGTGGGCAACCTCAAGGTAGTTAGTTACCACCTAGGGGGAAACCTCAAGGAAAATACAAACCTTCGTGACAATACATACCTCAAAGTCAACCCCAGTTTCAGTATAGGCCTCAAGGTTATCAACCTCGAGGTCAGTACCCAACCCAAGGTTTCCAACCACCTTCTGGTTAATCATTTGTACAAGGAGCTAGAAATGTACCTCTGAATTATCATCCCTACCCTCAACCCGGTTATGGTCCTCAATATGCTCAACCTTTTATGAGTCCATACCCCAGAATGAACATGGTGTGGGATCCATCTCAATCTCAACAGATTTTGTAACCTAATGTGCAGTTGTCATCTCAATCTGGACAACTTTTGGTTTCTAGTTCAACCTAGCAACCTGACCAGTCTACTATTCAAACTTTTGCACCTGGTGTAGCTCATTAGTCTAGGCTTAGTTTGCCGCGAACTCCGCCTCAAATGACTGCTGCAACTACTACAACTTCTGTTCAATCTATCCCACCTACTTCTGGAGTATCAACAACTTTGGTTTCTACTGTTCCTTCATCAACTCCTCAAGCCTCTTTACCTCAGTCGGGACCCACAATTCAAACTTCGGTTCAGATGCCTATAGGAAAACCTGGTCCAAGTATAGTTGTCACAAGTCAACCACAATTCACTTATCAACCATACCAGGGATAGTACCAATTCGGTCCTATTGTGCAAAGCCCAGTTTACCAGTATCAACCGTACCCTAGATACACTTATTAGCAACCTCAACAACCCCAGTTTGGTCCAGTTAATCCTAGTTTTCCTGGAGGATATAATATTCCAAATGCGATTCCAATTCCAAGTTATCCTGGATATCATCCTCCCGGGGCTGGTCTTATGACCTAATGTTTTTGCGACCCTAACCGTCAGTTACTGTTTATTGCAACTTTGGACTTGCCTAATTTGTCATGCCTTATGAATGATCTGATTAATTATCTTCCGTTTTGGCCGCAAATGCCGAATAAGTTGCCCAGTGATATCCCAAAGTTTGAAGGTAAATAAGGAGAGGATCCGTCAAACCATGTGATGACTTATCATCTCTGGTGTGCATCTAATTCCATTATAGATGATTCAATTCGCTTACGTCTTTTCCAGCACACTCTGATTAGTCTTGCAGCCAAGTGGTATATTGAGTTACCGCGAGCCTATTTTTATAATTTTAGTCAATTAGCCACTTCATTCTTAACTCATTTTCAGTTGCTTGTCGGATATGACAATGGCACATAATTATTAACTTCATTAAAAAAGTCAACATCCACATATATTTCAGATCATATTCATGAATGGCGACGTCGACGATGTTTAGTGAAAGTTTTTATTCCGGATCAAATTTTAGCAAAATGGTTTGTTAAATCATTATTACCTAAAATCACTGAGGATGTAGCTAAGGCAGGATTTGTTACTGA
Organism: Pinus tabuliformis; assembly: GCA_031772625.1. Classification (NCBI taxonomy): domain Eukaryota; kingdom Viridiplantae; phylum Streptophyta; class Pinopsida; order Pinales; family Pinaceae; genus Pinus; species Pinus tabuliformis. The sequence continues at coordinate 601,186,763 of CM062814.1, read as the reverse complement.
AGAGCAAGTAATTTCTCAAGATCAGTAGCTAGACCTCGTTTATATGCAGTCGGGCACTTTACACGAAAAAATCCCCGACCTTCCGAAACAAAATCAAATAACTGTAGCTCCTTTAAGGTCTCATGCTGCTGATGGTATGATTGGTTTAGTTAACACCAAAAGCAAGAAGAAATCTTCAAATAATTCTTCTCCTATTATAACTTTACCAGATTCCCCGACAGGAGACTCTTCCGCTGAAATTCCTACCAATATTCATGTCGTAGAATCATCTACGGCCAAATCAAAATCCGGCAGTAAAAAGAAAGGGAAGAAGAAAAATAAACAAACTCAAAAGAGAAATATGATAAAATTGAATCTACCTATGAGAAACGTAAACCTCGCTATCGTTGTCTCATTTGTGATGAAGAGCATTTTACAAGAGATTTTCCTCATCGCACTGAGGCTACGAAAATCGTCAAAAGTTCTCAAACGCTTGCCGTCTTGAAGGATCCTTTTCCTAGTCAAGATAGTAAGATGATTGGTTCTTCCTCAAATGCCACAGAAGAACCCATAATGATGATGTCTCATGTCAGGATTGCGACGCAATCACAAGATTATGGTAGTAAAAGTCCTGCTAGTGGTAAGGAAGCGGAATCTTCTAATTCAAACCCCTCAACTTCAACTCCTTCCGGTTCTGATTCACTACAAATCGAGAAACCTAACCCAGACTTAGTAATCAAACCGCCTGCTAAAGGTATACTTCGGAAGTCAACTTTCAATCCGCATGCGAGGTTGCTCAGAATTATAACATTGTTGAAGACTTAGCTATTTCCCCTTCAACAATGTCGGCTTTAGAGGTGCTGCAATCATGCCCAGCACAGCGTAAATTACTATTGTCGGCTATAGGAGCTGTTGATATTCAGGATTCAAACCTTATAATCTTTGATTTAGAGAATAGTACACCTCACCTACCTCATTAAATGGCTTTCCAGATTCCAGTGTTAGTAAAAAACAAACCTTGATTTAGGACTGTAACTGATGAGGGAGCTTCTACGTGTATTATTTCGATCCAGTGTTGGAGATCGCTTGGTTCTCCTACACTCAATCAATCCCCGACAATTCTAAAGGCTTTTGATGGCCGTGGGTTCCATCCTTTTGGCATTCTACAGGATTTACCTATAGGGATTGAAGGCAAAGCTATTAATCTAGATGTGGAAGTGGTTGATGCCCCTCTAGATTACAACCTTCTTTTGGGTCGCAGCTGGTCTTACGCTATGGCTGTTGTTGTTTCATCGGTCTTTCGACTTATAAATTTTCCTCATAATGGAAATATCGTAACCATAGACCAGATGACTTATTTTTCATCTGACCCAGCCTCTTCTGAAAGTATCCAACATGTCGGTAAAACAACTATCCCTTATAAGGATGTCGGGGTAGGATTGATTAAAGATTTTGGTTTACTAGGAACTTTTTCCTTTCCTCCTCCTAACGTATCACCCTCTACTGCAACCATTCATATGATTTCATCAAACACTATTGATTTTGATGATCCTTGGATCGTACCTTCCAAATATGAGATGGATTCATTTGGTGATGCGATGCCTTTGAGTCCCTATGAAATTGCATATCAGGCTGTACAGTCATTTTCTGACCCTTGTTCAACCGAAAATGATTTAATGAATGTGGTCCATACAGAATCACTTTCAATATCAACCTCACATTCAACAACTTTTTCCGAGCTTGTCAATACTGATGAGCAGATTCGTGAAATTTTCTCTGTTGATGATTTACCATGGGAAGATCTTCATCATCGATCTTCGTTCTTTACCTAAGCTTGATCATTTTGAAAATGATTTTTCATCTATTTTTACTATTGATTATGTCAAATAACCACAGAATCCATTGCAACATCTTGATTCTGAGTTAAATTTGGGAAATATTTCTCAAACGGTTCCTATTGACATTTCAGTTAAACCTGGAATTATTGAAAACATTCATATAGGTGCTTCTTGTATGGACAATGTACTCCAAACTTATAAAGCCCTATTTCAAGAATTCCGCGACGTGTTTTCCTTGTCATATGAAGAAATGCCAAGAATCAATCCAGCAATTGTTTTTCATGAAATAAAAACTTACCTGGATGCTAAACCTGTTCGGCAACGTTTGCGTCAGATACATCCGCAAAAAGCTGCTGCTATTAAAGCTGAAGTTGAGAAATTACTTCGAGCAGGTTTCATTTATCCAATTCCCTTAATGGATTTGGTATCGAATATTGTTCGTGTTAACAAAAAGCAAGGAACAATAAGAATATGTATCGATTATAGGGATATTAATCGAGCTTGTCCTAAATACAATTATCCAACCCCATATATCGATCAAATTATTGATGATTGTGCCGACAGTGAAATTTTGTCCTTTATGGATAGGTTTTCTAGTTACAATCAAATCAACATACTCCTTGCTGATCAACCAAAAAAGGCTTTCATTTGTCCATGGGGGACATTTTCTTATTGCAAATTACCGTTTGGATTAAAGAACGCTGGAGAAACTTTTCAAAGAGCTATGTCTTACGCGTTTCATGACATCAAGCACATCGTGCAGCCTTATCTTGATGATTTACCTGCCTATTCATTACCTAGAGCTGATCATCACACTCATTTACGAGCAATCTTTATGAGACGTAGGCATTATCGAATTAGGTTGAATCCACACAAATATGTTTTATGTATAGAAATGGATCGTTTACTGGGACTCGTTGTTTCAAAAGCTGGCATTCGTGTCGATCCCTTGAAGGTTGAAGCTATTATCAAATTGCCTCCTCCTTTGACTCTTCGCCAACTCCAAAGTTTGCAAGGGAAAGCAAATTTTTTACGTCGTTTCATACCTAACTACGCCGAGATAAAAAAGTGTTTTACCACCTTGATGAAATAGAATACTCCATTCTTTTGGGATGAGATAGCTAACAAATATTTTGATGCACTTAAACACGCGTTGACCCATGCACTGTTATTACATCCTCCCAACTACAACCAGGATTACTTCTTGTACCTCGCCGCTTCTCATTCCACCATCGGGATGGTTTTAGTTCAAGAAGATGAATTCAATAGTGAACATGTGATTTACTATCTTAGTCGAACTCTGAATCAACTGAGCTTAAATATTCGCATGTGGAGAAATTGGCCTTGGCAACTGTTCAAGCTGTCCAAAGATTTCGTCATTACATCTTACTACGCAAAACTACCGTAATTTCTAATTGTAATCCTATGATCTATATTTTGACCAAAACATTTCTAAGGGGCAAGTATTCCAAATGGATTGTTATCCTGCAGGAATTTGACTTGGAATTTGAAAAATCCAAGGAAAAGAAATCTTCGGTATTTGCGGAATTGATGTGTGATTTCCTGCGTGCTGATACTGAAACTATGGTGGAAGAGCCCATTGTGGACGAATCCTTGTTTCTTATCAGCACTCTTGATCCATGGTATGGAGATGTCATAGTTTATCTCCAAACCCAATCTTTTCAGCCTGAAATTTCACAATCTCAAAGACGAAAAATATGTTTCCAATCCCAACAATACAAAATTATTGGAGATACACTCTATCATCGTGGGGTAGATTCTATTTTCTGACATTGTTTAACTCATGAAGAAGATGAAAGGGTCCTAAATGACTGTCACTTTGGAGCATGTGGCGGTCATATGTCTGGGTATGCCACAACGCAAAAGATATTGCGCACTAGTTATTTCTGACCGTCTTTATTTAAAGATTATATCCATGTTGTCTGAAAATGCCACAATTATCAAATTTTTGATCGAAAGATGCATGCTCCACCTGCTCCTCTCCACCCTATAATTTCCGCCGGCCCTTTTGTAAAGTGGGATATCGACTTTATTACATGTAACCCTCACTCGGCTAGGGGGCATGTGTATATCATCCTTGCAGGTAGATTATTTTACTAAGTGGGCCGAGGCAATGCCTACATTTTCAGCAAATGACAAAACTACTGCAATTTTCGTTTTCAATCATATAATTACTAGATTCGGTGTTCCTCAAGAGATTATTACCGATCATGGGAGTCATTTTCGAAACATCATGATGATTGAACTAACAGATCAACTTGGCCTACATCATGATAGTTCTACTCCATATTAACCACAGGCTAATGGTATGGTTCAAAAAAGCTCTAGTCATTATGATCCGACGAATCATTGGTATTCATAGGTCGAATTGGCATAACATGTTATTTTCAACACTTTGGGCGTATCGGGCCTCAGTAAAAACATCAACTGGTTTCACTCCTTTTCAACTGGTTTACGGTTTGGAAGCTGTGTTGCCCATTGAATGTGAAATTCCATCATTGCAAATAGCCATAGAATTACTCCCAGCCACTTCCGAAGAGGAGAAACGTTTGTTGTACTTGGCTCAGCTAGATGAGAATTGACGTGATGCTGCATTAGCAATCGAAACTCATGCAAAATAAATTAAAGCTCAGTACAATCGAAATGTTACACCTCGTAATTTTTCGGAAGGAGACCTAATCTTAATATACGATCAAGCAAACGATAAGCTAGGGGCTAGAAAATTTGTACCTATGTGGCATGGTCCTTATGTTGTTAAGTGAAAGTTGGCAAAAGGGGCCTATGAATTGGTAGATTTTGATGGTGTCTCTTTGGGTAAACCCAAAAATGGTCTTTACTTGAAGAGATATTATGCTTAAATGTGGGTGTGGAGATTTTAGTTAGATTAGTTTATTTCTAGCTGGTGTGTTTTAGATTAGAAAAGTGTGCTTAGTTTAGAGAGTATTTTTATCATTATTCCTGCTTATATTGATTTTACTCTTGATATTGCGGATGTCGACGTCTCTTGAAACATATATTGGTTTCGCTGATGGTGCTTTTCGTAATACATAGAACATTTCTTCCATAGCTTGGGTTACCTATTCGCCTCTGATGAGTTGGTATCTATGCATGGGGTAAGCCTTGGTCAAACAACGAACAACATTATAGAGTATAGTGCAGTGATTGAGTTATTAGCTGAATCCATCTCATTCGGGATTCAGAGTTTGATTGTTAGGTTAGATTCTGAACTCATTGTATTGCAGCTTAATAGAGTTTATGCCATTAGAAATCTGGTTTTATTAAGATTATTTTTGAGAGTTCGTCTCTTGGAACGTGAATTTGACTACATTGAATATCAGCATATTCCAAGATATTTAAATACATTAGCAGATGCAATTGCTTATCAAATGTTAAATAGAGATTTGCAATAATCAAACAATAAATTTATAAACATTCCATAACATGTTATACAAGATAGCCAGTAATAGTGATATAGCATAGCATAGAAGTGTGTCAAATATACATCATCTTCGATCATAGGTTGAAAACACCTTATGATCGGCAAAAATGATAGTACAAAAAGCAAAATGTCGTATGAGTCTACAAAGAGTGGCTAGTCGTCGTGGACCCACATCTGCATTTGAAACTTTTACTATCAGTTTTGGATGATTAAAAAATAAAATTAAATTAAACTTAGAAAATGTTGAGAATGATTTTACCTGAATCATCCCACTTCTCTCCTGGTGGAAGAGTCATGTCTGGGTCTCCACGATAATCCATCCTAGCATAAGGAAAATCTTGAATCACGAAAAGTTGGTTCTCCAATCAACGAAAATACTCAAGAGGATATCAAACAACCTCTAAACCCTTCTCAGGATGACGGGCCATAACTGCACAACAACGCGTTAGCTTAGGTTCTCGGGGAAGTCCAACTCTAACAGAAAGATGCTGTGGGACCAACATCGGGACCCTCTCTAGACCAAAGCTCACAGCTAGGAAACCATATCCAAATTTTTTTAGTTGTTTGTTCTTTGCTCTAGTTAGTTGGCCTTTTACATTTGCCAACACAGTTTCACACGAGCTAAAGATGGTGCCTCGATAATAGTCTACTGCCATTCACATTTGGGATCCGGTAGCTACATGCAGTGCTGCGCTTCCGTAGAGTCTGGTGAAAGTAAATGCAATCACTTTAAGTTCAGGATGGGAGATAGTTTTGATATCGATCCCTTTGTCCTTTGTTTGGTCATTACAAAACTCTAGTTGGAGACTATCGACAGACTGGCCACTTGGCCTAGTCCCGAATAGAGATAATCGTTTACCTCTCTTGGGCAAACCAGTCAGGAAATAAATGTCCTCTAGCTCGATTTCGAGCTGGTGGCCACCAATAATGAACCACTACTCCTGTATATTCCACCTATCGACCAGCCATTGCAAAAAGTCTACTTAGGCCCTCATGCCAGGTATGGCCCAAAATTTAAATAGCCTGCATGCCCTCAATGCATCCAATTAGGGCTAATGATTAATTGTGGCAAGGTCCATATCTTCGTGCTCTTGTTCCCGCCAAATGAGAATTTTGTATATCCTACATTGCAAAAACGGTGGATTAGAACTTTTTAGTTAAAACTTTTTTGGGCAGAAATGGAAAAAATTGATGTTTTAAAACCTATTTCGTGGGGTCCTCAAACGCTAGTTAGGGACAGTGCGTAGGTCCGCACTCTTCCCAAGCAGAAGGTGTTGGCCCCTGGCTCTTTCCTTTGTAGGAAAAATTCAAGGTTCACAAGTTTTGCATGTTGCGCCTACGAACCCCCATGAGCGGTTTTTTAAACTAATTTTTCCCTAAAAAATCAAAATGGAAGCCTAAAAACTAAATTCACATGGTTGAAATGCAAGATTAAAGTGACATGGATTACCTGGAGCTGATGGTTTTCGATTCCAACGGATGGATTTTCTGCAGTATTCACAGGAAGTTTCTTATCCAAAAGCTCTATTTTCTCACTCTGAAGTCAAATGGTAAAAATGAACTTACAAAAGCCATTTTTATAAGCTTTTCTGAATAAATGAATTTTTAATTTGTTTATTTTTCACTTTAAAAGGGTAACTTTTTGATGCATTTTTATTTATTTTAAACAGGTATGAGTAATGTTTGAGTTTTTGTGCAAAATATTGGATTTTTCAGGGAAAACTGATCATTTTCAACAAAAAACATTGGAGTCCTCTTTAAGCTCTTTTCTGACTTGTAAAATATGAAAATATTGCCGAGTTTTTCTTCTTAAGCCCGTTAAAATGGAATTAAAAGGGTGGTCCACTTACAGCTCTTTTCTGACCATATAAACATGAAAAGATTGTTTGGCTTTTGTCGTTCAAGTTCGATATTGGTTATAAAACAACATGTTGTTGATCGCTTTTTTACTTTTTCAGATCAAAGACACTAATTATGAAAAGTACTCTTTGATCGTAATGGTCAAGCGGTTCTCTCTAGTATTATTTTATACTTTTTTGGGCTTGGAAGACACAAATTTACGAAAAAGGACAACCATGGAGTTTTGTTAAGTTTTTCTTCTAACTCCCTAAAATTGAAAAACACCGAGTTTCTCCTATACTAGACTTGTTAAAATGTAATAGTAAAGGACCTGTTCGATTTTAAAACAAGAACGAACCACTCCTTCTTAGGGTTCTAATTTTAAACTAAGTTGGACTCATGTGAAGGGTGAGCTTATAACCAGGCAAATGTTATCCTCCTCAAGCTTATCAAAAATAAAGAGGTACTTGCCAGATATGGTGGAGGAAAAGAGAGAAAAATAAACCTGTTTGTTATACTTTGTGTCTTAGAAAAGCATTTAACCACTCTTGAACACGACACTTTTTATTCACTTGGCCTGGGAAATCCTTTGCCTAACAGTTAATCAAACCATATTGAAAGTGTTCAGCCGATTTTTGGGTATTAGCTTTGGGTCAGTTGTCACCAAACCATCTGTAGTGTCGTTATGTGTTCAAGAGGTCAGTTTGAATAAACCATTCATCTGCAAAATATCTGTCATCCATCTTGACCATCCTTGAGTTAGTCCTTGCCAAATATATTTCTTCAAACTTGATCTATGATTTCGTGTTGTTGGCTTGCCTACGACGGATCGCTTTCTATCGACTTTAGCTCATTATCTAGAAAGATGATCTAGAAATCGTCAATACCTTGGAATCTGCATGCCTCAATGGCAGGTTTCTCGCCTTCAACGATAGGTTGCATCATTTACCTTCGATCAAAGGATTCTATGACATGTTCGACATCAGCTCATCTATTCACATTTCATGGATTGTACTGAGTACTTTGAGAGCCATTGACATTACTGGTGGTTTCTCTCACACTTGTTAACAATTCACATCATTGACTGGTAATCAAGTGGTTTCTACCATGTTCGACCTCGACACATTCATTCACATGGATGGAATCATACTATTTCGGGAAGTAGAAATCAAGACCCTGGATCTAGTTTCCACCATCTAGGCTGCGATGAATTTTTTTATTCATTATACAGTGGAATATTCATAAACAGATGGCTGCGCCCATACTGTGTCTACATATGTCTATACTTGTGATGTATTACGAAATCATTCCTATATCAGAGCATTTTAGTTAGTTTTCTAGTCAGTTTTGATCTGAGTATGGGAATGCCTACCTCAGCAATGATATGTTCACATATATATATTTTGTATTGAATGTTTTTACAGGTTCCAACCAGGGTGTCCATAGGATGATCTTTAAAGTGATAAAGTACTTCACTCTTCTTAGATGACAAATGCTATCCTCATCTATTACAGACTTCACACTTTAGGGGGCAATCTGTTGCACAAAATATTGTCACCATGACATTCTGCAATCTGTGTGAGCCTATCACCACTGTACTTTCCTCCTTTGCAAGTCTTAAACCTCAGTTCTTCATGTCAAGCCTTGAAAAATAAGAGAAATCCCTTAAAAGTCGCTAAAACTCTGGTTCCGCACTTTTTCTTAGCATTACGTACGGTCGTGCACCTATTGGTCATGTCCCCTGCGTACCTGACCTCTCTGTCTCTGTGTAATGGGTGCGGACCCCTGTAAAAGTAAAAAGGGTGCAAGTACATTCTTAAAAACTCACTTTGGGTTATTTCTGGAAGCTTCTAGAGGGAATCTTGAGGTGGCAAGTTCGCTCCTTTAAGGTTCATGCATCCCATACCTTAAGGAGCTAACCCCTTGATGTGAGGAGCTCATCCCTTTGAAGGAGGACTCTAACCCTTCATAAGTGGACCTGTAACTTCCTTCCTCTACACTATAAAATGAGGCATTGGGCTAATTACTAAGGAGGTTGAAAGCTGAATATTTTTGAGGTGAAATGTTGTTGGAATTTAGTCTTCCTAATTGAGCTTGAGAGGATAGATTACATACCTTTTTGATCTCATTGGGAAGAGTGTGAGGCTTTTCAAAGTATAGGAGATTACTGCTTGGACCCTGGGAGGAGCTTGTACAACATGAAGGCCCCAAAGGTTGTAAAGTTCTTCTATTTTCAAAGTTAATACAATCAAGTTTATTTTTCTCAATAAGCTATGTTTTATGGTTTATTTCATGGATTCCTTGATCACCAGGATCAATATGATTTATTATATTAGCTATGCAGGTGTTATTTGATGTGTGCTTCTTTGTGATTGCAGGTTCTTAAAAAGAAACTCTTTTGGACGATCGAAGCGTGGCTACCACAAAATAGCGCTAGACTTAAGGTAGGGTCTAAAACACCTCTTGGTTTCTATTAATAAATTGAAATATATTTAGAGAAAGGTAGATTTGCTTGTCCTGTTTGTTTCTAGATATATGTTGATACTAGGGAGATCATTCTTGTCCGCGAGAACGATTTATCTAGCCAAATGAGGTCAATATATACCTCAAAGTCAACCCCAGTTTAAGTACAGGCCTCAAGGTCAGTACCCAACCCAAGGTTTCCAACCACCTTCTGGTCAATCATTTGTACAAGGAGCTAGAAATGTACCTTTGAATTATTAGCCCTACCCTCAACCCGGTTATGGTCCTCAATATGCTCAACCTTCTATGGGTCCATACCCCAGAATGAACATGGTGTGGGATCCATCTCAATCTCAACAGATTTTGCGACCTAATGTGCAGTTGTCATATCAATCTGGACAACCTTTGGTTTTTGGTTCAACCCAACAACCTGTCCAACTTACTATTCAAATATCTGCACCTGGTGTAGCTCATTAGTCTAGGCCTAGTTTGCCTCGAATTCCGCCTCAAATGACTGCTACAACTACTGCAACTTCTTTTCAATCTACCCCACCTACTTCTGGAGTATCGACAGCTCTGGTTTCTACTGTTCTTGCATCAACTCCTCAATCATCTTTACCTCAGTCGAGACCTACAATTCAGACTTCGGTTCAGATGCCTGTAGGACAACCTAGTCCAAGTACAGTTGTCACAAGTCAACCACAGTTCACTTATCAACCATACCAAGGAAAGTACCAATTCGGTCCTACTGTTCAAAGCCCAGTTTACCAGTATCAACCGTACCCTGAATATACTTATCAGCAACCTCAACAACCCTAGTTTGGTCTGGTTAATCATGGTTTTCAAGGATGATACAATATTCCAAATGCGATTCCAATTCCAAGTTATCCTGAATATTCTCCTCCTGGGGCTGGTCTTATGATCCAGGGTTTTCATGACCCTAACCATCAGTTACCATTTATTGCAACTTTGGACTTGCCTAATTTGTCGCGCCTTACAAATGATCCGATTAATTATCTTCCATTTTGGCCGCCAATGCCGAATAAGTTTCCCAGTGATATCCCAAAGTTTGAAGGTAAATCAGGAGAGGATCCATCAAACCATGTGATGAATTATCGCCTCTGGTGTGCATATAATTCCATTATAGATGAGTAAATTCACTTACATCTTTTTCAACGCACTATGATTGGTCTTGTGGCCAATTGGTACATTGAGTTACCGTGAGCTTCTTTTTATAATTTTAGTGAGTTAGCCGCTTCATCCTTAACTCATTTTTAATTTCCTGTCAGATATGACAATGGAACAGAATTATTAACTTAATTAAAATAGTCAATGTCCACATATATTTCAGATCATATTCATGAATGGCAATGTCGACGACATTTAGTGAAATTTTTTATTCCGAATCAAATTTTAGCAGAATGGTTTGTTAAATCATTATTACCTAAAATCATTGAGGATGTAGCTAAGGCAGGATTTGTTACTGAAGAGCAAGTAATTTCTCAAGCTCAGTACCTTGACCTCATTTATACGCAGTCGGGTACTTTACATGAAAAAATCCCCGACCTTCTGAAACAAAATCAAATAACTGTAGCTCCTTCAGGGTCTCATGCCACTAATGGTATGATTGGTTCAGTTAATACCAAAAGCAAGACAAAATCTTCAAAGAATTCTTCTCTTATTATAACTTTACCAGATTCTCCAACAGGTGACTCTTCTGCTGAAATTCCTGCCGATATTCATGTCATAGAATCATCTACAGCCAAATCAAAATACAGTGGTAAAAAGAAAGGAAAGAAGAAAAATAAACAAAACTCAAAAGAGAAATTAGATAAAACCAAATCTATTGACGAGAAACATAAACCTCGCTATCCTTGCCTCATTTGTGATGAGGAGCATTTTTACAAGAGATTTCCCACATCATGCTGAGGTTGTGAAAATCATCAAAGGTTCTCAAATGCCTGTTGTCTTGAAGGATCCTTTTCCTAGTCAAGATAGTAAGATGATCGATTCTTCCTCAAATGCCTCAGAAGAACCCATAATGATGATGTCTCATGTCAGGATTGCGATGCGATCACAAGATTATGGTAGTAAAAGTCTTGTTGGTGGTAAGGAAGAAAAATCTTCTAATTCAAACCCATCAACTTCAACTCCTTCCGGTTCTGATCCACTATAGATTGAGAAACCTAACCCAGACTTAGTAATCAAACTGCCTGCTAAAGGTATACTTCGGAAGCCAGCTTTCAATCCGCATGCGAGAGCTGCTCAGAATTATAACATTGTTGAAGACTTAGCTATTTCCCCTTTAGCAATGTCGGCTTTGGAAGTGCTGCAATCATTCCTAACACAACGTAAATTACTATTTTCAGCTATAGGAGTTGTTGATATTCAGGATTCGAACCTTATAATCTTCAATTTAGAAAATAACACCTTGCCTACCGCATCAAATGGCTTTCCAGATTCTAGTGTTAGTAAAAAACAAACCTTGCTTTAGGACTGTAATTGATGAGGGAGCTTCTACGTGTATTATGTCGATCCAGTGTTGGAGATCGCTTCGTTCTCCTACACTGAATCAATCCCCGACAATTTTAAAGGCTTTTGATGGCCATGGGTTCCATCCTTTTGGAATTCTACAGGATTTACCTATAGGGGTTGAAGGTAAAACTGTTCATCTAGATGTGGAAGTGGTTGATGCCCCTCTAGATTACAACCTTCTTTTGGGTCGCAGCTGTCTTATGCTATGACTATTGTTGTTTCATCAGTCTTTCAAATTATTAAGTTTCCTCATAATGGAAAGATCATAACCATAGACCAGCTGACTTATTTTTCATCTGACCCAGCCTCTTCTGAAAGTATCCAACATGTCGGTAAAACAACTGTCCCTTATAAGGATGTTGGGGTAGGATTGATTAAAGATTCTGGTCTACTAGGAAATTTTTCCTTTCCTCCTCCTAACGTATCACCTTCTACTGCAACCATTCATATGATTTCATCAAACACTATTGTTTTGGATGACCCTTGGATCATACCTTCCGAATTTGAGCTGGATTCATTTGGTGATGTGATGCCTTTGAGTCCCTATGAAATTGCATATCAGGCTGTACAGTCGTTTTCTGACCCTTCTTCAACCAAAATTGATCTAATGAATGTGTTCCATGGAGAATCACTTTCAATATCAACCTCAGATTCAACAACTTTTTCCGAGCTTGCTCATACTGATGAGCAGATTCGTGAAATTTTGTTTGTTGATGATTTACCATGGGAAGATATTCATCATTGATCTTCGTTTTTACCTGAGATTGATCATTTTGAAAATGATTTTTCATCTATTTTCACTACTAATTATGTCAAAGAAACACAAAATCCATTGCAATATCCTGATTCTGAGTTAAATTTGGGAAATATTTCCCGAACGATTCCTATTGACATTTCAGTTAAACCAGGAATTGTTGAAAACATTCATATAGGTGCTTCCTGTATGGACAATGAACTCCAAACTTATAAAGCCCTATTTCAAGAATTTCGTGACGTGTTTTCCTGGTCATATGAAGAAATGCTAGGAATCGATCCAGCAATTTTTGTTCATGAAATTAAAACTTACCCGGATGCTAAACCTGTCTGGCAATGTTTGCGTCAGATACATCTGTGAAAATCTACTACTATTAAAGCTGAAGTTGAGAAATTACTTCGAGCAAGTTTCATTTATCCAATTCCCTTAACAGATTGGGTATCGAATATTGTTCTTGTTAACAAAAAGCAAGGAACAATAAGAATATGTATCGATTATAGGGATATTAATCGAGCTTGTCCTAAAGACAATTATCCAACCCCCTATATCGATCAAATCATTGATGATTGTGCCGGCAGTGAAATTTTCTCCTTTATGGATGGTTTTTCCGGTTACAATCAAATCAACATACTCCCTGCTAATCAACCAAAAACAGCTTTCATTTGTCCATGGGGGACATTTTCTTATTGCAAATTACCTTTTGGATTAAAGAACACCAGAGCAACTTTTCAAAGAGCTATGTCTTACGCATTTCATGACATCAAGCACATTATGCAGCCCTATCTCAATGATTTACCCACCCATTCATTATGTAGAGCTGATCATCTCACTCATTTACGAGCAATCTTTATGAGATGTAGGCATTATCAAATTAGGCTAAATCCACACAGATGTGTTTTCTGTATAGAAACGGGTCATTTACTGGGATTCATTGTTTCAAAAGCTGGCATTCGTGTCGATCCCTCGAAGGTTTAAGCTATTGTCAAATTGCCTCCTCCTTCGACTCTTCGCCAACTCCAAAGTTTGCAAGGGAAAGCAAACATTTTACATCATTTCATTTCTAACTACACTGAGATAACAAAGGGTTTTACCAGGTTTTTGTAACAAAATACTCCATTCTTTTGGGATGAGATAGTTGACAAATCTTTTGAGCCATGCACCATTATTGCATCCTCCCAACTACAACTAGGATTACTTCTTGTACCTCGCCGCTTCTCATTCCACCATTGGGATGGTTTTAGTTTAGGAAGATGAATTCAACAGTGAACATGTGATTTACTATCTTAGTCGAACTTTGAATCTGACTGAGCTTAAATATTCACATGTGGAGAAGTTGGCCTTGGCAGCTATTCAAGCTGTCCAAAGATTTCGTTATTACATCTTACTACGCAAAACTACTGTAATTTATTATTGTAACCCTATGATCTATATTTTGACCAAACAATTGCGAGGGGGAAAGTATTCCAAATGGATTGTTATCCTGCAGGAATTCGACTTGGAATTTGAAAAGTCCAAGGCAAAGAAATCTTTGGTATTTGAGGAATTGATGTGTGATTTCCTGCATGCTGATACTGAAACTGTGGTGGAAGAGCCCATTGTGGACAAATCCTTGTTTCTTATTAGCACTCTTGATCCATGGTATGTAGATGTCATAGTTTATCTCTAAACCCAATCTTTTCGGCCCAAAATTTCATGATCTCAGTGACGGAAAATACGTTTCCAATCCCAGCAATACAAAATTGTGGGGTAGATTCACTCTATTGTTGTGGGGTAGATTCTATTTTCCGATGTTGTTTAACTCATGAAGAAGTTGAAAAGGTTCTAAATGACTATCACTCTAGAGCATGTGGCGGTCATATGTCTAGGTATGCCACAACCCAAAAGATATTGCGCGTTGGTTATTTATGGCAGTCTTTATTTAAAGATTGTATTTATGCGGTCCGAAAATGCCACAATGTCAAATTTTTTATCAAAAGATGCGTGCTCCACCTACGCCTCTCCACCCTATAATTGTCGTCGGCCCTTTTGCAAAGTGGGGTATCGACTTTATTATATGTAACCCTCACTCGGCCGGGGGGCATGTGTATATCATCCTTGCGGTAGATTATTTTACTAAGTGGGCTGAGGCGATGCCTACATTTTCGGCAGACGGCAAAATTACTGCAATTTTTGTTTTCAATCATATAATTACTAGATTCGATGTTGCTCAAGCGATTATTACCGATCATGGGATTAATTTTCAAAACATCATGATGACTAAACTAATAGATCAACTTGGCTTGCATCACAATAGTTCTACACCATATTACCCACATGCTAATGGTCTGGTTTAAGCTATCAACAAAGTTATAGTCATTATGATCCAACGAATCATTGGCATTCATAGGTCGAATTGGCATAACATGTTATTTTCAACACTTTGGGCGTATTGAACCTCAGTAAAAACATCAACTAGTTTTACTCCTTTTCAACTGGTTTACAGTTTGGAAGCTGTGTTACCCATTGAATGCGAAATTTCGTCATTGCAAATAGCCATAGAATTACTCCCAGCCACTTCCGAAGAGGAGAAACGTTTGTTGTACTTAGCTTAGCTAGATGAGAATCGACGTGATTCTGCATTAGCAATCGAAACTCATGCCAAACGAATTAAAGCTCAGTACGATCGAAATATTACACCTCGTAATTTTTTGGAAGAAGACCTAATCTTACTATACGATCAAGCAAACGATAAGCTAGGGGCTGGAAAATTTGTACCTATGTGGCATGGTCCTTATGTTGTTAAGCGAAAGCTGGCAAAACGGACCTATGAATTGGTAGATTTTGATGGTGTCTCTTTGGGTAAACCCGGAAATGATCTTTATTTGAAGAGATATTATGCTTAAATCTAGGTGTGGAGATTTTAGTTAGATTAGTTTCTTTCTAGCTGGTGTGTTTTAGATTAAAAAAGTGTGCTTATTTTAGAGAGTGTTTTTATCATTATTCCTGCTTATCTTGATTTTACTCTTGATATTGCAGATGTCGACGTCTTTTCAAACATACATTGGTTTCGCTGATGGTGCCTTTCGTAATACATGGAACATTTCTTTCGCAGCTTGGGTTATCTATTCACCCTCTGATGAGTTGGTATCTATGCATGGGGTAAGCCTCGGTCAAACAACGAACAACATTGCAGAGTATTGTGCAGTGATTGAGTTATTATCTGAATCCATCTCATTCGGGATTCGAAGTTTGATTGTTAGGTTAGATTATGAACTCGTTGTATTGCAGCTTAAAGAGGTTATGCCATTAGAAATCCAGGCTATTAAGATTATTTTTAAGAGTTCGTCTCTTGGAACTTGAATTTGACTATATTGAATATCAACATATTCCAAGATATTTAAATACATTAGTAGATGTAATTGCTTCTCGAATGTTAAATAGACATTTGCAATAATCAAACAGTAAATTTAAAAACATTCCATAACATGTTATACAAGATAGCTAGTAATAGTGATATAGCATAGCACAGAAATGTATCAACTATACATCGTCTTTGATCATAGGTTTAAAAACACCTTATGGTCAGCAAAAATGCTAAGTACAAAAATCAAAATGTTGTATGAGTCTACAAAGGCGATCATGCTATCACTAGTGATGATCACGGTAAGAAACCACTACTTGGGCCACCCTACAAAGGAACCTCCTGAAAGGTCCTGGGACCCAAATCACATAACGCTGTAACCTAAGTGGAATGTCATCTATGCTAGTCTCTGGAATATCTACTGTCAAACACTCTAGATGATTTTCCAATTCGGTCTATAGATTCATCCTGTGGGGCCGGTACTGCTTCAGCTAGGTGTCTCGTCTCATACGGCTAGAGAGTGGCTGGTCGATGTGGACCCACATCTACATTTGAAACTTTTACTATCAGTTTTGGACGATTTAAAAACAAAAACAAAAAATTAGTTAAAAATTAGAAAATATTGAGAATGATTTTACCTGAATCATCGCACTG
The DNA here is from genome assembly GCA_031772625.1 of Pinus tabuliformis. Taxonomy (NCBI): domain Eukaryota; kingdom Viridiplantae; phylum Streptophyta; class Pinopsida; order Pinales; family Pinaceae; genus Pinus; species Pinus tabuliformis. Next base: position 601,169,901 of record CM062814.1, on the reverse strand, counting down.
CTCTCCTGGTGGAAGAGTCATGTCTGGGTCACCATGATAATCCATCCCAGCATAAGGAAAATCCTGAATCATGAAAAGTTGGTTCTCCAACCAACAAAAATACTCAGGCGGAAATCGAACAACCTCTGAACCCTCCTCAGGATGACGGGCCATAACTACAACCCAACACATTAGCTTAGGTTCTCGGGGAAGCCCAACTCCAACGGAAAGATGATGTGGAACCGAAATCGGGACCCTCTCTAGACCAAAGCTCACAACTAGGAAACCATATCCAAAGTTTTTTAGTTGTCCGTTCTTTGCTCTAGTTATTTGACCTTTTACATTCACCAACATAGCTTCGCACCAGTTGAAGATGGTGCATTGATAACAGTCTACTGCCATTCGCATTTGGGATCCAGTAGCTGCGCTTCCGTAGAGTCTTGTGACAGTAAATGTAATCACTTTAAGTTCAGGATGGGAGATAGTTTTGATATTGATCCCTTTTTCCTTTGTTTGGTCATTACAAAACTCTAGTCGGAGACTACAGACAGACTGGCCACCTAGCCTAGTCCCGAATAGAGATAATCATTCACCTCTCTTGGGCAAATCAGTCAGGAAATAAATTTCCTCTAGCTTGATTTCGAGCCGGTGGCCACCAATATGAAACACTGGTTCTATATATTCCACCTATCCACTAGCCATTCCAAAAAGTCTACTTGGGCCTTCATGCTAGGTATGGCCCAGAATTTAAATAGCCTGCATGCCCTCAATGCATCCAATGAGGACTAATGATTAATTGCAGCAAGGTCCACATCTTCGTGCTCGCATTCCCGCCAAATGAGCATTTTCTATATCATACATTGCAAAAATGACGGATTAGAACATTTTAGTTCAAAAAATTTTGGGCGGAAATGGAAAAAATTGAAGTTTTAAAACCTATTTCGCGGGGTCTGCACCCACTAGTTAAGCACAGTGCGTAGGTCCGCACTCTTCCCAGGCAGCAGGTGCGAGCCCCTGGCTCTTTCCTTTGTAGGAAAAAGTCGGGGTCTGCAGGTTTCGCATGTTGCGCCTACGGACCCCTGCGAGTGGTTTTTTAAACTAATTTTTCCCTAAAAAATCAAAATGGAAGCCTAAAAACGAAATACAAATAGTTGAAATGCAAGATAAAGGTGATGTGGATTACCTGGAGCTGACAGTTTTCGATTCCAACGGACGGATTTTCCGCAATATTCATACGAAGTTTCTTACCCAAAAGCTCTCTTTTCTCACTCTAAAGTCAAATGGTAAAAATGAATTTACAAAAGTCCTTTTTAAAAGCTTTTTTGAATAAATTAATTTTCAATTTGTTTATTTTTCACTTTAAAAAGGTAACTTTTTGATGCATTTTTATTTATTTTAAACAGGTATGAGTAATGTTTGAGTTTTTGTGCAGAATATTGGATTTTTCAGGTAGAATTGATCATTTTCAACAAAAAACATTGGAGTCCTATTTAAGCTCTTTTCTGACTCGTAAAATATGAAAATATTGCCGATTTTTTATTTTTAAGCTCGTTAAAATGAAATTAAAAGGACGATCCACTTACAGCTCTTTTCTGACCATATAAACATGAAAATATTGTCGGGCTTTTGTCGTTTCAAGTTCGATATTAGTTATAAAACGACGTGTCGTTGGTCGCTTTTTTACTTTTTCGGATCAGAGACACTAATTATGAAAATTACTCCTTGATTGTAATGGTCAAGTGGTTCTCTCAAGTATTATTTTATACTTTTTTGGGCTTGGGAGACACAAATTTACGAAAATGGACAACCATGGAGTTTTCTTAAGTTTTTCTTATGACTCACTAAAATTGAAAAACGTCGAGTTTCTCCTATACTGGACTCGTTAAAATGTAACAGTAAAGGACCTGTTCAATTTTAAAACAATAACGAACCACTTCTTCTTAGGGTTCGAATTTTAAACGAAGTTGGACTCATCCGAATGGTGAGCTTATAACCAAGTAAATGTTATCCTCCTCAAGCTTGTCAAAAATAAAGAGGTACTTGCCAGAAATGGTGGGGGGAATGAGAGAAAAATGAACATGTTTGTTATATGTTGTATCTTAGAAAAGCATTTAACCACTCTTGAACACGACACTTTTTGTTCATCTGGGTTGGGAAATCCTTTGCCTAATAGTTAATCAAACCATATTAAAAGCCTTCAGCTGGTTTCTGGGTATTAGCTTTGGGTCAATTGTCACCAAACTATCTGCAGTGTCGTTATGTGTTCAAGAGGTTAGTCCAAATAAACCATTCATCTAAAAAATATCTGTCATCCATCTTGACCATCCCTGAGTTAGTCCTTGCCAAATATATTTCTTCAAACTTGATCTATGATTTCGTGTTGTGGGCTTGCCTACGACGGATCGCTTTCTATCGACTTCAGCTCATTATCTAGAAAGATGATCTAGAAATCGTCAGTACCTTGGAATCTACATGCCTCAATGGCAGGTTTCTCACCTTTGACGACAGGTTGCATCATTGAACTTCGATCAAAGGGTTCTATGACATGTTCAACATCAGCTCATCTATTCACATTTCATGGATTGTACTGAGTAATTTGAGAGCCATTGACATTACTGGTGGTTTCTCTCACACTTGTTAACAGTTCATATCATTGACTTGTAATCAAGTGGTTTCTACCATGTTTGACTTCGACACATTCATTCACATGGATAGAATCGTACTAGTTCGGAAAGCAGAAATCAAGACCCTGTATTTAGTTTCCACCATCCAGGCTACGAAGAATTTTGTAATTCATTATACAGTAGACTATTCATAAACAGATGGTCGCGCCCATACTGTGTCTACATATGTCTATACTTGTGATGTATTACAAAATAATTCCTGTATCAGAGCAGTTTAGTTATTTTTCTAGTCAGTTTTAATCTGAGTATGGGAATGCCTACCTCAGCGATGATATGTTCACATATATATATTTTGTATTGATTGTTTTTACAGGTTCCGACCAGAGTGTCCACAGGATGATCTTTGAAATGATAAAGTACTTCACTCTTCTTAGATGACAAATACTATCCTTATCTATTATAGAGTTCGCACTTTAGGGGGCAATCTGTTGCACACAATATTGTCACCATGACATTCTACAATCAGTGTGAGTCTATCACCACTCATAGTTTCCTCCTTTGCAAGTCTTAAACCTCAGTTCTTCATGTCAAGCCTTGAAAAATAAGAGAAAGCCCTTAAAAGTCTCCAAAACTCTGGTTCCGCACTTTCTCTTATCATTACCTGCGGTCCCGCACCTGTTGGTCATGTCCCTTGTGTACCTAACCGCTTTGTCTCTATGTAATGGGTGCGGACCCCTGTAAAAGTTAAAAAGGTGCAAGTACATTCTTAAAAACTCATTTTGGGTTATTTCTGGAAGCTTCTAGGGGGAATCTTGAGGTGGCAAGTTCACTCCTTTAAGGTTCATGCATCCCATACCTTAAGGAGCTAACCCCTTGATGTGAGGAGCTTATCCCTTTGAAGGAGGACTCTATCCCTTCATAGGTGGACCTGTAACTTCCTTCCTCTGCACTATAAAATGAGGCATTGGGCTGGTTACTGAGGAGGTTGAAAGTTGAATATTTTTGAGGTGAAATGCTGTTGGAATTTAGTCTTCCTAATTGAGCTTGAGAGGAGAGATTACATACCTTTTTGATCTCATTGGGAAGAGTGTGAGGCTTGTAAAAGTAGAGGAGATTCCTGCTTGGACCTTGGGAGGAGCTTGTACAACATCAAGGCACCAAAGGTTGTAAAGTTCTTCTATTCTTAAAGTTAATACAATCAAGTTTATTTTTCTCAATAAGCTGTGTTTTATGGTTTATTTCATGGATTGTTTGATCACCATGATGAATATGATTTATTATATTAGCTTTGCAGGTATTATTTGATATGTGTTTATTTGTGATTGCGGGTTCTTGAAAGGAAACTCTTTCGGACGATCGAAGCGTGGCTGCCACAAACTAGCGTTGGACTTAAAGTAGGGTCTTAAACACCTCTTGGTTTTTATTAATAAATCGCAATATATTTAGAGAAAGGTAGATTTGCTTGTCCTATTTGTTGCTAGATATCTATTGATACTAGGGAGATTGTTCTTGTCCGCAAGAACGATTTATCCGGTCGACACCTCCATGTACTTTAAAGCCAGAAAAAGCACAAGGATCAAAGTGGGCAAACCCTAGCCACCATCCAAGGAACCAATTGTCATTGAAGACTCACCCACTGAAAAGAAGGAAGAGTCTCCTTCCAGGATATCTATCACCTATGAAAGAGGAAGCCCAAAATCCTCCACATGGAAAGAGAGAATTAAGCTGATGGACTCAAAGGCAGTTCTACAGGAAACTGAAACATCTCTACAGGAAACTCTAGCCAAGTTAAAAAATACTGAGAAATTGGAGGAGAAGGCAGCCAAATAGTCACAGGGGGAGAGCAAGGCTAAAGAAATACCTGAACCTACCCCTCAGCCTAATTTGGGCTCATATTACAATCTATTAGAGGGTGGGAAAATCATCCCATAGAAATTTGTTGTACCTTTATTCTTCGAATTAGAGAAAGAGAGGGTCAGAACACACAAATGGATGCAAATCGCAAAATCTAAAGGATTTGAGGACATAGGCCACATGGAGGACAAGCTAAAATAATTAAGAGGGGAATTGGCCATGGTGAGGCACATAGAAAGCAGCAAAAGAGCCCAGCTATAGGAGGAGAATGGGCTACTGAAAAAGCAGTTGCAGCTACAGGAAGTTCATAAGGGAAATAGGTTGTCCATTTTGGGAGGGAAGTAGCAGCAAGAAGGCCCTCCAATAGACAAGGAAACAACTGAGAAACAACAGAAGGAGGGAGAGCTACAAGCTGAGGTTGAGATGCTAAAGAAACTACTGCAAGAAAAGGAGTCTCAGGCAGCAAAAGAAATACAAGTTTTAAAATAGTAGTTGCAAGAAAAAGAAGCCCAAATGGCCTGCATGGCCAGCTGGGCAATATAAGCCTTACAATGTAGGCAACCTGCTAGACCCTATGCATTATATCTTAAAGACGAATGGTTGCAATTTCAAATTAACACATTGGCCCAAAGGGGCACCACTCCATTTCAGAATTACAATCAGTTTATGCAATTGTGTGACAGTAGCTCAGCTGAAGATAAGGCCAAGTTAGCAGAATTCTATTTACACAACTTGGCGCTTCCTAACATGAATCTATGGGACCCAAACACTACATTAGGAGATCTACAACTCATGGCCATGGCTTCTTGGTTAAGCCATGAGGAAAAGAGGGAAATATAGATTCAAAAGATTATGGCCAGGGAGCTAAGTGAGCTACTCATGATCAGGGCAGAACCTGAAAATCCCTCAACTCTTATATATTCCCATCGGTACCTTGCATACAACCCTCACATTGCACCTAACTACATTGAAAGGCAAGCTCAGGCCATTGCCCACTTTGAAGACATGGAAAGGCTATTTGGTGATAATTGCATTCATGCTTGCACAAGGAGATGGAACACATTGTCCCATAGTCTGAAAATAAGAGAGTACCACTCCCCAACCAGAATGAGGGAGGCTATGGGAAGAGTACCCCTATACAAAAAATCAATGCAGAACTTGAAAGCCAATTGGATTGGCCTTAATTTCAGCCCTCCATTACTGGTAGGGCTGTTAAAAGGGGTCAAGGAAGAAGAGGAATAAAGATAATGTGAGGAAGTAGACAAAAAGGCAAGTTTTCATGATAGAGAAGAGGACATCACCTTAGAGACTTGGGATGTCAGAGAGGTAGTCAAAGCAATCAAAGATGATGAACTGGATTAGTTACTCAGAAGATGAGCAACACATTCAGCAAGGGGGTGATGATGAGCCCCGGAAATGGGTAACTATATGGGCTCATTTTGCCTATTATTCTCATTTAATCCACCATTCTCCATAGTTTTATGCATGCTTTTGAATATATTTATGTTAATTGAATGAATGGGAATAGTCACTTGACCACAAAGTCTAATACATGCTTATTGTAGATTTCTGGACATTTTTGGACCAAAATCAGGCATTTATGAGCAGATTGGCGGCCAAATTTGAAGAAACAAGGCTGAGGATTTATAAGAGGGGTGTCTCTTGGACTAAGTGACGCCTTCCTCAAGTTCTCCACCATCAGCTTGGAGTTCAACAGCCCACCAAAGATGATTTCAAGTGGCAGCCGAGTAGGTCGCGTGAAGTGGTTGATTAACTACAGTTTTGGGCAGCCAAGCTCCTAAAGTTAAGGAGGACTGTTGGGAGTCCTCGTTTGCATAAGTAGCGAGGCTTCAGGCCTTAGTATTTTATTCATTCTGATAGTCTATTTTTCGCACTTTAGTGCAGCCCTGTATCAGCACATTTTCGAGCTTCTTCTTGTAGACAGTTTTTGGGATGTAACTATTATTTTTTTATCAATGAAGATGAATCTAGCTTTGCACCAGCTCTGATATTTCTTAGGAGGCTGTAGCTCTTGGGGTTGGGCCCAACCCAAGTGCCCAGTACCTCCTTTGTGTACTTTTATGTGTTTTTCTTGCATTCATAGAATAATTTCTGTTATTTAGGTTAAAATCTTGCTTTATTACTTAGGTTGTTTTTGATGATTAAGATAGTTGTTCATGCTTCAGGTTGATTTGACAGTTTGGTAACAGAAAAGATCCACAAAAAGGCTACCAAGCAGTCCTTGATCTCATTTCTCCCTCCTTGGGACCATGAATTGAGACCAAGGCACACTTGCTACCACAAAAACACTGTTTTTGCCTTCCAATGCAATTGCTAGTGTTAGATTTTGAATTGGAAAAGTTGATATCAGTTGTGTTTTCATGCTTAGACCTGTTCTTGCTTAGTTTCCATAGCTTTCTTGCATGATTTCCTGTCTATAAACTTCTGTTCATCACATTTCTGGTTTTTAGGTTAGATTAGGTCAAAATAGATAAATCTCTATTTTTTAGTCTTTGCTTGGATCAGTTTTGGAAAGTAGTGTGCAGAACACCTATAAGACACTCCAACCTATCCTTCCTCCATCATACAACCTACTCTAGTCCCTCACTCAAGATTTCTTTCCCTCATTTTCCACCCTTTCCCAACTTGCTCTAATTTCTACATTTTTGTTCAACATTAATTTCTTCGTCCTTAAACAAATCCAACCATCTTCATCACTCCTGAGCTTCATTTACTAGGTCCTAGACTCCTTAACATCCTTATCCATCTTTCATCTCCACTTGCCCACCATTTTTCCACCATCAACCCTCTAAAAACCACTTTTGGCCTGTTCCTGTAGAATTTCTTGTAGATCCCCTGTAGCCTCCTGTGATGCAGGAAAGTGTTCCCTCTATGGACAGAGGCAACCCCTCTAGCCCTAGAGTGGGTCTAGTCACAACAAGGACAAATCAAAAATAGATTTCCTTAAACAGTCATAGTTGGAGGCCTACCTCAACCGGTGGTCAATGGATTTCCTCTGCGCTGCTCTAGCTTCCACTTCCTTCTCCTCAATGAGTGATCAACCTAAAACAATGCAAAGGAAATAAAACAAAGCACGTAACCAGAAAACAACAATGATCTATTTACTCACAAAGTCAGGAAGTCATGAGCTATCAAGTAAATTACATACAAGACATAGGAAAACATCATTGATTGTATTAATAATGAAATAAGAGCAAGCTTACAACCAAAGTCTTGACGTTGCAAGCCTTCTCAGAGGGTCCAACCAATGTATTTCTCAAGTATTCACTCTTTGAAGATGGATCTCCCAGCATACAAAGTTCTCTCTCACTCATAAGTTTTACACAATGTTAATGGCACTTCACAACCTTCCACAAGCTATCAACAATCCCACACTTGTCACACCCACACCAGCTATCTATCAAACCTAAAAGTACTAACATCACTGCTCAATCCAAGAATTTACCAACTAGTTGATCATGGCAATGGTGAGTGTTTAAATAAGAGAAGGAGTCTCCATGAAAGGTGGAAGAGTGAGCTTATCCCCAAGGAAGGTATCACAAATGAGAGAACTACCATACCAGAGGAGGAAGGGCGACACAAACTATGCCAACAACCAGGTCTAGAGACATCCAGAAGGTCGACTGTTGAAATGCATTCGCCCAATCTGGATCAACACAAGTTTATAACTAAGCTTCAGCGCTGACATCACTAGTAGACAATGTATCCAGTTAGACCGTCGCTAAATATAGCAAGTAGCCTCGTGCCGGAGCATGAAATCGTCCCGTAGTGGGAAATAGATGTACTTCCACGCTGGAAGCATGGCAGGACTACTTACAATTTCTATTCATTGCGTATATTAAGTCCAGAGTCGTGATGAGGTAGAAAATTTAGGAAAAGTGGGTCACTTGGCAACATCAGAGAGCATTTGTTCAGTATGAGCATGTTTCATTGGGACACATGACATAGTAGAAAGACTGGGGTAAAAGCAGTGACAAATTACTATGTAACAGATGCCCCCTAAAGTATGAAGCCTGAGAGAGTGGGAGGGGTGAAATGCTTTATGAAACTGAGTGAGCTGGAACACCATCTAGAAGAACCTGCAGGTGCAAGTATAATTTATATCTCTGATGGTGAAATACATGTAGTCTAGGCATGGGCGCAACCATCCAAAATACATAAGAATTAGGTCTGTGGTATGGACGCAGCCACCCAGCTGATAAGACCATGATAATGATAAAGGTATGGTCGTAGCCATCCATGAAGACTCAGGTATGGTTGCAGCCATCCATCAATGAGTCATGTAATCACGAACCAACCTACGTAGCCCGAACATGTGTAATCTGAGTTGTGGATCTTGAACCCAACCAATCATAGTACAAATTCTAGCATGTGAATATATGTGCTGAGGTCGAGCATGATAGAAAGTTGCTTGATTACCAGTGAATGATGAAAACTGTTAACAAGCACGAGAGAAACCAGCAATAATGCCAATGGTTCTCAAGGTACTATCCAGTACAATCCATGAAGTGTGAAGAATGAGCTAGAGTCAAACACTCGTGGAATCACCCAATCGGTGACTAATGATGAAAGTCGACCCTCAGGTGCAAAGAAATTTCCATTGAGGCATGCAAGCTCCAAGGTACCAAAGGGAATCTCTAAATCAATCTCCTGGATAATGAGTTGATGTCGACAGGAGACAATCCGTCACAATAATGTTTCGCCCATCAACGACATGAGATAAGGAACAAGTGGTAGATGGAAAAATATAGTATCAGAAGAGGAGGCAAGGATGTAAACTGTAGAAGGATTATACTCTTGAACATGCCGGCGACATGACTCCGGAGGGTGGCAGGATTCAGGTACCAAGGGATCAGAGGCTTTGATGCAGACAGCATGAACCAGATGGAATGAGGCTAAATGGCAACCCAAAACCACGGAAGGCCAAATGATGATGTATGAATGTCCCAACTTGACAAGAATCAAAAGTGTCGATGTTCAAGAGTGACTAGCTTCCATGATGATTTCCAAATTTCCCCTATCATTACTGGTGAGTACCCCAATTATTTTTGAAAACAAGCTTGAAGGGGATAGCATATGCTTGTAATATAAGTTCGACCTTCGGTTGAATCCATCCTAGTAATAGTTTAAGGAGCCCTAGGGAGGAGAAGCTCGAGTCTCATCATGGTGAAGAGTCCAATGTTGTGAGGATTTAATGAGTCTGACATAGGTAAAACTTGGAGTCTTTTTCATGTTTAGAGAATTTGAAAAAGACACGGAAAAGAAAATTCCAGGGGGGTACTTTTTCATAGATTTGTGTCTCTCGAGCCTGAAAAAGTATAAAATGATACTTGAAAGAATTGCTTGACCATTACGATCAAGGAGTACTTTTCCTCATTAGTGATCTCGACCCGAAAAAGTAAAAAAGCGCTCGAAATCACGTCGTTTTGTAACCAATAACGAACCCGAAACGACAAAAGCCCGACAAACTTTTCGTGTTTACACGGTCAGAAAAGAGCTTAAATCCGACTGCCTCTTATTTCATTTAATGAGTCAAAAGGAATAACTCAGCTATCTTTTCATCTTTTAAGTCGGAAAAGAGTGTTAAAGAAGACTTTACGGACCAAGTGTACATGAAGTATGAGATAACTCCACTACCTGTAGTTTTGGACAAAACACGTCAAACGTAAAACCCATTTGACATAAAATGATCAATATTTGTTTTTACCATTTGCACTGTTCATTTTACCTCGCAGCGTTTTGGAGCACCAACCTGAGCAAAGTTCTCAAGCTGATTTTGGCCTCATCCGTCCACGGTTCATCCTGAAACCTTCGCCAAGTAAGTACATTTCACCATGCGCTGCATTTTAGTAGTCTTTTCCACGTAATTTGGTGTTGGATAGGTGAATTTAGACGGATTTTTGAAACAGATTCCACCTCTCGGTCATTGCGGGAAAGCCACTCGGGTCCCTGATGACTGAGCGTGCTTTATACATAACACCTTCTGATCATCACAAGAAACTGATGTATTCTCGCAATGATCGCATGAAAAATGAACTGTGAAATGAGTGTCATCACGGATGTTTTAAAAACAGTTGCGATGGTGACATAAAATAATTTTTTTATGTAAATTATGAATTTAAATTTACAGAGGGAGTTCTAATTCATTTTTCTTGTCATGCAAGGCATCATGGCATTTGTTTGGCAAGAACGAAGTCACGATGTCAATGATGAGGAAGCTTTTGCTGATGTTGGGTGTCAAAATGCTTTACGTGCTTGTGGGTTGCTAAAATTCTTCCTTACTCTGCACCTTTGGGCCCAACCCGATTTGTTAGAGCTGCTAATTTATGCCCGGAACCCAACAGATGGAAAATTCATCATCTGTGGTAGAGACATTGAGTTCGATGCTATAGACATATATTTTATGACTGGATTGTCTCGTTGCGGTGAGAGGCCGATTCTAGAGAGCCAACGGACTAGGAACGAATCACTAGACATGTTGATGGCACGAGTGTGCCCACGGGCATGCAAAACGAAAAGCGGGAAGGTGGCAATTCCAATGGTGGAAGACTTGGTTCTTCATGTAGTTCTATTCATGGTGATGAGGGTAGCGAGCTCCCAAGCCCAACATGAGGCATCAAAGACCCAACTCTGGTTGGCTCTTGAATACCTCAACCTAACCACATTCAACTGGGCGGAAACAGTGACGACGAACATGAAGAGACAGCTTACCAACTGTCATCGTGGGGAGATGAAACAATTTGGTTACGGGTCTATCTTGATCCTACTCATGCTAGAGCGGGTGCCGACACTACAGTTGCAGGAAATGGACTCGGATTTCCCCATACCATGGGAGACCAGGATCACACAGTGGGCACATGTTATGCCACAAGGAGGTGGCAGACGACCAGTGTCGTGGGGGACACTATTCCGTGAGTGGCTAGATCACCAGATGATATTCATCGAGGACTGGCCATATGCTGGTATGAAATTTCATGGAGACCTCGACATGCAGCTGCCTACTGGCGAGTAGTGGGACAATGGTAGTAGAACACTTGATCACATTATTTTTGTATTTTATCTTTTATGATGTTTAAAAAAAAATCATATATATGTTTAATGACGTACTCTATGGTATTGCAGATGTGGGACTAGTGAGGCCTGTAGGACTGGCTCCAGAGGCATGGAGGGACCCACAAGGCATCAAAGAGCTGGCCTTAGCTCCCCCGGCCGGTGATCTAGTGGAGACAGTGGCCCAAAATCTTGAGGGCATGACGGCGGGGATCCCTGATTACATGGGGGTCGAGGAGGTCCCCATAGAGTTCCAGATACATACAGTAGGAGTGATACCCAGGGTTCATTTCCTATTGAGGCGAGTTTCACGAGCGGTGGTGTGCTATAGGGAGCATAACCCATCGTAGTAGATGCCTAGGTTTTATTTCCTGCTGATTTTTTGAGAGACATGTGTCTCGGATGTACGGAGAACACAAACTCTATTTGGACATATACACTTATTTTTTGAGTGCCTCGGTGTGCCACACGATATATATATATATATATATATCTATATATATATATATATACATATTCCTATGGTTCATCATTGTGTTTTGAATGCTTCTATATGTTGTTTTGATTACATGTTACGCAAATGTCTATCTAATACATGGCCTGTTAATGCATCGGTTAATGTGTTTAATCTTCTTGGAATGTGCTGATATGTAATAAAATCATAATTCCTTTCTAACAATTTAACACGTAAATACAACCTTAAAATCTGATGGTCTCTGACGAAATAATGCCCATTAAGTTGGTGGACAACAAGCTGAGAATCTAGATTCACAACCAATGTACGAATACTGAGGTTGATAGCCTCGGTCAATAACTTAATAACAACACTATATTTAGCGACATTGTTTGTGGTGAAACCTAGACAAACACCTTGAAGGACTACTAACTCACCGTGAGGATCGTAGATCACTCATGCCGCAGAAGAAAAGTTGCAGGTACTGCGGCAAGCACCATCAGCGAAACCAATGTAAGGTGTACTAGACATCTTCACAAGAAGCAAAAGACACAATAAGCGGCAATTATACCTACACACCAAGCCAAACATGAAAACACACACAAAACACACTTGTTGAAAACACACGTATGTACAAATTAGAGTGCATGGGGTTCATGCGTAATATTTTTTCAGGTAAAGCCCATTTCGGAGCGTATCTAGAGGGTTCCCTTCATAATCAATCAGCTCATAAGCCCCTTTTTGCAAAACTCACTTTACAATATAAGGCCCATGACACATGGGCTCGAATTTGCCTACGCCCAACATCATAAAGTAGGACTAAATCTCCTTCAACGAAAGAATGAGGATGGACAGTATGATCGAAGTGAGTTTTCACTCTCTTCTTTTGTGCTTCAATGGCTAGGGAGGCTAGTCGATGGGTCTCATCTAGTCGCTCTAGATAGAGAAGATGTTTTTCTACCGGAGTAGTGTTAGGGAGTAATTCAACGGCTAATTTCAGAGAAGGGATCTCATACTCAATCGGAAGGGTAGCCTACAGACCGTAAACCAATAGGAATAGTGTGAACCTAGCGGCATCCTTCACTGAAGTTTGGTAGGCCCATAAGGCGAAGAACAACATTAAGTGCGAGTTGGACTTGTGCATGCCAATGGTGCATTGAAGCATCATAACTAAAACTTTGTTGATGGCTTCTACTTGGCCATTGGCCTGAGGATAGTACGGTGTCGAGCTATCATGCTGCAAACCTAGCTGGGTTGTTAACTCAGTCATCATATGATTACAGAAATGTTTGCCGTGATCAGTGACGATAGCCTGAGGGAATCCTAACCATGAGATAACATGATTAAATAAAAATTGCACCGCTATGTGACCGTCTTAGATAGTGTAGGCATTGCCTCGACCCATTTTGTGAAATAATCAACGGCAACGATGATATACCCATGCCCCCCCAGCCGAGAGAGGGTTACAGGTCATATAATCAATGCCCCATTTGGAAAAAGGCTCGACGGTAACGACAGGGTGCAATGGAGCGGGAGGTGCGTGCATCTTCCATTGGTAGATTTGGCACTCATGACAAGAGCGGATGGCAAGAATGCAATCTTTGAAGATGGAGGGCCAAAAGTAACCAGCCTGGAGGATCTTCTGAGCAGTAGCATACCCGGACATGTGACCACCACAGGTGCTAGAATGGTAGTCATTTAGAACTCGTTCGGCTTCCTCGAATGTTAAGCATCGGCAGAGAATAGAGTTGGCACTAAGATGGTACAGGGTGTCCCCAATAATACGATAGGGTTGAGAATGATGGCAAATCCGTCACCTAGCATCCTTAGACAAATCGGGACAAAAAGAGGATGTCTGAAGATAGACAATGATACCCACATACCAAGGATCAAGGGTGCTAATTAAGAATAGAGTTTCATCCAGAATATGGTCCTCTAACCAAGAGGGCACGGTAACAGATGACATAGAGAAAAGCAACTCAGCAAAGATTAGGGACTTCTTAGACTTGGTAGTGGTGAAATCCAAGTCAAACTCTTAGAGGATGACAATCCACTTTGAGTATTTACCCCCCAGGAACTGATGTGACAGGATGTACGTCATTGGGTTGCAATCAGAAACCACTGTCGTGGTGTGCAATAGAATATAGTGGGAGAAACATTGAACGACACAAACAATGGCCAATGACAACTTCTTGCCATAGGCATATCGAGTTTCAATATCTAGTAAATTGTGGCTGAGATAGTAAATGACATGCTCAGTTTCATCGTCATCATCTTGAACTAGAACCATGCCAATAGTGGTATCGGCAGCGGCTAAATACAGAGCATAGTCATGATTATAATTAGGAGGACACAACAACGGAGCAGAAACAAGGAGAGCTTTGAGGTGCTCGAATGACTCTTGTGCAGCAGAATCCCAGAGAAAAAGGGTATCCCTCTTTAATTACTGCGTATAGCCTTTGGACACTTCAGCATAGTTCAGAATGAATCATCGTAAAAAATTTGCTTTACCCTGCAAACTCTGCAATTGCTGCAAAGAAGCAGAGGGAGGGAGATTTAGGATGGCTTCGACTTTCAAGGGATCCAGATGGATACCCTCTTGGGAGACGATGAACCCGAGAAGTCTGCCTAACTCAACGTAGAAGACACACTTATGTGGATTAAGTTGGATACGATAGTGTCGACAGCGGAGGAAGATTTCGTGAAGGTGAGCTGGATGGTCCTGGCGCTTTGCTGAATGAGCCAGAAGATCATCTAGGTAGGGCTGCACAATGTGTCAAATATCATGAAACACATAAGACATTGCACACTGGAAGGTGGCACCAATATTTTTTAAATCGAAGGGTAGATTTTTATAAGCGAAAGTGCCCCACGGACAGATAAAGGCGGTCTTGTGTTGATCTGTAGGAAAAATATTAATCTATTTATAACTAGAAAAGCCATCCATGAATGAGTACATTCCACTCCCGGCACACTCATCAATGAGCTGGTCAATGAAGGGTGTAGGGTAGTTATCTTTGGGACAGGCACGATTAATATCATGATAATCAACACATACCCTAATAGTGCCCTTTAGTTACAGGGATGATATTAGAGACCCAATCTGTGAGTGGGATGGGGTAAATAAAATCAGCCTTAAGAAGCTTTCCAGCTTCCGCTTTAATAGCTACAGCTTTGTAGGGGTGCACGAGGTGCAGATGCTACCGAACATGTTTGGCACTCAGATACGTAGGTATCTCATGCACCATGGTGCTAGGATTGATGCCAGGCATCTCTTCGTAAGACCAAGCAAACACATCACAGAATTCACGAAAAAGATCAGTATAAAGTTGAATCTCCTTCGGAGTACAGGTTACTCCAACATGGATGTGCTCAACAATCCCTGGTTTAATAGAGATGTCGATTGGTTGATTTTGTGTGATGTTTCCCATGTTCCCTTCAGAAGACACTTGATGAACTTGGATGGGTGTCTGAAGGGGTTGGGATGGGAGACAAGGCGAAAACCACTCGAGACAAGTAAGCATTTCCCGATGGGCAAGGAGAAACGAGGAACGATGGTGATGATCAGACCACGAGGGTTCCTTGAAAGACATAGTCGCAATAATCACTTCATCAGAAGGAAAAATTTCCTTTGAAGGGTCTGAAGAAGTGGCATCTCCAAGCCAAGGGGTTTGAACGTATGAGTTGAGAACTCTACTTGAAGGAGCAGACTCAGAGTAGAGAGCTGATGCAGAAACAATTTCAACGTAGTTGAGCTTGGTAGGACTCAACAGAATCTCATCGCCCCAAGATTCTATCTGATTAGCAGTGGGAAGAACCCAAGGATCAGAACGAACATAAATCATATTAATAGGAGCGACGTTGGGAGGCAGGAGTGAAAAAACACCCATAAGGGCAGGATCTTTAAAGAGTCGAGCTCCCACACTCTCACATGGAATGGAGGTATGCTCCACAAAAGGCACGTTGCCATTGGAAGAGGAGGAGGCAAAGAAGGAAAACTGGTCTACGGTGACAATCTTCCCCTGATGAGGAAAGCAAATGACACGAAATAGAGATGAAGCCATGGCTCGCATGGCATATGTCCAGCTGATGAGCCCCAAAAATGGACAATTATTTGGGCTCATTCAACCTCCTAATTTGACTTAATCCACCATTCTCATTAGTTTATTGCATGTTTTTTATTATATTTATGCTAATAGAGTGAATTTGGTTAGTCATTATGCCAACAAGTCTAATGGGTGCTTTGTGTAGCCTTTTTGGTCAATTTGGAGACAAAATTGAAGGTCTTAATGAGCACTTGGCAGCCAAATTCGTGGGAGAACAGATTTGTAGGAAGGTGTCCCCTTCATTTATGGGCCCTTACCTCGAATTCTCCACCATCAACTCGGAGTTCAAGGGCCACCAAATCAATCAACACAAGGGCAGCCAAGCAAGTCAAGTAGGACTGTTGTTAACTACAAGTCTTGGGCATCCGAGTCCCTAAATTTTAGGAGGACTGTTGGGTCCTCAAATTGTATAAATAAGAAGGCTTAGGGCCTCATTTTGGTTAGCTAGTTAGCCAGTTAGTTATTTTGGGGAGCTAGTGGTTAGTCATTTTGTAGCTGGTAGTTAGTCATTTCATAGTCTTGTTGTAGTCATTTTGTAGTTCGATTTCTAGGAAATAGATTAGTTTTGCTGTCAACTCATTTTCAAGTTCTCCTTGTGGACAGTTTTGATGTAACTCTTCATTTCTTGATCAATAAATATGAATCCAGCTTTGCACCAACTCTAAATCTCTCTTAGGAGGCTGTAGCTCTTGGGGTTGGGCCCATCTCAAGAACCCAATACCTCCTTTGATTATCTTTATGTGTTTTTGTTGCATTCTTAGAATAAAAGCTGTTATTTAGATCTAGATCTCGTTTTGTTATTTAGTTTGTTTTTTGATGAGTAAAATAGCTCTTCATGCTCAGATTTAGTTGATAGGTTGTTAACAGAAAAAGCTTCAAGAAAAGGGCTACCAAACACCTTGGATCTCACCTCCCCCTCAGTGGAATCATGAGCTGGGACCAATGTGACTTTGTTGCCGACAAAAACGTTGTTTTTCTTTGCCATGCAATTCTTAGTGCTGGAATCCTCTTTTGAGATGCTGATATTAGTAGTGTTTAAATGCTTTAGTTGATGGTTTCTTAGTGGCATAAGTTAGTTCATGCATTTCATTTCGAATAAAATGCTGTTCATGTCCTTTTGTTGTTACTTAGGTCAGAATAGAGTAAGGTAACTAGGTCATGGGTTTTATAAGTGTTTGTTTGTTCAGTTTGAAATAAAACTTGCAGAGTACCTATTACCCTTCCTTACCTGCACATACCCCATCCAACCTACCTGTTTCATCCTTCACTCAGAACCCTTACCTTACATTTACCTCATTCGCTTACTTTGCCATGATTCTCATCTTCTTGTCCAACATCATTTCATCCCTCCTTGAACAAATCTCATCATCTACACCTCCTCCTCAACTCCATTCCCCAATTCCTAGACCTCTTCACAGCCATATTTCACTTCCATACTCATTCCTCCATCTTTCTCCCTCCATCCATGCTCCAAAATCCCATTTCGAAACATCCGGTAGAAGAATTACAGAACATCCTGTAGAAATCCTGAACATCCTGTAGAACCCCTGCAGACTTCCTGTAGAAGCTCATAAACACGGTTTCTTGGCAGCCAAACTTTGTGAGACTCTCTGGAAGGGTGTTAGGGACCCCTTAGACCCTCTATGAACCTTCCCAACCTTTCCCAAGCATTTCTCCTCCTTGATCCACCTCTGCACAGTCAAAAATAGTTAGAAGCACATGCATGATAATTCCAACAACTTAATCAAAAATGAAAAAAGATGTTTTCTTCAGATAGAGGTAGTCTAGACACATGTATTTTACCTTCATGGAAGTAATGGCATCTCTTTCAGTAGTTTGCATGCTCTCCTTTGCGTCAGTAGGACTAGCTGGTAGAATTAGGGTTTGCTAGGGTTTGCGTTTCTTTTTGGCTTTCAGTTTCTTTTTGCAATTAGATTAGCTTCCTTCGAGTTAGCTTTCATCCATCAATTAAAAAGATTCTTCTAAGAGCTCATAGAAGTTGGCTTAAGCTCCTAGTGGACTTGTGCCAGCTGACCAAGTGACAGCTGCGGCAAGAGCTAGTACTTGTGCATACAACACCACCGCTTCCAAGTTTGTTAGGAACTACCGGGTTGATAAAATTAAAGAAGGGAGTTCCAGGAGTTGTAGCATTATTGCTACAATACTGGAGCTCACCATCTTTATGGCGCCATTGCCGGGGAAGCATCAGAGTATTGGCGATTGCCTCTTTTCTTCTATTTTCCTTTACAACCTTCTGCTAAGTAGTTTATTTCATTTCCATTATGCAATTTCGTTTCTGCAAAAGTAGATTAGCCTTTCCCGCTTTCATAGATTAGCATTTCAATTCCGCAATTTCATTTCTACAAGCGTAGATTAGCATTTCAATTTCGCAAGCGTAGTGTAGCATTTCATTCCTGCAATTTCATTTTAGCAAAATAGATTATTCCTTTCCTGCTTTCATTTCAATTCCATGTTTTCGTTTCAGCAAGATAGTTAGTTGCAGTTCAATCTATTTTAGTTTTGCAGGTACCAGAGAAGAAAAATACAAAAATCAATCAAAAAGATTTCCTTTCATGCCTTGTAGGAGTAGAGATAAGTTAGAAAAATGATTTCACAACACCCCCCATTGCCTCACACAGCCAACCTTCTCTCTTCTTCGATGGCTGTGACTAAGAAGAACCCCTGGATGGACATCAAGGCATATTTAAAGCACCTCTAGGGGAGAAGAAGAAGAAAACATTCCTCTGGAGAAAATGGCTACAAGTAGAAATGTTGGGAGCAATACCTTGTCCAAGAATGAATTTTCAAATCAGATCGAAGATTTCAAGAGTGATATGAGGCAGTTTCTTGCCATGGAACTGGGTACCTTGCGGATCCAAAAGAAGCAAGAAGAAGCCAAGAGGTCTTTGGCCATTTTTTGTCCTAGGTGCACTAGAAAGCATCCTAGGAATGAATGTCCAATGCACTCTCTAGAAGTGTGTTTCATCTGTGAAGAATACCATCCTACGAATCAGTGCCCTTCCTTGCCTGGACTTAAAGTTGCATATCAGAGAGCCAAAGGAGCCACTGAACCACTCCATTATATGAACCAAAGGAGGCCGCATGGACCTAGATCTTACCAGCAGGAACTGCAAGGGACATCCGAGACCTATTATGACCCCTATCAAGCCACTTTCATGCCTTCTTGGGGTCCCCCTGCTCATCCTTCTTGGTTCACACCTCCTCCTTGTTCCTTCCCAGATCCATATTATGCCCAACCAGTTGCTCATTCATTTCACTCTTATGCTCAGCCACAGCCTCAGTGGAATGCACCTCATCAGGGGTGGAGGCCCCAATACAACACTCCTCCTGCTTCTTTTCCTCCACCACCTGTTCATCCACAACCATCACCTCCTGCTCCACCAAGGCGACCCCAAATGCCTACCCAACCACAATGCCATCCATCTCCATCTCAATTTCACACCTCCACTCAACTACCCGTACCATTTCCAAAGCCATACAATGGAGTAGCTCACCCCAATTGCAAAGCTGAGGCACAACATGTGCAAATGACTCCTTTTGAGCTCAATGATGTTCACCAAAGCTCAGGAAGAGTGTTGCAAAACAGAGATTATATTGAAAACATTGAAGGACCAAAGGAAAAAGAAGATTCCAAAGAGGAGATCAAAGAACCATGGGCTGCACTTGATGAAGAGAAGAGATCAGAATCAAAGATCGAGAGAGTTCCTTCATGGTTACCATCAAATCCTCCATGTACTCAAGAGAAAGATCAACAAAAGGAGGAAGATGAGAAAGTCATGATAGAAAGTGACATGAAGAATGATCCAGATCAGCAAAAGGAGGGAGATGAGAAAGTCATGATAGAAGGTGACATGAAGAATGATCCAGATCAGCAAAAGGACCAAGGATATCAAAGCTATATTGAGACATGGTTCCAGACAGTCACTAAGTTGCAGCAGTACTCTCTTCCTCAGCTATGTTTGATACCTTCAAGGTCAGATCATTTGGTCTCCGAGATCTGGATACCTATCCAAGCATGCATTTCGAGCCTCCACATAATTTTGTATCTAATCTCGATGTGCACATGGCTCCATTGGAAGTATTCTTATACTTGAGAACGATTTTGTTTTTTAAGTAGGGTAGGGTAGAAAAAAGAAAAAAATGAAAAAAAGAAGAAAATAAAAATCTAAGGTGAAAACCTCCTCAGAGGCGCCTTAGATTAGCTCATTGATTGAAAACCTCCATGAGGCGGTCAATGGGTTGGAAAAAAAAGAGAAAAGAGAATAAGATCTTTGGGTGAAAACCTCCCTTGGAGGTGCCCAAGGCAGGCAATTAGGGTGAAAACCTCCATGAGGCGCCCTAGTTGTTTTTCAAAAAAAAAAGAAGAGAAAAAGAAAAAGAAAAAGAAAACTATTTTCCATTGGCTAATTGTAGGTTGCAAGAAGGATGTTTCATGACAGGAGGAGCACTCAAATCAAGGTTAAAGGAATTTTTCTTGTGCCTTCTACAGGAAGCTCTGTATTTCTACAGGAAACATCCTGTAGAACCTTTGGACGAACCAAATTCAAGTCTAAAATGGAATCTGATGGTGGGAATCTATTGATTAGGCCTACAAGCACTTGTGTGTCCATCCCTTGCCTTTCTCCATCATTTTTTCCACCTCATTGTGCTTCTCATTGTGCTTCTACAGGAACTTCCTGTAGAAATTGTGGGAAACTAGACAAGGATTTCAAAAAGTGGTTTGGCGAACATGGTAGCTTCCTCAAGGGTTCAGAAGTCCTCATGCAATCTTCCAACTCCTCCTCCATCATCTCCATACCTGCATCACAGCCAAAATTCATTTTTTCATACCATGCAACAAAAATGCAAAGTGCCTTGAAGCAAAAACACATAGAACAGAATTTGTTTTTGCCATAAATTGAAAACCATGCATCCATTTGACAAACCGTTTTATGGGGAATTGTACAAGGGTGATGACAACATGCCTGAGCAGTTTCATGCCGTTCCGGTGCATGGTTTCCAAGAAATCAGCCTCCATCACCATCAGCCATTTTTGCATTTTCTCCATATCTGTGCATCAGTTTCAAAACCTGTTTCATGGGGATATGCATGTGAGTGATAGTAACCTACCCAAGCAGTTTCAGCCGATTCCGATGCACGATTTCCGAGAAATCGATCTCTGAAATATTCAGCCATTTTCCATTTTCTCGAAATCCGTGCATCCATTGATCACGATTTTGCTATGGGAGATGCATAATGATGATAGGAACATGCTTAGCAAGTTTCAGATCAATCTGGTTTACCGTTTGGGAGCAATGGCGGAAACAAGTTCTGGTTCTGTGACAATGCAGCAATAGCAGCTTGAACGTGCAGATTTGAACGTGGAAACAATTGCCTGGAGCTTAGATCTGGCCAGAGGACACCTGCACAAGGAAAAAAAATCAAAAATCATCAGCCAATCCCTCATGCAACCAAAGGATCCAAGCATGCAGCAGCAGAATATGAGCATGCAGCAGCAAAAAGCTTCACAGCAGCCATTTGACTTCAAGTACGTGACTAAACCTTGTTCTTCTATTGCATGAATCTAATCTAAGCATTGCATGAACGAATGAGATGGGTGGATTCAGCCAGGAAGCTAGCCAGATTCGATTGCACTCATCAAGGCAAAAATCACGCAGCATGCATGGATCAGTCACTCACGTGAAAAAAAAAAAACAGACAGTTGGGGATATTCTAAACTCCAGTGCAACTAATGGAAGTGAATACAAGCAGAGAACAAATAGTTAACCACTGCAGTTCATGATAGCACAACAGTTTGCATGGGCCAGCAAACGTCTTTGCCACCTCACTCCACCAAAAATCACTCAGAAATTAATGAGCGCTCAGCTGAAATTCATAGACTGTTATTCAACTTGCACTTGCAACATGTTCAACTGAAGTATACATCCTCTGCTTCCACAAAATGATTAACCTATCGTCCTCCGCTGAGTTTTTCTACCTGTTTTCGAATTTCTCTAGTGCATCGGGCTCACTCAAAGGCAGAATAACATTCTACAGGAAACGGGTGGGGTCTTCTACAGGAAACGCAGAAACAACCATGCAGAAAGAAAATATGGGATTTTCATCGAAATTCAAGCTCCAAACGAGTGAAATCGAGTACCACATAAAACAGGCATGAAAGAGGAGGACAGACTTTTGCTGACTAGCTTAGGTGTTGTATCTGCTAACCCAGATGACATTGAGCACCAGCTACTTGCTAAGGCTGAGAACAGAGCTCACAAAAACATCAGTCAACTTGCACAGGTAAGCGATGGTGGAAAAACTCCTGAAAGAGAAGAAGAAAATCAAGAAAATTTGCTTACGAAGGTGCAAATTCACACTCAATTAAGGGCACTGGAGGCTGAAATAGCTGCAGTTTCAGCAGGCCTTGAAATAGTTCAAAGCATTGCAGACAAAGATTCAGAGAGTTCAGAAGGTGAAAAGGATGAAAATGATCAAGACTCGAGTGAACATAAGCCTTTTGTAGTGGATGGAGGAGTGCTTCAACGAGCATTAGCTACTAAAAGGCTTAAAAGCCTTAAGCAGGAAAGAGGATATCTTAAGAAACACCTAAAAGCTTTTAAGGGAGATGGCAAGACATGGGAACTTGAGGAACATAAAGTGCTTCTGGATTCAGTGAAGAATAAAGAAGAAGCAGTGACTAAGGGAACTGGGCGTCTGTTGGATAAGCCAACAAGAGGGAAAAAGAAGATTGTTTCGTTGCAGGAGGATGATGAGCTTGATGCAGCGTTGGATGCAGCAACTTCAGGGCTCATTGAAACTAAATGTGATAAGCTTATCCGTAAAGGAGTGTTGACACCTTTTGACCAAGTCAAAGGTTTTGAACGCCGTGTTCAAAGGTCTCACCCAACAGAGGATGATGGGGACAAATTTTATTTAAATTCTGTCTCAAAAGCTTCCAGATCATTGTCTGCACTCTCAACAGCTCGACATTCAACAAAGTTGCTTGATGCAGGAGATTTACCTAAACTGAATCCTCCCACACATGAATTCTGAAGGCTTAGAAGGTCTGTCAATATTCAAGAATCCAACGAGGTTGAGAAACCTCCAAAGGATCAAACAAACCATTTAAGAAAGCGAAGAAGATGACCTGTACCTGATCAATACTAGAGGAAAGCTACCTCAAGTGATGATGAGCCATGGAATGATTCTGATCACCATGAAGGCTGGGAAGACGACATCTTGCAAAAACAGAATGATAGGAATGAACAACAGGAAGTTAGCAGACTGTTTCTACAGGAAGACAGAGAACTGTTTCTACAGGAAGTTTGGAGAAAGGGAAGCAAAAGGAGAAATCAGCCGAGATTTTAGCTGAGGAGACCACCAAGGCCATCAAAGATGAGGAGAGAGATTGGTTGCTCAGAGGATGAGCAACACTTTCAGTAGGGGGGTGATGATGAGCCCCAAAAATGGACAATTATTTGGGCTCATTCAACCTCCTAATTTGACTTAATCCACCATTCTCATTAGTTTATTGCATGTTTTTGATTATATTTATGCTAATAGAGTGAATTTGGTTAGTCATTATGCCAACAAGTCTAATGGGTGCTTTGTGTAGCCTTTTTGGTCAATTTGGAGACAAAATTGAAGGTCTTAATGAGCACTTGGCAGCCAAATTCGTGGGAGAACAAGGGAGAGGATTTGTAGGAAGGTGTCCCCTTCATTTATGGGCCCTTACCTCGAATTCTCCACCATCAGCTCAGAGTTCAAGGGCCACCAAATCAATCAACACAAGGGAAGCCAAGCAAGTCAAGTAGGACTGTTGTTAACTACAAGTCTTGGGCAGCCGAGTCCCGAAATTTTAGGAGGACTGTTGGGTCCTCAAATTGTATAAATAAGAAGGCTTAGGGCCTCATTTTGGTTAGCTAGTTAGCCAGTTAGTCATTTTGGGGAGCTAGTGGTTAGTCATTTTGTAGCTGGTAGTTAGTCATTTCATAGTCTGGTTGTAGTCATTTTGTAGTTCGATTTCTAGGCAATAGATTAGTTTTGTTGTCAGCTCATTTTCAAGTTCTCCTTGTGGACAATTTTGATGTAACTCTTCATTTCTTGATCAATAAAGATGAATCCAGCTTTGCACCAGCTCTAAATCTCTCTTAGGAGGCTGTAGCTCTTGGGGTTGGGCCCATCTCAAGCGCCCAGTACCTCCTTTGATTATCTTTATGTGTTTTTGCTGCATTCTTAGAATAAAAGCTGTTATTTAGATCTAGATCTCGTTTTGTTATTTAGTTTGTTTTTTGATGAGTAAAATAGCTTTTCATGCTCAGATTTAGTAGATAGGTTGTTAACAGAAAAAGCTTCAAGAAAAGGGCTACCAAACACCTTGGATCTCACCTCCCCCTCAGTGGAATCATGAGCTGGGACCAATGTGACTTTGCTGCCAACAAAAATGTTGTTTTGCTTTGCCATGCAATTCTTAGTGTTGGAATCCTCTTTTGAGATGCTGATATTAGTAGTGTTTAAATGCTTCAGTTGATGGTTTCTTAGTGGCATAAGTTAGTTCATGCATTTCATTTCGAATAAACTGATGGTCATGTCCTTTTGTTGTTACTTAGGTCAGAATAGAGTAAGGTAACTAGGTCATGGGTTTTATAAGTGTTTGTTTGTTCAGTTTGAAATAACACTTGCAGAGTACCTATTACCCTTCCTTACCTACACATACCCCATCCAACCTACTTGTTTCATCCTTCACTCAGAACCCTTACCTTACATTTACCTCATTCGCTTACTTTGCCATGATTCTCATCTTCTTGTGCAACATCATTTCATCCCTCCTTGAACAAATCTCATCATCTACACCTCCTCCTCAACTCCATTCCCCAATTCCTAGACCTCTTCACACCCATATTTCACCTCCATACTCATTCCTCCATCTTTCTCCCTCCATCCATGCTCCAAAATCCCATTTCGAAACATCCTGTAGAAGAATTACAAAACATCCTGTAGAAATCCTGAACATCCTGTAGAACCCCTGCAGACTTCCTGTAGAAGCTCATAAACATGGTTTCTTGGCAGCCAAACTTTGTGAGACTCTTTGGAAGGGTGTTAGGGACCCCTTAGACCCTCTATGAACCTTCCCAACCTTTACCAAGCATTTCTCCTCCTTGATCCACCTCTGCACAGTCAAAAATAGTTAGAAGCACATGCATGATAATTCCAACAACTTAATCAAAAATGCAAAAAGATGTTTTCTTCAGATAGAGGTAGTCTAGACACATGTATTTTACCTTCATAGAAGTAATGGCATCTCTTTCAGTAGTTTTCATGCTCTCCTTTGCGTCAGTAGGACTAGCTGGTAGAATTAGGGTTTGCGTTTCTTTTTGTCATTCAGTTTCTTTTTGCAATTAGATTAGCTTCCTTCGAGTTAGCTTTCATCCATCAATTAAAAAGCTTCTTCTAAGAGCTCATAGAAGTTGGCTTAAGCTCCTAGTGGACTTGTGCCAGCTGACCAAGTGACAGCTGCGGCAAGAGCTAGTACTTGTGCATACAGCACCGTCGCTTCCAAGTTTGTTATGAACTACCAGGTTGATAAAATTAAAGAAGGGAGTTCCAGGAGTTGTAGCATTATTGCTACAATACTGGAGCTCACCACCAGCTTCGTCCCAAAAGGAGGTTGTAAGTTAAATTGGCATCAATGACTTCAACCTCCACTTCGACTGTCTTCCCTTCCAAAGTAATAGGCAAGCGTTGGAGTATACCATAAGGACGAGATTCTCTCCCATCAAAGGCTTCCAAGGTTATAGGAGACTGGCTCAGAGTCAGAGAATCAATAGCCTTCCAAAAAGCAACAGACATTATGCAAGTATAAGCACCTTCATCAATGATGGTATGATGAATCGTTTTAGAATTGATGATAACTTGGATAAGGAAGGCAATCTGGTGAGCCAGTCTCGGTATATGACTGTCCAGGTCAAAAGTGACCAGGTCCGAGTCGGCCGGGTCGATGCCATTGATGGCTGATAACAAAGACTTCCTCTGAGAGGGTCAACTCTGGAGAACTTCCAATGTGGACATAGCTGACGGAGCCTAGGCTAAGTCCTCAACAATGTTATAGTGCTGAGCAGCATGAGCATTAGGGTTGTATGAAGATTTCCGGAGCACGCCTTCAGGAGGAGGTCGGATGACTGCTTCAGTGCTAGGTCGCTCAATATGAAGGGGACCAGAATTGGATGGAGGAGATTTAAAGGGGACCTCAGGCTCCTTCCCGGCAGGTGACAGATACTCTTTGGCCCAAGTACTAATGTGGACAGGAATCATCCTAGACATAAATACCTGAGAACCAAAGGGAGAAGAGGATTGAGATGGATCAACCACCATTTGAGTTTGTTGTGAGGGAAAAGGATCTTTGAGTACAACACGAGTCCCAGGGGCACCTTTCAACAAATGACTAACTCCAAACCGCCTAAGGCAGTCTTTGGTATAGTGATCCTCGTCACAGATAAGGCAAGGATACTTAGGCTTGTGCTTGGAACCTTCCTCGGGTGGAGGTTTAGGGGAATGCTGCTTCGGTTTATCAACTTTATTCTTTCCTTTTCCCTTCTTCTTTCCTTTTGAGGCTTTGTCTGCCGTGGTGGAATGGACGGTGTTAACCTCAGAAGTGTTACTAGAATTGAATATAGCCTGAGAAGTGTTTTCATTTGGAGCATTCGACTTTTGCTTCCCAAGGTTCGCAGAAGATTTCTTAGAGGACTAATTAATAGAATGAATGACGACATCAACAGATGGTGTTGGTAGGGCTTTGGAAGTTCCGGTCCTCGGGGCATCAGGCATATAATCATACAATGAACCGAACTGTGAGTAAACCAAGTCAAGGTACTGAGCACGCGCAATAGCCTGCTCTTCAGTTAGACATGACCCCATAGCAATGTCCCACACTATCTGATCGATAAATGAGGTCGTGAACTAGTTGGTCATAAGCTGATCAAGAATCCAAAACTTAATCAAATGGCGACGCCGTCTCCATTCATGGATATGATCAGAGATATGTGTAGCCATTGTTTGTTTTAAGGATGTCAGGAGATGTGTGCCCATCTCATATCGAATCGGCAACTGAAAATGAGTTAAAAATGCCATAGCCAACGAGTTAAAGTCCTGAAAAGATCCGTGAGCTAACTCAATATACCATTTAGCAGCAGAGCCAGTGAGGGTCCATTGAAAAAGGCAGAGCCGGATTGAATCATCAAGCCACGAATTTGATGAACACCATAAATGATAATTCATGACATGGGCCTAGGTATCTTCTCTAGCTTTACCATAAAAATTGGGACAATCACAGGGAAAATTAGTTGGAACCAATGGCCAATACAGATTATGAAGAATAGGATCATTTGTCAGTTTGGACACATCTGGTAATTTCAACATTGCTAAAAAGGGTAATTGAGGGTTAAAGGACATTTGAGGCTGTGGGTAGGAGGTAGCACCAGAGCTCCAGCCAGCTACTTGTTTCCCCCATTGATTTTGTTCAGAGGGATTTGGCCCAAAAGGGTTCTGTCCATAGGGATTTTGTCCATAGGGGTTATAGCTGTAACTGGACGGCTGACCCTAGATCTGCCCCCTAGTATTCCATTGATTACCAACTTGGCTCGCAGGAGCAACATATGGTTGCTGGTAATTCTTGTAAGGACTCACCTGCAATTGTTGATAGTTTTGGTATGGGGCAAATTGGGTTTGCCCTTGGGATTGCTGGAAACCATAGGGTGGCTGGGCTCCAAACTAAGCCTGGGAGCTAGGATACGTTTGATAAGCAGGTTGAGATTGGGATCCAACCTGCATTTAAGGACTGGATTGGGTCTGGAGCCTAGATTGGGGTTGAAAACCGGGTGGAGCTTGAGAAGCAACAATCATTTGAGTGCCCAGTTGAGCAGGCCTAGATGGATGTCCTTGAGAGAATTGAGGCTGAGTCATCTAGCTATAAGGTTGACCTAGTTGAGATTGAGGTTGACCTATTTGCTCAGAAGGTTGAGTTTGTTGGGTATTGGGTTGTTCTTGCATAACTAAGGTTGTCCTGATTGGCCAGATGGCTTAGCAGACTGGACAGTTGGTTGGCCTAGTCGAATTTGAGGCTGACCAATTTTTCTAGATGGTTGACTAGATTGGACAGTGGGTTGGCCTTGCTGAATGTAAGGCTGACCGACTTGCCTAGAAGGGTAGCCTTGCTGGACACCAGGTTGGCCTTGTTGTATGTAAGGTTTTCTCGGATTACCAGAAGGTTGCCTGAAATAGGTAAAAGATGAACCACCAGAGGTCGAAGGTTGTCCCTGGAAGGGTTTTCCTTGTGGCCCTCCATGTTTCCCTGGATAAGGTTTTCCGTAATACTATTGTCCATTAGAGGGTTGCACGTAAGACCGCTGACCTTGATAGGGTGGTCCTTGAAAATTGGCAGGGGGTACTTGGCCACCATGATAGGCGGTGGTACCCCAAGCAATAGACAATGGAACCGAGACCTCAACCGCAGGTTGAGATGGCAAAGGTCTGAGGTAATAAATATGAGCTCGTCAAGAATCGTAATAATGAAACAGATCTTGGGGATCCGGATCCTGAAGAGCTTGTAAATATTGATCGTATGCCCCCCCTGCTGGAATTGAACCAGAAGAAGGTGGGGCATTTAGTGTAGGATCAACAACTCCGGATGTAGATGCCAATGGGCCACTATTTGCATATCCAGACAAAGGTCCAGCAACAGTGGTCACAACTGAGGATGTAGTGATAGTGCTAACAACAGGGGCTGAAGAAGCCACACAAACAGTTGGAATAGTCGGGGCTGAGGTGACAGATACATTGTAAATTTGAGGGGTAAAAGGCTCTGAATTCAGAGTGACGGTACGAGACCACATGGAACTCGTAAGGGGAGTTCTAGAACCCATAATATACTTCAAAGCCTTATAGCATAAAGGCAGCGTGACACTGAGAGGGGTGACATGAAAGGGTGAAGTTTCTGTTGGGATAGGAATTTGACCACTCGTCACAAAGGATTCTTCACTCGTGATGGGGGATGTG
This sequence comes from Pinus tabuliformis, assembly GCA_031772625.1. Lineage (NCBI taxonomy): Eukaryota > Viridiplantae > Streptophyta > Pinopsida > Pinales > Pinaceae > Pinus > Pinus tabuliformis. The sequence continues at coordinate 601,140,760 of CM062814.1, read as the reverse complement.
TCATCCATGTCAGAAGAAGACATTGGGATCGAGACACTAGGAGAAGTAACGGGAATATATTCTTCGGAAGGCTCCCAAATGGGGTTCCAATTAATATCATAAGACTCATCTTCTGGGGTGCGAGAGTTAAGCGGTTGGATACTCGGAATAACAGGGAGAGTATCACTAACAACTGGTGCCTCAGGAGCAACAGAAGATGGAGACCCTTGGTCACTTGGAACGGGAGATGGGATCGGTGATTCTGCCAGGATGAGTTGATTCAAAAATCCTAGGAAAACTTAACGAGAAAGAACCCTACACAATCTAAAATGCAAACAAGATCTAATAGGGTAAATGTGAATGTGGCCGAATAAATTTTAAGACACGGGAATAGAACTTGACCTTTTCATCTTTAAAGAGTCGAGAAAAGGACGAAAAGATGACTCTAGTTGCCTTCGAATATTTAATGAGCCTGAAGTGACAAGTGCTCAGATGGACCTTTTCTTTTAGGGAGTCTGAAAAGGAACGAATGTGACTACTCTGGAGAACTAGGCAAAAGGTTTACCAAACAACCCGTAAAATTGCATATACACCTTGGCAGTCGTATGAAAACCAAGGACTTTCCGTAGGACAGTCAATATTCCCAAATGCTATGTTCAGTGCGTTATGGTTTGCAAGGCGGTAGACATAGCTTCCTAAGGATAAAGGATGATAACCAAGTGGGTTCTCCCAACATATACTTGATGGTACATGGGAGCCCAATTCCGTACTAGACTGCTATTGAGTCACAAAAGGAGGAATCACCTAACCTTGAGTGGAAACAATAATGTCTAGGTTTAACGACGCTGGAGCACGTTTCTACCCTAGACCTCTAAATAGTGTGCGTTATGTTCTAATGCGTTGTTAGGTTTATTCAATTCATTTTAGGGTTGATCTTGAATTATGTTTCACTTTTCAGGCCTTACCGTATGTATACAACAAATCCTAGGATGCAGCTAGAATGAGAAAAATATCCGTTTACTTCAATGAACACCTACCTACAAGAGGGTAGAGAGATCATTCCCAAACCAAGAAAACCAAGATAAACAAAGGAAATCACTCAATGCATACAAACTTCAATTCCTAAAGTGCACGAGTATTACTAATGAGAGATTTTATCATCCGCTTTCCAATATGCAAACTTGAAATGCAAATTCACTTTCACTTTCGTATACTAAATGAATGCAATCTTTTGATTTTGATGTCCTTAAATCTAGAAGAAAAAAATAAGCAAACAAGAAAGTGTGGAAAAAACTCAATTGATCCAAACAATCATGATCTGTGTTTGGTATTGAAAAGAAATCGAATCAATACCAAAGATTGGTTCAATAATTGTCACTAAAAAATCAACCAGAAACAAGCAATGGGGAAGGCTTAAGGAAACCAACAAGAAAGTTGCAAATGAACCTTGGGCAAACCAACAACCAAGCTAATTGATTTCAAGAACTTGAAAGAATGAACTAGGTCACACGAGCAAAATGCAAGATTCATTCAACAAAGCCAACGAAAGAGTGCTTTAACCATAAACAGTCAAAAACAAGCTACTGAGCAAGAGGAAAAAGCTAGGGACCAACAGGATGAGTGAATTTAGGAGGTAGAATTGAAAAAAAACAATTCTACAGGAGTCATCGTGCGGAATACACAAGCAAATAGCACTAATAAGGAACTAGCTGTAGCAACAGAGCAACATCGTCATGGAAGTACACGCCTTTACCACGACGTACCAATTTTCACAATCGTCGCAACTGTGTGACGTTTTTCAACAACGCACAAGATTTTACAAAAGAGTGAGTGCGACATCAGTGTGAGTGTTAAACTATTATCCACGATGATGTTCAAAAACAATGACTGGCGAACAAAAACTCCCAAACCAAAACCAGCCAATCCTTCAATCAAATAGAGGTATTTCCCAGATCAACCCAGAAACTCAAAAGACTGATAGTTAACCCCCAAAATTCAAGAGAGACCAAATCAAAATCAAAACAAAAGAAAACAAGGGAAGAACATAGACCAAACTCCCCAGCGGAGTCACCAACCTGTGATGCAAGAAAGTGTTCCCTCTACGGACAGAGGCAACCCCTCTAGCCCTAGAGTGGGTCTAGTCACAACAAGGACAGATCAAAAATAGATTTCCTTAAATAGTCATAGTTGGAGGCCTACCTCAATTGGTGTTCGATGGAGTTCCATTACGCTTCTCCAACTTCCACTTCCTTCTCCTCAATGAATGATCAACCTGAAACAACGCAAAGGAAATACAACAAAGCATGTAACTGGAAAACAATAATGATCTATTTACTCACAAATTCAGGAAGTCATGAGCTATCAAGTAAATTACATACAAGACATAGAAAAACATCATTAATTGTATTAATAATGAAATAAGAGCAAGCTTACAACCAAAGTCTTGACGTCGCAAGCCTTCTCAGAGGGTCCAACCAGTGTATTTCTCAAGAATTCACTCTTTGAAGATGGATCTCCCAACATACAAAGTTCTCTCTCACTCATAAGTTTTACACAAAGTTAAGGGCACTTCACAACCTTCCACAAGCTATCAACAATCCCACACTTGTCACACCCACACCAACTATCTATCAAACCCAAAAGTACTAACAACACTGCTCAATCCAATAATTTACCAAATAGCTGATCATGGCAATGATGACTGTTTAAATAGGAGAAGGAGTCTCCATGAAAAGGTGGAAGAGTGAGCTTATCCCCAAGGAAGGTAGCAAGAATCACGGAACTACGATACCAGAGGAGGAAGGGCGACACAAACTATGCCAACAACCAGGTCTAGAGACATCCAGAAGGCCAACTGTTGGAACGAATTGGCCCAATCTGGATCATCACGAGTTTATAACTAAGCTTCAACGCTGACATCGCTAGTAGACAATTTAGCTAGTTAGACTGTTGCTAAATATAGCAAGTAGCCTCACACCGGAGCATGAAATCAGCCTGTCGCGAGAAACAGATGTACTTCCGCGCTAGAAGTGCGGCAAGACTACTTACAACCACTGTTCATCGTGTATATTAAGTCCAGAGTCACGATGAGGCAAAAAACTTAAGAAAAGTGGGTCACTTGGCAACATCAGAGAGCATTTGTTCAGTATGAGCATGTTTCATTGGGGCACATGACACAATAGAAAGATTGGGGTGAAAGCAGTGACAAATTACTGTGTAACACCTCATGTAGAAGTTCACGTGAGCAATTTTTTGAGATTTGAGCGGGGTGGAAATATCCAGAAGGGTGCTAGGGACCCCTTAGGTCCTCTCCACACCTTCCCAACCTCCTACAAATGCCCACTCCATTTCCTTTTGCCCATAAACCTATGCACAGTAAAAAATAGTTAAAACACATGCATAATAATTCTACATAAAATTACTCAAAAATGCAAAAAGATGATTTTTCCATATTTTCCTTTAGAAGTAGCTTAAACACATGCATTTTACCTTTTCAATAGTCAATGGCATCCATTTTAGTATCTTACATCTCTTTTCTTGCACAAGTAGGGTTAGTCAGTAAAACTAGGGTCTGCTAGGGTTTGCATTTCCTTTCAGCTTTCATCTTCTTTCTGCAAGTAGACTAACCTCTTTTGAGTTAGCTTTCATCCATCATAGTTAAAAGATTCTTATAAGAACTCATAGAAGTTTTCTTAAGCTTCGAGCAAACTTTTGCCAGCTGATCAAGTGATAGCCTGTAGTAAGAGCTAGTACTTGTGCATATAACACCGTCGCTTCTAAGTTTGTTACGAACTATCGGGTTGATAAAAGTAAAGTAGGGAGTCCTAGGAGTTGCAGCATCATTGCTAAAATATTGGAGCTCACCAGTATGCATCGCACCTCCCGAGTGTGTAAAGTGCGATGCATCGCGGCTTCTGTGAAGCCCAGGTGTGATGACTGATTGAACCTATTTCCATTCTAGAAATTGAGGGTTTTTATCCTTGTTTTTAGTTCTGTTTAGTTGTTTTTTCTGGTTATGAACAATGCCTTATTACTGAAGCCTACTTGCATCACATCGCCGCCATCGAGAGGAGAGGACTGGCAACGAGGCTCGACTAATAAGGACCTTTAGGTACTCGACCCCAAGGGAGAGGATGCGTAAGCAGGCTCGACTGTTAAGGAGAGGACCCTTTAGGGGGCTCGACTGATAAGGATGCGTAAGCAACATAGATCAACCTCCATTAGATTAGGATTATTAAATGTTTTTGTGTATTTTTTCATCATTTACAATCCTTTGTCGAAAAGTTGTTTAAATCAATTTGTCACTTTGGTACAAAAAGTGTCTTAATTGTCATTTTGTGTTGAAAAGGGAAGTGTCATGGATTATTCCTTCCTTTGACAGTTTATTGAACTTTTATTCATGTATTTGGTTTTATTTTTTGATATTCGAAGTGTCGAAAGCATTTTTTATTCAAAATTCAAAAGTGTCATTTAGTCTTCCTTTCTCTTTTGAAAAAGAAATTGTTGAAAATGTCATTTTGAAAGGAATATTTCAGATCTTTTCTGCATTCAATTTTCCTTTTTAGCATTTTAACATTAAGGAGAATGAAAAACAAATACATACATTTGCATTTGCATTTAGTTTGTGTGCAAAAAATGATTTAATAAAATGCACTAGTGTGTGCTCTTTGCTCTTTGTTTGAAAGAATTGTAGTCTTCTTTCCCTAGTAGCTAGGATTTTCATTGCTTAAAATAAACAACGATTGTTTATCATTGTAGATTGCATTTTAGGAATTTCAAATCAACATCACACGGTGAACCATTAAAAGACAAACTTTAAGAAATATCAAATCTAAAATAAATTTCAATTAATCTAACAATGCTTTGGAATTTAACGCAACACATCTAGAGGTATAGGCTAGAGACATGTTCCAGCATCGTAAAAACTAGTAACTATCATTTTTATCGAAGGTTTGGTGATTCCTCCTCCTTGATACGACAAGTACTAGCATGGACTTGTTCTCCCCATACCATCGCGTATATATTCAGAGACCACAATAGGCTTATATCCTTTATCCATAGGAAGCCGAGTCTGTGCCTTATTGATCGCAATGCACTGAACACAATATTCGAGAAGATTGACTGCCATACATAAGTCCTTGGTGATTTCTTTTTAATTTATCACCAAGGTGTATTTTCTAGTTTTGCGATTGGTTTGGTAATCCCTCTATTTAGATTTTCTAGAGTATTCACTTTCGTTCCTTTTCGACTCTTTAAAAGAAAAGGTCCATCTGAGCACTTATCACTTCAAGCTCATTAAAAGTCAAAGGAGACTAGAGTCATCTTTATCTTTTTCTTGACTCTAAAAAACTAAAAAAGCAAAGTTGTCTCAAAGCTTCATTAAAATTAAATGAATTTGGAATAACATCATTTTCCCCTTAATTTTATGTTGGTCAAGTAATCCGCAATGATGGAAGAAAGTCAATCAAAATCCCGTCATTCGCAGAGACTAGCAAGTCAACTGTCTTTGACTCCGGAAGCAAAGCCAATCCAGGCAAAATGTTCTTGTTTAACTGAGTCTAATTCATCTAGTTTATTTGAAGCTTTTGTTTCAACATAGTTAGAGACTACAATTATTTCGATCATTTCTGGTACATCTGCCTTTAGAGAAGAAGTTCCGCAGTTACAAGAGGAGATTAGAACTAATCCTAGTGTAACAGTAGACACTTCTATACCTGAAACAATTCCATCTAGAGTTGATCCAGAACCCATCTCAGTTCAAACCAAGACTATGTTTGAACCAATAGTTGTTCAAGAACCTCCCTTTGAGACTAAAGTTCACTTACCTGAACATCTCGAAGTTGAGTTTCAGAATTCAGAAGGTGTCACCTCTCTAGTATCTGTCACTACAGAAGCTATACCTTCTTCGGCTCTAGAAATCTTTTACGGACCTAACGGTCTACCTCTTCCACATGGTCTGATTGCTATAGAGGAGATAGTAAAAGATCCACCATCTAGTACCCCATTTCATTTTGGAACTGGGATTCATTTATATCCTTCTACTCTCGAGTTTGGTTCTTTTAATCATCCTTCATCGCAAGTTCCTGTCGAATCGCTAGGAAATATTTTGGATAGACTAAAAATGTCTAAGAAACCATCAACATCTACGACTGCGTCATCTGATGCAGCTATGAAAAAACTTCCTGTTGCCATTCCTACAATTTTTGTTGGTATACCATCTGTTCCAGCTAGTTATCAATCACTAGATGAAGTCCACTCAAGGGCCACTTCGGCAACATGGTCTCCTCCTATTTATTCATCCGGAGTCCCACCTACTATTTCTTATTTTGAAACTCTTCAATTTGATCCTACATGCCAGTATAAATTTGGGCAGACTAGTCTTCAAAGACCGGTATATCCTTTAAACACTAGATTGCCACCATATGGAGGGCAGTATGCCTTTTCATTGTTCCCTCCTGGGGAACAACCATGTGAGAGTTTCCAACAAAATTCAAGTCAAACTGGATTTACATCCAGTGGTTGGGTACCAATACTTCCACAAAAACTAAGGTTTGTATATTCAATGCAACCGGTCCAACCTATATCCAATATTCCCACTACACCTACTATTGTGACTATGTTGCAAGTATAAGCATTGCCTGTTGTGTCTCAAACTCAAGTCTCTCTGGTTGCAATGAAATAGTCTCTTGTCTCTATGGCTCAATTGCAACCTCAGGTTAGTGCTCCCTTATCTGGAATGACTCAGGCTCAAACAGGTATTGTCACTCCACATCTTGGTCAATCTTCCAGTATTGGGCAACAACAAATGGTCCAACAACCATGGCTGGTACAATACCAACAACCACAATTCCAGCAAACCCAACCTCAGTTTGGGCTTGGTTTACAAGCTCAAACTAGATTTGGTCAATATGAAGCTTGCCGAGGACCTGAGCAACAAGGCTTTGTAGGTAATGGACAACTGCATTTTCAAAACGGTTATCAACAACCACACTATACTGGTTATGTCCAACAACCTTATCAAAGTTACCAACATCAGATACATTATGCTGGTATGCAAAGACCTACTACTCAGGCGATTCCATCTTATCTTGGGTATGCTTCACCTAACCTGAATCAATAGTTTCCTTTTGTAGCAACTCTAGAATTACCAGATTTGAATCAGTTAACGAATGATCCAATTGCATACACCCCTTGGTGGCCAACAATTCCTCATAAAATTCCCTCCGATATTCCTAAATTCAATGGAAATCCAGGTGAAGATCCATCGAATCATGTAATGAATTTTCATTTGTGGTGCTCATCTAACACCCTAAATGATGATTCGATTAGGCTTCGCCTTTTTTAGAGAACCTCACTGGTCCGGCAGCAAAATGGTACTTTGAATTGTCTAGAGCTTTGTTTGATAACTTCAGCACCGTTGTCACTACTTTTTTAACCCACTTTCAATTACCCATTAGGTACGAAATAGGAACAGAACTCCTTACCAACTTTAAATAGACCATACCCACTCACATATTTGATCATATTCATGAGTGGCGATGTCGTCGTCGAATGGTAAAGATGTATGTTCCTGATCAGCTTTTAGCTGAGTGGTTTATTAAGTCTTTATTGCCATCTATCACTGAGGATGTGGCGAAAGGAGGTGTTGTCACTCAAGAGCAAGTCATTGCTCGTGCCCAATATTTAGACTTAATCTATACTCAGTCTGGCACACTCTACGACAAAATTCCTGATACTCCTAGACTAGAATTTTCCATTCCACCCCCTCCTAAATCAAATAGGGACTCTCATGCTGGTGACAGCGTGATCGGTGCCTCAAGCACGCAAACTGTAAGGGTTCCATTTGGTAAATCTCTTGTTGTTTCTAATTAGAATGCAAATGACAAACCTCTTGCCTCGAAGATTAATGTCGTGTCATCTAACAAGGGAAAGAATCCAAAGGAACCAGGGGGCAAGAATAAAGGGAAAAATAATAAGAAGAAACAGGAGAATTCAACTTCCAAAACCAAAGAAACCTCCTCGTTTTCCATTACATATGTAACGAGGAGCATTATATGAGAGAGTGTCCAAATCGAGTTGAGGTTGCAAAATTTCTAAAGACTTCAAATACCTCAGCAGTGTTGACTGATCCATTTCCAAACCCATAAACTAATCTAGTTTCTATCGATAATGCTTCCACATCCCAAGTGCTTATGCTATCCAACTCAAAAAAGTAAAATGATGCTTTGATATCAACAAGGAATAAAGATTATGGGAACCCATCATTGTCAAACAACCAGGCTACAGATCAACCTAGTGGTTTGACAATGACTTCACAAGAAGCTGTTCCACCCATTATTCCTGAATTAACGATAAAGCTTCCAAAGGGAGTTGTACATAAATCGACATTTAATCCTCATGCTCGAGCTACTCAGAATTATAATATAGTGGAGGATATGGCTCAATTTCCATCCGCTATGTTCACACTTGAGGTATTGCAAAATTGTCCCTCCCAAAAACAGGCTTTGTTATTAGCAATAGGTGGGATTGATCCAGCGGATTCCAATCTTGTGGCCTTTAATCATAAAGGATATACACCTCAGTTACCGGCCCAACTTGCTTTCCTTATACAGGTAAAAGACCTCAATAAAACTGTTCATCGAACTATCATTGATGAGGGGGCATCTACCTGTATTATGTCAATGAGTTGCTGGAAAACTCTTGGTTCACCACCCTTGTCGTGATCATCAACAAAATTAAAAGAATTAGATGGAAGAACATACACTCCATATGGGATTTTAAGTGGCTTGCAAGTTGAACTGGGGGGCAAGACGGTAGAAATTAAAGTCGAGATCATTGATGGAAACCTTGATTACAATATTCTACTAGGAAGGCCCTGGATTTATGTTATGGCTTCCATTGTGTCTACATATTTTAGAAAGATTGCATTTCCCTTCCAAGGTGGAATAACAATCATTGAACAACTAGCCTCTTTTCCCAACAGTTCACAAGCTACTGGAAGCATTCCATTGATCCATGCAAATTCGGTTGGTTCCATTGCCTTTCTCTTATCTATTATACATAGAAGAAATCATGAGTTGCTTTAAACTGTTGTTTATAGGGTAGGTTCCAAACCTAGAGGGCTAGTCGTTCGAAAAGACACTAGTTTTCCCAGAAATGGGGGGGGGAGAGTGGTTATTGGTTTCACTCGAGGGGGTTCCAAAACGTTGTGGAGTTGACACGTAAGGGGGGGTGCGTTTGGTATACCTCCCATTTCAAACCCCCCCCCGCTGATGGTAAAGCTCAGATGGTGATGGGGGGTCGAAATATGATGTGGGTCATCTATTGTTGGAATATGGGTGGAGATGGAGTGTGATATGGCAAGGGATTAATTGTGATGTGACGGGATATCTGGTGGGGTCAGTGGAAATTAATATACCGCATAATAGGGGTGTAACGATTTAGGGATAAGTGGGTGAAGGGAATTATGAGTGGAGGGGATAATTATTTTGGAGTTTATACTTAGGGATATGATTAATATCAAATAATTGATATATAAACCTTAGAGTAGAGCCTTTATTCCTCTGCCTTTTGTTCTACACATGAAAACACATTTGATGTTTTTTTGTGGCACATTTAGACTAGTAACCCGTGCATTTATAAAAACATGAAACGAAGCCTTTCTTTTCATTTTTCTTCCCTAGCATTTATTTTCCTTTTGCCTTCTTTATTTAGGGCAGCTACCACCTAACATTTTATTGATATGGATGCCTATAAAACATTAAATTTGCCTAACATTTTAACTTTTCTTTCTTCGCATCCATATCCTAACTTAACATTTTTTTTTTTGACTAATATGCTAACTTATCAAAACCAAATGATGTTACAACATCGGCTCCAGCTAGGGACTGCTTCCCCCTTTGGGATGCAGAGAACAAGCATATCCAAATTCCTTCTCCTTGGGATATGGAGTCTTTGATGAAACAAATACTCACTTGCAATTTTTTTCAGAAATTAAATAAACTCTCTGGATATTTACAGATGATAAATGAATGGAAAATCAATACTGAATGTAATGTTTCAAGTATCTCCCATTGACTGGCAATGAGGAATACTCTCCTTCCAGATTCTGTAGGATGAATGTATTGTTCCCTTTGACTTCTACAATGCTAAATGGACCAAACCAAAGGTTGTCAAATTTTGCATGCTTTCCTTTATATTCTCTTTGTGTATCCCATCTGAGCACTAAGTCACCCTTCTTGAAATTTCTTTCTCTAGCCTTTCTGTCAAATAGTTCTTTAATATTATTTTGGTATTTCCTTAGCTTGCATTGAATTTCATCCTTGTCTTCATTTACCTAAATAATTTGATTAATTATTCTTGAGAAATCATCTTTTTCTTCATAGGATTCCCGAAGGAATCTCATAACAGGTAAAGCTAAATGAGTAGGAAAAACTGCTTCCTTGCCATAAACTATTTGGAAAGGATACTTGCCAGTTGATCTCTTAGGAGAAACCCTGTTAGCCCAAATTGCATGGATTAGATGGCTATCCCAATTCTTTTTATGGTCTTCAAGAGTCTTCTTAATGACCTTGACTAAGCTCTTGTTGGAGGACTCTGCTAGCCCATTACCCTATGGATAGTATGGTGTAGAATGGTGTAAAAGGATTGAATACTTTTGACAGAATTCAATCATTTTAACACTGCTGAAAGTTGCTACATTATCTGTAACAATCTGTTGAGGACATCCAAATCTTGATAGGATGTTTTCTTCAAGAAATTTTATCACAACAGTATTAGTTTCATTTTTAACTGGTATGGCTTCTACCCACTTGGTGAAATAGTCTGTAGCAGTTAAAATTCGTCTGTGTTGATTACTGGAATCTGGATCAATTTCCCCTATAAAATCCAACCCCCATTGTAGGAAAGGAGCATGGATAGATACTGGGACCAAAGGAAGTGATGATAGTTTCTATTTTCCTATAAATAATTAGCATGGTTTTCAACTTATTACTCTTGCTCCAAATTCTTTAACAAGAGTGGGCCGATAGAAACCTGGTTTTAAAATTTTGTAGGCTGTTGCTCTCCACACATAGTGTCCACCACAAAACCCTACATGGAACAGATCTATAATTCCCTCTGTTTCATTTCCAGTTAAGCACAAAAGAAGGATATTAAGAGAGTTTTTCCAGTATAGATTGGTATTGATAATGTAGTATTTCACTGCTTTAAGATTTATGGATTTGCACTGCTTCAAGTTAACATCAGTTGGGCATTGAAAATCTCTAAGAAACTGCACACTATCAGAATACCAATTAGAGAGTAGATATTCCTTATCTATGTGAAAAAGGATGGCTTGATCTAAAGAAAGAGGTTGTTGTGGATTCTCCCCTTCTCGAAGAGGAGGTCATTGTGGATTCTCCTCTGATATCAGGGAAGGTTCTTGTGGATTCTCCCTAGATGACATTTCAGAAACCAGATTAATTCCCAATACTTTGCAATTGGATTCATCTAGAAATTTCACCAGGCCTTAGCCTTTCACTAGCTTTGTGGTCTTAACTTCAAGGTCAAATTCAAGGATTTTAGCAATCGACCTCCCTCTTCTTCCATCAGTATCAGGCTTAGTCAAAACAACTTTAACAACATGATTAGGGACATAAGTTGTAATGTGTGAATGTAGGATATAGGTTCTAAAGGCCTTGAGGGCTTGAATAAATGCATAAGCTTGTTTTTCAATAATATCATACCTAAATTCAGCGTCCCTCATAACTTTGGAAAAGAAGGCTATAGGCTAGTCATCACCATTTGTGTTCTTCTGTAAAAGTACAACAGCTTAGGTTGTCTCGGATGAAAAAGAAAATATGCTAAAAGGTGAAGAATAATTAGGGCTATCTAATGCAAGGACCTCAGATATGGCCTTTTTTATCTAATCAAAAGCATATCTAGTAGGGACTATCCATTTCACTTCATTTTTTTCTTAACCATATATGTTATATCCTTAACTATCTTAGCATAATTTATGATGAACCTTCTAAGAAAATTGATCTTTCCAAGGAAGGTTTGTATCTCTTTCTTATTCGTTGATAGAGATAGGGTGTTGAATAGCTGAAACTCTCTTTGGGTCAATTATAACTCCCTCCTTGGAGATTATATGCCCTAGTACTTTTCCTTCCTCGATAGCAAACAAATATTTCTTCGGATTGATGGATATGCCAAATTTCCTATACCTGTGAAAAACATTTCTCAAGTGTTTTAAATGATTTTCATCAGAATCAGAGAAAACAGTTAAATTATCTAAATAAATGACAATAAATTTAGATTTTTTACATACAAATGCTAGGTCCATGGCTCTCTAGAAAGTGGCTCTAACATTGGTTAACCCAAATGGCATTCTGGCATACATGAACGTACCCCAAGGAGTGGTGAAGGTAGCTTTGTCTTGGTCATCTTGACTTACCACGATCTGGTTATAACTAGAAAATTCATCTAACATTGAAATCCTATTTTCACTTGAAACTTTCTGAAGTATATGGTCCATTTTCGGCAATGGATAGTTATCCTTTAAAGATGATTTGTTCAGATTTCAGAAGTCTACACGTAGTTTGATATCACTATTTTTATTTCTGACGAGAACTAGGTTGGCTACCTGTTGATGCCCCGAAAATCGGGTCTACAACAAGGGGGATACCCACCCAGTCTGGAACTTTCTTAGCAGCTCCTTTTCTGTTTGGTAAAGTGGGTCCGACTAGGGATATGGGACCAGTTTCCCAATATGTGTGTGTGTGTGTGTGTTGAGAATTGATATTTCTTTCATAATGATTCCTAAGTAAAATGCTTTTATTCTAAATCTAATCTAACAACATGCAATTGTAATCTAATAAACAGAAATATCTAATTCTAAACTAACCCGGATGTAATCTTTCCGTTATGCAATATAAAATGATTTTAAGCAACAGTTGGTAATAAAGATCATTAAACTGCTATGAGAAAAGAATTCAATAAAGATAAACCATTTCATATAAAAAGTTAGATGAAACAGTTGTGAAAAACATATCGCATCGTAAGCTACTCATATATTAAGCATAAATAAATAGCTATCACAGTACAAAAGTGCCAAATGATAACTCAAGCATTTAAGCATTCATATATAAATAAATGAACATGAATATCGCCATAACACAAAAGCAGAAACAGTTAGGAGATAAAAGTACCATTTATAACTAGTTCTACTCATGGGCTCCAACAATAATGATCTATCTCTTCTTAATCCAACATCCACTAAGAGTACAAAAGTGAAACATTAGTAGTAGATATTAAATGCAGATATCAATAAATCATGTTTCATTCATTCATCAAAACCTCCTCAGAGGGTGCAAAAGTGCATGTTCTGAGGACAAGATTTTGATAAATTTCTGGACCCTTCTCTAAATGCATGAGAAGGGTTTAAATACTACCAACTAATTCTAAAAATAATTTATTACAAAAATGTAGGATGCGGTTTAAATGACCGTCCTCATTTCAAGAAAAAATAAATCTAAATTAAAACTAAAACTAAATCTAAAACTAAAACTACTAACTAACTATTTATGTATCTATTCCTTGAAGTCACAAGCATTCAACATTTGCTTGAGGAGAGTTCGCTGGCCGACTTCCTATTTTAGCTGTCCTGTGAAAACAGAATTGGTAAGAGCTAGTGCCATCTTCTCGACAGAATTAATGACACATTTGAGAGTCATGCACTGGCTGTGTGGTTTTACCAAGTACACTCGGTAAGAATCCCAATTCAACTTGGTTAACCTTTGGATTGATTTTGCCTTTCTTGAGCCTTCTGTCTCTAGCTTGTTTGTAGATGATGTACATTTGGTAGATATTTACATACCACTTGATGATATACCTGATAAATATCACTGGTTTTGAGTTCTAGTTTTACTTTCCGTCTTTAGCACTTTTTCCTACAAATTTTCGATTTTATAGGCGACTAAGCAATTTGAGGCTTTCCATCTCGAGGGGCTTTTCCTGGCGATGTACGATTAGGCGCTAATCGCACATCGGAAACTGCCTCCGTTTCTTGATCTGGGCTTCCCTGGTGCGATTTTTGCCTCTTGCGTGCTTTTTGTTAGAGGATATAAAGCTTAAATTTTGTGGAAAGAATGACTTATACGTTTTTGGTTCTGAGCTTTAAATTCTCTATACGTGATATCAACATTATTTAGTACTTATTTAACCATGTCTGTCTACGGGAGAATTTTGGGCCTCACTGTTATCCTGTGCAAGAATGAACATGCTAGATCTGTAATAGACGCCTTAGAAGACATGTGTGAGCCTGCAGTGACCGTAACCTCCATTACCTTCGGATCTTCTTCCTCAAGTAAACTATACATGCCTTCCCAAGTAGTAATACCGGCGTATTTGTTACAGGTGGTGTCTATGTACAAGGGAGTCATTTCTTTATCTTCAGAACTGGGAGCTTTACCCTTCTTTCCCATAATATCTTGAACTTTGCTCTGTATACTTCTCAGCTCTTCACTCCTGCAGTTTACAAATGAGGTGAGAACGATGATAAGAAAAGGTGATGGGAAAGCTTTAAATGCGTAAAACATATAAAATATATCACCTTACGTGAACTGGCTCCTTGATAAGATAAAAATCATATTTTATTAATGATTGCAAACTAACTTATTGATTAACATTAATGTGCATAACTAGGCCTATGTTTATGGAAAAAACATTTTTGAACAACGAGCTTTGCAGATTTTCAATAAGGAGATTTTGTGATTTGCTTTGCAATATTGCAATATCGCAGTATCGCATATCGCAATGTCCCAATATCGCAATATCTCCATATTGCAAATCGCAGTTCCTTTACGTGTGGCAAACATCCGTCATTGTGTCTTCTGTGACATGCAATTCGCGAGATGTGCCATCGCATATCGGAATTTTAAGGCACCTCAACTTAGGTGATGTCTAAGGCATGCGATGCGATGAGGGTTTTTCAATGCATGATTTCGCATCGCAATTTCGCATTTTTAGAATTCCGCTTGTGGAAAGGTATCCATTACCCTTTTCACGATGTGACATGTTTTAAGGAGTGATTTTATTCTAACTTATCATAAAACTTAAGTCTTTTTAGATTTTTGAGGGTATTCTCCTAAGTTTATGATAGTAAGTTTTATTGAAAATGGAAATACAAGCATTAATTGATTTTTTTAATTTTTGAATAAGGATCCCCACTTATTTAGTATTAGTGATAAAACTAAATAAGAAGGGGGGTTGTTGCTGGCCACAAAAATTGGCGATTCACTTGGAAGAACCAGTTATCTCTGCTTTTCTTTTGAATTTCCTAAACTTTCAGAACATAATTTTTTTTAGAAAATCAAACTTTATTATAGAATGATAAAATGCATTATGCTTTTTAGCCATGAATGATAGTTTGTTTCTTCTATGTGATCTTTGTTTATTTACTTCCTAGAGCCGGTTATTGTATCTACGTCAGTCACTACTTGGATTATAAAGATAAAAACAAAGCCTTCTTTGTAAATCAGTTTTAAATATGCTCATAGGTAGAGCCACTACTGCCAGCAGGCGTTTATAGCCTTGACAAGGTTACCTGTTACCCAGCAATGATCCTATATCCCACTTCGAGAAATATACAATTTTCAAAGAGAAATCCATATCTACACTTATTTCTTTCATTTTCTTTTAATCCTTAAAGAACAATGCCTTGGTTTGATAGCCAAATTATGACAGTGCCACTCACTTGATTTATAGCTTTGTTGAACAAGTTGGCTTGTGATGAGACCCCTTGTCTTTTGATTACAACAATCTTGAGTCATTGCCCTGTTGTGGTATGCAGTTTTGGCAAAGTCAGCAAACTATAATATCTATGATCATGACAAGTCGGCTCGTGATGAGACCTCTTATTCTTTAAGTTTAGTGTGTATCATTGGATTATTCCCTGAAGCTTGTAATTCCTTAGGTGGGGAGGAAGTCATTGTTTCCTTAAGAATAGCTCTGGATGACAATGGTAGAGTTTTTGGAAAGAGCTTTTCTACAGAGAATCTTTGTTTTGTTATTGATGCCTTTCATTTGACTGATATAAAACAAATTCCCACTAAACGTTGCTTTTTATCAAAATTTACAAGGTTGAAACTAGTATCATATTTAGGCTTATAACTCTTTGACTGTATCTTTCAATAATAATGACTAACTTTCTAAATTATTTCTATTTATACTAGTGGAAAAAACAAAATCTAAAAGAAATACTTGTCCTTACGTGAATTCCAAATGTAACCGTTTACAACTGGTTTTATTATGAAAATAAAGAAAAACTAATCTACAAAATAGAAGAATGATCTCCTATGGAAAGTATTTTTTGAGGATCTGCCCATTAACAGGTAAATATTCTCTTTTTCCTGTTAAATCCTGTAACATAAAGGTAGATGGGCCTATGATTTCTGCGATTTGGAAAGGGCCAAGCCACATTCGTTGAAAGTTCATATGTTTCCCCTTTTCCTCTTGAGCCTTGTCCCATTTTAAAACTAGATCCCCTATCTAAAAGTCTTTTCTGGACATCATGTTTGAGTCAAAAGAAGCTTTTACTAATGCTTGGTGATGAGCATGAGTTGTTTTAGCCTGCTCTCTTTGCTCTTCTAGCTTAAGGATTTGTAACTGCCTTAGTTGTAAGGAAGAAGTTGGTGTTTCATCAATATATTGAACTAAGGCCAAAGAGGGAATTTCTAGATGAGTTGGAAGAACCACTTCTTCCCCATAAACTAAATTAAAGGGAGAAGTGCTAATAGAGGCTTTTTGCGTTATTCGGTCTACCCATAAAGCATATATTAAAAACTTGTGCCAATTCTTATGATTCTGGTCAATGGTTTGCTTAATGATCCTTGTCAAATTTTTATTTGTAGATTCAGCTAACCCATTCCCTTGTGGGTAATAATTGGCAGAGTATTTAAGCTTAAAACCTCTTTTGAGTGCAAATTCAATCATAACATTGCTTGAAAAATACGATGCATTATCAAACATTAAAGCAGAGGGTAAACCAAACCTGGTGATTATGAACTGATCTATAAAATAAATGATGTGTTCGGCATTAGCTGTCTTGAGAGGAACTGCTTCTACCCATTTAGTAAAATAATCTGTAGCTGTAAGGATATACCTATGCTGTTTAGAAGAGTGAGGAATGATCTCACCTATTATATCCAATCCCCATTGATCAAAAGGTTGTTCAATGATGACTGGCTGCAAAGGTAATGATGGCTTCTTTTGTCTCCGAGCAGCAGTTTGACAAACTTGACATTTCCTTACGTAGCTATGCATGTCTTTGAATAATGTGGGCTAGTAATAACCTGTGCGGAGGATTTTATGTGCAGTAGCATCTCCAGCATAATGTCCACCCGTTGGTCCATCGTGAAGTTCCTGCAACACCTTTTCAGCTTCAGATTTCTCAAGACATATAAGTAGAACAGAATCATAATTCATCCTAAGAAGTACATTTTTCACGAGCTGATATTGCTTAGCCTTCAACCTTAAAGCTCTTTTCTTTGTATAATCAAGGTTTGAAGGGGCATATCCATTCTTTAGATAAAATATGATATCAGCGTATAATGAATCAACATCGTTTAGGCTTACCTCGTACATTTGTATCTCTGTAGATGATATTTTGGAAATAAGCGATGCTCCAGCCAGCATTTTGCAAAAGCCTTGACCTTTAACAATATTTGCTGGTTTAATCTCAACGTCATATTCTTGTAATGCGGTAACCCAATTGGCTCTTTTCTCATCCACATCTTTCTGTACTAAAAGATTTCTTACCATTGGAAACAGTACTATGATCTTTGTATGGGTTTTAAGTAGAAAGGGTCTGAAACATTTTATCGCTTTGAAAACAAAAAATGCTTGTTTCTCTACGTCTAAATAATTTAACTCAGACCCTTGTAGATTTTAACTAAGAAAAGAAATTGGGGCTTTTTCTTTGTCTTGATTTGCTTGAGTGAGTATCGCAGCATATGATCTATCAGATGCAAATGTATATAAAATAAAAGGATCGGAAAAATTGGGAGTTGCTAAAGATGGAGCTTTAACAATCGCTTGTTTAATTAAATTTAATGCTTCATATTCATCTTGGTCCCATTTGAAGATTGAGTTCTTTTTAATTATTGCCTGTAAAGGAGAAATGATTCTTGAAAAATATGGAACAAATCTCTTTACAAAGTCAATCTGGCCAAGGAAAGATTGCATAGTTTTCTTGTTGTGAGGCAAAGGTATTTCAGAAATCTCCTTGATTTTGTCAGGATCAATATGGATTCTAGATTGACACTATGAATCCAAGAAGTTTTCCTTCACTTAATGGAAAAAAGGACTTTTTTGGGTTAAGTGAAATTTCATACCTTTGACACCGTTGGAAGATCTATTTTAAATCTCTGAGATGATTGACTCGCTTCTTGGAATACACAGTTATATCATCCATGCAGATTTCTATCGATTTGTTTACTAGCCCCTTAAATGGGATTTCCATGGCTCTTTGGAATGTAGCGCCAGCATTGATCAGACCAAAAGGCATCTTTTGATAGGCATAAGTACCCCATTTGGTTCTGAATGTGGTCTTTAATTAATCATTGGGATGGACCAAAACTTGGTTATAGCCGGAGAAACCATCCAAGAAGGACATTAATTCTGATCTTGCAACTACCTGCAATATTTTCTCCATAGGAGGCAAAGGAAAATTATATTTTTGGCAGGATTTGTTCAAATTTTGAAAGTCAATGCAAATTCTAATGTCTCCGTTCTTCTTTCTAATGGGAACCATATCGGAAACCCATTGAGAATGTCATACAAGAAAAATGATTTTGGCTTTCAATAGCTTATTAAGCTCATATTTGATCTAGTTTTCTAAATTAGGATGGATCTTTCTCAGTTTCTGCTGGAAAGGTTTTTCATCGTTTATCATTGGGATAATATGTTGGATGATAGAAGTGTCATAAGTCTTAAGTTCATCGTAGTTCCAAGCAAAGACACTTTTGTATTGTTTCGAGAGATGAACATAAGCTAGTTTTTCTTCAGGAGCTAGGTCAAGGCCTAGGTTGATATTCTGTGGCTTGGTATCAATTCCTAGATTTACTAATTCATAGTTCAGAGTTGAACTTTGAAGCTTTGAATTGGTAGATCTTTTGAATCAATCTTTTAAATCATATATCTTCTAATTTGACTACTGATTTTGGCATAGCATTATTAGTGCTACTTGTTGCAATTGTCTATCATGTTGGTCCTCATCAATAATCTGATTAGTATAAGATCCCTCAGAGGTGAGGAAGCTTACAATATCATGATCATCGTTGAAAATTATCCAATTTGTAATGTTATCAAGAATCGAGGGTCTAAAGATTAATTCAATTGAAAATCTATCGGGGCTTAAGTCTTCTAAGGGAATGAGCTTGGAAGCTACGTTTGCCAAGAGGTCAGCATTAGCATTCTGGATTCTAGGAATTGATGAAATATTTAATGCTATAAAATGTTCATTCAAATCTTGTACTAAAGATTGGTAATGCTTTAAATGACCTGATAGACAATGCATAGTATTCTGTACCTGTCTGATAACAATTTTAGAATCTCCGAAGACTTGTAGATATTTGATGTCTAATCTGATTGCTTTGTATAATCCTTGGACTAAAGCCTCGTATTCTACAGTATTATTGGGCAGAGGTGCAACTTGTACTACATGCAATTCTTTCAAAAGGAGCTTTTGTTGATGTTTTAACCTGCTCAATTCATAAAAAGTGATGTTAGCCCTAGTCTTCTTCATGTCTTCTATGATATTATACTCCATTTCATATGAAACAATCAATGTTTTAGATGGAGTTAGTGAATCTGTTTGGACTGGGCTTGTTTGAGTCACTTTGGATGTCGTTTTCTTGGCTGCAACTTTATCCTTAGGCATTGAGCTTCCACTCTTTGGCTTAGGAGTAGATTTAGGAGGATCAAGTTGATTTCTACTTCGAGTACTAACTAGCGATGCCTCTTGATCCTCTTCATAGGGGAGGATGAAATCCCACATACCTTGTACCTCTACAACTTATTCTTCATCAGTAGGTATGTTGGTAGTAATTTCCTCTTCTTCTTCTTCTGATTCAACATTTGTAATAGCATTAGGAGGCTTTGAATCAGTCGAGGGATTTCTTCTATAAGGCTTGTAAGGCTTTTTAGAAGAAGTCTCTGCTACTTGTTTTTTTATGTCTGTTAAATACACATGGACATCAAAACTAGTATGAAAGATAAATCAGTGAGTTCATATTTTTTATTAACATAAGATACACATTTATAGTACAATAGGTGACTCTTGGGATTCAAATCCCAAGGTCTCTTGGACTGCTTTTGTCCATTCGAATTCCACACTAACCCTTTAGGATTAGGTGTCCAACATTCCCCCCCTTAATCCGAAGGGTTATGTATGAGTCCAAGAAGAGAGCTGTAATACAAATTGTGCAAAAAATGCATGGCAGCACTAGGCTGAATGTGCTCTATGAAATGTTGGTAAAAAAGGGCGGTGGTTTAAGGATGACCACCAACACTGGAATTCTTAGTGCAGTTCCCGGAACTCTTCCAAAACTGGCAAGAAACTGAAGTTTTCTGCTAGAGGAAGTGATCCTATTGTTTTAAAGAGGGAAACCTTCAACCATGAAAGGGAGGTCTCACCCCGCATAAAAGGTAAAACTTCAACCTGAAAAGGGAAGTCTCAACCTGTGATGGTTTAAGGATAACCAACAACTCTGGAATGCTTAATGCAATTCCTGAACTCTTCCAAAGCTGGCAAGAAGCTGGAGTCTTCTGCTAGAGGAAGTGTTCTCAATCTGTGTTCACGGGCATCTTTGTCTCTGGCTGCAACTCTGAAACTGGTGTGGCAGGTTGTGGCTCAGGCTCGCTTGATGTGGCTTTGAAGCTTGTAGATGACCATCATTTCCCCCCTGTCAGGTACAAGGTGAGAAGATGGAGAAAACTCAACTGCAAGACTGTTCAATACTCTGGAACAAGTTCTGACATGTGTTTGGAATATCTTCTTGGCTGTTGATGCCCATTGCCAAGAAACAATCCATCCAAGATGAATATTTGTTCTTGCAGGACGTTTGTTTCTGAAGCATCTGTGTGAAGAATGACTGGTTTTATGACAGTGCTTACATGGATGAAGATCGAAACAATGATCTTTCAAATGGCCAACTCGGTCACAGTGTTGGCATTTCACAATCTGTTGTTGTTGTTGTTGTGGAAGAGGGGCAGAGTCTGGAACAGCTGAAGCTGAACTGTCATGAGGAGCAGGTGAACTGTCATGAATGAATCCAGCACTTTGAAACTGAATGGGCTTGGCATAGTCTGGAATATGAAAGGACAAGTCCTTGTCATATCCAAGAACAGTTCTGTGCTTGTTGTGGACAAGCTGTTCCCAAGGTCTGATGATGGGCTTGGGAAGTGCAGACTGAACCTTTGCATCTGCATGTAACTTTGCTGCTTTATCGGAATGAACTGTAACATTATTGGCTTGCTGTTTATGGGAGTCTGCTTCATTGTTCTGAACAGAAACAAGTTCAGAATGATGACTCCATTTGTGTAATTCTTCCTGCTGTAGCTTTGTCTCAAGCTGCAAAAACTCTATCTTTTCTTGTGCATATTGCAGACATGTTTGAATGTCTGAAAGAGAGGCTTTGTTAATTTTGACTGTGCTGTTAGCAGTGGACATGATTAGAGTTCTCAATAATTCTAATATTCTTTCAAGCTTAGCCATTTTTCTATTCCTTAAAAGTCTCCAAATCTCACAGAAAAATGTAAGCTGCTAAATATCTTCAAGTTGCACAAGAGAGCCCTATAGCTTAAAGGGAAAAAATCAACCAGAGATATCTTGAAATTGTCAAAATTATACAAATATCACCAGACTTTTTGTTCTTTAAATTCTGTAGAAATGAGAGGCTCAAAGTCCTTCGAACACAGATACAATAGATATGTTGCTCAACTGAAACAACCACAGAAAATACAAGTTTGTAGCCTTGGGGCTAGATCATTCTTTATGGAAGTCACTGTAGAAAATACAAAGTTGGCCTATGCAGGTCACGAACCAACTTTAGACAGATTGCTTTAGGTCTGGAACCAACTGTCTTCTCAAATTAAAGCAACTTGGACTTGTGCAAAATACAAAGCATTCGACTTTCCAACAATTCAACTTAGTGCAGGGGTTTCACATTTACAAAACATAGTCTCCTGGTCAAATGGATAATCTCCAATATACAGGTCAAACAAAGAACGACAAAGAGCAATATACAGCTGGTGCTTTGATTGCCTTTCCTCTCAATCAAAACTTGGTATATTCTTTACTGAGAATCCAGCATTTGAAATATGGTCACGCGTCCTGGCAACCAGTATAAAAAAACGTTGCACCCCAACCAGATTTCGGGAGAATTAGATGCTGACTCTCGATTGAAGTTTCTTTTGATAATTGCATCTTTTAAAGGTTACGCGCTTAACATGGCGACCCGGCTAATGTATTTGATAATAAATGTTAAGATTCACCTTTCACCAGCTTCCCGAACTCAGGCTTATATGTAGATGAGAACAGTCTCAAGCAAAACTGTAAAATTGGACTTTTTCTACCGTCAATATCACAAGAGGATTTGTGGGACATTACTGCGCAGAGACATTTTCCTGCTAAAAATCAATGCGGCAAATGCTTTTAATTTCTATGCAAACTCTTTGTTGTTGTAACTAAAGTTCAAATCAAAAGACTCGAACCCTTATCTGGTCATGCCCTTGTCTTCTTTCGAAGAGGAAACAATTTGCCTTGCAGAAGGAGATTGGGCATCATCGTGCATATTCAGATATGCAAGTCTTTATTTAACCACCATTCTTATGTTTATATCAGTTCTATCAAATCTACCATTGCATAGGAAAAATTACACGGACAATCTCAATATAAACAACGAGTTAATAATATATCACTCAACATAACACTTATCTGGTTGATTCCGATGATACAAGTTTACCCGGAATATCAAAATCAAATACTAGACCTGGACATTTTTTTTTTTTCAGCTTCAGGAGTAGCTTCCGAGCTAGCTGGCTTTGATAAATCTGTCATCGGACGCTCACTTTCTTTTTTTTTTACTTCTGTCTCAAACTCTTTAGCTGCCTCTTGAAAGCCCCCTTTTTTTTTTTTAATTTCTGGAAGCTTCTTCGGCCCGAATATGAGGGCTGCCACTCCCAATGGACAGGGTTTCAGAAAGAAGAGCGCCCCTTTGATACCATGTCCTTCAATAAAACGCAGTCAACCATTACACAGTAAAAAACGCAGTTCCACGGTGAAACAAGAAAATGGCTTTCACTGGAGATGCTCTTTTAATACGTGGCTGTGGTCGCACTGATTTTCAGGGAGGAAGAGCGGAACAACTTTACAAATCTGTGCACTCAAAGATTTTGACATTGCCAAAGGACATATTGCTGTTTCCTGCTCATGATTATAAGGGCCATACAGTCACGACTGTAGAGGAAGAATCGTTCTATAATCCTCGGCTTTCAAAGGATATTATGTCAGGCCAGCAAATATGGTGTGTGGTATTCAAGATGCAGTGAAAGTGTCAAGTGGAAAGTTCTTTTCCGCTACTATTCAGAAATCGACAGACACTAAGACGTGATTAATCCAAATGGACGTGAGGCTTCAACGCATCAAGGTAATGGAGCAGAAACGCAGCGTTCCAGGGAATACAGTCAATATCAAAACGCATACCAATTATTCATGGTCTGAGGGGGCAGTACTCATGGTCTGAGGGCGCAGTCTCCAGAGGCGCAGTCTCTGGCAGTCAGAGAGCAGTGCAGATATAAGGGCAGCGCAAACGCTTCAAAATGACAGCGCTATTCACAATTATTATTTTTTTTTATTAATGTACAGCGCTCAGACAGGACATGTGGAGCAGGCCAGCATTCAGAAATAAAACGCATATGACAGACAGGCGTTACAAAGGCAGCGCTGGTGCGCCAGAGAAAAGGAGTTACGACTATTCTGAGGACTGGGACCTGTGCTCAAGTCAGAATGACAAAGGCTAGTGCTCAGACCAGTTGCACAAAACTACACAGGCAACACATCATGGCTCTGATACCATGTTAAATACACATGGACATCAAAACTAGTATGAAAGATAAATCAGTGAGTTCATATTTTTTATTAACATAAGATACACATTTATAGTACAATAGGTGACTCTTGGGATTCAAATCCCAAGGTCTCTTGGACTGCTTTTGTCCATTCGAATTCCACACTAACCCTTTAGGATTAGGTGTCCAACAATGTCAACCATTTTGCTAGACATGGTTTTCAAAACTTTTTGCAATCCTTATAAATCAAATGGGTCTTTGGGCTGTTTTTTCTTTGGATCTTCTTTGAAAGAAACCTTTTTAGATTTACGTTCTTCAACGAAGTTTTTCTTTTCTAGAGCTATGATATGTTTCTCTACCACTATTGCTTCCTTCATATTGTCAGCTAAAGTTGTTTTGTTAGCTTTATCAATGAAGATTGCTATGTTTGATGGTAAAGAAGAGATGTACCATTCACTTCGCACTTCTTCGCTAAGTTTAGAACCAAAAGGAATTTTGTTCAACAATTTATTAAAACGCGAGTTAAAATCTTTGATAGGTTCCTTTGACTCAACCCTAAGGTTAGACAGGTCATTAATTAATGTTGCAGTGGACTTGTCATCACCAAAATTAGTCAAGAATTATTCTTGGAAGATCTCCCAACTAGTAATAGACCCGGATGGTAATGAGAAATACCATGATCCAGCTACTCCTTAAAACGTGTAAGGGAAAAGCCGAACAACAATGTCTTCATTAGTGACCCCATTGAGATTTATGGATAAATAAAATTATTTATGTGTTCTTCTGCTAGCATGCCTGCTTCAGGATTAAACTTAGGCAACCATTTTTCAGGATAGGCCGGTATTTGACTCAAGGGAGTAGGCATTAAGACTGCCCTTGGGTTATTCCATGAAATTTGGGCCATCGTTGAACTTCTAATAGACGAAAGTGCAGAAGATGATCCCTTTGGTTGGGAAGATGAGGATATTACAGTTCTAGATGTTTGAGAAGGAGATGTTGAGGTTCCAGTGGTTTGATGGATGATGATTTGAAGTGGAGGAGTGGATGGTTGACTTCGCACTGGGGAAGTTGAGATGGATGATGATGACGACAGAGTCTCACTATCAGACCCTTTCGGTGATTTCCTTTCTCTCTTCCTTGTAGGTAGAGGTAACTCGGTTGGCCCAATGCCAAATTTTTCACTCTTTAATCTAGTGAGAGGATGAGCAGGATTATATTGCGAAGTCACACTGCCTTGAGATTATCAAATATTTGAGGAGATATTGAAAATCACTGAAGTTTATGAATTAAATGTTCAACTTCAGGAGGTTCAATAGTAGATTTCTCTGAAATGTCAAGGTTTGTGGCAGTGGTTGTTGTTCTTTCAACTTCTTGCTCGAGATTTAAAGATTCTAAGTGTGATGGAGAAGTAGAGGGAGATGGTGAGGGTGATTTACTCTCATAACGGTATTTAGATTTAGACTTACTTTCCATTCATAGTTCAGGGCCCTCCTTCTAGCGCCAGATATGTTGATGCCCCAAAAATCAGGTCTACAACGAAGGGGATACCCACCCGGTCCAGACCTTGGTTAGCAACTCCTTTTCCATTTGGTATAGTGGGTCCGACTGGGGATGTGGGACCAGTTTCCCAATGTGTGTGTGTGTGTGTTGAGAATTGATATTTCTTTCCTAATGATTCCTAAATAAAATGCTTTTTATTCTAAATCTAATCTAACAACATGCAATTAAAATCTAATAAACAAAAATATCTAATTCTAAACTAACCTGGGATTTAATATTTCCATTATGCGATCTAAAATGATTTCAAACAACAGTTGGTAATAAAGATCATTCAACTGCTAAGAGAAAAAAATTCAATAGAGATAAACCATTTCATATAAAAAGTTAGACGAAACAGTTGTGGAAAACATATCGCATAGTAAGCTAATCATATATTAAGCATAAATAAATAGTTATCACTATAAAGAAGTGCCAAATGATAACTCAAGAATTTAATCATTCATATATAAATAACTGAACATGAATATCACCATAACACATAAGCAGAAACAGTTAAGAGATAAAATTAACATTTATAACTAGTTCTACTCATGGGCTCTAGCAATAATGATCTATTTCTTCTTAATCCAACATCCACTAAGAGTACATAACTGCAACATCAGTAGTAGATATTAAACGCGGATATTAATAAATCATGTTCCGTTAATTCATCAAAACCTCCTCAAAGGGTGCAAAAGTGCATGTTCTGAGGACAAGTTTTTGATAAATTTCTGGACCCTTCTCTAAATGCATGAGAAGGGTTTAAATGCTACTAAATAATTCTAAAAATAATTTATTACAAAAATGTAGGATGTGGTTTAAATGACCGTCCTCATTTTAGGAAAAAATAAAGAAAAATTAAAACTAAAACTGAATCTAAAACTAAAACTACTAACTAGCTATTTATGTATTTGTTCCTTGAAGTCGCAAGCGTTCAACATTTTCTTGAGGATAGTTGGCTGGCTGACTTCGGATTTTAGCTATCTTGTAAAAATGGAATCGGTAAGAGCTGGCACCATCATCTCGGCAGAATTGATGACACATTTGAGAGTCATGCACTGGCTGTGTGGTTTTACAAAGTATGCCTAGTAAGAATCCCAATTCAACTTGGTTAACCTTTGGATTGATTCTGCCTTTCCTTGAGCCTTCTGTCTCCAGCTTGTTTGTAGATGTTGTACATTTGGTAGATATTTACTTTACATCTTTAGCACTTTTTCCTACAAATTTCTAAGCTTACAGGCGACTGAGCAATTTGAGGCTTTCCATCTCGAGGGGTTTTGCCTGGCGATCAGAAAGTGCCTCCGTTTCTTGATTCGGGCTTCCCTGGTGCGATTTTCACCTCTTGCGTGCTTTTTGTTAGAGGATATAAAGCTTAAATTTTGTGGAAAGAATGACTTACACGTTTTTGGTTTTGAGCTTTAAATTATCTATACGTGATATCAACATTATTTAGTACTTATTTAACCATGTCTGTATACGGGAGAATTTTGGGCCTCGCCGCTATCCTGTGCAAGAATGAACATGATAGATCTGTAATAGATGCCTTAGAAGACCCGTGTGAGCCTGCAATGGCCGTAACCTCCATTACCTTGGGATCTTCTTCCTCAAGTAAACTATACATTCCTTCCCAAGTAGTAACACCGGCGTTTGTTACAGGTGGTATCTGTGTACAAGGGAGTCATCTCTTTATCTTCAGAACTGGGAGCTTTACCCTTCTTTCCCATAATATCTTGAACTTTACTCTGTATACTTCTCAGCTCTTCACTCCTGCAGTTTACAAGTGAGGTGAGAACGATGATAAGAAGAGGTGATGGGAAAGCTTTAAATGCGGAAAACATATAAAATATATCACCTTACGTGAACTAGCTCCTTGATAAGATCAAAACCATATTTTATTAATGATTGCCAACTAACTCATTGATTAACATTAATGTGCATAACTAGGCCTCATTTTGTGGAAAAAACATTTTTTAACAACGAGCCATGCAGATCTACGATAAGGCGATTTAGCGATTTTCTTCACAATATCACAATATCGCAGATCGTAATGTCGCAATATCGCAATATCACCATATCGCAAATCACAGTTGCTTTACGTGTGGCAAGCATCCGTCAATGTGTTTTCTACGACTTGTGATTCACGAGATGCGCCATCGCATATCGGCATTTTAAGGCATTCCAGCGTAGGTGATGTCTAAGGCATGCGATGCGATGAGGGTTTTTCGATGCGTGATTTCGCATCGCAATTTCACATTTTTAGAATTCTGCTTGTGGGAAGGTATCCATTACCCTTTTTGTGATGCGACATGTTTTAAGGAGTGATTTTATTCTAACTTATCATAAAACTTAAGCCTTTTTAGATTTTTTAGGGTATTCTCCTAAGTTTATGATAGTAAGTTTTATTAAAAACAGAAATACAAGAATTAATCAATTTTTTTTAATTTTTGAATAAGGCTCCCCACTTATTTAGTATTAGTGATAAAACTAAATAAGAAGGGGGGCTGTTGCTGGCCACAACACTACCCAATTAGAATAGATTAATGGTACTATGATATGAGCATCAAGCAACTTTTTAAGTTCTTTCTCAATGATTGGGAGTAGCATGGGATTGATTCTTCTTAGTTTTTGCTGAAAGGGTTTTGCTTCTGGTTTCAAAGGAATATTATGTTCAATCAAAGATGTGTCATAAGTTTTTAACTCATTATAAGACTAGGCAAAAACATCTTTGCAGTTTTTAAGAAGATTCAAGTATTTGGTTTTTACATCTGAAGGTAAGGTTGATGACAATTTGATATTTCTCACATCATCCACAGTCCCAATATTGCATTCTTTGATTTCTTCCTCAAGTGAGTGAAACAAGGGATTTTTAGAGACATCATTGTTATCAAATATTTTTTCCGATGGGACTAATCCTTCAGGAATAAAATTATTAGGTAATTGGATAATATCATGATCAAGAATTTTAGCACTGAATGAAGTTTATGGATTTTGTTGATTTAATTCTGGAATATCATTTTGATCTCCTTCAATTTGCATATTTGGGAATTCATCAATAACTTGAAGGAAAGATTTCACCTATTCATCATCTTCAAAAATTTTCCAGTGCTTAATGTTATCAGGAATTGATGGTTGATACTTGACTTGGATTTGGTATTCTAACGATACTGGTTCAGGGATTTTGAAAGATCTTGCTGAGACAACTAGTGAATCAGCATGCATGTTTTCATCTCTGGGAATAGTAGCTATGTTAAACCCTAGGAATAAATTTTCAATTGTGTCCCAAGCTTCATTTCTATAGGACCTAAGCCTTGGGTGTTTCGTTTGACACAGATTTCTAACTTGGTTTACTATAAGCTCAGAATCAAAAAATACACTCAAGTTTTGAACCTTTAAAGTCCTAGCTAACTCAATACCAAGAATAAAAGCCTCATACTCAGCCACATTATTAGTGACCTCAAATTCAAGTTTAATGACTCAGTTATGTTTTATTTATTTGGTGATATTATAACAATTCCTGCTCCTGTGCCTTCCTTTGAGCAAGAGCCATCAAAATAAAGTTTCTAGATATTTGATTCTACAACTTTAGGTTGGGAAACAATATTTTTAATGGCAAGTTGAGTATTTGATGAATTTTGTGAAGACAAGTGAAAGCAACCAAAATCTTGATCTATTGCATAGATAGGGTGGTTTTTTGCTTGATCAGACCTACAAAGAGTATGAAGGAATCTGACTTCCCTATATAACCTTAAATGCCCACCTCCATAAACTGGGATAGTAGCAAAAGACATGTCTATCTGAAGTGATCCTCCAAGTTTAGCACAACATGATATATATAGAATCATGCCAAACTTGGTAGGAATACCAGTGACAACTATGTCTTAAACTATACTTTTCACAGGTATTTGAGTTAAGGTCACAACTAGGTCTTTAATCAATCCTAGGCATGGGACTTTCTTTGAGTCAAAGGTGTAAAGGTGATGATAAGAACATGTGACTTTTAATTGAAGTTGGTCCATAATTACCTTCGACATAAGGTTATGAGAGGCTCTAGAATCTAGCATGTAGTTATACAAAAGAAAATCATGAGCTTTTGATGTTACATAAAATGGTGGAACAATTTCATCGATCATATCAAAACAAGGGACAAACACTACTAAGGGCTTCTCATCTTGCAGAATAATAGCATCTCCCTCAACATCTACACTAGAAAACTATATCCATTTAGACACTTGATTTTTATAACCATGATTTTTGGAAAGTTCAGCTAAAGATATAGGACCTTGATCCTTTCCAATTCCTTTTCAATATTAAAAGTTGTCAAAATAGTTTTGTTAGATGAAAGGGTTTTAGTGGATGACTCTGTAGTCTGAGGTGTTGGAGTTTGTGTTTGAATGGTTTTCATTGCAGATTTAATTATGGTGGTAGATTTTGGAGGTCTTTTAGGACCCAATCTAGGCCTTAGATCATACGTTTTATTCAATTCTACAATAAAAAATTCAGAGAATGCTAAGTATTTTTAAAGTTGAGCATCTCCTTATTCTTGTTCAAAATACTGAGGTGAAGGAATTACCGCCATTTGTACTAATGAAGAATCAATATTATTGATATATTTAGTGATTAAAGGGCCTGCATCTTGTGATTGTTGATCATCAATCAACAAAGGTGGTTGAATGTTTTGGTCAGAACCTGGTCTCTGAAGAATTTTCATTTGAGGAGTTCTTCTGAATTGAGTTTGAGCTTGAGGTCTGACAATAGTTTGCTTAATAGTTCTAGGTTGCGTTTCAATTTTGGAAATCATGTTAGAAAGGTTCCTGAGTAAAGATGTAATTTCATCAATTTTCTAATCTTCGAGTTTAGATTTAGAAGATGAAGAGTCATCAATCTTAGCTTTCAGTTTTCTTTCTTCTTTTTTTGCTTTAGCTTTGAGTTTTCTAGAAGCTGACCTATTGGCTTCTACCTCTATATCATTTTTCTGCATGTCTTCTAATGTATTAGAAACCCTTTCCATTAGCATAATTGCAAAGTAATCATCAAATTCTTTGGAAAATATTACCTTTGCAATTGCTACTGGTGGTTTACAATCAATAGGGATTTTATGATAGAGTTTGTTAAATATTTTGATGAATTCAACAACTAGTTCACTAGGATTTCTCTTCAATTCCTCAAATTCAGTGAGAAAATAAATAGGATCTTTCTTTACCCCCATTAGTTTTTGAAGATAGTTATGAGCTCATTCCAAGTCCTGATAGAGTCAACTCTGAGCTGCCTAAACCATATCCTAACATTTCCTTCTAAATATTGTACAAATAATCTCATTTAAACATTTTCCTCTTCAATGTCCATATTGTCAGGAAAATCTAGGAAGGCTGATACATGATCCCTTGCTGATGGACTTGTTTATCCATTAAATCTTGGCAGATGTTTTCGATATCCATCGGGAAAATTTCCCAAGTTTGCAGGGAAAACTAGAGAAGCATACCTAGCTTGCACAATGGGTCAAAAATCCATAAGAGCAGGAGGAGTATGGGGTGACTGAGTGGATGTTGATGAGGAAGAGGAAGATGATGAAGATGAAGATGAAGGAGATGAAGATGAGTTAGTAGGTGTATTAGTATGTGGAGGAGAGGGAGGAGACATATTTAAGGATTTGAAAGGGGTTTTGATAACCAATTTCTGAACTCCTGGTGGGAAGTCTTCCTTATTTTCAAACAAAGGATTTCAATAGACAAAAAATGTCTCTTCAATATTAGTAGAGGTTAATGGAATAGAATAAGGAGTTGGAGTAATGAAATATTTAGGTATGAATTCAGGTAAATGTAAACCCAATTCTTCCTTAGATGAAGGTGATTTGATAATAATGGATGGAACTTGATATGATTCAAGTGACTGTATTAAAAAGGCTGATGGAAGATCTACTCCTCTAGAAATAAGATCAGAAACCCTAGGAGGTAGTTCAGTCCAATCAGGATGGGTTGGTATAAATGAAAATGGATCTACAGATGGAATGTCTTCAGTGTGTAAAGCTGAAGAAGAAGAAGAGGTTCTATGTCTTCTCCTTGAAGAGGCTCCCCTAATAAGTCTTTCTTGGTCTGGTAGAGGGTTAACAATCTCAGAATCAGAACGTGATCTAGTATGCTTATAAGGAGCCAGCTTGGACCAATGGAATCAACAGGTGAAATGTTTTGACCTATAACCTTATCCTTTATTCACCTTAAAGGAAAGGGAAAATCGTTGTTGTGGAGCGATAAAAAGGTGTCCTTTGAACCCCTAATTACCTTCACATTAATTATCAACCCAGGGACGACTTTTTATTTCAAGAGTGTACTCAGTCTGAGGCGGCTATTTACTCAAGAGTAATGTTTTGCAGTATAGTGCTTAAAATGCAAAAGTAAATGAAAGCTGGAAACAAAATCTAAATTGAACAGCAAGAAACTAAATCATTCATTCAAATAACCACCAATCGAGGATACAGTAGCAATAACTCATTCCTCTAGAAATTGATGAAGGAAAAGGAATTAGAGTATGGATCATGGATCTGGGAGCATAATAGCGTCTGCTGTGTCTCACGACAGCCTTGATCCTCCTCCCACACTAAAACAATAAATGCAAGTAAATGGAATGGCAGAAAGTAAAATGAAATAGCAAAAGGAAATAGAACAACAATAGAAATGAAACAACAATTCAGAAATGGAATAGCAACTGAATATGAATGTACAACAATCCAAATCAAGCACGCAACACACTTATCATTAAAAGGGACAGTAATCTGAGCTTCGATACAATATGCATGAATCACAGTTATAGAGTAACAACAATTGTAACGGAACAGCAATCCCGAATAAACGGCAGTCACAAATTAATAATACATCATACAGTTGTACCGATTTAGGAACATACAGCGCGGTTAATCTGTAATCGAATGTCAATCTGTAAGGAACATCAATGTTATACCAATTATCAAAAGGAATAGAAATGTGATACAAGGTTAAAATGATAACATAGCATTCCTGTTGAAAATAACAATAGTATCCAATCAAATATATATAACAGCGTTGATATGTAAAACAGTAAAGTGCATCAGATTACTGAATAGAGTAAAAGAAAGAAATCAAACCACACATGAAGCATAAAGATATAATACAGCAGCAGCGTACTCCACCGGAGGCTGGGCCCTTAGCCACCAGCGGATGCCGCTGGGTTACTTCAGGATCAAAGATGAAATGGCAACTGGATTTATATTAAAATATCAAAGCAGAGTTTCAATGGATTACAACAAGAAATCTCCCAATCTCTCAGCCATTATCCATTCTCTCTGCCATCCTTAATTCTGAATCTCTAATTCATCCTCAATTCCATCATTCGAATCCCTCTGAAATCACCCTGAAGTCTCCCCCTCTCTGATCTTTGCTCTCATTTAAATAGAGAAAGATCAAAGAGCATAGATAATTACAACATGATTTGTTTTACAAATTTAGGTTGATTCTAACCAGATGATCAACAAGAAAATATATTCCCTCTCATCTCTTCAACAAAAGCAAGACGGATTTGGGTTTACAACTAAAGTTTGGAGGGCGGCCGCAACTGCAAATCTGAGAAATTCGTGCTCAAAGAACCCTGCTTTTCTCCCTGTACAAGTCGAATTTGGGCAAACTGTTCTTCATGAAGATAATTGGGCCCATTCTGGACAAAACCCATGTTCCGGATTTTCCAAATTCATCTTCATTTGCTCAGAATCTCAACCGCAAAACTGTCACTCCTTAAACCAGCGAATTTCTGAGTTGGCAGATTTAAAAATCAAATCTTCAATCTGGAAGTTACCTTGGAGGCTAAAAATGGTGAATAATGTTACAACCAACTTATTAGAACTATCATTGGTAAAATAATGCATAATAATCAATTTATTAGAAATAAAGGAGAATAAATAATGTAAGAGCATGAATCATCATAAAATGGATTTATATAATAAATTATAATAAATGTCATGATGAAGAATGGTAGAAATGGGTGGAATAAACGTTCACAAGTGACAATAATAATGGCATATTAACGACCCAACACACCCCCACACTCAATATGTTGCATGTCCTCATGCAACGAAAACTGAATATATTGCATGTCCTCATGCAACCCAAAGACAAAAACCATGTGTTAACCAAGCAATAAAAAATATGTTCCTCTCAGCTCATGAAATGGATAGAACAAATGAATTCTTCCTTAATTAATAAATATTCACTTTTAGTAATCTTGATGAAGGCATAACAATTTTTACATTGACATTCAACTATATGTATGAAGTTGCAGCAAAATATGACATAGATAACAACAAACTTCATTAACCATTTTCCCAAAAACTACAACCCAGATTTTGTTGAAATGTTGCAAGTAGATTTGTAATATATGAAGGCTTCTATGATCCAAAATTCAGATCGTTTTGATGCATGGATCATGGGATATAAACAAAATGGCTGTAGGGAGAGTGCATGATTTCCAAAAAATTTTATGAACCAATTTATCTTGAAATTATCTAGGTATGTGTATTTTAATAGTATGTTGGTGTTTCCTAGAGATCACAAGAATGGAGTTCATAGTGTTTAAAAAAATATGTGGAAATCAATTTCTGCACTATGTGAAAATGAAATTGTATGCCTTAAATAAGGAAGAAAGTAGAAAATATCCATCATGCATAGCAATTCCTCCCCCTCGCTAAAAAATTAGCATGTCCTCATGCGATGCTAGAAAACAAATAGAGGTGGTTGCTACCAGCTGTTGAATTCTATGCTTGGTGTAAAACAACATGGAATAAGGGAGGTGTTGAGAGTGAATAATAATAGCAATGGATGATAAAGAATATGAATGGTGTGATGATAAGAAAGAAAGGAATGAAAGGAACACTCCCCCACACTCGAAAATGACATGCTGTTGAAAAAGGGGAAGTGGTAAAGATGTGGAATGAAGGATGACAAATAATGCTCAAAATGGATTTTCATTAGATTCTCCTAAATTTATAATAAATTAGAAAACTATGCAATTTTACCTCAAGTTTTACCTCCAAAAGTGTGGAATGACATATATGTATTGACAGTTGTTGAAGCTGATGCAGACAGAGTTGGTGCTGAAAGTGATGCAAAAGGTGGAATCCAGGGAAGCACATCATGTCTGAAGAATTGTTCATGTTCGCGAGCCTCTACTGTAAAGTGCAATAGTGTGGTCATGCTACAAATAGAATTTTGCTCATACTTGTTGTTCTCCTGTAAACAAAGCACTATTTTGCATACAATGTGCTTGAATCCATAGTGTTAGCGTTGAATAGCAACAGATAAGATGCATGCAAAATTGCAATTAGAAAAACTTATGTATACATGCAATACTAATATGTTGTCAAATCAACAAGGTATGGCAAAGTGCAGTAATCATATCGCATGCAATCCCATAATGCATACATTCCCCCCTCCAATTGGAAAATGGGTTCCATAACCATAAAGCATATGAAAGGGGTGGTGCTGACGGCAAGGCAATGGAATGAACAATATATCAGTAAGGGAAGCAGAGTACACTTATCAATGATAGGACGATGAAAATTATGGTTATATTGAGAGCAAAGTGTGTAAAGATAGTTATGAATAAGAGATATGACGCTTTGGATTGATGAGATGTTATGAAAAGAGAGAAAGGACAGCAATATGCTAAAAAGATGCTTTACTGACGGTATTCTAGCTGAAAATGATGTGATTGATCATAAACCAATTTCTCATGCATAAAGGTTCAAACAGGGAAAAAGTTAAGGAAATAACTTCTCTGATAAAAAGAAAATAAGAAAAGGGTATTATAATAATAATTGACGAAAAGATATAACTTCAATACCATAAGCAGAGCCGCTGCTGCCAGTAGGCGTCCATAGCCTCGGCAGGGTTGCATTTTAACCCATATGAGCCAGGATCCTCACTTTATAAATGGAGAGTTTTAGTGCTGTTCTACAGAAGAGATCAGTGTGCTGGCGTGGTAACCAGATAGCCACACTGCCATTCACTAGGAGGTAGCAAAAGTGATCAGGCCGGCTCGTGATGAGACCTCCTGTTCCAAGGATAATTTGGCTATCCAATGGATCATAACCCTGGTGTGGTGGCCATAATGGGAATGTCACTTTGTTACAGCCTTATGAACATGGTAAGTTGGCTCGTAATGAGACCCCCTATCCTCCATCTGCGAACAAAATTTTGTTGTTATTACACATTTTTATGATAAAAAGAGGGAGGCTCAGTATTCCTTAAGAGCAGGGATGGCAGAAGAAGTTGAACATGTCAATATATAAAAAAAAATACCCATAATCTCATTTATTACAGACAGAGAAGATTATAACCAGGAAGGGTGGAACCAGCATGATATTAAGATGATCAATCAGTATCATGTACAGCAGAAAACAATGCAGTAAAGTAATATATAAATAATTGTGTCCCTTTTGAAAAAAATCTATCATCAAGGAGCTGTCCTGTTAAATATCATAACGTGAATGATATTAACTCGCTTCAATAGAATCCATAATTCTCGTCCTGATAAAAGTAGTGTACTTCATGCCATAAAAGGGAATCGGTAAAATGTGGTTGAGATGAATTAGGAATAATAGCACAAGAGGAAGAAAAGGGTTGCTCTCAAAAATACTCCCAAAGTGTTGCTTTTTTGAATGAACAACAAAAACACTAAAAAAAAAATGTTATTCCTTGTAGGGAACAACAAAGGAAATGCACACCAAAAAGCAAAAATACACACAAAAAAATGTGAAAATGCAAATGATGTTCTATTTCGAAAAGGAACAGCAAAATGTGAAAGTGCAGAAGTGCTGTTCCATTTTGAAAAGGAACAACAAAACGTGAAAGTGCAAAAGTGCTGTTCCATTTCGAAAAGGAACAGCAAAATGTGAAAGTGCAAAAGTGTTGTTCCATTTCGAAAAGGAACAACAAAATGTGAAAGTGAAAAAGCGTTGTTCCATTTCGAAAAGGAACAACAAAATGTGAAAGTGAAAAAGTGTTGTTCCATTTCGAAAAGGAACAACAAAATGTGAAAGTGCAAAAGTGTTGTTCCATTTCGAAAAGGAACAACAAAATGTAAAAGTGCAAAAGTGCTGTTCCATTTCGAAAAGGAACAGAAGCTGTTCTATTTCGAAAAGGAACAGCAAAATGTGAAAGTGAAAAAGTGTTGTTCCATTTCGAAAAGGAACAGCAAAAAGTGAAAGTGAAAAAGTGCTGTTCCATTTCGAAAAGGAACAGCAAAAAGTGAAAATGCAAAGTGCTGTTCCATTTCGAAAAGGAACAGCAAAATGTGAAAGTGCAAAAGTGTTGTTCCATTTCGAAAAGGAACAACAGCTGTTCTATTTCGAAAAGGAACAGCAAAATGTGAAAGTGAAAAAGTGTTGTTCCATTTCGAAAAGGAACAGCAAAATGTGAAAGTGAAAAGTGCTGTTCCATTTCGAAAAGGAACAACAAAAAGTGAAAATGAAAAAGTGTTGTTCCATTTCGAAAAGGAACAGCAAAACGTGAAAATGCAACAGTGCTGTTCCATTTCGAAAAGGAACAGCAGCTGTTCCATTTCGAAAAGGAACAACAGCTGTTCCATTTCGAAAAGGAACAACAAAATGTGAAAGTGAAATAGTGCTGTTCCATTTCGAAAAGGAACAACAAAACGTGAAAGTGCAAAAATGTTGTTCCATTTCGAAAAGGAACAGCAGCTGTTCCATTTCGAAAAGGAACAGCAAAATGTGAAAGTGAAAAAGTGCTGTTCCATTTCGAAAAGGAACAGCAAAAAGTGAAAGTGAAAAAGTGTTGTTCCATTTCGAAAAGGAACAGCAAAAAGTGAAAATGATGTCCCTTTGAAAAAGGAACAGCAGGAATGACAAAAATGCACACAAATGTTGTCCCTTCAGAAAAGGAACAGCGAAATACACAACCATAAAATGCAAGCACGCAAAGAATGAATTAACTGTTCACTGTATTGAAGCTGAGGATGGGTCACAGTTTGAATGAAGCAACACCTGAAACACAAAATATAAAAGAAATTAGAAAAGAAACAACATTTTATTTAAAAACAATATGTAAATTAAGTTACAACCGCTATGATATTATGTAAAAAAATGATCTTTTTGAAAAATGTTTTGGCAGCAGTGACAAGACATGAATCTTCAAATCGAAATCAATTCTTCATTTCTTCTATTATGAATCCGTTAGGTAATGACTTAGATGAAATTCCTTTGTTTCATTTAAAATTTCTTTCAAAAATCACTCGTCCATAAATTGACCTTCTTTATTTTCCCAAGACCTGCAAAAAAACGAGTATCTTCCTGCAATAAAACATTAAATCATGAAGAAAGAGAGCTGTACGGGCTCCCCTAATCCAAGAATTATGCAAAAGAACTAACAGGTAGTTACTCTGTAGAACAAATCCATGGAGAAAATAACAAAGTAAAATTTATTTGTCACCTGCGGGAGAGCAGTGGCCAATCATGCTAACCTGCAGTGTTTTAATCACAACTTCTTTGCTTTTCATCGAAATTGAGTGATTCCAAAGCAAAATGAGAGATAATTCAAAGGTTTATCTCCATTAGAAATAGGTTTTAAATATTCAATGATATGATATGTCAATTTTAGTTAGAACAACCTGCATAATAGAGTCATTGTCGATTACCCAGCTTAGACCAACAGTTGATATTTCAAGCGCAACTTTTTCATTTGATGTCGGATTCGAATGATTCAAATTGGAAGTGAAAATAGATTCATTTATTTATTTCCAATAGAAACAGGTTTTGAAGAGAAGAAGAATTGATAGGTCAACTACTGTAAGGAACAACCGGAAAGACATAGTTTTAAGGGTGCTGATTTACGATAGACAGTCAGTATTTTAATCATAACTTCCCCATACGATATCTAAAATGAGTGATTCCAATTGCATTGTAAACTAGATTCATAGGGGGATCTACCATAGAAATAGGTTTTAAAAATTCATTCATTTAGGCCTCCAAAAACTGAGTGTCCCAACTCTGTTCCTGAGATGCCCACTAGACACCCTGTCAATGTTTTGTTTCTAACTTTTTCGTTTCAAATCCAAATTGAGTGTTTCAAATTGGGTTAGAAAGTAGACATCAAGGGCTACCTAGGGTAGAAATAGGTTTTTAAAATATTCACTTTTGGTCCCTCAAAACATGACTGTCCCGACTGTTTTTCCCGAAAGTTCATCAAGCCCGCAAGCCAAAAAAAATGATATTCAAGCATTTTTTCAAATTGGTGATAAAAATGAAAATGAGTGTTTGTAGAAATTATTATTTCTATTATGATTCATCTACATACACAAATAGATTGAAATATTTATCACCGATGTTGATTTCAATAGCGTGTTGCAACAAAAGAAACAACTAGTTTTACAAAAAAAAAAATAAAAAAAAAATGTGTTTGTTTTATTTCTTTATTTATTTTATTTTCTCCACTATCCTACTCTTCTTTGAGAATTGAATATGTTTATGTATAATAGTATTTCCAGTGGAACCATGTTAGAAATAAGGCCTCATGTATGCACATACCCAAATTCGAAAAATGCATGTTGATAAAAATTAGGGTATGAGAAGCCAACTTCCCTTGAAAAGATGGTTTCAAAAATTTTGAAGTATGGAGTGATGATGCAAACACGTGATGGAGTGAAACCAATCTTCAATATATCCGTTACTTTCTTGATTTCCCATCATACCATGAAGTTCTTGAGCTTTTAAAATGGTTTGTTGGCGTAACCTACAAGAAACCTCATTTTTTTCCATAGCTTCTACAATTTTTGAATTTAAAACATTCTGAATCTCATTGTAAATTTTCTTTGATAGCGCATGTGAGATAAAATGGGTGGGAAGGGTGGGTAAATTTGGCAGTTCAACACTGTAAGCATGTTGTACTGGTTTATTGCGGTGAAGGTGTGGAATTAGTTGAGCAGGAAATTCAAAAAAAATGTTGGGCAGTTTCTTACCATAACAGAAGATGTCCTTCATGTGTTCCTTCGAAGCTCCTTCTTCCAATATTCCTGTCAATTAGTTAGTGAAATGGGTGGTGCTTACATCACCACTTGAGTGAAATTATGTGATTTATTTTTCAAAATTTCTATTTTTTTCTAGTCATTCACAAAAATTCAAACATCTACTTCTACACAATAAAGCAAGAGCAAATCTGTTAGGAAAGCGGACAGTGGAGCAGGGCTTTTACATGCTCCGTACGCAGGTTCTTACCTTCCGTTTTTAAAATCCAACTCTTCCCTAACAGGCACTCATCAGATTCACACTACTCTTTAGAAATGGCTACACTCTCCCCGGCAACGGCACCAAAATGTGGAGCGATAAAAAGGTGTCCTTTGAACCCCTAATTACCTTCACATTAATTATCAACCCAGGGACGACTTTTTATTTCAAGAGTGTACTCAGTCTGAGGTGGCTATTTACTCAAGAGTAATGTTTTGCAGTATAGTGCTTAAAATGCAAAAGTAAATGAAAGCTGGAAACAAAATCTAAATTGAACAGCAAGAAACTAAATCATTCATTCAAATAACCACCAATCGAGGATACAGTAGCAATAACTCATTCCTCTAGAAATTGATGAAGGAAAAGGAATTAGAGTATGGATCATGGATCTGGGAGCATAATAGCGTCTGCTGTGTCTCACGACAGCCTTGATCCTCCTCCCACACTAAAACAGTAAATGCAAGTAAATGGAATGGCAGAAAGTAAAATGAAATAGCAAAAGGAAATAAAACAGCAATAGAAATGAAACAACAATTCAGAAATGGAATAGCAACTGAATATGAATGTACAACAATCCAAATCAAGCACGCAACACACTTATCATTAAAAGGGACAGTAATCTGAGCTTCGATACAATATGCATGAATCACAGTTATAGAGTAACAACAATTGTAACGGAACAGCAATCCCGAATAAACGGCAGTCACAAATTAATAATACATCATACAGTTGTACCGATTTAGGAACATACAGCGCGGTTAATCTGTAATCGAATGTCAATCTGTAAGGAACAACAATGTTATACCAATTATCAAAAGGAATAGAAATGTGATACAAGGTTAAAATGATAACATAGCATTCCTGTTGAAAATAACAATAGTATCCAATCAAATATATATAACAGCGTTGATATGTAAAATAGTAAAGTGCATCAGATCACTGAATAGAGTAAAAGAAAGAAATCAAACCACACATGAAGCATAAAGATATAATACAGCAGCAGCGTACTCCACCGGAGGCTGGGCCCTTAGCCACCAGCGGATGCCGCTGGGTTACTTCAGGATCAAAGATGAAATGGCAACTGGATTTATATTAAAATATCAAAGCAGAGTTTCAATGGATTACAACAAGAAATCTCCCAATCTCTCAGCCATTATCCATTCTCTCTGCCATCCTTAATTATGAATCTCTAATTCATCCTCAATTCCATCATTCGAATCCCTCTGAAATCACCCTGAAGTCTCCCCCTCTCTGATCTTTGCTCTCATTTAAATAGAGAAAGATCAAAGAGCATAGATAATTACAACATGATTTGTTTTACAAATTTAGGTTGATTCTAACCAGATGATCAACAAGAAAATATATTCCCTCTCATCTCTTCAACAAAAGCAAGACGGATTTGGGTTTACAGCTAAAGTTTGGAGGGCGGCCGCAACTGCAAATCTGAGAAAATTGTGCTCAAAGAACCCTGCTTTTCTCCCTGTACAAGCCGAATTTGGGCAAACTGTTCTTTAAGAAGATAATTGGGCCCGTTTTGGACAAAACCCATGTTCGGGATTTTCCAAATTCGTCTTCATTTGCTCAGAATCTCAACCGCAAAACTGTCACTCCTTAAACCAGCGAATTTCTGAGTTGGCAGATTTAAAAATCAAATCTTCAATCTGGAAGTTACCTTGTAGGCTAAAAATGGTGAATAATGTTACAACCAACTTATTAGAACTATCATTGGTAAAATAATGCATAATAATCAATTTATTAGAAATAAAAGAGAATAAATAATGTAAGAGCATGAATCATCATAAAATGGATTTATATAATAAATTATAATAAATGTCATGATGAAGAATGGTAGAAATGGGTGGAATAAACGTTCACAAGTGACAATAATAATGGCATATTAACGACCCAACAGTTTCCCCAAGGAAAATTTAACTTTCAGTTCTTCGCTCCCTAGCAACGACGCTAGTCTGATGTTGTCCTTTGAGATAACCTAAGGTCAATTGGTTATGCCAAAGCATCTATAATGTTTTGTTTATTTTAATGGTTGGATG
The DNA here is from genome assembly GCA_031772625.1 of Pinus tabuliformis. Classification (NCBI taxonomy): domain Eukaryota; kingdom Viridiplantae; phylum Streptophyta; class Pinopsida; order Pinales; family Pinaceae; genus Pinus; species Pinus tabuliformis. The sequence goes on along the minus strand of CM062814.1, from coordinate 601,098,823 downwards.
ACCAATGAACTATTTATAAACAAGTGCTTTAAACTTAGAAAGATTCTTAATAAAATAAAAGGTTGTTCTTTACATACACATGGTTATTTTGATTTTAAGTGGATGGATGAGAAGAATGTGTATATGTATAAGTAATGTAATATTCAAACTAAGTATTTAATCATTTACAAGTAGAAATCAAGAAAGCAATGTTTCCTTGATCAACGGAATATAATTAAACTATTACATAAATCTAGTGCAATTTAAGTTCAAAGAGGAATTTACAATAACAGATAGTTATGCAAATTAATCTCTTATTCAAATTACAAATTCACAATAGATTAAAAATGAAATTGATATTAAATTAAATTTTAATCGGATGACTGTAAAAGAATTAATTTATATGAATAAGACATAATGAAAAACTAAGATGAAAACAACTCACTGAGAGACAAACCATATGAGGCAAATCCAAAATATTTTATTGTCTCAAAAATGCTCCAGCTTAATACAAATCTGTGTGATAACTGGTTCAAGGGTGCAACCCTGAATACTTTGACAAACTGAAGTATTTAAACAAAATTACAAAATATTACAATAAATGCCTGAGTGACATGACATTCTATTATTACTTAAACCTAATAGAAACAGAAGTAATTCAATCAAAAGGAATGAAAGTAAACATTTGGCCCTGTTTTGAAGGAGAGATGTTGTTGAGTGACTATTATTCAGGTGCTGTGATGATGAAGTTGACCTATCCTTTAATCTTGAAATTCACACAACTTTTCCCACCATTCTTCATCTAAAATAGCTATCTTGGTTACCTTACGGTAGATTTCATCTACCTTGGTATACCGAGCAAAAGTGGGTTTTACAGTGAAAATATGTTTTATCTCATGTTGAATAAAACATATGTTGTTGATAGCTTCGTAAAATTCTCTGCCTGTCATGGAACCTTTGATGTTGGAGGACTTGGATGTATCCCTGGAAATGTCTTGAAGCTTCTTCATATAGTCTTCCCTAGTAATTAATTTATCGTTGATTACAAACAATGAAGGAAGACCCTTCTTGTTCAATGCATCAATCCTTGTGAAAAACCTGTTGACTCCTACCTCTTGAGTGTGACAATTATCTGTCACCTTTACAACTAAGTTATTCTTGTTCAAAACTTTCTTCACCTCTAGGATGGTTTCTGTTCTGTCATCCTAGATCATGCAGCTCATATCTATTTTTGGAGTTGAGGAACTTTATAATGCTATTGGTTGTAGCAAGCATTTCTCCCAATTGAGCATTAATATTGGCAATGGTCTACTTTTCTTTCTCCATGAGTTCCTTCTGCTAAAAAATAATCTATATACATGGCCAGATTTCATCTATCTCCTCAATGATGTTGTTCCATATGATTTCCTTGACATGACCCAGAGTGTGTCCAATAGAAGACTTAACTGCTGACTTCTTCAATACTGCTATCCCATTTTGAGCTCTCTGAAGCTCTGCTGCATGAAAAATCTCATATTTATGGTGATGATCCTCTAGAAGTTTCACTTGATCCTACAACTTCTTGATTTCTTCAGTCTGGAGAGACATGTTTTGCACTGCATTGGCCAGATGATCTATAGCATCTCCTGTACTTGTTGTGCAGATATGGATGTAAGAATAACTGTGATAGCGAGTGATTCCAAGGGGGTAGTATTTTTAGAAACTTTCTCCTTTTCTTTAATTAGCTTCTCCTTCTCTATCTCCATTTACTTCAATTGTGTAGTCTACTTAATGATGAACTTCATTGTATCTTCCTTTTGAGTCTCTATCTCTTCAATACCCTTGGCTAGAGAATCTTTTGTAGCTAGAAGTTTTAATTACTTCCCCAATGTTGCTATGTCCAAATTATTTTTCTTCAAAATTTCCTCTACAACATTGATGTTTGAAGGATAATAAACCAGTTTTATTACCAAATCCTTCATGGTTTTAATCTTGGTGTCTTTGGCAAGCTCGGAGACCTTCTCCATCTCAGTTGTGATTGGAAATTTGCTAAGGTAACCTACAATTTTGATAAAGTCATGGCAGTGTTAGTGATAGTTGAAAACATCATTTCCCTAGTCATCTTATGCATCTCCATTTGGTCAATGGGAAGTATATCTTTTAAATCAAACTCAAAGGATATCTTCTTGTAGTCTAATGTTACCTTGCGCTGGGGCACTTATGCTTGGAGGAATGCCATTTTCATCTTTCCTTTTTCTAAATCAAAGGCTGACAACGGCCTACTTTGAGCACTAGAAGTCTGCTTCTAGAACTGGTTGTAGGTGTTAATCTTCAAGGCTTCATTTCTGACTTTTATCTCCTTGAAGATGTCCATTATACTCTTCTCTATTTCCCCTGAAGTAGATGTACCTATCTGCATAATTTTCTGCTACCCTTGTGAAGTTGTGGAGGTGGTGGGAAACTATGTTTTCTAATCTTCCACTATTGAGGAAACAAGTGGCTCATTAGTGGTGATAATGGTCTGTTGTTCTCAGTCCTTGCTAAGGCTTAGTCTGGAACTAAGCTTGGCCTTTTCTCTATACATTATCTTGAATCCCTCACTAAAAATATCATTCCCTAAAGGGGACTCTTCCTCTCTGCTTCTCTTGATTGTCTTCTCCTGCATGGTAGGAGTCTGCACTATGGATGATGATACCTATTGTTCTTCTGCCTCTTGTAGGGTATTTTCAACCCATTCTAACTTATTCTTGTATTTCTCTATCTTTGGCCTGGATGTGTGAAAGTAAGGAGTAGACTTGGTTTCTACCCTTAATTTAGAAATGATCCCTAATGGATCATATGACCAGGTGAAGCTTAGGTTGAACTACATTTCCTTCAAGAGCTTATCTGCTTCTTCCCTTGCTGCCCTGTTGTTATAAATGAAAGGGCCAACTTGTGTTTTGATTTTAAACTAGGACTTTTTCTTGGCAGCAACAAAGTGGATTTCATCCATGTTGATCATCTGCCTTATGTATTCTAGAGAAAAAATCCTCATTGGGAGGAATTTGGGCAGCTTGTAAGGTGGGAGCTCACATCCAAATATTCTTATTTCTGTATAGTTCTCATAGAGGTACCAATCCCCTGTCTGAACTTGATCTGACAGCTGCAACACCCTTTTAATTTCCTCATCGATCCTTGGTTCTATCATGCCACTTAGGAGACCTATTGATTGATGAACAAACATATCTGTAAATTGTTTATAAGTATACTCCTTTTGTTCCTTCATGACCAGAGTAGTCCAAGATATGATTGACTGCTAGTTTCCTTTTTCATCTAGCTTTTGCAAAACGTTGATGTTGTCCCCTTGAAAGTATAAGAACATATACACCAACACAGAGGCATACTTTAATACCTCCTCAGTGGGAAATTTGATAAGATGCTGATGAATTGACTATGCAAGAAATTGGCTAAAATTAAACACAATGGAGGGTTTAGAATCAATAGAGAAGATGGAAAAAAATCATATAATGGCCTCATCTACCCATTGATAAGAGTAGTATCCAACGAGGTAGGAAACAACTGTAATATGTTGGGTGTGGAGCCTGATTAATTTCTTTATTCAAAGGTATCACTGCATTAGACCCTAGTTCATAATGTGGCAGCAACGCTGCCCGTAATATTTGCACTGCAAGGGGGGTCCACGGGGGGTGGCAGTAATCTTTAGGTGTCCCCCCCCCCGACGGGGAATTGGGGGTAGCACCCCTGAAGCTAAAAATAGATGTAAAATTGCCTTGTATAATGTTGTAATTTCGTGGTCAATCTGGGTCATTCATTAGGCGGAAATATGATGGTAGAAGTTATATTTAATTTAGGGTTTTTTTCCCTAGAAGACAATGCCTCACTATACATGAGGGAATTGTATTATGTCTATGTAGATTTTTATTTTGAGTGAGAAAGAGAGGATATTGTGTGAGAACAAAGAGGGAATTACAACGGCTCGCTCTAGGCTGTATCTCTTTAGTTTGCTGGATAATATAAAAGAAATGATTGGTTGTTTCCCTGTGGACGTAGACCAAATTGGGTGAACCACGTATATCTGTGTCTCTCTTGTTTTATGTGTTTATATTTCTGCTCTATATTTTATGTGTTCCACTTCTCTATAATATATACTTTTATAGCAAATGGTATCAAAGCTGAAGGTCTATTTGCCTGATAAACTCATAGGAGAGAAGGGTTCCTTGTTCGAGTGGGAGCAATGGCAGAAGATGGTAGGTTGAGGGTAGAAAAATTTTAAAGCCAAAACTACCAGTTGTGGAAGATGTAGATGGAAGATTATTTGTACCAGAGAGATCTATACCTACCATTGAGTGGAAAGACAAAGAAGCCGATGAGTATGATAGACACGTAATGGGATATTCTCGACAGAAAGGCACTTGAAACAATACGACTATGCCTAGAGGCACCGGTAGCCTTAATATTTCAAAGGAAATGACAAGGGTTTAATGAAGGCATTGGCCAAACTATATGAAAAACCCTTGGCCTCAAATAAGGTATGCCTTATGAAGCATTTATTTAATATGAAGATATCAAAAGGTGGATCTGTTGCTGATCATTTAAATGAATTTAATATAGTTACCAGTCAATTAAGTTCTGTAGGGGTAACTTTTGATGATGAAGTTAGGGCTCTGTTATTTCTATGCTCATTACCAGAAAGTTGGAATGGTTTAGTTCTGGCCATTAGTAACTCTATCTCTGGATCTAGTACTTTAAAGTTTGATGATGTTGTCGGTGCAATCCTTAGTGAGGAAATGCTACGAAAAAGATCCTGTGAGACATCAGGTAATGCTTTGACTGCAGAGACTAGGGGAAGAAAAATGGAAAGAGGAAAGAGCCCATGATATCGCAGTAAGTCAAGGAAAGGCAGATCCAACTCCAAATTAGGGATAGTGTGCTAGAAATGTAGGAAGAAAGGACACCTGAAGAAAGACTACAAGTCTCAGAATGGAAAAGAAGGAGATGCACAACAAGAAAACAATCATGAAGAAAATGTGACAGGTGATGTGTTGCAAGATGCTTTGATTCTTTCATTAGAAAATATTATTGATGCCTGGGTGGTAGATTCAGGGGCCTCATTCCATGCCACACCTGGTAGGAAACATTTTCATGATTATGTTCAAGGACATTTTGGACAAGTTCGATTGGGTGATAATAAACCCTGTAAAGTCATTGGAATGGGTACAGTTTTCATAAAACAGCAGAATGGAAATCAATGGCTATTGAAGGAGGTAAGGCATGTTCTAGATCTGAAGAAAAACCTTACTTCAATAGGGCAGTTGAGAGGTGAAGGCTATGTGACTACTTTTACAGATAAAACCTATAATGTCACTAAATGAGCCCTGGTAATAGCAAAAGGATAAAAGGTTGGTACATTGTATTTATGCAATGGTATTTCTAATTCTCTTAATGATTTAACCTCTACAGGAGAAGATACGACATTGTGGCATCATAGGTTTGGGCACATGAGTGAGAAGGGGATGCAAATTCTTCACTCAAGAAATTTATTGCCAGGTTTGAAGCATGTTGATTTAAAATTCTGTGAGAATTGTGTTTATGGAAAATAGAGGAGAGTCAGATTCCTCAGAGTTGGGAAAGAAAAGAAGAGCAAAAAATTAGAACTTGTGCATACAGATGTATGGGGACTTTCTTAGGTATCATCTCTCAGTGGCTCTTGCTATTATGTTACTTTTATTGATGATGCAACTAGAAAAACCTGGATCTATTGTATTCAAAATAAATCTGATGTATTTGATACTTTCAAGAGATGGAAATCTTTGGTTGAAAATGAGACAGGAAAAAGGTTAAAGTGTCTCAGATCAAACAATGGAGGTGAATATTGTAGCAAATAGTTTGATAGGTACTATTCAGAGAATGAAATTCACATAGAGAAGACAATTCCAGTAACACCACAAGAAAATGGTGTGTCAGAAAAGATGAACAGGACAATCATGGAGCATGCAAGGTGCATGAGATTGCATGTAGGATTTCTTTTACAATTTTGGGAACATGCTGTAGATACTATTGTTTATCTAATAAATTGAGGGCCTTCAAGTTCCTTGGATGGTGGTATTCCAGAGGAGGCATGGACAGGTAAAATGGTAAACTACTCATTTTTAAAGACTTTTGGTTGTGAAGCCTTTGTCCACAGTAATAAAGAAAATAGAAAAAAGCTTAAGGAAAAATAAAAGAAATGTACCTTTATTGGCTATGGTGCTAATGATTTTGGTTATCGATTTTATGATTATGAAAAACACAAAATCATTAGGATTAGAGATGTAATATTCAATGAAAAGGTTTTGTATAAGGATCAGATGCAGGAAAAGAAATAGGAAAAAGAAAACAGAGAATAAACAATCCTTGATGACATCACAGAAAAATTGAAGGTGCATGAAAATCATAATGATAAACATCCAGAACAAATACAAAAACCACAAAAACAGCAAGCACCTCAAACACCTAAAAGTGGTGTTAGAAGATCTACCAGGATAAGTAGACCCCCTGAATAATGCTCTCCTTCATTATATTATGTATTGTCGACTGATTCTGGTGAACCAGAATGTTATGAAGAAGCAATGCAGGTAGAAACCAAGAAGAAGTGGGAGCAAGCCATGAAAGAAGATATTGACTCCTGAACACATAACTAGACTTGGGACTTAGTCAAGTTTCCCGCAGGTAAAACAACATTGTAGAATAAATGGGTTTACAAGTTGAAGGAAGAAGATGGAGGTAGAAAAAGGTATAAAGCTAGACTTGTGGTGAAGGGGTTTGCACAGAAAAAGGGTATATACTTTGATGAGATATTTTCTATTGTTGTTAAAATGACTTCAATCAGAACTATTTTAAGTCTAGTAACAACTAAAGATTTGCATCTTGAGAAGCTAGCTGTAAAGAAAACCTTTCTCCATGGGGATTTGGAGGAAGAGATATATATGTAGCAACCACAAGGATATGAGGTAAAAGGGAAGGAAAAACTAGTGTGCATGTTGAAGAAGAGCTTGTATGGCTTAAAACAGGCTCCAAGGTAGTGGTATCTAAAATTTGACCAGTTTATGTCTAAACAAGGTTATACTAGATGTCACTCTGATCATTGTGTTTATCTCAAAAGGAAAAATGATGGAAGCTATATTATATTGTTATTGTATGTAGATGACATGCTTGTTGCAGTTTCTAACATGTAGAAAATAAATGTGCTCAAAAGAAAAATGACAAACCCATTTTCAATGAAGGATTTGGGTGCTGCAAAACAATTCCTTGGTATGAGAATAAATAGAGACAGGAAGAATAAAAAATTAACATTGTTTCAGAGTGAGTACATAGAATGCAAAACCAGTTAGTATACCTTTGGCTAGCCATTTAAAACTAAGTAAGGATGTGTGTCCCAAGACTCAGGAAGAAATGGATTATATGTCTAAAGTTCCATATGCATTAGCAGTTGGAAGCTTAATGTATGCAATGGTATGCACAAGGCCTGATATTGCACATGCAGTGGAAGTTGTAAGCAGGTACATGAACAATCAAGGAAAAGAACATTGGATGGCGGTGAAGTGGATTCTCAGGTATTTGAGAGGTACCACAAATCAAGTATTATGCTTTGGTGGTTCAAACATTGCTCTACAAGAATATGTTGATGCAAATATGGCAGGTGATAGAGATAACAGGAAGAGCACCATAGGGTATGTCTTTACTGTAGGTAGAACAACTGTCAGTTGGGTTTCAAAACTACAAAGTGTTGTTGCACTCTCAACAACGAAAGTAGAGTATATTGCTGCTACATAGGCTAGTAAAGAAATGATTTGGTTACAAAGGTTTTTGGATGAATTGGGTAAGAAACAGGAGTTGGATAAGTTATACAGTGACAACCAGAGTGTCATACATCTTGCAAAGAAATTTTCATTTCATTCCAACACTAAACTTATACAACTCAAGTATCATTTCATATGGTCAGTGTTAGAAGATGGATAGTTGAAGCTTGAAAAGATACACACTAGCCAAAATCCTGTAGATATGTCAACAAAAGTTGTAACTAAGGAGAAACTGAGATTCTACTCAATCTCAATTGGTCTTCAAGTATGATGAAGAAGATCAGAAACATCCAGGTCCAAAGTGGAGTCATTGCCCAACAAATGAAGAAGTGGTGGAGTTGCTATAATTAGTCTCCAAGTGGGAGATTGTTGGGTGTGGAGCCTGATTATCTTCTTTATTCAAAGGTATCACCACATAGGACCCCATTTAGTAATGTGGCAGAAATTCCGCCCATATTATTTTCACTGCAAGGGAGGTCCAAGCGGGGGGAGGGGGTAGGCAGCAACAATCTTTAGGAGCCCCCCCTAGTAGGGATCAGGGGTAAAAATAAATGTAAAATTGCCTTGTAAAATGTTGTAATTTCGTGGTCAGTCTAGGCCATTCATTAGGTGGAGATCTGATGGTAGAAGTTATGTTTAATTTAGGTTTTTTGGCCCTAGAAGGCATTCCCTCGCTATATATGAGGGAATTGTATAGTGTCTATGTAGATTTGTATTCTGAGTGAGAAAGAGAGAGGATATTGTGTGAGAGCGAAGAGGGAATTACAACACATCTGTTGTAGGTTGTATCTCTTTAGTTTGCTGGATAATATAAAAGGAAGGGCTGGTTCTTTCCCTATGGACGTAGCCCAAATTGGGTGAACCACATATATCTGTGTCTCTATTGTTTTATGTGTTCTCTATGTTTATATTTATGCTATATATTTTATGTGTTCCACTGCTTTGTAATATATAATTTTCTAACATAATAATATGCTTGGCTCTCTCAAGGAAAATGGGCGAGGGATAAGGAGGATTTTTATTTGGTAATGAAACATCTTATGTCAAGAACAACTCAAGAGTTTGGGCTCTCTTGGCAAAGTCTAGTTTCTGGTATAGTTCAACCAGTGCTTCATATGAAAATGGTGTAGCATTCTCTATTGAGGGAGCTTGCATCATCTAATCAATGGCCTAAGGAGTTATGGTAAAAAAAATTCTCCAGTGTGGGTGACTATGGCTCTTTGGCTTGGCAAGTATGATGCATGACATTTTCTAATAAAATCTGGATTGTTGTGGGCATGAGGGAAGATATAATGAGGTAAGTTGGATTCCCACTGTGGGACATCATCTGAATTATCTGTATACTTGTCTTCGAGCCAGCAATACATCTCGAAGAGGTAAAGTTCACAGAGTGTTTCATGGACTTTGTAGTCTCTATCAGCCATAGGGACATGATAAATATCTATGGAGGATAGATCAGAGGATTGACAATTTCCTCTAGTCCTTTATCGTTTGGAAGCATATTGGCTATGGCTAAGAACATGAGTGAAAATTGAATTGGAGGCCAAATTCACAGATAGGAGTCAGGCTTTAGAGGAGAGAACAGAGACAATAGGCTAAAAATAAGTGATGAAAGGGTGTCACTGGTGGGCATAAACAATCGAAGTTTTAGTCCAGCAGTACTTGTAACCTGTTCTCAAATGGGAAGGAGGTTTATATAACAGAGCAATTTTTCAGTTTAAGGAGGCATGGGTTTTTTGGATTAATGGATGAATAATTAATTGTTTAACGGATTAATTCTGGAGGGAATGAATATGATTTGATAGAGTTAATAGATAGATGAGGTGGTAGAAGGTGAATGGTAAGAGCACAATGGGTAGGAAAGTGGTATTGGGAGTAAGGGAACCAGATTTTCAGGGGGGGGGGGGGGGAAGTGGTTAGTGGTTTCACTCGAGGGGGGTCCAAAACCCTGTGGAGCTAACATGTAAGGGCAAGAGCGGTTTGGTATAACACCCATTTTGGAACCCCCTCGATGGTAAAGCTAGGATGGTGAGGGGGGCCAAAATATGATGTTGGCCGTCAGATGTGGGAAGATGGCTAGAGATGGAGTGTGATATGGCAAGGGATTAATCGTGACGTGACGAGATATCTGGTGGGGTTAGAGGAGATTAATATACTACATAATATGGATTATTTATAATGTATGAGGGGTGTAATGACTTATGGATAAGTGGGTGAAGGGAATTATGAACCGAGGGGATAATGATTTGGGATTTTATACTTAGGGATAGGATTAATCTCAAATAATTGATATATAAACCTTAGAGCAAAGTCTTACTCCTCTACCTTTTTTTCTTCACATGAAAACACATTTGATGTTTGATTGTGGCACGTTTAGACTAGCAGTATGTGTATTTATAAAAACATGAAACGAAGCCTTTCTTTTCTTTTTGTTTCCCTAGCATTTTATTTTCCTTTTGCCTTTTTTATTTAGGTAGCTACCACCCAACATTCTATTGATATGGATACCTATAAAACATTAAATTTTCCTAACATTTTAAATTTTCTTCCTTTTGCATCGATATCCTAACTTAACATTTTAAAATTATTTTTTGACTAATATGCTAACTTATCAAAAACAAATAATGTTACCACAATCCCCATGTAGGGTTGTTTTCTTCACATCCATATTTTCTATCTCAAAATTAAAAACAACAAAACCATATTAAAGAAATATGATATAAGCTAACTTGGCAATAGGACAAAAAATATCACCAAAAATAATTCCCTGCACCTGGGAATAACCTTTTCCTACTAATCAAATTTTGTATTTCTTCACTCTTCCTTCTTCATTCGGCTTCTTCAAAAATGCCCATTTTCTGTCAATGGGTTTTCTTGGATTTGGAAACTCCACTAGATCCCAAGCCTCATTCTTGTCCAAGGATTTCATTCCTTCAACCATGACCTTTTTCCAGATTTTACCATCTTCTATCCACTGCCTCCCTAGTAGTTAGAGGATCATCATCAATAATTAATGTATCAAAATTTGAATGTAAATTAGGTGGATTATACCTCTCAAGCTACTTTTTTTCTTGAATTATTCTCCTCAAATATGGAGTGTGTAGTCCTTCTTCTTCCAATTCATGTTCTTCTATAGAGTCTGATTCTTCATCCTTTAGTTAACTCTATCATCTCTAGTTCCTTTTCCCTTGGTAGAAATTCATGTTTCATGACGTCCTTCATGTCTCTAAATACCACACCTCTACTGTACACAACATTGTTTGTTTTTGGGTTCCAAATATTGTAACCTTTTAAACCATATTTGTACCTAATAAATATGCACATTTTAAATTTACAATCCAACTTGGATCTTTTCTCCTTTGGAACATGTACATATGCATCGCAACCAAATATCTTGAGATGTGTGAGAGAGGTTTTTTTACTAGTCTATACCTTCTTTATTCTTATCCTACATTGTTGATGAAGGTGATCTATGAACTAGGTAACATGAAATATCAACTGCCTCTGCCAATAATCCTTGTCCTAACCCAACACCATTGAGCATGCTCCTTGATTTTTTAATCAGTGTCATGCTCATCCTTTTTGTAACTCCATTTTTTTGAGGTGTGTATGGAATCGTCTTCCATTGTGCTATACCATGATTGTTACTAAACTCTTTGAATTCCTTCATGCAAAACTCTCCATCGTTATCTATCCTCAACAACCTAATCTTCTTATTTTTCTTAATTTCCACTAGAGCTTTAAATTATTTAAACCTATCAAAGAATTTAGATTCCTTCCTCAGGAAATATATCCATATATTCCTTAAGAAGTCATATATCAATGTGATGTAGTACATAAATTTACCTAGTAATGGAATTGACATAGGTCCAAACACATCACTATGCAATAGTTGTAATATTCCTTTTTCCTTCTTAGCACCAGAGGATAAACTTACACGATTCTAATTCCCATATACAAAATGTTCACATAAATCAAAATCTAGAGAGAAATTAGACATACCTTCTACCATACTATTACGATGTATTATTTGAAGGACCTTCTCTCCAATGTATTAGTATTTGATGTCACAACATAGTCTTTTCTCTAAAGGCTACAAGGTTTTTTCCTTGTTCTACTCCACTCCCAGAAACAATAGAACTATTGCATCCATAAATAATAGTACTATCCAACAACTTGTATAGAGTTTTGATTTGAAATCCCATCATAAACACAAATTTTCCTTGAACCATCTTGTAGGTATATTTATCAAACACTGGTTTTACACCTACATCATCCATCTTGCTTATAGAAATTATACATTTGGCCATTCCTAGAATTTGTAGAACACGAGTGAGTTTTATAAGCCATCCACCTATCAACTTCAACTTGAATTATCTATGCCCTATGATTATTTTTGTTGAAAATGGCAACAAGAAATGCTAAAAATTGAAGTGATAAAAATATCACTGCTATAAATAGTAGTTCAGGTACTAGTATTGGACATAGAAACAAGGAATGAAAATTGGAAATGCTATAAATAACATTGCTAAAAATAGCAGTTTGGGATGGATTCTTATTTTAGTTAGTCCCTGAACTAAAATAGAGAAGTAAAAATTCGAATTTGATCTTAGCAGCTATTTGTAAAATAATTAATTAATTCACCATGAGATAATTAGTTGTATAAAATCAAACATGAAGTCCATGTGGGGACATGCAATAGTTGCTCCATTAATTGAGGAATTTATCCATCAGTTAAAGAGATAAGGATGAGTTGTAATATTGAGTTGTAATTAGTTGGCTTAGTTAACTGAGTCAAGTACAGTTAGATTAATTCAAACAGTTTGTTGAATTAATTGTGAGTTCAATTAGTTAATGCTTGCATGCATGTAACTGTTGCACTTCAGATAACTGAATATTCTCTCATAAATAACTCATGCATGTCAGTTCAGTCAGAGGCCCAGTTGAGATTAGAGGAAGGGATAGTGTACTATCAGTTGGATGAATTTTTCCTATAAAGGAAACTCATCCATGCAGAAGGATTCATCTCCTTCAGGTTTGTGCAGTTATTTCAAAGGTCAGATTAGTGTCTGAAGGATTATTACACACAGGTGGCAGCTTGAGGACCCAGGAGAAATTACAGAAGGAAATGGGAGGCTTGGAGGGCAAAGGAAAAGGTTGTGAGAGCCTTTGACTATCTATGAGTAGTATTGTTTGATTGTAGAGAGAGCAGGATAGCTTGAGAGCTGATTCTTTTTGTAACTTGAACAAGATTTCCACTTGTATGATAATACAGAGATTGGGATTTTAGGCTGAGGCTTTCCCTGGTTTATTTCTTTTGTGTTATGTGTGATCGATTTCTCATTCTCAGTTATATGTGTTCTCATTGATCTTGCTCAATTCGATTAAGCTTCTGCAAAGTTTGTTGTAGAAGTATATATTTTATTTTTCTTTAGTCTATTGCATTATTAGGTGATCTACAGTGGGAAATTCTACATGGTATCAGAGAAAAGGTGATCAAAGGAGAAGAAAAGTATACAAGAAGGGAGAAGTTCGAAGTTTGTAGTTCCTGGATATAGAAATCGAGTTCTTATCACATCTCAATTTCACCAATGGCGTTCAACGGTTTAAGACTCGAGTATGCCATTGATGGCAGCTCGAATTATACAGCCTGGAAGGATCGTATGGAAGCAATATTAGAGGATAATAGTCTAAAGGACTTCATTGATCAAGAAGTCCCCAAGCGGAATGATGCTACTCAGTTGGCGGAATGGAAGAAATGTGTGGCTTGAGCAAGGAGAATCCTTCTTGAGGGAGTTCAGGACCACATAGTCTCAAGTCTCCATGGGAAGGAGACACCATTTTCAATGTGGAAAACATTGAAAGATCTATATTAGAACAACATCGATCAGAGGAAGATGGCACTAAAAGACAGGCTTCAGAAGATCAAGTGTGAAAATGGTGACACGATCTCTACATATTTGAACAAGCTCACCACCCACAGGGATGAGCTTGGAAGTGTAGGGATCATGACAGTCGATGATGACAGGTGAGTCTTGCACTCCTCGGTCTTCCTAGGAGCTGGCATAGCTACCAAGACTCGGTAAACAGAAGAGAAAAACTGCCAGATTGGGAACGACTTTGGTCAGATCTGATGTAGGGGGAGATAATAAGAAGCACCAGAGATGGTTCTTCATCCAAGGAGAATGAAGAAAATTGCGCCTTAGTGAGTAAGGTGAAGAAGGGGAAGGATAATGATTCTTATTCCAAATCCAGTTCTTCCCATGGTGGGAAGAATTTTGACAAATCGAAAGTGCGATGATTTCGTTGTCATGAGGTGCGCCATTTTGCTACAAATTGTCCACTGAAGAAATCCAAGATGGGATCCAAGGAAGGATCTGAAGGTAAGGCATTGGACTCACATTTTGAGTTGGATTTCACCCTCTTCACATGCAGGGTTTCATCCATGGTGGGATGTGGTTGGTTTCTTGACAGTGGAGCTTCTTTCCACATGACCGTCGACAAGAGTTTGTTCAGTACCTTAAAGGAGAAAGATCTCTAGATACTCATAACGATGGGTAATGATGAAAAGTATAGTGTCTCAGGTGTAGGCACAGTTGCTTTTTAGAGGGTGCATGGAGCTCTCATTACCTTGACTGATGTCAAGTATGTACCATGACTTAAGAGAAATTTGGTGTCAATTGCAATTCTAGAAGACAAAGGCTATGATGTAGTCTTCAGTAAGGGAATTTTTTCCTTTGACACATCACCATGAGGCAGGGGAAGCAGATCAGTTCACAGGTCAAGAACCTGTATTCTATTGAGGTTCAAGATGTATGCAAAGCCTTGAGGAGCAAGGAAACTATAGGAGACTTGGTGGTTGAGAGGGAGAGTACACGACCTCTCAAGCTGTAGCACCAGAAAAAGTCTCAGAAAATTGTGGAGAAGCCACAGTTGGTGAAGCAGCTTCAGGAGGTTGTGCAACAGCCACAACTAGAGAAGCTGAGAGGAGATTGAGTGGAGGCATCCATTCATCCAGAGACCTCCAATAGGGGGAAATTTCGAGACAAGTGGGTAAAGGGATCACATGCAGCCATACCTTCAGTTGAGAGCTGGGGCGATGTGGAGTGATCGTCCCACGAAGGCTGAAATAGGGGCTGGATCCTTGCGGTACCCAACCTTTTGGATTTGAGTTTACTTCAGGAGCCTCGACGAGGAGTAGAAAGACTAGCTGAGTGGGTAGAGACAGATGCGGATGGAGTGGTAGAGAGAACTACAGTGTAGGATTCCCAAGACTGTGTAGAGCTAGCAAGCTGCAACAATGCGAGAGGCACAGGAGTGTTTCACCAGTGCATGATGGCATAGAGAGGTGTAAAATGGTGTGATATGCATGGAGTGTTGCAGTAGATGAGAGGCTAGAGAGGGAGCACTTGTCAGCGGTAGAGGGAGCTTCAGCATCAAAGTATGTTTCTAGCCCAACAGTGAGGTCAGTTGGGAGTTTTTTTTTGTTTCTAGAGTTGTTGGAGCAACCACACTTGGGAGAATTGTTGCATGTAGAACATTCCAAAGGTTCAGGATTGGGTTCGAGTTGAATGCCTTTCTTGTTGAGAGGGAGAGTTGAAAGTGGCAACAATAAATGCTAAAAATATAAGTGCTAAAAATATCACTGCTATAATAGCAGTTTGGCAGTGGTGGACATAGCAACAAGGAATGAAAATGGAAGTGTTATAAATAGCAATGCTAAAAATAGCAATTCGGGATGCATTCCTATTTTATTTAGTCCCTGAACTAAAATAGAGAAGTAAAAATTCGAATTTTATCTTAGCAGTTGTTTGTAAAATAATTAATTAATTCACCATGAGTTAATTAGTTGTAGAAAATCAAACATGAAGTCTATGTGGGGACATGCAACAGTTTCTCCATTAATCGAGGAATTTATCCATCAATTAAAGAGATAAGGATGAGTTGTAATATTGAGTTGTAATTAGTTGGCTTAGTTAACTGAGTCAAGTCTAGTTAGATTAATTCAAATAGTTTGTTGAATTAATTGTGAGTTCAGTTAGTTAATGCTTGCATGCTTGTAACCGCTGCACTTCAGAGAACTGAATATTCTCTCATAAATAACTCATGCATGTTAGTTCAGTCAGAGACCCAGTTGAGATCATAGGAAGGGACAATGTACTATTAGTTGGATGAATTTTTCCTACATAGGAAACTCATCCATGCAGAAGGATTCATCTCCTTCAGGTTTGTGCAATTATTTCATAGGTCAGAGTAGTGTGTGAGGGATTATTACACACAAGTGGCAGCTTGAGGACCCAGGAGAAACTACGCAAGGAAATAGGAGGCTTGGAGGGCAGAGGAGAAGGTTTTGGGAGCCTTTGACTGTCTATGAGCAATATTATTTGATTGTAGAGAGACAAGAATAGCTTGAGAGCTGATTCTTTTTGTAACTTGAACAAGATTTCCACTTGTATGATAATACAAAGATTGGGGTTTTAGGCTGAGTCTTTCCCTGGGTTATTTCTTCTGTGTTATGTGTTATTGATTTCTCATTCTCAGTTATATGTGTTCTCATTGATCTTTCTCAATTTGATTAAGCTTCTGCAAAGTTTGTTGTAGAAGTAGATCTTGTATTTTGCTTTAGTCTATTACATTATCAGGTGATCTACAGTAGAAAATTCTACAATTTTTTTCCTATCATAACCTAGGAAGACATCACCACCATCCTATCTCTCATTCTCACGTAACTATTTCCTATGGGGAGTCATATGAAAGAATGTACCTAAGTCAACCAATCATGCCTCATGATATACATGTGTACTTAAAGAATATAAGTACACATCCCCACATTCATATGAGGCGGCTTTCACTTATATAGAAGGAACATAATTATACCCCTTTCCTTTCTTCATAGTTTTGGATCTACAATCTTTCCTATAGTGCCCTTATTTTTCCGATTTTCAACAAACCTTTACAAAGTTTCTTGGAGATTTAGATATCCCACTTGAGGTATTATTTTTATTTATGTACTGGGAGTGTCCTGTTATAGAGAAGGCATCTCCATTCATACCTTTGATGTTTTTCATCTCATCTCCTCCGAAAACAAGGATGAGACTATATCATCATAATTTAAAGTCATTGTGTTACTACCTATGGTAACGACCTGACTATCCCACAAGTCTAGTAGAGAACACAACAAACTATTGCACTTTTCTTCATCTAAAATCTTAATATCAATAGATAACAACTAACTTACCATAGTATTGAAGGCATTCATATTCTCTATCACTAAATCTCCATCCTTATTCCTCAAGATATGAAAATTATAGAGGAACGATTTATTTACTGGGGACTTAGAATCATACTAAGTCCCTAACTTGTCCCACAAATATTTTGTTGTAGCTTCTCCTGAAGCATTCAATAATACTAAATTTGAGAGACACAATCTATCATGCTATTTTCTTTTTGATCCAACTTATTCTAGTCTTTTGTAAACATTATCATTGGTTTACTACCTAGATCCACACCAATCCACTGATTTTTATCCACCAACAGATCCTCCATCTTTACACTATTTTCCATTTCATCTCACCACAAGAATTGGTCCTGCAAATCTCCCATTATAGGAGTGCCTACTAGAGGCTCATGAAAATCCTCTTAGCCACAAAGGTGTCCCCTTAAATCCAAAATGCCTCTGATAGCAAATGTATGTTTTAAACATGTACATATAATACCTACAAACAAATTCTTAAAACTATCAGAAAATATACAATGACAATCAACAAAATTACCAACTTGATGAGAACCATACTGAATTCTCATTTTTTAGAGGCTGCAAAAAATCATGATTCTCATGTCGATTTTGAAACGTTTTTATGCAACATCTGTTATCACCTAAATTGAACCTCAAGCTGAAGGAAGGCAATGCTAGGTAACCAAAAACCACACTTAGCCAAGTAGCTAGCCCTACTAGACCAAGAGAGGGCTCTCTCCATAAGGATCTCAACCAAGATGACTGGATCAAGAAAATGATATTAGGCTAGGTATAGTAGCACAAGGTTTGATTTGATTTGAAGGGGTTCTGCTGGATCAAGAGGAGCCAAACTGTGAGGGCAAGGAAATTACTTGTTTGAGGAGTAAAGAAGAAAAATTTGGTGCTTTTGGGTGGCAGGAGGTCGTTTTGGCCCTTGCTAGCCCTATGCACAACACCTCCTATAGGCAAACAATGAATTTCTATACGTGCAGCACCGTTGTTTTTTGCATAGGGAAAACTGGCCTAAGGGCAGCGCTTTGTCCCTACGCGCAATGCTTCAACCTCTACACATAGCGCCTCTTCAAGTCGAAGTTTGACTACCTTCTCGATGTCCAAATTGAGCCCATGATAGCTCGCTGGAAATCCCTTCATGTCTACTTTCTAGAACATCTTGAATTTGTCAATTTTGAGCTCATTTTCCCTGCAAAAAGCTCAATCTCCCAAGACTGGTCAAAATGTGCAGAATGAGGCTGCCAAAATGAAGAGTGTTGTTGCAGTCAACGTTTGGATGTCTTACTCAACTCCAAATTGAGTGCATGATAGCTCATTGGAAAGCTATGTTTGTCTAGTTATCATTTGAATCATCAAGAAATTCGTTTGTACATTCCATCTAGGAGAAAAATTTCATTTCCCAAGGTCATTTCAGAAGTGCATCAACTCTCCTGAGCCAAATGATGTTTTGGACATTTCTCCCAAACCATGAGACATGTGTAAACACTAAAGGAGGTTTTTATTCTTGGGTCTATGATGGACAAAAACACCTCTCACTTTTGTCAAATTCATATTTTCTTGCTCAAAAACATCATTTGAATAAAACTATACCGATGTTTGGAACACATGATTTGTAGAAATGAAGGGAAATGAAGGGGATGAGGGGCTTCTAAATTCTTGAGAAAAATTTGGGAAGTAGGGAGAGATGTTAGGAAGCAGGAAAAAGTGGAATTTCCAGGATTGAGTGAGGGGAAGGGGTCCGAAACGGTAAAACACAGGCCTAACCTAGAAAAGTATCAAATTGTAGCAATAGGCTAGGGTTTGTGGGAAAATGATGAATTTGAGGGATATCAATGATGGGAAGTGTTTAAGAAGTTATATTAAGGATAGGGGAAGGTGTATGAGCATCGGGATACAAGTTTTGTTGATGATTTGACCATCCAAGAAAAATTACCTTCAAAACCTTAGGAGAGGGAAATGAGCCTTACCTAAGCACAACTAAAGCCCAAACAAGGTGTAAATGACCCATTGAAACCTAAAATAATGTATGACAACTCTTTGAATGATGGTACACTTAGCCGAATGGCGACATGGACCAATACTTGGAAAACTTTGGAAGGAGTGAAAACAATCCTAGACCTAATACCTAGTGACCAAATTTTACTTGAAGACTCACCGAAATGACAAAAATTTGACTTTGACACCCCAATACCACTTTATAAGAGCATATTTTATCATTGGTGGAAGGCTACAAAAACTGACACTAACAATATCAACTTTTTTTTTAGTATATTTTTGACACTTTAATTTTTTCATGTAATAAGTATGCACGTTTTTTTTTTAAATGTTGGTGATTTTTATGCCAGCTTTTAAAATTGTTGATGCAACATCAACCCCTTTTTTGGGCATATTTTTGACACTTTAAATTTTCTTATGTATTACTATGGATTTTTTTTAAATGTTGGTGATTTTCATGTTGATTTTGAAAAGCATTGATACAACAACATTTTTTTTAGGGATGGGGGGCGAGGCGGCTGGAGTGGGGGAAGCAGGAAACAAGGCACATATTTTTGACACTTCAAATTTTCGTATGCCTTAAGTGTGCATATCTTTTTATAATGTTAGTTATTTAACCATTTTCAAGTTGTCATCTCTCTCTCTCTAAGATGTTTGTTATTTAAGGGTTTTTCAAGTTTGTGTTTTTAGTTTTTATTATATTTTTTTTTAATAATTTGAAATTAGGATTATATATATATATATATATATATATATATATATATTTTAATAATTTCAAATTAAGATTTTTTATATATATATATATATATATATATATATATATATATACAAAATAATTGTCACTAAACAAAACAAATCATATTTTGCATATAGGTAAAATTAAAAAAATATGCATTTGAGGACCTTTCCGTTAGAAGGACATGTCAAATGAAGGGTTTTCATGGAAAAGATTGAACAGTAAAAGAAAATTGAAAAAAAAAAATTATGAATTTTTATGTTAAAAAATTAAAATATTCGAAGTTATTTTTTCTCATAAAATAATGGTTTACATAAAATTTCAACTAAAACTAACAAAACAAAGTATGAAAAAAAAAACAACTTTAACACATGCAAAGGGAAAAAAAAAAAAAAAAAACCAAAACCAAAATAAAAATAAATGGATTAAAATAAAATACCTTTTGTGTTTTTTTTTTTTTTAAATTTAAAAACAAACCCAAAAAAATAATATTAAATAAAAAATAAAAAAATCTTTAAAACAAAAATTTGAAAAAAATAAAAAAACAATTTTAAAACAAACAAATAAATAAAGTTAAATAAGAAATTAAAATAATATACAATAGTATATATTATTTTAATTTTTTATTTTCAAATAATACATAAATTTGTAAAACAATATTTTTTTAAATAATAAATAAAAACTTATTAAAATATATTCTTAAAAATATGATAAGATATGAAATAAAAGTTTAATAATTTAAAAAATAAAAAATAATAATAATGTATAAAAGAAAGCTTTAATTAATTAATTAATTGGAAAAAAATTAACAAAAAAATTATGGGCGACTTCCAGTTAGGCCTCGGTGCCCAAAGGTTGTAGGTAGGGTGGCTGGAACGATCTGTTACTTTAGTCACCATGTTTTTGGCCTTTAGGTACCAGCGCCAAGTAGGGGGTCGATTGGAATCCACCCACGCCCACACAACTTGTGCTGGGCGAGAGTCAATATCAGGAATAGACCCTTGGGCCCTGCCACAACAGTAAAGGGAAAGTTGCATGGTGGTTGCAGTGGATGAGAACTGTCCCATGCTTGCACATCTTGTGTTGGGAGTGGGTCGATTCCAAAAAATTACCTTTGGCTTTGCTGCAACATCCAAGGGCCACTGGGGCCAAGCGAGGGGTGTTGGGTTGTGTTATATTCTTTCCACAACTAGCCCACGTAGTTAACCGGGGGGTTAGAGGGGGGTGGAGCACCCCCTTCATTGCGTCGATTGTGTAGCGAGGGGGGTCACTGGGGGTTTGAGGTGTACCTGTAACCCCACTTTATGGGGTCCGGGGTAGCACCCCGGAAAATTTTGGTTTTGGACCCTATGTTAAGTTGGGTAAACCCACCTATGGTTTTGTGCATGATTTTTGCACTTTTTTTTTTTGGACGCGATGGTTTTCGGTCCATGGTATTGGATGCAATGGTTTTTCAGTCCATGGTATTGGATGCTTCGACATGTATAAATATGTATTATAACATTGAAAGGAACATAATGAAAAATCAAGTTGGTAGTCCCGGTTTTGGGATCTAGGGGAAAATCTCTATGTATATGTGTTTTATGTGTTATGCTCTCACATTATTTATTTTCTGTGTTTTAGAATTTGTATGCAGGTAATTTCTGTATAGGGTTAAAATCTACATTTGGTATCAGAGCAGATTTGACTTCAAGGGGACGCCTTTGCTGCTGAGGGGTTTCGCTCGGGCCTATGGTAGACCCTGTTCAGTGGGAGATCTGCGAGATCAATTCTGGTGGTGAAAGAAGATAGCAAGCAGTGGAAAGATAGAGAGCGAGAAATCTAATGGTAAGAGTTTTAAGTTGTGGAAACACAAGATGGAGGATCTGTTGGTGGATAAAGATCAGTGGATCGTTGTTGGGTCCCTATAATATTAGTGATTACCCCATTACTATTGTAGTTATACCCCTTATTTATATTGTTGTGCCCCCATTACCCCCATATTGTTATTAATGTGCCCATAGAATCCCTCTATTGTTATTTTTGTGGCTTTATATTATTATTGTTAGGTCGGCTGGATTATATTGTGACTCCATAGACTCCTATATATAGAAAGGAGGTTTTGTCATTTGAATCATCAAAGAATTGTTCATTTATGTAATGTAAAGGAGGTTGCCCCCTCGAAGAGGCTGAATTCTAAGGCGTTGATCTAACTTTTCTATCTTTTCTTGAGCTGGTTTCATAACATTTGGTATCAGAGCTTTGGATTCTAGGGTTTCGCTGCTCCAAACAGGTCATCGTGGCATTTTCGCTATAACTTTTTTTCTATGATGTTTCAGAAGTCGCAAAAAAAACCCATTTGAGAAGAAATTGCGCTAAACCTTGGGTACGAATATCAGATCTTTTCTCACAATATTTTCGGAGATATGATTTCAGGAAGTTGGTCTTTTTGCAGACTCCTGAATTACACTCAAAACAAGTGACCTGGGGAAAATCATCATAACTTTCTTTCTGAGCATCGGATTGAAATTTCGTAAGAAGGTAAAAAAAGAGGACGGACTGTAGTTGTATTTTATATATTTTTCAGAGTCAAGGTTGAAACAGTGACATGTGGAACTTCATACAAGTTTTCTCTACTGAACTAGTCTACAATCAGGTCACTGCGGGAGATGGTGCATAACTCTTTCTTGGAGAATCCAATTTGGTTCAGACTAGTGGAATTGGAAAGAGGACATAGAAGGCTACTATAGGTCACAATTCTAGAACTGGATGATTCGAAATTACAGAGATACATCAGATTCAATATCAGGCTTCTACAAAGTAAAAAAAGGTGTGTAGTTTTTATTTTTTATTTTTGCATAAGCTTGGTTTGAAGGAATTCAAAGGGCATAGTAATGCATTACTATCGGTAACTGATATCCTGAGGAAAGAAAATGAAAACACCTAGTAAGGAACCTGAAATCTCTAGCATGACTCATGAAGAAGAGGAAGAAATGCTACATGATATATCAAAATTACAAGAACAAGTGCAACAAATGTCACGCTCACAAAAGCTAACAGATGCTAAGATAAATGGCGTGGAATCTAAGATAAAGGGCATGGAAGCTAAGATGGATGATCTGAAGACAGATTTGAGGATAGATTTGAAGACAGACATGGCAGATTTGAAGACAGATTTGACAAATTTTCTACAAGAAATACTTACTAATGGTGAAAAGGTTGTAAAGGAAACTCATGATGTGAACAAAAGAAATGTTAATCATGATTCCATAGACTCTAATGTTGGATCGAAGACCCACCATATTCCAAAAATCGATATGAGGAAGTTTGATGGCAAGGATCCCGCCACATGGATATTACAGATGGAGCAGTTCTTCGATCTCAATAATGTGCAAAACACACAAAAGGTACGTATGGCAACTTTATATTTGGAACCAAATCAATTTGTATGGTATCAATGGCTTTTCTCTCGTAAACAATTTATCACTTGGGCAATTTTTACAGAAGAATTGATAGCACATTATGAGGATACAAAAAGCAACACTTTTTTTAGCCAATTGATAAGTCTCAAACAAAAAGGTTCAATAATGGAGCACATTGAGGAGTTCCAAAAATTGAACATAAGGGTAAAAGATATTCCAGAGGAGCATAGGATTGATGTGTTCATAGGGTCTTTAAAGGATAATATCCAACATGATGTTCGCCTTTGGGAACCTGATTCATTAGAGAAGGCATTCAGGTTAGCAAGAAAAATGGAAAGCAAAATTATGGCAACCAGGAAGCATACCACTCACAACTATAAAGACAGAAGTGTTGCCCCTAGTCTTCCACAACCTATAAGGTTGACACCACAACAATTGGAAGAAAAAAGAGCAAAAGGGCTTTGTTACAGTTGTGATAGCAAATACACTAAAGGTCATAAGTGTGTTGAGAAGAAATTATTCTACATAGATTGTGAAGAGGAAGAAGAAAAGGAGCAAGAAAGGTCAAAAGAAGAGGATATGCTCCAGGAACAAAGCCTAGATGAAGAAAAAATAAATCCAACCATATCTTGTAATGCATTGGCGGAATTACCACTCCTCAAACCATCAAGATAGAAGGACAAATCAAGAAGAAAAAGGTAATAGTGTTGATTGATTCAGGAAGCACCCACAATTTTATTCATTGTAGGGTAGCAAAAGAATTGAATTGCTTCCTATATCCAGCACCAGAGTGTCAAGTGATGATTGCAAATGGAGGAACAATAAATTGCTCTGGAAAGTGCCATAATATCAAGCTATCCATGGGAGAATATGTATTGACTAGCCCAATGCTTTCCATTCCAATGGGAGGTGCTGATGTTGTACTAGGAGTCCAATGGCTACAATCCTTGGGTACAATAGCTTTTAATTTTCAAGAACTTTTCATCAAATTTTCTGTGGAAGGAAAGGAAGTTGAATTAAGGGGTATTGCAGGGAAACCAGGAAAGATAATCAGCTCTAATGGTATGACAAAGCTTCTAAAAAAGGAGCAAAGAGGTGTAATTGCACAATTATGTTCGCTAGATGTTTCCACATTAGAATCATCTATTTCTCCAGATCTCCAAAAAGTCCTGGACAATCATTCCAAGGTATTTGAGACTCCCAAAGGTCTCCCACCTATGCGTGATCATGATCATGCTATTCATCTGATTCCAGGAAGTGTTCCTCCAAACATCAGGCCGTACAGATATCCCTATGTCCAAAAAAGTGAAATTGAACGTATGGTTGCAGAAATGCTAGAGGCTGGTATAATTCAACCGAGTCAAAGTTCTTTCTCTGCTCCAGTAGTATTGGTGCACAAGAAGGATGGATCATGGCGCATGTGTCCAGATTATAGGGAGCTCAACAAGCTCACTATTAAAGATAAGTTCCCCATTCCTGTCATTGATGAATTACTGGATGAATTGCATGGATCAATTTACTTCACCAAGTTGGATCTTCGTTCAGGATATCATCAAATCAGAATGAAGATTGAAGACATTCTGAAAACGACATTTAGAACTCATGAGGGTCATTATGAATTTTTGGTCATGCCTTTTGGCCTTACCAATGCACCTTCAACATTTCAAGGTTTGATGAATTCAATTTTCAAACCATTCCTTAGAAAATTTGTGTTAGTATTTTTTGATGATATACTAATCTACAGCAAGTCTTGGAAGGATCATGTTGAACATGTTGACAGGGTGCTACAACTATTGGAGGAGAAACAATTATATGCCAAAAGATCCAAATGTTTCTTTGGAGTCCAGGAGGTGGAATATTTGGGTCATATTGTATCTCATGAAGGAGTTAAGGTAGACCCTAGCAAAATTAAAGCCATTAAGGAATGGAAAATCCCCACATCCATAAAGCATCTGCGCAGATTTCTTGGGTTGACAGGGTATTATCGCAAGTTTGTTAAGAATTATGGGAGAATAGCAGCACCTCTAACAACATTATTGAAGAAAGATGCATTTTCATGGACTCCGGAAGCAACAAAGGCCTTTGAACATCTTAAAGAGGCAATGTGCCAAGCACCGGTCTTAGCTACACCGGACTTCACAAAAACCTTTATTGTGGAATGTGATGCTTCAGGAAATGGAATTGGTGCTGTTCTAATGCAAGATGAAAGACCCATTGCTTTTGAAAGTCGTCCAATCAAGGGAAAGTTTCTAAGCAAAGCTATTTATGAGAAGGAAATGTTGGCAATACTCCATGCACTTAAGAAATGGCGACCCTACCTAATGGGAAGACTTCAAGGTAAAAACGGATCATGATAGCCTTAAATACTTTTTAGAACAAAGATTATCCTCTGAAGAGCAACAAAAGTGGGTCACAAAGATGTTGGGTTATGACTTTGAAATCATCTACAAAAAAGGGAAGCAAAATGTGGTGGCAGATGCACTCTCAAGAAAGGATGAGGATGTGGAAGCATTGTTGTGTGCTATTTCTATCATCCAACCAGATTGGATAAATGAAGCAAGGGAGGAATGGAAGAATGACGAAGAAGTGTGGGCACTTATTCGAAAGCTACAACAAGATTCCAGTACATCTGATACATTTAGCTGGAAAAATGATTCGTTATGGTACAAAGATCGCTTATACCTCTGTAAGAATTCCCAGCTAAAACAAAAGATTCTTATGGAATTGCACACTTCTCCCTTAGGAGGGCACTCAGGATTTTTAAAAACTTACCACAGGGTTAAGAAGGAATTTTTTTGGGATGGCCTTAAATCAGATATTCAAAAGTTTGTGGCAGAATGTTTGGTTTGCCAACAAAATAAAGTTGAAACAATTAAGACACCGGGTCTATTACAACCTTTATCCATTCCAAGCCAACGTTGGGAGAGGAGGTATCAATGGATTTTATCACAGGTTTACCCAAGTCTGAGGGAAAGAGTGTCATCATGGTGGTAGTTGACAGACTTACCAAGTATGCACACTTTTGTGCATTATCACATCCATTTAAAGCCAGTACAGTTTCTACTGCATTTATGGAAACAATTCAAAAGCTACATGGAAACCCAAAGATTATTGTAAGTGACAGAGATCCCATTTTCACTGGAAATTTTTGGACAGAATTATTTTCTTGTCTTGGTACTCAGTTAGCTCATAGCTCATCTTATCATCCTCAATCTGATGGGCAAACTGAGATAGTAAACAAATGTTTGGAAGGATATCTTCGTTGCTTTGTATCTGATAAACAGACACAATGGGTCAAATGGTTGCCTCTGGCTGAATGGTGGTATAACACTTCCTTTCATACAACAACAAAAATGACCCCATTTATGGCACTTTATGGGTATCAACCACCATCCATCACATCATATTTAAGAGAAAATTCTAAGGTTCAGGCAGTGGAACATCACATCGAACATCAACAACAAGTCCTCCAACTCTTAAAGGATAACCTCGTGTTGGCACAAAATAGAATGAAACAACAGGCAGATCAACATCGCAGTGAAAGAAGTTTTGATGTAGGTGATTGGGTATTCCTACGGCTACAACCATATAAGCAAATGTCCCTCAAGCAAGCTAAGAAGGATAATAAAATATCACCAAAGTATTATGGTCCGTACAAGGTGTTGCAAAAGATTGGTACTATGGCATACAAATTGGAGCTTCCTGCAGCTTCTCGATTGCACCCAGTTTTCCATGTTTCATGCTTAAAGAAGGTTATAGGCGACAAGCTCCCAGTTCAAACAATATTGCCAGAACTTGACGAGGAAGGAAAAATTATATTGGAACCGGAAGCAGTCATAGAAACAAGAACTCGACAGCTATGAAATCGATCAATTTCAGAGTACCTTATCAAGTGGAAGAACTTATTCCGCTGAAGATTCCACATGGAGGATGAGAATTTTATGCAGAAGTATCCTAAATTACTCAAGCGTTGAGGAAAACACCTTTTTGAAGGAGAGGGGCATGTTGGGTCCCTATAATACTAGTGATTACCCCATTACTATTGTAGTTATACCCATTATTTATATTTTTGTGCCCCCATTACCCCCATATTGTTATTAATGTGCCCATAGAATCCCTCTATTGTTATTTTTGTGGCTTTATATTATTATTGTTAGGTCGGCTGGATTATATTGTGACTCCATAGACTCCTATATATAGAAAGGAGGTTTTGTCATTTGAATCATCAAAGAATTGTTCATTTATGTAATGTAAAGGAGGTTGCCCCCTTGAAGAGGCTGAATTCTAAGGCGTTGATCTATCTTTTCTATCTTTTCTTGAGCTGGTTTCATAACAATCGCGGTAGATCTGGTTACTAAAGCAACGGGAGTGTCCAATGAAGAATGGAATAATTTGGATCGGAAGGCAAAGAGCACAATACAATTGTGTGTCTCAGATTCATTATTGCTGAATGTATCAGGGGAAGCTATGGTGAAGGATTTGTGGGACAAGTTAGGGACTTTGTACCAATCTAAGTCTCTGGTGAATAAACTGTTCCTATGGAAAAGTTGTATAACCTGAGGATGAGAGATGGAGACTCGGTGACAGAGCATCTGAACGATTTTAATATTGTGGTAAGTCAGTTAGCATCTATTGATATTAAAATTTTAGATGAAGATAAGTGCATCAGTTTGTTGTGTTCTCTACCAGATTCGTGGGATAGTCTGGTTATTGCAATAGGTAGCAATGCAACTGCCTTGCAGTTTGATGAAATAGTCTCAGCCTTGCTGATGGAGGAGATGAGACGGAAAAATATGGAGAGCCAAAATGGTGATGCCTTATCTGTACGAGGATGGTCCGAGAACAGAAATGAAAATAAGTCATCGAGTGGGAGATCTAAATCTCTAGGAAAACATGTAAAGGTGGTGCACTGGAAATGCAGAAAGGAAGGCCACTTCAAAAGGGACTATAAATCTAAAGCTCTTGACAAAGGAAAGGGATCTGATGAGGCTCCTTCTACAGAGGCGAAAACCACCTCAGATGAAGGTGGGGATGTGTACTTGGATTCTTCATGTACACATGTAGGTCATGAGGCATGGTTGATTGACTCAAGTGCATCCTTTCACTTCAATCCCCATAGAGAGCGGTTCTGTGAGTATGAGAAATATGATGGTGGTGATGTCTTCTTGGGGGGTGATAGGAAGGCTATAATCATTGGCTACGGAAAATTAAAGTTGAAGTTGCAAGGTGGAAGAGTTATAATGCTTCCAGGTGTTCTACATATTCCTGCATTACCTAGAAATCTGATTTCTGTAAGCAAGCTGGATGATGCAGGTGTAAAAACAGTGTTCGAGAAGGATACCTGAAAAATGGTTCAGGGAGCAATGGTATTGATGCAAGGAGTTCGAATTGGAACTCCGTACAAGCTACAATGTACCACTGTTATTAATGGGTGCAATAGTTCTATGGTTCCTAAAAATGGAGCAGAAAATCTAGTGGTCTCTGGAGAGAAGACCATGTTGTGGCATCAAAGGCTTGGACATATTGGAGAGAAGGGCCTTTGAATACTTCATGGTAAAGGTATGGTAGAAGGTATGAGTAATAGCTCTCTGGATTTTTATTTCTGTGAAAATTGTGTATATGGGAAGCAGAATTGGGTGAGTTTCCCCTCTGGAGGTAAGAGGGCGAAACATATATTAGAGCTTGTGCACAACCATGTGTTTGGACCTATGAAGGTTCCATCACTCGGTAAGTCTATGTACTATGTATCATTTATAGATGACTTCTCAAGGAATACATGGATATATTTCCTTAAGAAGAAATCTGAATTCTTTAACAGGTTTAAAGAATTTAAGGCTCTAGTGGCAAGCCAGACAGAGAAGAAGATAAAGGTGCCGAGGAAAGATAATGGTGGAGAGTTTTGCAGTAAGGAATTTGAAGAATTCTGCAAGAAATGTGGTATATCACGGCAGAAGTCTACTCCATATACACCTCAGCAAAATGGAGTTGCAGAAAGAATGAACAAGACGTTGATGGAAAGGGCAAGAAGCATGCTCAGTGGTGCTGGGTTAGGACAGGAATTCTGGGCAGAGGTGGTGGATACTGTATGTTACCTCGTCAATAGGTCACCTTCATTAGCGTTGGAGGATAAGACTCCACAAGAGGTATGGAATGGTAAGAAACCCTCTCTTTCACATCTGAGGGTATTTGGATGTGATGCATATGTACATGTTCCAAAGGAGAAACAAACCAAGTTGGATAGTAAATTTGAAAAGTGCATCTTTATTGGGTATAAGGATGGTTTAAAGGGTTATAAGCTTTGAAACCCAGTCACACAGAAGGTTGTGTACAGCTGAGATGTGGTGTTCAGAGAGGTGAAAGATATTATTAAACATGAAGTCGAACCAAAGGAACCTGAGAAGATAGAGTTTGACCTAAAGGAGGAAGAATTAGACTCTACAAAAAAGGAGGAATCAAAAGATGAAGAGCCACAAACTCCGGATGTGAGAAGGTCAGTTCAAAAAGAAGACAAATGCAGAAGGACAAGTGGAGAAATACAAAGCTTGTTTGGTAGCAAAAGGTTACTCCAAGGTGCCGGGAATTGATTTTGGTGATATTTTTTCTCCTGTTGCCAAGGTAACTTCTATTAGATTACTTTTATCCATTGTTGCTGCTTTTGATTTTGAAGTAGAATAGATGGATGTGAAGACAACATTTCTTCACGGGGATCTAGAAGAGGAGATCTACATGAAGAAACCTAAAGGCTTTGCGGTGAAGGGTAAGAAAGAACTGGTGTGTAAGTTAAAGAAGTCTCTATATGGGTTAAAACAGTCACCAAGGATGTGGTATTAGAAATTTTATACATTTATACGGGGACTTGGCTTCACCAGAAGCAAAGCAGATCACTATGTGTATTTTAAATTGATTGGTGACCGTGTTATTTATCTGGTCTTGTATGTGGATGATATGTTGCTGGTTGGAAATGAAAAAGAAATTATCCAGGATTTGAAGACCCAATTGTCCTCCAAATTCAACATGAAAGATCTTAGTGCTGCAAACTATATTTTGGGCATGGAAATTAAAAGAGATTGTACAAAGAGGAAGCTCTGGTTAAACCAGAGGAAGTATGTCGAGACAATACTGCAGAGGTTTAATATGCAGGATAGTAAACTAGTGAAGGTTCCTATTCCTGTAGGTGTGAGGTTATCTGCTGAATAGTGTCCCAAGACACAAGAAGAGGAAGAGGACATGTCCTGTGTTCCATATGCAAGTGCAATCGATAGCCTGATGTATGCAATGGTCTATACTAGACCAGACATTACACATGCAGTGGGAGTATTTAGCAGGTTTATGTCAAAACCAGGGAAGGAGCACTAGACAACAGTGAAGCGAGTTTTTAGGTGTTTCCATGGCACTAGTGATTATGGTTTGTGCTACCAAGGAAGACCAGGATTGGACAGAGTGTTGGATATTCATGGCTTTGTTGATGCAAACTTGGCTGGAGATCTAGATCAAAGAAGATCTACAAGTGGGTATGTGTTTAACCTATTTGAAGGTGCAGTTAGTTGGATGAGTAAGAACCAATCTGTAGGGGCACTATCAACTACAGAGGCAGAATACATGGTAGCCATTCATGCAAGCAAGGAAGCAGTTTGGTTGCAGAGATTGTGTTCAAGTATGGGGTTAGTACAGAAAGATATAAGGATAGACTGTGACAGCCAAAGTGTAATTTTATTGGCAAAGAACCCTGCATATCATTCAAAGACAAAGCACATTGATGTTCAGTATCACTTTGTGAGGGATATGATAGAAGACAAAAATGTGTTGCTGGTAAAGGTGGACACTTTGAAGAATACTGCAGATGCATTGACAAAATCTGTGAGCTCTGAGAAGTTCTCTTGGTGTAGAGAAACAATGGGCATTTTAGGGTTGGAAAAATGACTAAGCTCTCTTGTGGCCCCCTATGGAAAGAAAAAAACAAGTGGGAGAATGTTGGATTGCGTTATATTCTTTCCAAGACTAGCCCACGTAGTTAACCAGGGGGTTAGAGGGGGGGCAGATCACCCCCTTCATTGCGCCGATTTTGTAGCCGAGGGGGGTCACTGGGAGTTTGAGGTGTACCCGTAACCCCACTTTATGGGGTCCGGGGCAGTGCCCCGGAAAATTTTGGTTTTGGACCCTATGTTAGGTTGGGCAGACCCACCTATGGTTTTGTGCATGATTTTCGCACACATTTTTTTTGACGCGATGGTTTTCAGTCCATGGTATTGGACACGATGGTTTTTCGGTCCATGGTATTGGATGCTTCGGCATGTATAAATATGTATTATAACATTGAAAGGAACATAATGAAAAATCAAGCTGGTAGTCCCAGTTTTGGGATCCAGGGGAAAATCTCTATGTATATGTGTTTTATGTGTTATGCTCTCGCATTGTTTATTTTTTGTATTTTAGAATTCGTATGCATGTAACTTTTGTACGAGGTTAAAATCTACAAGGGGGAACAATTATTATTATTATTATTATTATTATTATTATTTTTTTTTTTTTTAATGTTTTATTTTAGATTTTTTGTTTTTGGAATTTATATTTTAAAATATTTTATTTATTATTTTTTTTGACAAAGTTGTGTTAAATATCTTTTTTGTTCTTAAATTATTTGTAAGTTTTTTATTTTAATTCAAGTTCTTTTATATTTTTTTATTGTTCATGTTGATGTTGATGATGGCAGTTAATGTCCCCAAAGACCAATATGGTCTATTAGACCTTAACAAGGTAAGCGATTAAATGAGGTTCTTTGAATTTTTATTTTTATGACCGAAAATAAGCGAGAGAAGCATTCCAAGATCTCTAGTGTTTTGTTGACTTAACAAATCATGATGGTTAGTAGTGTGGAAAATATTTTGAAAAGGAGAACATATGTAAGGGCTGGAAAATCCAAGAGAAATTTATTTTCATCTTCAATGGTCTTAGTATTGCAAGTGGGGTAGATTCTTTCATCCCAAGGCATTTTTGGAACTCACTAGTGCCCGGTTTCACTCCGAACCTCATGAGAATCAGTTCTTATCTTTGTAATGTTCGTTTTCTTCTTGGCACCAGTGGGGTTGGTCACTTCCTTATAATATCTTAACTTCCTTTTTCCCTCTAACTCCTTATCCTCCCACAACGTATCCTTAAATTTGGAGGTAATAGCGTTTTTAGTATCATATTTATTCTTCAAGATGATATCTTCCTTTATCCCCCACTGATTGAGCCAAGACTAGGCATCTTTATGTTAGCCTCACTTAAGCTGGAGGTGGGGGTTTTGACTAGAGTTAGAAGAAATTTTGGGGAGTCTCTTGGATTCCATGTTGTATAAATTCTTCTTGGACATTAAATACCTAAACATAACCATGCTTTCAATGAGGGAGATGCTAGCTTCAAGGTTGTAGGTTATAAATTATTTTTGGATCATCTCAATTTTCGCCACGATTCTTTAGATATACTGCAGCCCCAAACCTCACATCCATATAAAATAATAGGGGTGACGAGTGTCTCGAAGAGGAACTTGATTTTTACTCCAAACCCCAAGCTCAATTGACTTACAATTGTTTTCAAGCTCAGAGTAAGCTCTCCAGCCTCATATAATCATTTTCTCAATGCTAAGTTGTAGCTAAGACGATGGTGAATATCAATACCTAAGTATTTGTATGAGGAAACCTTCTCTAAGTAATTATTATCATAAATGAAATTATCATAGTTGATCCTCTTGGATTTAATTGTCATGAATTTAGTCTCATTGGTATTAATAGTCATACCCATCTTGAAGAAGTAATCCTGGAGGATTTCAAGTTTCTTATCGAGATCACTGGGGCTTCTAGAAAGAAGAATGATATCTTAGAAATTTTGTTCGTTGATAATCACATCAAGATTCATTTTTTGACACATTTCGAACCAACCAGTGTGGTTCATTGTTAGGACAAGATGAAGAATCAGATCATTGCAGCAGGTTAAATATAGAAACCAATCATTCCAACGGCTAAAATGAAACAACTACTTTTGACTCGATCAAAAATTAGGAGAAGGATTATTTACTTATTAATTTAAATAATTAAATAAAATATATATATATATATATATATATATATATATATATATATATCTATATATATATATATATATATATATATATATATATATAGATATATATCTCTATATATATATATATATATATATATATATATATATATATATATATATATATATATATATATATATATATATACAAATATTATCTTTATATATAAATTTTAAATCACGATAAGATTTTACCCAATTCATAATAGGAGGTTACCTTTGACCGGACTAAGAATTAGGAGATTATTTTTTTTAATTTGTAATAATATTATGTATATAAATAATCTTGGAATCACAATGATATTTCTACCCAATCCTCAATATGAAGCCTAGGATGCTTTATTAAATATAAGAGGAATTGTAAAAATATATTATAAATAATGTGAAATAATTATTTTTATTGCAAAGATTAATAAATAAGAAATCCCAAAAAAATATTATAAATAACCAAAGTCAAAAGGTTGAAAATAAGAATAAAAATAAATTAAGTTAAATAACAAAAAATAAAAGGGGAATCTACTAAAGGGACAAAATAAACTAAAAAAAGGTAAAGGGAACAAAGAGGAATAAATAAACCCTAAGGGGAGAAATAAGAAGATACCAATATCGAGAAATTTTAAATTTTTTATAAGGAGTCAGGGGGATAAAATTAAAAATAAAAAGGAAAAGCAAAGAAACTAACACAACCATAGGAATTAAGAAAGGAAAAAAGCTAATAGGTAAGTGTAGGGATGCAACAACTACTAATTTTCCAGCTGCCATCCTTGTTTAGAGTACTTGGCCTCCTTTCAATTTCAATGGCCTCCCTAAACTTACGGTGATGAAAATGAGAAATCCTCGCAATAACCCGTGCCTCCTCAATGCATATATGATACTTTGTACTTTCTGCATGTTCCACTAAATTTGAAGAGCGGGTCCTCCCATACTTGATGTTGACTACATGCTCATTAATCCTTTGATTTATAGAGCAGCCAGTTTCACCAATGTATGGGGTTCCACAAGAAAAAGGGATAACATAAACACCTTTCATATCCCTAGGGTCCACTAGGTATTTTACAAATTTTGAGGAACTTTGAATGATGTTAAGGGGTCTAAAGGTTGAGGGAACATTATGCTTCCTTAGGATTATTTCAATATTGTCTATGATCCCTTAGATGAAAGGGAGATGCACCCATGAAGCCAGATCATTGGGGTATTTCTTAAGCTTAGGGCCTTTGCTAGCTTTAAGGAATTCTTTAAGACCCTGGTGCCTACTATATCCATTATGAATGAAAACATTAAGGAGATGGGTTTTCTCTTTAGAAAGGTAGTTTTGTCAGAATTTCTCAATACACGAGTAGCTAACATGTTGAGAAAACTAGCTTTTGAGCAGGGAAATGATGAGATGTAGCATGAAGATACTTCTTAGTATGACTTTTCTTCCAAAATACCTAGTGGGAGAAATAACCATCATCCTTCTTCAAAATACAGACATCAAGGAAAGGTAGACAACCATAAACTTCCTGCTCCATAGTAAACTTCATGGATTTAGATTGATTGTTGAGATGTTGGAGGAAGATATCTAACTTTTCTTGACCATGTGGCCATATGACGCAAGTGTCATCCACAAATATTTTCCAAATCTTGGGCTTAAATCAAGGGGATCTCAAAGAGCTAGATTCAAAGTATTCTATAAATAGATTAGCTACATTAGGTTACAGGGGGGAGCCCATGGCCACACCACAATTATGTTCATAGGATTCTGCTTCAAAGAAAAAAAGTAGAAGTAAGAGAATTTGTACTCTTATTACCTATTAGGTACTCGTACACTGAGAATTTCTGACGAAAACCAACTTTCTAAAGAGAAAACCCATCTCCTTAATGATTTTTTTAATAATGGATATAGTAGGCACTAGGGTCTTGAAGATTTCCTTAAAGCTAGAAAATTTCTGAAGGTTAAGAAAGACCCAAATGATCGAGCTTCATGGGTGCATCTCCCTTTCATCCAAGGGACCACAAACATTATTGCAAGAATCTTGAGGAAGTATAATGTTCCCTCAACCTTTAGACCCCTTAACACCATTCGAAGTTCCTTAAAATCTGTAAAAGACCAAGTGGACCCCAGGGATATGAAAGGTGTTTATGTTATACCTTGTTCTTGTGGAACCCTATACATTGGTGAAACTGGACACTCTATAAATCAAAGGATTAATGTGCACACACCTGACATCAAGCATGGGAGGACCCACTCTTCATATTTTGCGCAGCACGCAAAAAAGGCGAAGCATCATACATGCATTGAGGAGACCTAGGTTATTGTAAGGATTTTTCACTTTCACCACCATAAGTTTAGGGAGGCCATTGAAACTGAAAGGAGGCTAATTAATCTAAACATGGATGACTGTTGGAAAATTAGCAGTTGTTGGATCCATTGCCTTTCCTCTTATCTTTTTTCCTTTCTTAATTCCTATGGTCTTGTTAGTTCCTTCGTTTTTCCTTTTTACTTTTATCCCCCTGACTCCTAAAAAAAAATTAAAATTTATCGATATTGTTATCTTCTCATTTCTCCCCCTAGGATTTATTGATTCCTCTTTGTTCCCTTTACCTTTTGTTAGTTTATTTTGTCCCTTTAATTGATTCCCCTTTTATTTATTTTTATTTAAATTCGTTTATTTTTATTCTTATTTTCAACCTTTTGATTTTGGCTATTTATAATATTTTTTAGGATTTCTTATTTATTAATATTTACAATAAATATAATTATTTTATATAATTTATAATATATTTTTACAATTCCTCTTATACTTAATAAAGTATCCTAGGCGTCATATTGAGGATTGAGTAAAAATCTCATCATGATTCCAAATTATTTATATATATAATATTATTATAAATGAAAATATTTTTTCTCCTAAATCTTAGTCCAGTTAAAAGTAACCTCTTATTATTAATTTCAAATTTATATATAAAATAATATTTGCGTATATATTTTTATTTATTTATTTAAATTAATAAATAAATAATCCTTCTCCTAACTTTTCACCCAGTAAAAAGTAGTTGTTTCATTTTAGCTCTTGGAATGATTGGTTTCTCTATTTAACCTATTGACATGCTCTAATTCTTCATCTTCTCCTCACAATGAACAACACTAGTTGGTTCAAAATGCTTTGACCAATGAATATTGATGTGATTATCTCTGAAAATTGATTTCTTAGAAACTAGATATGGATCACAGAAGCCTAAATTCGATCAAGAATGATATCGTCAAAATAAAGGAGAAGAGTAATGACTATACCAGTGATTATGAGTCCATTGCTTCCTATAGCTTCGAAATATTCTTCTAGCTTATCAATGTAAATGCAAAAAGGGTATGGGATAGGGGACATCCTAGCTTAGCTTTGACATTTCATTTAATCTCCTCATACCAACCCTTAGTAGTCTTAAGCCTAACAATAACATTCTCATGTAACCTAGTTACAACAACCTTGTGATCGAGGAGAACCATTGTCTCATCTAGCCTTTGCCACAACTTCTCCTGAGGAACAATGTCGAAATATTTTCCAAAGTCAATGAAGCAATAAAAGAGATCGGTTTTACTATTGTGACACTCCTTAGAAATGGTCTTATGAGTGACAACGTGGTCAATATTTGAGTGATTCCTCCTAAAACCAAATTTCCCTTTAGCTCTTTTACCATGAATTTCAATCCAAGTGCTAATCTTCTTCTCCAAAATGAGCCCATAAAATTTGGATAAAATGTGTCTAATCATGGTAGTCCTATAATTAGAAGGGACATTTTTATCCCCACTTTTAAAGATAAGCACAATAAGGCTTTGTGTCCAAGGTTTAGGGAAGCCATGTTTCATGGCCAAATTGAGGAGTTTGTGTCTATGAGGGATGAGGATAGGGCTTCCCATTTTAAAAATTTCAACTTGGTAACCTTCAATATCTCTAGCTTTCTCATTAGTGAGCTTCTTAATCCCAAACTCCATGTCTCGCAAAGAAAACATATCTTCCTATGTACAAGTGTTTATGATGTTCCCCATGATGTCTTGAGAGTCATAAACAATATTAAGATAGATATCCCATTTCTTTAAGGGGATTGAATTATCTTATTTCATTTTACTGAGAAGAATATTCCTACAAAACTTTCTAGGCTCAACTTAAAAGAGGTGAAGAAGATGCTCTTGCCTCTTATTTATATAATAGATTTTCTTTTGTTTGATAAGAGCCTTATACACATTAATTTTTTTGACTTTGTATTTTAATATTTATTTTTTAAAATTTTTATGTTATACACACACACACGTTGTTTGTTTTTCTAAATTTAATTGTTTTTTTATTATCTTTTATATGTTTTTTTGGTGGGTTTTTGTTATTTTCATAATATTTTATGTTTGAATATTTTATTTTAATTTTTAATTTTTTTAATGTTTTAATTTAATTTAATTTAATTTATACTTATTTTTTTAAACTTTTTTATCTCTATTTTGAGTTTCATTTATTTTATTTTTTATTTGTTTTATTTGTTTTAATCTATTTATTGATATTTTATTTTTTCTTTGTTATGCAAGGGTTGTGTTGATGTTTGACTATCAACCTAACTCCACTATGTATCAATTTGATAGTTGATTTTAAGGTTTTTATTACAATGGGTCAAGTCTATCTCCACTATGTATCAACTTAATAATTTAATTTTAAGTTTTCGTTATATGTGTCAAGTTGTCTTAGGCTAAGATTTTAAAAGAGCTATACTTTTAGCATAATTTGGTGTGATGAATCTTTGATTTAGGTATTTATTTTTAAGGTTTTTTTCAATCATAATATTTGGTCTTGAAATATGTTGAAAAATTAAGGTTTTTCAGGGTCATGGTATTTGGTTTTAATTCCATGGCTACAAAATGTCAAGATTTTAAGGTTTTCATAATCATAACGTCATGGTTGAAAAATGTCAAAATTTTAATGTCTTTCAAAGTCATGATATTTATCTTTAATGCCATAATTGAAAATTGTTGGAATTTTTAGGTTTTGGGAGTTGTGATATTATATCTTTAAAGATATCGTCAAAATCTATAGTGGAATTTTAAAGTATTTCAGAGTAATGATATTTTAATTTCAATTTCATTGCTAAAAAATGTTGGAATTTTAACAAAAAAATAGTTATGTTGCATTAACATTTCTTTTATTTTAGGGTGTTTTTTCGTGTTTATTGCAAAAAAATATTAGCTTTCAATGCCATTATTAAAAAAAGTTAGAATTTTAATCAAAAAAATAAAATATAGTGTTGATGTGACATCAGGTTGCATCAACACTTTTCGTTTTGTTTTTTTTTTAATGTTTATTGTACATTTTTTTGGTTTTTAATGTCATTGCTAAAACAATTCAGGGTTTTAACCTGAAAAAATAAATGTTGATGCAGCATCCATATTTCATTTTTAGGGTTTTTTTTCATGCGTTTTGACACAAAAATACGGTTTTTTTGGGGCTATAGTTCTCATTTTGAGGTTACAGTTCTTGTCAAATTGGTTACTTTGTTAATCAAAGAAAATATACAAAAATATTTTTCTCCTAAAACCCAAAACCAGGAAAAATAGATTAATGTTTCATTATATTCATTTATAATGTTACAAGAAATTATATATATGTTGTAACATTCATAAAAACCCCGATCCATTTACTCTAGATTATAATATAGCCATAGTTCCTTTGACCAGATCTACAAAAACATGGGAAAACCCACCAACAATAAAAATTTCTTGTCGTAAACCACCAAAAATGGATGTAAAAATCTAGCCAATATCTTTTTTCCATAATGCTGCCATCAACCTTGTGTAGGGGGGCTACATCCCCCTTGCAAACCCCTTGGAAGAGGGGGTTATCGCTCTCCATCTGACCCCCCTGCTACAACTAACACTTATGTATCACACATGAAAATAGTTGTGTAAAGAATATAACACATACCAAACATTCATAAGCTACCATCATTCCCTTTCATTTGTCATATTTTTCTTTTGGCCAAACATCTAAGAGATCTATCTGTATAGCCTTATCTTCCATCAAATTAGGCTATGTTTGATTGATTGCTTCTGTTAGTTTAGGTTTGCAATTTTCCATTTGGACAACCTCCTCTTCGGTAAGAAGTTTCTCTCTGTATGTCGCCTTTTAAACTATTGCCTATGCCCTAGGAGTAGGATTTTCCTCATCCCTTGTCAAGGAGTTGTAATACCTGAGTAAGGAACTCTAATCCCTCTATTGGGTGTGTGTTGTATTCTTTCCATGCGTCATGGGGTCTAGGGCAATGCCCTAGAAAAAATATTATTTTATGTAGACACACTAATAGTTGGGTAGACCCAAGGATGGGGGGTAGACCCAAAGATGGTGGGTGGACCTCCCTGTTATCTCAAAATCAAGCCCTGGAAGGCTGCAAACCAGGAATACTTCAAGTAACTGTTTCAGACCAATCTTTTGACTAAGGTTTAGCCTCCTTAGCCTGAGAGGGATCTCTCAAAAGGTTATTGATTTGGATTAATAAGTAAGAGGGCTAACTCTTGTGAAATAACATTAACAAATATGAAGGCTGGACAAACATTACATAAGTTTCCATTGGGCCTATGGAGTCAATAAGACCTCAAAAAATAATAATACTACCTTTACATAGAAGTCAGGGCATGTGGCATTTAAATGTTCAAAACACAACTCTTATAAAACCACAGTTCATGAATGTGTACAGGAAATCAGAGCAGCATAAGTGAATTCTGAGTGATTACACATCTATGCAACTGTAAAATAAATCAAGGATAAAGTAAAACCACACATCTTGAACATAGAAACACTTTATAAATCCTGAGAAGAAAAGCAGTTCTATTATATTACTGAACTCTGTCTTTCTACATAAGCCAAAACAGTACTCTGTTTTATCAAATCTCCAACCCCTGTTACATTGCTGTTTTAGCTATATATAGAGCTCTTCTACCTAATTGAGGTTCCTCCTCTAGCGTGAGGCGAACTCCAATTCTGCCTATGATGACACCTGCTAACATTTGAAACTAACTAATAAATACAGCAGACTACAAATTGACAGCTCTAAAATCCTAAAACAATTAGGATTCTAATTCGACATCATGCTGGAAATAACATTTATTACAATCAAGATGGTGCTCCTATGATAAAAAGGAGAAAAAAGGCTCATTCTCTGACAAGTGGTCTCTTTTATTTTGGCTGTGATAGGTGTCTGTAGTTGCTTGCTGGCCTTTAATGTAACATATTTTCCAATACCCTGAAATATAGGAAACTGCTCCTGTTTGTTGGTCCTTGGTTTGCCTCAAAATATTCGAATCCAAAGAAGCATGCGTTTATTCTTTAATTACCCAAAATGAAGTAGACTGTCATGTCCTTGATGTGCTGGTCATTTTTTCATGTGTGAAGACAACACCTTTCAAAAAGATTTGTTGATTTGTCAATCATAATTGATTGGCTCAACTGAAACATGCAGCTACAGCAGTTTCGTAGCGCACTACGAAACTGCTGTGTAATCACAAAACACAGCTTTAACATCAAAATCTTACTATCTTGAGCTTCTTTGATATTGGAATGTCCCTTTCAACCGTCTTGAAGCTATTCAAAATTGCTGTGTGATTTCCTTAAGGAAAGCTTTCCTACTGGCTTAGCTGCATCTGCAAATCTTCAATTTGTCTTTTCATATTTTGTGATTCAAACTCTAACACCTTTGAACATGATTTAACTGCTTTCTTGTAGTCTTTCAATTTAAGACAGCACGCTGCATGATTCAGGTTCTATTTTACTCAGGGCAATAAGCAGAATGTATATGGCCCTGCTTGAACTTTACTCTTGCCACACCAGCCAGTGAATACACATGCCCTGCCTCAGCAGCATCTTCAAACCAATTTTGCGCCTCCCTGTACTGTTGCCTTTCTAGCATCACACAACCCAGTTGATGCAATACAAGTGCTTTCTGCCTATGAGAAGTGGCACATTCTCTCAATCTTTCTAAAAACTGCACTGTGGTGTCTGACTTCATGTCATCCTCCATGGCTACTTGACTTAAAAATGAGTACAAAGCAAACGATGAATGCCCAATCATTGCCAGTCTTTTCCTGCCTTCTGGTTTACATAATAAGCTTGCAACCTGTGGATGGTGTAAAGACCTTAGAAGATCCCTGAGAAAAAACTGTAGGCAGGAAGCAACCAACATTTCTGCATTCTCCTTGAGACCATACTCAATAAAAATCACTGCATCACTCACATTTAGAACCAGGGCTACCAAATAGGTTTACTGTGTCCAGGCAAAGAACTATATTTTGCAGAATGTTAATTCCATGGCATTGATGTTATAAGTTGCAGAGATATTTGAATATAACATAAGCTCTTTGGGTATCTATAAAATACTTGGCAAAGCATACTCAGAGCTGTTAAGGCAACTATCAAGACGGTAACCTACATATTAGCAAACATTTGAACTCCAGGGATACACCCAAATCTAGGTCAGATATAACTGTTTATGAATGTCACTTAACTGTTACTGCAACTGAAGAGTTTGCATCCATGTCGCAACAGCAGTGCCTTCTATCCCTTGGACACACATGATGAAGGGGGCACGAGCTTTCTCAGGGAGGGCCTATAGAAAACCATCTAAGCTAAAGCTTTGACATCGACACATTTACAGTTTTTTAAATTTATCTGACTCAGTTCCCTGCAATCTTCCATGATCTTCTTAAGCCCGGACTCTTCTATTCTCGAGCACCCTTCCAAATCAATACCTAAAAGGTGCCTGCAACATTTACCAACGGCGATCAATCCTGAATTTGTAAAACCCGATCCCTCTACTTGTAAATGCTTCAAATTCCTAAAACCCTCCTCAATACTGAGACTCATAACCTTTCTGCATCCTTTCAAGCATTCATGGAATACCCACATGGATCAAACTGAAAGTCACAAATCTTAGACTTAGGAATAATATCGCTTATTCCAGAATTAAGTGTAATCTCCATTGCAGACTTGGAGGTATCCTTATAAAGGACAGACGCCTTTTTGCGGTCCGGTTGTGTCATGCACATCTCTAATGTATAAACGGGAGGAGCATTTCCCTCAAATGAAGCATCCACAGCACTAGCAGAGTAGACATGCCAATTAAACGCTTTAACCGACACCGTTTGACCTGTAATAAGACCTGTAATCTCCTTATAGAAATGTACAAGTGAATCAAGGTCTTTTAATCCACGATAGCGCACCCTTGATGTCTGGTTCTGTAGAAAGAGAGATGGAAAACTATGAACTCCATTCCTCGAAAGAACACTGGGCATTAGAACAGACTCCTCTTAATTCTATTAACATTGAAAATGTTTAAAACCCACTCTATGAATTTCGGATGATTCTCTCTCAAGGCTGCCCCATTTTCATGCCAAACATGTCTCTTCCAAACCCTCTTCGCCCATATTAATAGCTTTGGGAATAGAAACTGAAACATTCTCAAAACCAGGAACAGGATTGCTAGTATCCAATATGTATCCCGCTGCAGCAGCTTTTCGGGAGATTTTGCCCACGAATATGGACATTGTACTGCGTTAATAAGAGATGACCTAGTAAAGCCTCGTAAATCAAAAAGAACAAAATTCACCGCCTCAAAAACTTGCAACAGATGGCACCCAATTTCTTTTGATACTAACTCTGCTTCCACTTGTTTTTCCACTTTCTTTCCAGCTGTGATTTCAAAAGCACAGATCTTCATGATGGCAGTTGTAGCATAACCCATGACCACATTATTCCCCGAATGAGCCTCGGCCACATCACATAATTTTCCTATAATATATTGCGCAGAGTATTTCCCATCAGTTGTTCCATACTCTCCTAAAACCCAGCATATTACTTGCACAAGAATATATGGAAGTTTCGTCTCTCCAAGTATCTGCAAATATGAATCCACAGCAGAAGATCTCAATTGGCTATCAGCATCCTCATTATCTTCACCAGAACCTTCAGCAATCCGTCGCATTAAATTATGTGCCACTTTAATATTTACCGGATCTCCATCGTGCTCAAAGACTTTATTCATAGTCTGAATGAACCAATGATTGCTTGGTGCAAAGCGTTCTGCAAGTTCGATGGATCTTGATGCTGATCATGTAGCTGATCATGCGTTCTGCAATTACTTCAACGTTGCTGGATTTTGTCATTTTATAAAGTAAATCCAATGTCTTCCATTTAAGTGAATCATCTGGATCCTCTAAGCAATCGATCACTGCCAATTGATGTTCTTCTGCGAAGTCAGGGTTG
This sequence comes from Pinus tabuliformis, assembly GCA_031772625.1. Classification (NCBI taxonomy): domain Eukaryota; kingdom Viridiplantae; phylum Streptophyta; class Pinopsida; order Pinales; family Pinaceae; genus Pinus; species Pinus tabuliformis. The sequence goes on along the minus strand of CM062814.1, from coordinate 601,055,285 downwards.
ACCTTAATGACTCCACCAAGTGCATCAATACCCATATACTTCAAATTATGGCTGTCACTCTTTAAAAACCTGGATGTCACTTCAGTCGCAGTTTCCAGTAGCTTGGGACTGGGATAAATAGATGTCACCGTTGGTTTTAGAAAGAGTCACCATTTTGTTGCGCTTAGACTTCGGCATCTTTGATGCTGGGAGTAAATCAGAGCAAAACAAAGGCCAAAGTAGCAAACACGCTTAACAGAATACAGCGTCAGAGCAAGGATTTATCTTCGAATAGAGTTTTTGTCGCGTTAAATCTCGTTAAAGGTGTTGCTTTGTGCCTTTTAAATGAGAGGCATGTGGATTTCTGAAGGGAAGCAGAACTCTATAAAATAGGAATGCTAGGATATTGACTTCCACTGGATACCGGAACTTTGGCCAATGTAGTGGGATTATAGGAAAAACCTTGAGAATGAAACACAACAGTATTATTTGTATATTGATGATAAGATCCAACATTGTGACATGTTGAGTCAGATATTCCCACAGAATCCATAGGAGATAGCAGTGAAATATTGGCTATGGATTCGAACAATTCCCCAATTTCGTAGCGCAGCCAGTGCAAAATATGCATTATGCACTACAAAATCACCTAGACAATTTCAGTTTTGAAATTTTTTTCTTGAGTGATAACACTCCCCATGGTTTTGTGCATAGCTTCTAGGCATGGTGGTTTTTTCCCATGGTATTTTTAGATCTGGTCAAGGGAACTATGGTTGTGTTCTAATCGAGGGTTAGTGGATTGAGGTTTATGAATGCTTCAACATGAATAAACATGTATATATATGTATTGTAACATTGAAAAGAATATAATGAAAAATCAATCTGGTATTCCCACTTTTAGGATCTAGGGGAAAATCTTTGTGTATATTTGTTTTGTGTTCTCTCCATTATATATTTTTCTATTTTAAGAATATGTTTGCAGGTAATTTCTATACAGTGTTAAAACCTACACAATCAAAAGATTGGTTTCCCCTCAATTTGGATTCTAAAGCTCTGATATTGTCTCGTAAGTCCTTGTTTTATTTTTCTAGAATATTATTTTTCCTAATAATGAAAGAATGCAAAAGAGTGAAGAACATAGCAAGTAATATTTATTTTTATTCCCAACCTTGTGTACTTTCCTTAGGTTTTCAATAACAACACTTGTCTAGGAATTTTTTAATTTTTTCTTATATTCCAACGCTTGGTGCTATAACCCTTCCTTATTCATGTGCTGTAGAAAAATCTCCTTGTAAGTTCTATTTTGTTGGTTCTCATGTCGTAGCATAAGATTCATTCTCTTCTTCCTCCATCCCCATTGGTTCTTATGTTTTAGAAATGATTTTTTCTTCTTCAATTTCCTTTACGAGTTCTTGTGTTTCAGTAGAGGTTTCCTCTCCTTGCACCTGTGTTGCAATAATTTTATTATATTTTAATTCCACCCTTCTTGATTCTGGTGTTGTAGTAGGGATTGTTACTATCTCTTTTAAATATATCCATGTTGCAACATCTATTTGTTGTTTTTTTCCATCCCTACTTTTTATTTTGTTGTGATAGGGGTTTCTTCCTCCTCTGCTTTCACCCTGGTCAATTATTTTAATGAAACATGGGTTGATGCCTTCTTTATAGTACCTATATATCCCTCAATATTCTTATTGGAGGTCGGATTCTAGATATCTCTAGATCACTATCATGACCTCCCTTTTTCTCTTAATCCCGTGGTCACAACTAAATAATAGCTCCTATTTTGTGAGTTGCAACAACTTCCTTCTCGAGGGCTACAGTAGTTGTCTCCCTAGGGGTTGTAACACTTGAAAAATTTTGTCCATTTGTAGCACCAACATCTTTTGGTGGATTTTCATCAGCTGCTACTTTTGTGTCGGCTCCTATTATTAGTGCTTGCATAATGTCATTCCAAGTGCGGATTTCTATCTTAGGTTCATTCTCCACTAGTAACTTGATCAAGTAATGATGGGGAAGGAAATCCTTTGGTTGGTAATCTGTATCCTTTTAAACGATACAGGACATTTGATGGAGTGTATTCTACATGAATAAAGGCATGTTGATAAGTTGTTAGTGACTCAAGTGCTCCAACAGTTTAAAATGATGCTAATAAATACCCCTTGGTGTCGATCACATGTTAAATATCTTTGCAAAGTGAGAGTTATGTCTACCTAATTCATAAACAAATATTTCCTATCGAATCTACTTCCTTTCTTTACAATCCCTCTCATGGGTCAAGAAACTGCTCTAGCAATTCAAGCTTCACCTCTCTTCTGAAATACCTCCATTCTCCATTTTGTAGTAGTCCATACATTGTGGTTGTGGTGTATTCATCAACTTGAAAATTTGTTCCCCTTATCATAGACATGTCATGATGGAAATTTAGTGCAAGTTATGAGGCAATAACACCATCATACCCTTGTAATCACTTGGCACACTCTATCCATATGGAAGCCTAAAAAATTGGGTATTATGTTTCCTTACCCTTATTATTATTATAATTGTTATTAATTCCATAATATGGGAATTACATTGTCCATTCTTAATTATGTTTTGTATAAAATATCATTATAGTTTGTCAAATGAATGCTAAGAACATATAATAAGTTCTCATGCATTGTGGTGGTTGTGATAATGTCTAGTTTTTGAGTTTTCATAGGAGAAAATATTTGTTTCTCATAGAAAGTTCTAAAGGAGACTGAGAACCTTATTTCTATTGTGAACAACTGGAAATTGCCAACATCTTAGAAGTTAAGGTTTTAGTAGTAAACAATGAAATAAAATGACAGAAGAGAGAAGAGGTAAAATTAGAAGAAATAAACTAGAAACATGACAATAGAGACAATAAAGAGGAAAAAATATTATGGAGAAGCATAATGTTAAAGAAAGAAATATTGATTTGCAATTAGGGGGAGAAAAATTGGAAAATTGTTCTAAGTAATTATTTAGCTTAGAAGCACAACAACATATCAAAGAATGAATCAATAGTAGAGAAGCTAGAGAAATATGGTTAGAGGATCTTCTTTTCCAATTTTGGTTTGGATAATAGTTCCATTTAGTTTTGTTGTGGCCCATTTCATCCTACAACTAATTCAAATAATCACTAATGGATCTGATTTCTTTTTTTAGAAATAACATCTATTCTCAAATGTAAGTAGAGAGAATGTTTTTTGAGCATTAACGTTAATGAACCCTAGAACCAATGTTCCCTCAAATTTACCTTATCTTCATATTTTTCATTATTGAAAACGAAATCCATCCACTTGTTATAAAATTGAATGTGAAACATTGGAATATAATTTAAATAATTTTCCCTTAACTTACCTATCTATTCATGCAAGGTTATCTCTACCATAACCCTACCAAAATTTGTTCCAAGTAGAGCTCTTTCTTGTTGAGAAGTGTAGCAATAAAGTCTCAAATTGACTTTTCCTTGTTCATATTGAGAAAATTCAAATTTCCACAACAACATATAATTTGGAGGTAGTTAACTGAGGTGACATGGCTCTTCTCATTAATTTAGATCAGTAAATTAAAGTTAGAGGGCTTAGAGTTCAATTATGCATGTGTGATTGCTAATTTGTAGCAATCCAGTTCAGTTATTTCCAATTGTATTCAATTAAACTAGTTCTAACTATTGATAGAACTAGTTGGAGGTCAGTTGTGTAGTGGGACAACAATCTAAGTCAATGATGATTTATTTACTTGATCAATAAAACAAAAATAGCTAGTGCATGCAAAGAATTTGAGTTCCCCAGCTGTGGTGGAGATTCCAAGGCAATGTAACTTTAGTTGTAGACTAGTCTTGAGTGCATAGGTGTTGCATGCAATCATTAGTCAATCCTTGGTAATTACGAAATAAATTTGGAGGAAATTCCTAAAGAATAGGGGCCAATTTCCTTAGGATTTTCACAAGATAATAGGGGATTAAGTAGAGGCATAAATTGATGAATTCTGGGTCAAAGCTTCTCATTGAGCAGAGATAAACATTATTCACTTGCAGGTTGAGCTTACAGTGAGCAAGAAATTGTAATACATTCTCTATTAATCTGATTAATGCAAGCAGGCTTAAGGGGTTTTTAATAGTTGGTTTCCCCTAGATAAATTTGTGTACTTGTGTATGTGATTGATGCATGTTTACGAATGTTGTTCTAAATTGTGAATTAATTTCCATAGAGCAGTAGAGTAGAATTGTGTCTCTTGATTTAGATTAAATTTATTGAGTAGTTAAAATTCTATCACCATATTTCTACATGCTATCACAACAAGATTCACATTAGAACAATAATTTCAAAGTTTTTCCTCAAGAGGTTCGAATTTGCAGCGTCAATGTAGTAGGTTCACTTTAGATTTGGGAGAATGACCTTCAAAAGACTGGGATTAGAATATGCTTTAGAAGGCAGCTCGAATTTCATTGCATGGAAGGATCACATGGAGGCAATGATTGATGACAATGGATTGTTGGAATATGTCAAGACGGACATTCCATAACTAGGATCAGCTGATACCTAGAACCTAGCCCAATGGAAGAAAGATGTAGTCAAGGAAAAGACAATAATCTTGGAGGGAGTGAGAGACCAAATTGTATCAAATATCCATGGCAAAGGAACTCCTTTTGCAATGTGGAATGAATTAACTGATCTATTCAAGAATAGAAGTGACCATAAAAATCTAGCCCTTAAAGACAAACTTTGAAACATCAAGATGCACAATAATGATACTATTTCATAGTATCTCACCAGATTTACACAAGTTTTGGATGAGCTTGGAGGGGTTGGTGTTAATGTTGCAAAAATATGACTTGGTGAGCATAGATCTTCTAGGCCTTCCCAAAAGCTATCATAGCTACTAGGAATTAGTGAACGGGAGGGAGAAATTACCAAATTGGGAATGCTTATGGTCTGATTTGGTACATGAATAAATTGGGCGAAATATCAGGGATGGAAGTTCATCCGAGGGAGATAATGAAGAAAATTTTGCATTGGTTGGAAAAATAAAGAAGGGAAAAGGGAAGAAATATCAAACCAAACAAAAATCTAGCCAAGGGGACAAGAAGAAATACTTGTCGAAAATAAAATGCTTCAATTATCATGAGCTCAGGAACTATGCTACAAAGTGTCCACATAAAAAGTCTAGCAAGAAGAAATAAGGAGGAGTAGTAGGTGAAGCATTGACTTCACACTTCGAGTTAGAATTCACCATGATCGTATGCACGACCAGCACTATGATGGGGAGTGTGTGGTATTTGGACTCATGTGCCTTGTTCCACATGAGAGGGTGTAGAGATTTTTTCAGTGAGATGGAGGAGAAACATCTCCAGATGTATATTGATATTGGGTAAGATGGAAGGTATAGTGTTACCGAGATTCATATAGTAACCTTTAAGAGGGATTTTGGATCCCCTATTTGCCTCAAATATGTCATGTTTGTACAAGGCCTCAAGAAGAACCTCATCTTTGTAGTAGTTTTGGAAGACTGGCTATGGTGTGATATTCAGTAAAGGGAAATACTTTAGGAGATACATAACTGCAGGGAAGGTGAAGTAGACTGGAGTTCATGTGAAGAACCTATCTAAACTTGATGTGGAATGTTGTGTGGCATTAAGTTGTAAGGAAGAGAAAGTGCATAGTCACAATGTTAGTGAAATCTGGCACATGATATTGGGTTATTTGCATCATGGTGCCTTAAAAATTATGCAAAAAATTACCACTGTCCTCCATAACAGATCACTTGAGTAGTAAGATGTCTAAGAGGGATGTACCTTGGGGAAGTATGTAAAATCCACATTCCATGATTGAGACAACAAAGCACATGTAGTCTCAGAGCGAGCCCAGTCTGATGTTTGTGGACCCTTCTCAACAGCCTCCACTGCTAGACATAAGTACTATGTTACTTTTATTGATGATTTCTCAAGAAAGTGTTGGATCTTTTTCATGCGAAAGAAGGATGAGACATTCTAAGAATTTGTAGAATTCAAGGCACTATTTGAGAAAGAGGCTAAAAAGAAGGTGAGCGGTCTTAGGAGTGACAATGGAGGTGATTATGTTTTGAATGACTTCAAGGATTTCTACGCAAAAGAAGGCATTCGAAGAGAGATCAAAATACCCCACAACCCACAACAGAATGGGGTAGTTCAGAGGAAGAATTGAAGCATTGTGGGAGCTACGAGAGCTATGCTACATGACCAAGGCCTACCTCTCCATTCGTGGGAATAGGCATGTAACACAACAGCCTACTTGGATAATTGGATTCCTCATCAAATTCATGGTATGATTACACCAGAGGAGTATTTCTCAGGGACAAAGACAAATGTGTATCATTTTAGTACTTTTGGAGCCTTTTTTTATTGCCATGTATCTACAGATTAGAGGAAGAAACTTGAGTTGATAGCAGAGTTGGGAGTTTTTGTGGGTTACACCAAAACTCCATAAAATTACTAGGTGTACTTAACTTCCCTCAAAATGATAGTTGTGAAAAGGGTTGTAAATTTTAAGGAAGAGAAAGAAATGATATGCTCTCTTGAGAGGGAGCTTCAGATCCCACCAGAAGAGGAGATTTTAGCTCCAAAAGAGGAGCCTCGGGAAATTGTGGAGCAGCCACAAATGGAGGAGTAGAGAGGAGGTAGAGTGGATACATCCACTCAAGAATAACCATCCAGAGAAGATAGAAAAAAGAACCAGGGAAGCTGATATATCGGTGCAGGATGTGAGGGAGAATGTGGGAGCTCCTTAAAATTAGTGCAAAAAATGACGGTCACCTGAGAGGTACAATGGTTACATGGCTCTAATTACTGAGCTTGTAGAGACTAACTCATCCTATTTTGAGGAAGAAGTTGAGAAGCCAGATTTGGTTGATGTAATGGTGGAAGAATATGAATCCATCATGAAGAAAAGTGTTTGGGAAGTGGTCCCAAGACTTGCAGATAAATTAGTTGTGGGTTCAAAATGGATCTTAAAAGTTAAGAATGTAGTAAACAGAAGCATAGAGAAGTATAAGGCCATATTTGTGACCAAATGTTTCTCTCAAGTTGAGGGAATTGACTATGAGGAAAAATTTCTCTCGTATCAAGGTATTCATCCATTAGATCAATTATTTCACTTGTTGAACATATGGGGTGGAATATCCACCAGATAGATGTAAAAGTAACATTTCTCAATGGTGTTATTGAGGAGGAAGTGTACATAGAGAAACCAAAAGGTTTTGAGACATTTTATAAGGAGTATCATATGTGAAAACTCAAGCAAGCATTGTACAGTCTCAAACAGGCACCCCGAGCTTCGTACACTTCGATCAACAGTTATCTCACTGGATTGGGCTTCACCAAAAGTGAAGCAGATGGAAGCCTCTATCATATTTTGGTATAAGGTAAATTTCTTATCATTGTTTTATATATTGATGATTTAATATTAACAAGTGATGAGTAGTTGATCAACTCTTATAAGGATGACCTTGTAAGGGAATTTGAGATGAAAGTCATGGGTCTCATGCACTACTTCCTCAGGGTAGAAGTATGGAAAAGTGATGGGGAATTTTTTTGTGTCTAAAGGAAAGTATGCCACCAATATACTACAAAGATTTCACATGGAGAGTTGTAAGTCCATGGAGACACTTATAGCAACCAACTAGAAGAAGGAGAATGCCACTTCAGGTGAATAGGTTGATGCTACCATTTGCTAGAATATAGTGGGTTCACTGATGTATCTTTTGAACACATGATTAGATATGTGTTATGCATTCAACCAGTTGCACCAAGATATGGTTAAGTCGACCAAATTGTATTGGAAGTTAGACGAGCATGTCTTACAGTATCTTAGAGGCACTAACTAGTATGAATTATGGTACAAATGAACAAAGGGAGTGAATTTGCATGGCTAGACAAATGCAGATTAGGTAGGGAGTCCATCTGAATGAAAGAGTACAAGAGGTGGAATTTTCAGTGTTGGGTCCATAACAATTTCCTAGTACAACAGGGAAGCAGTGATCTATGGTGCTTAGCTTAGCATAAGCTCAATACATGGCTGCAAGTCAAGCAACATGTGAGGAAATCTGGATGAGAAAGATACTTGTGGGACTATTTGGTCAAGAGATGGATCCAACTATGATCTATTGTAATAATTAGAGTCACATTAAGCTCTCCGAGAATCCAATATTTAATGATTGATCCAAGCATATAGATATCCAGTATCATCATTTACAAGATTGTGTGTAGAGGAGGATAATGTTGCCACAATACATTCCGATAGAGGAACAAGATGCATATTGACAAAGGCTTTGTCAAGAAGGAATTTCAAATTCCATAGGTGCAGGATAAGGGTGGTTGAAAATCCCTTTCTTGCTAAGAGGGAGTATTGAGAAGTGTAGCAAGAAAGTCTCAATTTGACTTTGCCTTGGTCAAATTGAGAATATTCAAATTTCCACATCAGTAAACAGCTTGGTGGTAGTTAACTGAGGTGACATGCCTCTTCTTACTTAGTTAGCTCAATAAATTACAGCTACAGGGGTTGAAGTTCAGTTATGCATGTGTGATTGCTGATTTGTAGTAATCTAGTTCAATTATTTCTAGTTGTGTTCATTTAAACTAAATCTAACTATTGATAGAACTAGTTGGATGTCAATTGTGCAATGGGACAACAATCTAACTCAGTGATTGTCTAGTTAACTAATCAATCAACAAAAAATAGCTAGTGCATGAAGAGAATTCAATTTCCCCAACGGTGGTGGAGATTCCAAGGGAGTGTAACATCAATTGTATAATAATATTGAGTGTACAAGTGTTGCATGTAGTCAGTGATCAGTCCTTGGGAATTACACAATAAATTTGGAGGAAATTCTTAAAGAATAGGGGCCAATTTACTCATGATTTTTGCAAGGAAATAGGGGCTCAAGTAGAGGAAAAAATTGACAAGGTTTCGGTTAGAGCTTCTCATTGAGTCAAGAGAAAGGTTATTCACTTGCAGGGTAAGCTCAAAGGAAGCAAGCAATTGTAATACATTCTCGATTCATCTAGTTAATGCAAGCAAGCTTAAGGAGTTTTTACTAGTTGGTTTCACCTAGATATATTTATGTACTTGTGAATGTGATTGATGCATGTCTACGAATGTTGTTATGAATTGTGAATTAATTTCCACAGAGCAATAGAGTAGAATTGTGTCTCATGATTTAGATTAAATTTCTTGAGCAGTTGCAATTCTATCACCATATTTCTACATTTCTTACATTGGAATGATTTGAATTAAAATTTCATCTTCCCCCATGACTCATTGAACCTTCTCAACCTTATCTTCATAGACTTACTCCTTTAAACTCAACTCTTAACAATTGGATTTCCATAATCTCTATTTATTTTCTAAATAATTCCTCTTGACTAGAATTATTCCTACCATCATTTAGATAGAAACATTTTGATTTGTGATACTTTCATTTGATGGAATCTACAAACCCTACCATATTGTTTATTCATGCTCCTCATTTACCCTTATCAAGCCTTAATGCTTCATTTAATCGCTTGTATAGAAATTAAATTAATGTTATTTCACATGATTACCTAGGAAAGAAGGTCTATCTACCTATGCATAAAATGTGCTAAATCTAACTCATTGTACATCTTCAACTAGATTCTCATTGATATCAATGACATCAATACCCTTAGAATGTTGGTTATGCACTTTCTTTAGGTTTGAATATGTCAAATGATTTTTTTTTATTTTTTATTTTTAACCATGGTGAATTGATAACACATTGGAGTAATATGGGTGAGGCCCAAGATCAAATCTTTAGCTACCATGGTAACACCAGGGGTATATCCCACCATCTACAATCCATATATACCAATAATTTATGACTTAGAAAGCACCAAAGTATTGCTAGAGAAGGGGGGCATCTATTCCTCTAGCCTTATCACAATGGGCCAACATGTCCCTCTATCAAAATCAATCATGGGTAGAGGGGAAAACAAACCATTTTCCCAACCACTTGAACTACACCCACAAGACTTGAAAATTTCGTAATGATTTTAGGTTTGCTCACCTTATCCCTTAAAATCTCAACTCTATTACAACTTGGGTCATTAAAATAAAGTATTTTTGTCTTATAAATGATTTAATATTTCCACATTGGGTATAAATATGGATATCTTTTAATAAAGCATAATATACACTCCATAATCCTATAACTCTTCATTCTCAATTAAGACTCCCCATAACATTATGTAATCACATTTATTTATCTCTAAACATATATAAATATTAATGATATTTTAATTAGTATCATTGCATTTAGAGACACATTCTACAACTTAGTATAAGAGCAATGTGTAACTCTATGTGTGCTCAATGTGGAGTTGACATGTGTCTTTCCTAAAAGAAAAAGAAATTGTTCTCTAAATAGAAAAATAATGTTGGTTGTAATAAAAAAACAAAAATGAATATATGTGTTCAGTTACTTTCAATTAAAAGCATTATAAAACATCAATAATCCCAACCTCACTACGATCACTTGATTTTTTGTTGATATTACAACTCAATGTGGTAAAAATATTTCACTCACACTTACTCATAAATAAAATATTTAGATGTCCACTTGAATTAATTTCATATCAAGTTTAAAAAATGATAAAATAATTAGAAGTAAAAAATAACTGAGTAAAAATTTAAAATTTATACTTAAAAAAAACATTTTAACATAGAATTTAAATAAATTATTTGAAGATCTATGCAAACTAATTTATAATATACTATTTGGAAACTATGTTACTAATTCATGTGGATATCAACTTCATATATATTTATGTATACAAAGAAAATGTGAAAAAGAAGTATTTTAATGTTGTTTATAATAAAATATTCAATGTCGAAAGAATGAAAATGTAATTGAAAATTCAATGTACTCTATATAGCATTCAAAATACAATTTACACAATGAAAAATTACACTTATATATATGGAGCGATAAAAAACCACTATAAATTCATTGAGATGTATAAAAAAAATGAAAAAATTGTAATATTTTTTTTTAATTTTATACTTTAAAATAAATTTAAACCTTAAAATAATCTAATCCTCTGAACACATACTAAATTTATAAATAAAATAAATCCATACTAGTTATAATTAATTTCAATAATATTTTGGAAAACTATCACTTGAAATCCACACACATTTGAACTTCCATAGTGTCAACATCATACCCAAAACACATACATTGTCTATGAAGCACATGCAATGTACTTTACCCTTATATTAGTTGTATTATGCAGGTAGTCCTCATAAACATTTTAAGTTGCATAATCTCAACATTTGCGAAGAAATCATATACATTATTTTTGAAGTATGTATATTTTTGCTTCCTAATTTGTTTTTTTTCAAGTTTTTAAATTAAATAATTATATTTATGTTAGGAGTGAAGTAGCAAGTGGATATATCATATTTTATTTCGTTTTCTATATTAAAGGTGAAGTTTAATTTGATTTATTTTTAAAATTTAATTATTTTGATGTGGAAGACATTTTGATAGATTTTTTTTTCCCTTAGATAAAATTATAACTTTTAACAAAATTATTAACAACTATAAATAAAATTTAATGAAAAAAAAATTAAGTTTATGCACTTCAATATACTTTCAACATATTTTAGTAGGTAACTCACTTTGTGGAGTAGCTCCTATGTCTCACAAACAAGGAGTCTCATACACCAATTTGATGTCTAACTTCACTAAGGCCTTAAAATTAAATTATTTATGGTAAATATTAAATATTAATGGTAAATTATTTTATATACATCTTTTTCTTCTTTTCATATCTAGTGGAATTGAGAATTGGGGTGGTATCGTACTCGAGTGACACAGTTTATTTCGTCTGTTATCGTACCACTAGGTGTAATACAGCTGCCACTTATGTGGCATGGATTAATTATGGGATCATACGAAGGACTTCATAATATTTTACATAACATGCTCACATGCTTTGCTAAATGTGCTATCCCCTGGGACTATACAAATATTATATTATTGGTTAATAATTAGTGCATTTTATCAAAAAGATTTATTCATTAAATAGTAATGATCGAATGCTTTATATAATCTTATTTTTTAAAAAAAAATAGGAAATGAATTTATATTAAAATATGCGTTTGGAGGCACAACAATGAAACAAGAGTACAAAATGTATGGCCAAGCCTAACAATACAAACTTTTCATCCATCCTAATACCTAACCAATATCCACTAAAGAAGTCTACTATATTATGACTTCTACAAGTATAGAGCCTCCAATACAAACATAAATGCCAACAAAAATTCATTTCCATAAAAATTAATTTTGAGGTGATTAAACATTATCCTTATTCTCTTGATCTATATATGTAGAAGGAGCATTGCTGTTCAAATCAATAACTAGGAGATTAACATTACTAACATGTTTACCTAAAGAGAGGGAGGTTGACTTGTTATTGTCCAAACCTCATCTAAGATCTGTAATTTGAATTATGAGAGGACTAATTTTTTCGTTATCTTATTGAAGTTTCACTTTATGATCCATTAGGATCTTCACAGTTGATGCCAAGATAGTGGCTAGTTAGTTATACCTTAATTGGAGTTGAAGAATATCCTAATGCATGGCATGGATCTCCTACTCCACTTTTCTTTCAGAATGCTTTTGATACATCCTCCTATTCATATGCATTGTATGGTTCTATTCACTAGGTAGAGAATATTGGAATCTATTCAAATAATGTAGAAACAGACCCTTGTTCCAATTCCTAACATCCCCCTCATAACTGTTAAACATAGCTAGAGTGACAGAGAAAAAAGACTTGTTGGTAGCTAATAAAATAAACATCCCTATTAATAGATCAAGATGGATATGTAGGGAGACTTTTCCTTCCCTATCTAGACTTTTTTTAGGAGATAAGGGCCAAGAAAACCATGACCACATCCTCAACCAAAGACTTTGCCCTAAATGTGCCAATTTTCCCAAGGCCTTAGTAGATTAAAGTGCCATAATTGGAAAAGATCCATCCCCATGTGACAAAGATCCTCCCACACAACAACTTGTTAAATTATAATATAAGTATACTTAGGAGTACAATAAATTCCCCCATATTGCATCCACAAGAGACAAGATCAGATGTATTTGACACCCACACCACCACCTAGGGGAACTGGGGTAATGTTGCTCACATGTCGACCATTTCCACTATCCTATAACACTAACTGGACCACTGATTCAAATAAATTCCTAAGTTATCTTAGATGTAGTAACCATCCATACAAGAAAATAATTACCATTATAAGGTATGTGACTCACAATACACCCCAGGTAACATATAACTCATGGCACATACAAAACTTCATATGCTAATCAATATCATATGTTAGATGTGACCCCATCCACCCCAACTGCTTTTCATAATGCATGAGGATTAAGAAATTTTGAATATCCTATCCTGTTGGGCACAAGATCCCCCAAGGGAAGTTTTAGGGCTTAAAGCCTAGGTTTTGGCTAAAATTTGTAAATCTGATGTAAAGACTCTGCATTTTATGGGTGCAGAGTGCAAAGTTGTAAATGAGTCATAGGGTTATCCGCCCTTAATTTTGTAATGTAATGTCAGCTTTAGAGATCTACCCATGGTCCATGGACCATGGGATTGTATAAATAGAGTGAGGCTCTAAGTAGTTGAGACATCTAATTCAAGTAGTGATCAAGGAATAGAAGCACAATGGAAGATCTAAGGGAAAAGTAGAGTCTTTGGGTCATAGAGTAGGAGAAGGCTTTCAAGCTGAGTGTGCAGAGGCCTAGTAGTCTACAACTAAGTGTGTGGACCCCTGCAGCTGAGTGCACATGGCGATTCAAGTCTATAACTATTGAAGCATTAATAAAGAGAAGTGTACATCAATTATGTGTATTTATTTCCTATTTTTTGTATGAAATATATTGGGTATAAATTGCAATCCTATTGTCTATGTGGTGTGCGAACATATATAACTGTGTAGATTAAGTGAATGTGAGTTAAAGTATCTGGTTACGTGAAGTTGACTAACATCTATAAGAAGATAAGTAAGATATGCAGTGTAACTTGGGGAAATAGTACAGATTGCTGCCATAGCAGCGCAAAATCACTTCAGCCCCTAGTTAGGGCTTCGTGAAGAACAATTATAGCAGATCATGAAGGTATCGTAGGTCATAACAGTGCATGAAGTAACCTGCAAGAAGGTACGCACAGTTGGACTAAATCGACCCCTTAGACGTCTCGAGGGTGTGGAAACCTGGTTCCAACATCCCCCCATACTGCTTTGGGTGCGACTTCACTCCGCACTCCATGGGATGATGTCGAAAGGGCTAGTAGTGTAGGGATTTTTTTGGCTAATTAACTCTGAACCTGGGTCAGACCCCATAAAGCCAAAAAATGGTTCCATTGCCAGGACTGGAATCTCCATAGAGATTTCTGATGTTGTATCATTGGAATCCAACTAAGAAGGAAATTGAAGGCTGGTTGGATAGAAGAATTCACGAGTTCGCGGCGCAGGAGAACAAGAACCCACTACTGACAAAAGAAGAGTGGTTAGACTGCTACCTGTACACATAGATCCACGAAAAATTATTCACATCTTACCCTACTGAGTTGTATGAGTGGATCGTGAAGCTAGCAGATAGATAAGGGAGGTGGAAACTCGACAACCCTATTATGTGGACCCCATAACTAGTATGAAGGTTGGAAGCATCAAAGGATAAGATCGCTCATGCCGTTGATCACTGGCTCAATCGAATTATAGGAGGATTCATTACTGAGTTCACGGTTGACACCATATTTAGCTACAGCGAGGCAGCATAGCGCTTTCTCAAAGGACCACGAGTTAAGTACGTAAAGTCTCTGAATACTTGGATTAAGATGTTATTGTGTGAAAAGAGGGTTATGCAATTACCCTGATGTTTGTGGCTACGTGAAATGGAAAAACTTACAAGAACGAAGGAAATAAGGGACCAGAAGCTAGCCCCTTGATTTCACCTCCGTGAGGGGATGAGGAAGAGCTCGTGAAGTGTGATCCATTTGATAAGGCAAAGAATTTCGTGAATACCACCCCCACCCACACCGCCCCTAGCTTCTCCGCCTTCACTTCCATCTTCACCCGTACCACCTCGACCACCATTGCGATTCAATATGGAAAGCATGATAAAGTTGCATGTGTTCAAGGGATCGGGAAATGAGGATCCAGACCAATTTTGGTTCATTGCAAGAGCCGTATGGGAAGCGCAAGGAGTTATAGATGATAATATAAAGAAAGTGACACTAGTTAATGCCGTACAGGACTGGGCACTAACCTAGTACATTAAGCACTCCAATGATAATTCAAATGCGAGAATAACGGATATTCAAGTAGCGCTAAACATAGAATTTAGCAGGCTAAAGTCTGAAGCACAGTCAATCATTGGATTCAAAGAGATCACCATTCTACCAGGTGAGACTCCTTGGGAGTTGGATCAGAGGTTGAAGTGTATGATTCACGAATCTAATATGAATCTGACGGATGGACAACATTGCGAGTGGTTTGTAGCATCGCTAACACCACATTTAAGGAGCGCAATATCAGAACAGAAGTTAATGACTCAGGTAGAAGCCTTAGAGATCACAATGAGGCTACATGAGACCCCGATGTAAGATCCTAATGTAGGAGTTCAACAGATCTACATGTAGCTGAAGAATTTATGCTTGGAGATGCAGAGTCTGAAACAGGATAGAACAACTCGATCAGAAGTGCGTGAAGAGGTGTAGTGCGTAAAATGCAAGGGGCAGGGTCATGATAAGGACCATTGCCTGGTTTTCACAAATTACCTCGTGGGAGGAGGACTGATGTCATTAAGACCAGAAGTATAAATAGGACCTAGTGCGGTGCCTGCTTTGTGGTGCACGATTTGTCAAATAGGAGGAAAAAATGTTGCAGACAACTGCCATTTGTTACAGAAGTATACACAAACTTTGCAACAATTGTTCTGTAAATTTTGTAGGTCGGTGGGACACAATGAGCGCACTTGTAGAAGTTATGAGTTGATGATAGATAGAACTCCCACCTACAGAGTTTAGACTGAATCTTGACCCCTAGACTAGAATGCAGGAGTGGCACAAATAGGATTTCAGGGGCGCAGACGAGGCCGAGGTGTAGGAGCACTTGGAAGAGGTCGTGGTCAGCTGATATGCTACAATTGCGGAGGGCCAGGGAATTATTCCCATGATTGCATGAATCTGATGAGGCTGTCATGTTTATACTGCACCTTGTTTGATCATGAGACGGAAGATTATCCTATGCTGATAGCTAGGATATGCTACAAAGGAGCGCTACCGCCTCCCTCGACTAAGAACCAGTAGATGATGAGGTCTGAGCCACACGAAGAATATACAAATGTGAACATTATGCTCCAAAGTGGAACCATGACAACAAATAACAAAGGAAAATAACTAGAAGATAGTACTTGGGTTTGCAAAGCTCTGGCAAAAGAAACTTTGTTTGATTTGGAGTGCATTGGGGAAACCTTCATGAAATCTAAGAAGAGATTTGTTGATGCTTGCACTTCAGGAAGCAAAGATAGACCAAAGCTGGAGATGGACCCATATATGCTCACAACGTTCCTGGAAACATGTATGAAGTTACTGTGCAATAGTAAAGCCGTAAAAGGGTTATAGGAACTCATTAATAGATGCGTTGGGACCGCGTCAGGAGAACCGCACGTGGTCAAAAAGATTGTAAAGCATAAGATAGGGATGGGAAGAGAAATGAGGTTAACCAAGCAAATTGGAGAATATGAAATGGACCAAGTAATTCTGGATTTAGGATCAGATGCAAATGTTCTTTCGAAGAAGACATGGGAGCGAATGGGGAGACCTACACTACAATGGTCTCCTATTCAGCTGCGAATGGGGAACCAACAAAAGATAATACCCATGGGGCGATTGTAGGGAATCACTATGGGTATTGAGGGAGTGAGTGTGCTAGCAGACTTTGCAGTGATAGCGATTGTTGATGACAGCAATCCCTATCTCATGCTCTTAGGAATTGATTGGGCTAGTGACATGAATGGGGTGATTGATTTGAAGAAGTGCAAGATGATTTTTGAGAAAAAGTCACTATGTGTAGTTATACCTTTGGACCCTACTAAAGGATCGTGCTATACAGAGGGGGTGCATGACTATGAAAGCGATGATGATTTGGACTGCATCTATAAGATAACAACACGAAACTAGGACTGGGTGAATCCCATTGCGGATGGAAAGATTGCATGGGAGCGCGAGAGCTCCTGTAATTTAGATTCAGATGAAGAAATATAGCAATGGCAGAATCAGTTACATGAGGTGACTACACTGAATTGTAATATGATGACAAGGTCATTGTGCTGCGTATCAACAGAAGTAAGAGACCTGCCTACTTATGATGGCCTAAGTGAGGTATATACCTTCTTGAATAAATTTGAAAGGGAGGTGCCACGCCTTCAGGCCTTGGATTAGGTACTAACTTGGATTGGTGGGGTATGCACAAAGGGAGATTTGACAACTGGAGTGAGTGTAGAAGGATGATGCACACATGATTTAGGAAGCCTAGGGTGTGATTGACAGACAAATACAATGGACGAAATGATCCATGCGCAAGTCTCGCCGGGTGGATGCAGGCATATGGAAAACAACCTGCGCGGATGCACATGAACTTCACGCTGAAAGGAATGGTTACTAAGTATGTGTTGGGGGGAAAAATGTGAAAATGGCTCTTAATGTACGTAGGAAGGACAATCGCACATAAGGTTATCCACGCAAAAGCATTTAGTAAGGTGTGAAACGTGCTGAAGAAGGTATGCAATGCGCAGTGAAGTGATTGGGACCTACGTGTACTCATAGTATTATGGGATTATAGGATGACATGCAAGAAAATGACAAGACATACACCTTTCTGGATTGTCTATGGAGTAGAGCCATAATGCCTATGGAGTATATTGTGTCTAGTCTATGCATAGTAGTGCTCACAGCTATGACGGATCGCAACACCTTGCAAGAGAGGCTCACACAGTTGGAAGAGCTCGAAGAAGAACAGTTGGGACTCGATGAAGAGATCCAGCAGGATGATCTTAGGCTCTAAGAACTCATGCATGAAAGAGTTCAGTTGAGGGAGAAAAGCACCATGGAGGAAGCAGAAGTCAAGAGGCTTGAGGAAGGAATAAAGAAGGACTTTCTTGGTAGAAAGACTGTGGTGATAGAGCAGGATGATCTCGATTCCATTAATAGACTTGGGGATTATTGCCAAGAGTTTACCATTTTAATGCATTGGTTGGGACCACATGTTATTAAGGAGATCACAGATGGTGGCACAGTGTAGTTGGTAAAATTAAATGGTGAACTCTTCCTAGGAAAAGTAAATGGCAGTAGTTTGAAGCTATACACAAGTGGCTCAACCATCTGAATAGCTGCAGGGAGTACAATATTAGCGCTCCAAGCAGCTGAAAGGAGGAGTGGGACTATAAACTATTATGTCTAGGAGCTGCACGATGACAGGACTGTGTGCAGTGGTGAAGTATCACAAGGTCCACGATAGTGCGAGGGTAGTTGTGTTTTCGCACGAGTTGGCTGGAAAGTGGCCATTACAGTCACTATTCACGATGTGATGCTTGGTTTGAGATCAAATGGAGTGGGTGGAAAGCATTTAAGACAAACTTTATGGGCTAGATTTGGGAAAATATGCCACCAAGGGAATATTAATGGACTGAAAGTGGGGGAAACAGTCGAATTCAAATTCAAAAGGCGTTATAAAGTACAAAGGTCTGCCCAAAAAACAACACTTGGCAATTTGAGAATCGAGCTATTGTGCACCCAGAGATTCATGAACCCTGATTTGTTCAATCTTTTGAAGTCGAAGGCATTGTTTGAGCACTTACCTGAGACGTTGAGAGAATTTTTTAATAGCAGCATGGTCACGCTAGAGGAAGCCATGGATATTAGAGAGATGACTTCTGAGGAGGCCGAACAGGCCATAACAGTAGGAGAAGCCCCAGAAAGCACCAAGATATTCGCAGAAATCCCTAAATCATTGCGCACACCAACACCAAAGAAAGATAAGTAGCCTATGATACTAGTTCGCATGTCCCCCAGGAATCCATTAAGGATGAGGCTCACCATGGAAGAAAAGGGAAAGGCGATCAATTTGGAAGCTGATGAGGAGGAAGAAGACTTTGAAGAAATCCTGGTAGAGGAGGAGGATGAAGAAATGGAGGAAGAAACCCAGGGTGCGGACCCTTTGACCAGGCTTCCTATGTATGTTCCTTCGCAGAAGGGGAAGTAAGGGTGCCCAAGGACCTAGATGAAAGCGAGAGCTCTCTGAAGACTTCGCTTCTCCATGATGACATCATTTTTGATGGAGTGCACTTGGGATGGGTTCCGGTTCTAAAATTTGAAGACTGGGATCTCACGGACCACTAAAAATTTCCACATTTGGAAACTGCACAGCTAATGCACCAGAAGAAAAACACACCAGCGGGAGTCATAGATTTGGAACTACACAAGTGGTTGCGAGGAGTAGAGAAAGAAGGATTGTTAAACCTGCTCTGGGTGTCACATTACCATCGCGCCCCAGTGACTATTTTCATCATCAGGCAGCTGCTCTGCCTGGTGCATGATGGGTGTTTATGGATGGAGGAGCCCATCCCCATCATGGATCATCTGATTCACCAAATTATCAGGCTCCCTTACAAAGGGGAGGATCCAACGAACATATCTGAGGGTAAAAGTGATGATTTGGCCATTACGGAGGCCATGAATAATAAGTTCAAGCTGGAGAAGAAAAGAGAGGGTACGCAATCTCTAGTATCAATAACACTATGACCAAAGTCACGACGCAGATATTGATTGACAAAGTCATGCAGAAGTGTCGTGCGAATGAGGTGCCTACATCGATGGTTGCACTTGCCACGCAGTGCACAGATGGGGTCCCATTTAACTAGGCGGGTTACTTGTACAGAAAGTTCTTGGAGAACTGCCACGAGGCACAGGAGAAGGGGAAGACTTTCCACTATGCATGGCTTCTGCTGTCCATAGTGCTGGTGCTTGGGAATTGCCTGAGGATATCCAGTTCCCAATGATTGTGAAGGATCTTCTGGAGGCAGCGAAATACGCTTCATTGTGGTTAACTAAAGATGGGCAAAGGATCTGAGACAACAAAATATTATGGGTGTTCATGGAGATGAACATCAGAATGGGGATTAATCACAAGCCGCAGTTATCGCCCATGGTTTATAACAGTTTGTAGAGCTTTGTGGAGTTCAAGGCAGACTTCCATCACGTGTACATCAGGGTGAGGAAGGACCCTGCGAAGGCATGGAAGGAACTACCTTATCTGGTGATAGATGATATCATATTCATCGTCCTTGAGTTGTGGCCACCGGAGTGGTGTGCTCTAGCCAGCTCCGTGGTGGAAGCAAAGAAGTCCACTGCACAAAGGAAAAAGGAGGAGGAAAAACTACAAATGGTGCAGTTGGCCAAGAAGAGAAGAAATGAAGTAGCCATAGAAAAAGTGCAGGAGGCATGGGATGCTGCGAAGGCAACAAAAGAGCAACAGAGGGCAGCTGAGAAGGAGCATGAGGGAGAAAAGTCTCCTTTGCTCGAATGGGAGACAGATCTAGAGGAAGGTGGCACGAACCCGTAGACAGTGTCCAGACAGCTAAAGCACCAACGCCCGAGAGAACAGGTGGGGCCATGAAAGAAGTCAAAGGCCTCAAAGACTTCTTTTGACTCGATCACCCTCACTAAGGGGGATCTCCATGACATAGGGGAGATGGTGTGGGACATCACCATGGAGGCCCTCCAATAGTTCGCAGAGGAAAACTAGGGCGTTGGGGGCCCTCTGGGCATAGATACAGGAGTTACAGGTGCACACTCCACAGGTTGGTACTCTATCAACCAGCCTCATAGTAGGCACAACCGTAGCTGAGGAAATGATGCGCGCTCGCATGACCAACACTATAGAGCTACCAGAGGGAGCACTAGTTACAGAAAGCGAGGCTGACAAGCCTATGGTTAGGACGTTGAAGGGAGTTGGAATAAACATGGTTGCACTCCCTCGAGAGACGCTCTATGTTCTGCAAGATAGAGTGACTGCAAAACTGCAAGCCAGGGATGGTCGCACACTCCAAGCCATAAGGAAGTAGCGAATCAATATGGAACAGTTGAGCTTGTAGCATGATGAGGTAGTGGTGCAAAACTGATATATTGTGCAAGTGGTCGAGGATGCATACCCAAATGGTCCTAGAGTTGGCCATCCTAGTAGAAGACCCAATGGAGGTACGCATCTAGAAACTTGTAGCAGGGGTGCGTGAGGCGAAGGAAGATATGGCCAAGGTTCAGCTGGAGTTGAACCTTCAGATAATCAAGCTCCAATTGAAGGTGCAGCCTTCAACTCTCCCAGAGGTGAAGGAACAGCCCGTCAGTGCCATTATAGCAGGAATAGTGGAGATCAATAGTGTAGTGAAAGACTGCACCTGGCTATTTGAGGAGTCATTTTAGGTTCTCACTACTCTGTAGGAGGGCTTGAACATATAATGCTTAGAAACAAAGGCACGTGAACTACAACAGAAGTATGATAAAATTAAAGGGACAATACAAATGGTGGCCCTTACACAGAGGCTCGCATGGATGCAACATGCAAAAGCACTCAAGGACCAGGCAGACGCTATACAACATAAGCAAGTCATTTTGAAGGCGCACATACAACCATGGATTGATGAGGCATTCATCATTACTACCTCGATTGAAGAAAAGCTCACACAGATGCAGGGAAAACAGGAACAAATTTAGGGAAGCATTTCAGATACTGCGGTCTCTGAACAGTGCGTCCAGGAAGTGCAACAGGCAGCCGCCCAGTGCATTATCGACCTTGCAGTAGTCCAAGTAGAGTTGGGAGGTCTACATGTAAATATCTTCGCATTGATAGAGTGACTCGAGGGCAAGTCACGATGTTTGTGTGGGGGCATGTTGGGCGTGGGATTCCCCAAGGGAAGTTTTAGGGCTTAAAGCCCAGGTTTTGGCTAAAGCTTGTAAATCTGCTGTAAAGACTCCGCATTTTATGGGCACGGAGCGCGAAGTTTTAAATGATTCATAGGGTTTTCCGCCCTTAATTTTGTAATGTAATGTCAGCTTTAGATATCTACCCATGGTCTACAGACCATGGGATTGTATAAATATAGCAAGGCTCTAAGTAGTTGAGACATCTAATTCAAGTATTGATTAGGGAATAGAAGCATAGCAGAAGATCTAAGGGAAAAGTTGAGTCTTTAGGCCATAGAGTAGGAGACGCATCTGCAGCTAAGTGCGTGGACCCCTGTAGCTGAGTGCGTAGGGCGAGTCAAGTCTGTAACTGTTGAAGCATTAATAAAGAGAAGTTTACATCAATTCTATATATTTATTTCCTATTTTCTGTATCGAATATATTGGGTATAAATTGCATTTTTGTTGTCTATATGGTGCACGAACATATATAACTATGTATATTAAGTGAATGTGAGTTAAAGTATCTAGTTACACAAAGTTGACTAACATCTATAAGAGGATAAGTAAGATATGCAGTGTGACTTGTGGAAATAGCACAAATTGCTGCCATAGCAGCGCGAAATCACTTCAACCCCTGGTTAGGGTTGCGTGAAGAACAATTATAGTAGATCATGAAGGTATCGCAGGTTAGAACAGTGTGCGAAGTAACCTCCTCGAAGGTAGGCATAATTGGACTAAATTGACCCGTTAGACATCTCAAGGGTGCGGAAACTTGGTTCCAGCATCCCCCCATACTGCTTCGAGTGAGACTTCAGTCTACGCTCCACGAGATGATACCAAAAGGGCCAGTAGTGTAGGGATTTGTTTGGCCAATTAACTCTGAACCTAGGTCAAGCCCCATAAAGCCAACGTACCCTTTCATTTATATGAAAGGTGTTAGCTTCTAGATTGATGCCTTTATTCATTAAATGATCTTCTTCCAAGTTGTTATGCCTTAATATTTAGATCATTGAAGGTCTCCTTAAATATCCTGGAAAATTTTAGATCTGTTTGAAAATAATGATTAGCATCATATTCTTAGGAGTGGTGACCATATAGAGATGGAAATTATGCCCTGAGAATGTCATGTGATTATTATACTATTCAAATTTAGAGAGGTAAATTATCCAGGTCTTTGGAAAAGGCCATAAACCTTAACATGATTATTTTAAGCATTCATAAGACTCCAAGAGAAGGATAAATCCACTTATCTACTAAGGAGAATGATAAATCACCCCCCCTTCTCTTGCCACCCCTTTTATATAAATGTATTTTTATTGATTAATAATTAGTGCATTTAATTAACCATAGTTACTTATTAAATATTTTTTTGTGTCAATGTGGTCACTCGTTATGTCAACAAAATATTACATCATATTGACTTTGTATTACTGGTCTACCCGAACAGAACTAGAGTAGTAACACAAATTTGTAACCTTGAGATTCTTGAGGTTTATTCCAATCTAAGGATCCATATTTACACAAATGTTGTTGACATTATTCTCGGAGTGATAGGCATGCAAGCCTTCATTTTTTTAATTTCCTAGACATATTATGTATCTACAACAAAAAGAATTCTAAAACAAAAAAAATATGGCCAAGAAGTAACTTAGGTGAGGTTGGACCCATAAAAAATGGGACATGTTACCTGGTGCCATTGGTGCATTCTCCTTAAGCTTCATTGACCTGCAACCTTCATCGACCCCTTGTAAATCATACCTTATCTACCACTCTTCTTTCTTTGTGAATAATCTATCATGATGATTTTGAGCCTCTAACTTGTTGTGTCAACATTGCCACCTTAGACCATGTGGCACTAACCCCACACTGGAGCCTACCACCCTATTGATTAGTTCCCCTAAATCGAGCTCTCCCTTCAGTCACCATCTCCCAATCAGTTGAGGACCTAAAAGCATTGTCGAAGGTTGGAATAAAAGCCATAAAAATCATATGGCTTCTAATAACTAGGAATTCTTTCTACTAAGTCACCTCTACACTTCTACAGCTCAAGGAATATTTGAGAACTATTTGGTGTCTACAGAGGGCAAACTGCCTTGGAATTTTACCCAGACCATTTTCATCTCTTAAGAGTATAGGGTTCTTAATTTGCAAGTCTTATTTCCGAATTCGACTCATACTGCTTTTCAGATTGGCAATATGAGAGAAAGTCATGATTTGGTCCAAAGCATTAACCATAGTTGTGTCATTTGGATAGAGATCCAAAATTACCATGAACGAGCCACCTTAGAATTACTTTGATGCCTCATGTGGAAAAAGAACCATACATGTTTTTAGATGATGTCCCTTATAGTTTATCTCACTTGAGAATTAATTACCCTGGGTCAACCATGCAAGAGGATATGGGAATCCATATGGAATTCCCTTCCAGCATGTTTCATAATAGCCATGGAATCACTGAGCATGACCACCTACAGTGGGGGAGAGATCATGGAGTCTTATGGTACTACATGTGCTTCTCAATTGATATGATATTGAATGGGACTAATGAGTCTCCAATGGAGGATCATATGTGTCTAATGCATAATTGGCTAGGTGATCTGCAAGTTTCTTACCAATCCTATCCACATGATATATCAGCGGTGCTCAAATTTTTTAAGAAGCGATGCCACTTTTTGAATGTGAGATTCAATTGTCCAACTTCCCAAGATCTTGGAAAGCATTGTTCCATGTTACAATTTATTTCAGTACGGATATTATTATCATAGAGTCACGTTTAATCAAAAGTTGATGCAAATTTAGTGTTAGAGCCCCTTCGAGGCCTTCTTCTAAATCCCAAAGCTTTGCCTCGTTGTTTGTGAGAATTCCTAGCTTTCCTACATAAATGATAAGAATGCATCCTATGTTGTCTCTGAGGACTCTTCCATAGTTGGTTGGACTTGGATTTCCCCTAGAGGCTCTATCAAAGTTGATTTCTAATAATTCCTCTAGAGAAGGGGACCAGAATGAGGGGTTATAATATTTGGGAGAGACTGAATTTTCTCGGTATAGCAAAGATGAGGGGTTGATCCCTAAGGCGTTTAGAATATTTTTCTCCACCTGAGGAGATTCCTTGTCGAGGATATTATTTCCTGGAGATGCATGAGAATTGTGTACCATAGATTTTCCAATTTGGAAGAACTTCTCTTAAATATTCAAGCATTCCTTTCTTTCCATAAATTCTAAGTGAGAAATCTTGGAAGAAGCTGCCAGACCCTATTGAGGATAGGGATACTAAAGGGAAGCAAGGTACATATCTCAAGAGTGGGATTGATCAAGTTTGATATAAGATTATATCGTCAAAATATGATAGCGAGTTGGTCCAAGAGAACCAACATCCAAGGAAAAGATGATTTATATCCTTCACTTGAGACTTACACAACAAACAAATTGAAGAGCCATGGAATCCTTTTTTTAAGCTTATCCCAAAAGAGTTTTCTTCCTTTTAATAATAGCCAGATAAATAAATATATTGTTGGCCAATGTTTTAGCTTCTATAGATGCTTCCATATAGCGTTAGACCCTTCAATGGAGCAGGAGGAAATATTTTACATGCCTCTTTAAGGTTGAAGACTCTAGATGGACCGTAACCCCATATTAATACATCTAAGTCTATTTTCACCATTATATTCCTAGTTGTAAGTGATTGTTAAAGGAGTTGTCACTTTGCTGCATATTTTGTACCATTAAATAAACTTTGCTATTTCTAGGAACACCATGGTGGGGACATAATACCAGGATCCCAATAGTGTGCCATTGTGGTTAAACCCCTTTGCTGATTATGATGACACAATTGAAGGGAGTTTGATAGTTTGGAGAGATTGGACCATTGATTCTAGGAGTCCTCTTAGAAGAGTTATTTCTTCCCATCTTGAATCTCCAAAAATCTATGGTCTTGAATGGGATAATTGTTTTTCTAGGATTCCTTCTAGATATGTGATCACTTAGGGCCATCAAGCATGCAAATTATTTGAGCGAGGGTGAGACCTAGGGTATATTTATAAGGCCAAATTCTACTCCATATTGCTGATGGATTCTCAATCCAAATCCACCAAGTCTTTTCATTGAGTGATTTTCTTATAGTTTCAGGGTCCCTTAATCCTAACCCCACTATTGTTTTGGAATGACATAGCTTGTCCCAAACTATCAAGGCCCATTTTTTCTCTAAGATTGTTCCTACCCATTGGAAATATCTCTGAATATTATGAAGCTTGGTGAGGATGGTTTTTTGGTTTTACAGAGTGGAAATAATATAGGAAGGCATGGATTGAAGGATAAATTTTAATAAGGTGAAACAACCAGCAAAAATGAGTATTCGAAAGGTACAATTAGAAAGTTTTTCTTCAAGTTTCACCAATAATGACTCTCCAACTAAGTAACAGAGTGGATTGGATGTCAAGGGTGCCCCCAGGTATTTTGTTACAAGGGAACTCTTTTGAAAGCCAAGGATGTGGGAAATATGAAGCTGAACAACCATTGGAGTATGTTGACGGTGCTAGACCTGCCAACATGTCAAGGGGATCTCCCCGGTAATAAGTCCCGATTAGACTTCAGACCATTTGGTGCAGGAGTCCTAGCAGTGGGTCATAAGGTAATTCCTTGATCGTGATGTCGCACAGAGGCAAGTAATATAACTCTATTAGTAGCAAGGGTGTGACTAATGCAGTGAGTCAAGGAATAAGTATGAGAGGTTCCAACACTTCAAAGGGTGGGAGGAAGGTGAAGGTGAGTTCCAAGTTGAAAGGGATCAGTCCCAACTCTGCTAGGAACACACCACACAAAGGACATGCACAACTTCCAGCAAAGCAGTCGAAATGGATACGACAATCCCAACATACAAGGTAAGAGAACCTGAAGAGTACTCACAGATCAGTATGAGACGAGTGTGACGGTTGATATAACAAGGTTCAGAGAAAGGTATGTCTGGTGTCCGGCAGAGTAGTCAACATGGACATTGATAGAATTAACGACATATGCAACACATTGACAATAAGATTCATATAATTGATTGTGAATCAGTTCATACGAAAGTACATAAGTTAAACAACATATTTCATTAAGGAAACCAAAGCAGTCCAACTACAATAAAAACATATGCATGAAAATGTGTTGGATTTTATTATATAAAGAAGTGTAAGTCACAATCATACAATACACCATATAAACCTGCTAGCCCTATCAGTAGAACGTTATAGCCATATCTACCTTCTCCTCCAAAGAGATGTGCTAGTTCCGTGCAGTGGAGAAGCTAAGGCACATTACAATACTATTCTAGCCTTCTTCAAGATAATATTAGTATAAGCTTGGCTGACCAAAAGCCCTTACAATGAGTTACGAGGGACTATTTATAGAAAAGGGTGGGGTGACCCTTAACATTCTCCTTTGCGACAGTTCAACTTCCCTCGTGACTCTTCACCTACTCTATTACTATTACATCGAATTATTGACACTCGACTTACACTTGACATGACTCAACATTACAATGCACATGTACTCATGTGAGACAACATGGCTTGAGCAAGCTTTGCAAGACATCACTGACACTTGGTTCGTTGTGGTGAGACGAACTCTTTGACATGCTTGTGATGGTGAAGCTGGTGAGCTGATACCAAACTTGGTCGTTCATGATGGTGTGCACGCACCTCATGGTGAAATCTTGCTAAAGCGAACTCTTGCCTCCATTGCAACTAGTGCATTGGTTTGCCCCCTTCATCCAACTCGTATGCTAACATGCACATGGTATTGTTGGGACAGTTGAACTGAAAACACATTGATGCATAGTGTCTGTGTTGATCTTCAAGTGTGTGTTGGTGGTCATGCGCATAAACTTATCAAAGTGCATTTTAACCCTAGTTGGCCTTGCTTCTAATCTTCGCCTTGGTGAGTGTGTTGAATGGGTTGGATTGCATGCGTGCGCTCAATGACATGCATGCTGCTGGATCCTTTCCATGCGATCAAAAACACTGCTCATCATGTTTACTCTATGTCAACTGCTAGGATGGATCCTTAACTTATACTGGCGGAGTTTCATCCGTGAGTGTATGTTGTGCCCACTATTGTTCATGTTCCTGTTGCAAATCATTGGTCTATCTATGGAGCTTCATGTTCTTCCTGAGTTGCTACTTTGGCACATGGAACTCCTTCTTTGTTCCATCTTCTGCCTTTGCGCGATCATCATGTCACGCCGTCACTTCATAGCCTAAGTCTCCAAAGTTGCTTTCATTATCAATGGATTTGATTGATCTTGCAACTTTTCTCTGCCTCTATGTTGTCAACAACCTTCCTCTTGCATTTGTTGCACTCTCTTCATTTGCTGCATTCATTGCATTCGGTATGTTGCCTTCAGCTGTTGTTCATGATGCTGCTTGATGTCCTTGTCCATGAACAACTTGATTTCTTCGTGAGTAGGTAAGCCCATGGACACTTGATCGACTGCATCCCCAAGCGTGCTCTGAACGGTGTCTTCATCTTTGCTCTCTTGGAAACCATTGTACCTATACTACTGAGAGGAAGATGAAGACCTGTGATACCTGGAGACATGGAAACACTCATAGCAAGTAATCTATCAGTTGAAAACCAAAATGAACATGAGAACTGACTTGCAACATACTTGGGTGAATGATCATGAAGGTTGTGCAATTTTAGCTGGGAGTTCGGGAGGCCAACTACCAAGACTGTACAAGGCACAATCCGAGAGGTCGGGAGGCCAACTACCAAGACTATACAAGACACAATCTGGGCTGTTGGAAGACTGACTAACTGCTGGAACTGAAAAGTGCATAATATAGTTCAGTAGTTGGCTGTTGGGATTGAGGAATGCATGATTCCAACTAGGAAAGACTGTTGGCCCAGGGACAGAATTGCGCAAATGTTTGGGCCAAGAAACCACTAACCTCTAGAAATGCACAATTCAGTGAAGGAGGTCAGTGCTAGGCCAGAATGTGAAAATCTGGAGAGGAAGGTGACCCTTCCTTCTCCAGATTGCGTAATGTAGCCTTGGTGAAGGCAGAGACTAGGCCAAGGTTGGCCAGACTCGCGACGGGAAACTGAAAGAAAGTTAGTTAATGAAATGCATGGCAACACTAAGTGATAGAATAAGTGATAAACAATGCATGCAAAACATGAATGGAAGATTTAGCAGACAGATCAACATGCATGTGGGTGAGGGCGTTTGTCAGTTGGGCGAACATATGTGCAAAGTAGTTTCATGCATGCGATAGTAGTGGGATAGCAACGAAAATTGAAACAGAGCTAGGAAAAGCTAGAATATATGTAAATGACAGCAGGCATTCAATGAAATAAAGCAAACAACACTTACACAAGCGAATTCACAAAAAGTGATAAAAATGCAACACAAGGCATGGGAAGTGAGCTTACCCCAAAACAACTGAGTTGAATGTGCCAACTGCTCCTATATGTGATGTGGGATTTCAGAGTTACAAGGTTGATGTGAGGAATGAGCTCCACAATGTCTAGTTGACGAGTTTTGATAACATTGAGGTTGTTATGTGCATGCCACAAATCTAGGGGAAGTGACACTTGGAGGGAGGTTTCCTTGCATGCAACCTCCAACTGTTAAACATAGATCCCTGAAAGAAGGGGTGCCTTTGCATGCTACCTTCGGAGAATCAGCCTATGCATGCAATTCCATTTTGCTTGGTCCCGGAGGGAACTGGTCAACTCAGCTGCACATGCAAGCGATTGCTCGACTGCTGGAGAAAAATGCACATTTTTTACTATAAGATGGGTTGACTACCCAAGGGAATTGCACAATTTCTAGGCCCAGCAGCTAACTGCTACCTAGATCTTCACAAATCTTGGGCTGAACTTCCTGTTGATGGGAAAAATTGCACAAATCCTGTTGGGAGGGTTGGCTAGCAAGATTGCGCAATCTTGGAGCCCAACAGGCTGTTATAGGGAATTGCACAATTCCTGGAGGGAAAGGTTGGTTTCCCTCCAAGAATGTGCAAATTTCGCTGGGAAGGTACTTAGCCTGCAACTAGACCAAGTTCAGGTGAGTAGCCTGTAAAGGGAAAAGATCAAACTGTGATCGACAGGCTGCCTTTGAGTAAGAAAGACACTGAAGCTTGAGGACTTGACGAAGCAAGGTAAGATGCTATGACGGTTGGTAGAGAGGCTCCAAAATAGGCTAAGGAAAAATTTTGGAGGGTGTTTGTAGCCGCTACAACACTTGGCGACATGCTGGTAGAGTTCCAGATCTCTCAATGGACCTTGTTCGTGAAAAGAAAGTATAACACCTCCAGAAGTATTGTTCAGCTCTTATCTCATCTTGGCTTTACACTAGCTTGATTGTAAGATGTAGCATCTTCCAAAATCTTTGTCAATTAACACACATTCCAAGCCAAGGAAACATAGTTGTTTCGATTGGGGTTGAGGGGTATATAAGTGCACAAGTAGTATACTCGTCAGAGTCTAAGTTTCATCTCTAGTGCTGCTCCTTTGCCAGTAGGCTTGGACAGTAACCCCGGTGGAGTCACATTGGAACATAACCATGGCTCTGCTGCCAGGGAGCCTAGTCAATTCCCCAATGGAGTTACTTGCATCACCTCCCTACACAGTAAGCCTTTGTCTTCTTTCGCCTTATTCATTTTTCATTTTTCATTTTTTGACTTTTCATTTTTGTTCATTTTTACTATGCATATTACTTATTCATTTCAGAGGTAGAAGAGGGATCTCGAATTATTGAGAGTAGAGGAGGTTGTTCTAGCAGAGAATTAGTTTATTATATCTGATGTGCCTGTTAAGGTTTTCCCCTCAGCTTACTCTACTTGACTGAGCTAACAAGGGTTAACCCAAAAAAAATCGACTAGAGAAGGTGACACTAGTTAGCATGCAAGCATTGTGTTTACACCAAGGTTCACTTCGAAGAGTATGTATTTTCCTTCGATGTATCATGGACTAAGAGTAACAATTTCATCATACAGAGGTAAGATGATAGATAACCAAGTAGCGATAGCTGTACAAACCCTCTTGTACTTTACCTAGCTCATTTCATGAGTCACACATGGTTTCATGCAAACTAACCTATGAATGAACGAGAAAAACAACAAAGAAAAGCAAGATCAGAAGTAAAAGTGAAAGCAAAACAAGTAAACAAGCAAGCAAGCAAACAAACAAGAAAATAAAGCATGTAAGAAAACAAGCATGCAAGCAAACAACTGAAAGCAAACACTACTCCTACTCCTACACTAACGGTGCATGGGCCTGATCATGTGAAGTGATACTTCCAATGCAGCCACCGGCGCATTGGTAGACCCATGTGGGTGAAGGTTTGGTCCGCGAGTAACCCAGTTGTGTGGACCAACATACAAGAAAGATATGACAGTGAAGACAGCCACACTTCGTGTTTCAAAGTGCCCATGGGACATAAGTGAGTGCATGTGCATGATGGACAGTCTGTGGACTTATCATGGTGTTGTGTGACACTACATGCAACTTTGAAGCAAAAGCACACTCTTGACTGAGACATGCAAGCAAACAAAAGAAACAAAGATAACTTGCATCGTGCACAAGTGCTTGCAATGTAAGACTCCTCCAATGCATGAACAATGGGATCATACAATTCAAGTGGAGGAAGTGTGATTTGTGTGTGAGATGGATCTTCAACGCGTACATATGAGTTCTAAGGAGCGTTGGGTGATTGAACAGTTTCATGATTGGAAGTGAGACTAACCCTAAGAGAGCGAGCAACTAACATAACCATCAGCGCGGGATGAAGTGCCTCGACAGTGTTGGGTGTCTCAACTTCATAATCAGGTAGATCATCATAAACCGGTGCCTTCGAAAGATCAACTATGATAGATTCATGATCATGATAAAAAATGGAAGCAAATGGATCACGACCACCATGATCAGAAAAATCAATGAATTCTTCAGCATCCTCATGATTAGATGAATCAAACAGTGGAGTAGATGAAAATGAATGACCTCATCCTGTGTGTTTCCAGAAAAGATAGATGAAGGATCAAGTGGATCTTCAATGAATAACTTATCCTCTCCATTGTCAAATGATGGAATAACATCCGATGAGTCTTGTGAGTGATAAAAAATGGGTGCATCCCTGGATGAAGACACACATGTGAAATCATGTATGGCAGCTTCACTAAAGAAGCTAGGAAAGAAAGAAGGGGGTTCGGGCAGAATGGAGTCATCCTTCACCGAGTGTTGATGTTCAAGCTCCAACTCATACTCTTCATGAATGACAACCCATGTTGGTTGTGCAACACCAACTCCGTCAGTGGGTTGTTCCTTGTTCACAACAAGTGAAGAGTCTAGAATGGACGAACACAAGACAACATCATCTGGAGGAACACCTGGGTGCGAAGACGAAGGTCTAAGAAAAGAATGCATATGGGAACTTGAAGGAGCCACAACCAACTCTATGTGAAAATTAAGTGGAGTGATGTTGGGAGGGTGTGAAGAATGAAAAAATGTATGAACATGATCCTCAACATCACTGTGCGATGATCGAATTGTTGAATGAAAGGGAGGCAAATAGTCCATTGAGATAGTGCCTGCTCCTGGATGGGATTTAACAATTCCATCAACGAATAAGGTTGAGCAAGGTTTGACATCAAGATTTCTCTTGGGTTAGGCATATTTCTTAAGGCAGTACTCAAACTGGTCCCAGAGATAAGCGAACTTCATCTGGCTCTTCGGAGCTTGAAACTGTAAGTCACGGAAGCACTGCCAAAAATCAATAATAGGTTCATGTAGGGCCTTCCATTGCTGTAATGGTGTTTCTAGTCAAGGTGGTCTGGATCAAAATGATGGAACGGTCTTCAATAAGATCATAAAAGTTCTTACATGAGTGCATGGTGTCAGTCGGTAGGCTGAGAACCCAATAAAATGGGGATTCGCAAAGTGTGAATGTAAGAAGCACACCGACCTATTCATCAATAAACTCATCTACCTCATAAATCATGCAAAGGAAGTAAACTCATATCTTGTCCATCATATGTGTGAAAGGACAAGAGATTGAAAAGATTCCCTGAGATGGACACATCTTCACGATTCAAAAAACACCTCAAGGGAATAAGAATGCAAGATTCCATGAAAGATATGCAAAGGTTCAAATCTAGATGAGAGGACACTACTTGTCATCAGGCCCTCCTTCTAGTGCCATAAATGTTGATGGTGCTATACCCACCAATATGTCAAGGGGATCTCCCTGATAAGAAGTCCGAATTACGCCTCAGACCTTTTGGTGTAGGAGTCCCAACAGTGAGTCGTAAGGTAATGCCTTGACCGTGATGTCGTATAGAGGCAAGTAAGATAAATTTGTCATTAGCAAGGGTGTGACTGATGTAGTGAGTCAAGGAATGGGCATGAGGTTCCAACACTTCAAAGGGGGGAGGAAGGTGAAGGTGAGTTCCAAGTTGAAAGGGATCAATCCCAACTCCGCTAGGAGCACACCACACAAAGGACATGCACAACTTCCGACAGATCAGTTGACACAGATGTGGCAGTCCCAACATACAAGGTAAGATAACCTCAACAGTAATCACATATCATTCCAAGACAAGTGTGACAATTGATATAACAAGTTTCAGAGAAAGGTCTTTTTGGTGTCTGGTAGAGCAGTCGACACGGGCGGTGAAAACATTAACAACATATGCAACACATTGATAACAAGATTCATATAATTACATGTGAATCAGTTCATACATAATTACATAAGTTAAACAACATATATCATTAAGGCAACTCGAGCAATCCAACTACAATAAAAGCATATGCATGAAAATGTGTTGGCTTTTATTATATAAAGAAGTGTAAGTCACAATCATACAATACACCATGTAAACTTGCTAGCCTATCAGTAGAACGTTACAACAACATCTTCCTTCTCCTCTAAAGATATGTACTAGCTACATGCAGTGGAGAATCCAAGGCGCGTTACAAGACCGTCCAACCATTCTTCAAGATAATCTTATTAGAGGCTTCGCTGACCAAAAGCCCTTACAATGAGTTATGAGGGACTATTTATAGCAAAGGGTGGGGTGACCCTTGAAATTCTCCTTTATGACAGTTCAACTTCTCTCATGACTCTTCACCTACTCTATGACTGTTACATCCAACTATTAAAACTCAACTTACACTTGACATGACTCGACATTACAATGCACATGTACTCATGTGAGAAAACATGGCTTGAGCAAGCCTTGTAAGACATCACTGACACTTGGTCTACTGTGGTGAGACCAACTCTTTGACATGCTTGTGATGGTGAAGCTAGTGAACTAATGCCAAGCTTGGTCGTTCGTGACGGTGCACATGCACCTCATGGTGACATCTTATTCAAGCAAACTCTTGGTTCTATTGCAATTGGTGCATTGGTTTAGCCCCTTCATCCAACTTATCTGCTAACATGCGCATGGTCTTCTTGGGATGGTTGAACTAGAAACACACTGATGCATAGTGTCTATGCTAATCTTCAAGTGTGTGTTGGTGGTCATGCACATCAACTTGCCTAAGTGCATCTTTAGCCCTAGTTGGACTTGCTTCTTGTCTTCGGCTTGGTGAGTGTGTTGAATGGGTTGGATTACATGCATGCAGTCAATGACATGCGTGCTTCTAGATCCTTTGCATGTGATCAACAACACGAATAATCATGTTTGCTCTATGTCAGCTGCTAGGATGGATCCTTAACTTGTACCGGCGCAGTTTCATCCGTGAGTGCATGTTGCACCCACTACTATTCATTTTCCTGCTACAACTCATTGGTCTGTCTGTGCAGCTTCATCTTCTTCCTGAGTTGCTGCTTCAGCACATGCAACTCCTTCTTTGTTCCATCTTCTGCCTTCGCATGATCCTCATGTCATGTCGTCACTTCATAGCCTGAGTCTCCAAGGTTGCTTTCACTATCACTGGATCTGCTTGATCTTGCAAATTTTCTCCGCCTCCATGTTTTCAACAGCCTTCCTCTTGCATTCACTGCATTCACTACATTTGTTTGATACATTTGGTATGTTTCCTTCAGTGTTTATTCATGATGTTGCTTGTTGTGATGCTTCTGCTTGATGTCCTTGTCCACAAACAAATTGATGTCTTCGTGAGTAGGTAAGTCCATGGACACTTGATCGGTTGCATCCCCAAGCATGCTCTGAATGGTGTCTTCATCTCTTCTCTTTTGGGAGCCATTGTACCTATACTACTGAGAGGCAAATGAATACCTATGAAACCTGGAGACATGGCAACACTCATAGCAAGCAATGTGTTAGTTGAAAACCAAAATGAACATGAGAACTAACTTGCAACATACTTGGGCGAATGATCATGAAGGTTACCCAATTTCACCTGGGAGGTTAGGATGTTGACTACCAAGACTACATAAGGCACAGTCCGGGCTACTGGGAGACTCACTGACTGCTAGAACTACAAAATGTACAATCTAGTTAGGTAGTTTGCTGCTGGAATTGAAGAATGCGCGATTCCAGCTAGGAAACATTGCTAGTCCAAGGACAAATTTTCACAATTTTTTTGTCCAAGCAGCCACTAACCTCCAAAAATGTGCAATTTAGTCCTGGAGGTTAGTACTCAGCCATAATGCGCAATTATGGAGAGGAAGGTGAGCCTTCCATCTCCAAATTGCACAATGTAGCCTTGGTGAAGGCAGAGACTGCACCAAGGTTGGCCAGACTCGCTGACGGGCAACTGAAATCAAGTTAGTTGATGAAATGCATGACAACACTAAGTGATAGAAGAAGTGATAAATATGGCATGCAAAACATGAATGGAATATTGAGCAAACAAATCAACATGCATGTGGGTGAGGGTGTTTTTCGGTTGGACGAACGTTCATGCAAAGCAATTTCATGCATGTGACAACAATGAGATAGCAATGAAAATTGAAACAGAGCTAGGACAAGCTAGAATATATGTAAACGACAGCAGGCATTCAGAGAAATGAAGCAAACAACACTTACACAAGAGAATACACAAAAAGTGACAGAAATGCAACACAAGGCATGGGACGCGAGCTTACCCTAGAACAACTAAGTTGAATGTGCTGACTACCCCTAGGTGTCATGTGGGATGTCAGAGCTACAAGGTTGATGTGAGGAATGAGCTCTGCAGCATCTGGTTGATGAGTTTTGATAACATCGATGTTGTGACGTGCATGCCACAAATCTAGGGGAAGTGACACTTGGAGGGAGGTTTCTGAATTGTTCCTTTCATGTAACCTCCAACTGCTAAACATAGATCCCTGGAACAAGGGGTGCCTTTGATGCTTCCTTGAGAGAAGAAGCCTATGAAAGTAAGTATGTTTTGCTTGGTCCTGGAGGGAACCAGTCAACTCAGCTGCACATGCAAGCGACTGCTCGACTGCTGGAGAAAAATGCATATTTCTGACTGTAAGTTGGGCTGACTGCCCAAGGAAACTGCATAATTTTTGGGCCCAGTAGGTTACTGTTGCCTAGATTTTCACAAATCCTAGGTTGAACTACCTATTGATGGGAAAACTTTCATAAATCTCGCTAGGAGGGTTGGTTGGCAGGATTGCGCAATCTTGGAGCCCAGCAGGTGGTTAGAGGGAATTACATAATTCCTAGAGGGAAAGGTTGGTTTCCCTCTAGGAATGTGAAAATTTCACTGGGAAGTTGCTCAGCCTGCAACTAGACAAAGTCCAGGTGAGCAGCCTGTGAAGGGAAAATATCAAACTGTGATCGACAGGTTGCCTTCGAGAAAGATAGATACTAAAGCTTGAGGACTTGACAAAGCAAGGCAAGCTCCTATGAAGGCTGGTAGAGAGACTCCAAAACAGGCTAAGGAAAAATTTTGGACGGTGTTTATAGCCGCTACAATAGATTATTAAAAAAATTATAGGATTTTACCTTGTTGATTTTAGTGCTAGAGGTTACACTGAAGATGTCTAGGATTTATTTGAAGACAAGAGGCTCTCTAATAGTTGGATCACCCATGAGAAAAGCTTTTTCAATGAATTATTGGTGTGTGGATTGTTGTTGAGGTGTTCCCAGAGGAATACCTTGAAGATGTTGGTTTTTGTATGGCTTATTTGATGGAAAGGTTGAGAGTGTCTCCAACAAATAAGAAGATATAGGGGGCTAGTGGATCACCTTTCCTGATGCCTCTGGAGGGATTGAAGATGGAGGAGGGGGATATGTTAAAAAGAGTAGAGAAAATGTTTTGGAGATGAAGTCCATTGTTGGTTTGATGGGCCCTCACCCAGGTTCAATGTTAATTAGCCAAGAAAATCCCTACACTACTGACCCTTTCGGCATCAATCCATGGAGCACGAACTGAAGTCTCACCTGAAGTAGTATGGGGGGATGTAGGAACCAAGTTTCGACACCCTGAGATGGCAATGATTTTGCTTTATACCCTAACCCTTCCTTCACGCAGATCGATGAGCCTTTTAGGTCTTATCGATATACTTTGTCCTCTAGACCTCCGCGAAGGTCTACGATTATCTTTCGCATACCCTAAATAGTTGATTCAGACACTTACGTGCCTCTGTAATTATTCTTACTGTTGTATTTACCTAGATTATATTAAGTAGTGGGTAACTTCAACATTCATTATGATTATCTTTGTGTAAACATATATTCTTACTTGAGTTGATACAACAAATTAAAACACATATATTCGCACATTAATACAACATTAAATCCTAAACCCAGTATTCAACGTAACATATTCACATGCGTTCATAACAGAAGTAAAATATCTCATACGCAGGTAATTCTAGAATAATTCTTTTTATTGATGTTCATATCTCCTTTACAGACTCTAACTACCCTGTGCACATAGCTGCAGGGGTCCATGCACTCAGTTGCGGACTTCTACCCTAGTCCTATGCGCACTCAGCTGCAGAGCCTTTTTTCTACGCTAAGACTCTTCACTCTCAGCTCTCACAGACCCATTACATCAATGACTCCTCAAAAACCTATCTAAACTGAACTACCAAAAGACTCTTCTAAGACTTATTTTTATACAATCCCATGGTCCGCGGACCATGGGTAGATCTCCTAAAGCCAACATGACTTACATTAAATAAAGGGTGGAAACCCTTTATGACTCTTTACATCTTTGCACTCTGCGATCACAAAATGCTGATACTTTACACTTATACAAAACTTGGGCTTTTAACCCCAAAATTGACCCTAGGGGACCCATTCCCAATAGGACCCCAACACAAATATGGTGACTTGTCCCCGAGTCACTCTTCTGGCATGGATATCTTGTCACGAAGACCTCCCAGATCCACCTATACTACTGCAACCTCGGTAGTACACTGCGTCATCGCCTGCTTAACCTTCTCGACTAGCTGCTCTGTCGTTGGTCCTGCACTATCTGCCTGTATTTTTTGTTGTGTTTCCTACAGACTAGCCAATTTTCCTTCAATGGTGGCCATGAGCACATAGGCTTCATCTAGCCAAGGTCCCAATCTAGCCTTTAGTACTGCCTCCTTGTGCTATGCTACGTCCACATGTTCCTTCAGTGCCTTTTCTTCCTACAGCTTTGCCAACCTCTGTGTGATAGCGATGGTGTGCATCATCGCTTTGACCTCATCATACTTTTGTTGTAGTTACCTTGTCTTTGTTTCTAGCCGTTACACGTTGGGATCTTCCTGCAAGCTAGTAACTACTTTGAGCGACTGCTCGAAGAGCGAAGTGCAATCCTTCACTACGACATCCACTACAGCAACTGTATCCTTGATAGTGGCCTCGTGCTCCTCTCTAACTTCTGGTGGAGTCAAAGGATGGGCCCTGAACTCGAGCTCTGTGATCTTAAAGTTCAGCTCAAACTGAACCTTAGCCAACTCTGTTCTTGCGTCGTGCACACCTGCAGTGAGCTTCTGGATTTTGGTTTCGACTGACACATCTTCTGGGATATTTAGTTTCGGAACAATTCTACATGCCTCGGCTACCACAACTATGGTGCGCTCATTATTCTCTCTAATATTCTTAAGGATATCAATTGCGGAAGTATTTTCTATGAACAGCTGGGCATGGTTGACCTTCTGCTCACTAATTGCATTCATTGCGTGCTACTCTCTGGCCCGAAGCTTCGCGATCACACCATCCTATAGGTGTGAAGGGATTCACTTGGTAGCATGCCCAAGTTCAACCCAACCTTCTTGAGAGTGCTTACAGTGACCTTGTCAGCTTCCACTTCTATAGTCA
Source organism: Pinus tabuliformis (assembly GCA_031772625.1). NCBI lineage: Eukaryota > Viridiplantae > Streptophyta > Pinopsida > Pinales > Pinaceae > Pinus > Pinus tabuliformis. The sequence goes on along the minus strand of CM062814.1, from coordinate 601,016,051 downwards.
ATGATTATTCATGCAGCACGATGGCCCGAGGATCCAAGGAGAGGACCATCTCTTCTGCTTCTAAGGTCCCACGCACCAAGCTAGTTGACGTCGCACTACAATGTCCCACACTGGTCTGCACTTGAGTGACATAGATCTGCAGCTTGTGCAGACCCATCTGAATGGCGACCAAGGCTTTCTTCTACTACTACTCAAACTACTGCAGCAGTTCTGTAGTCACATCCCTCACTATGTCCCTGATAACATTCAGATCACCTTCAGTCAAAGTGATCGGGTCAAGTGATGATTTTCTATACTTGGACTTCTTCCGTGGACCTACTTTTTCCTGCTCCCTAGTGCACTTAACCCGGAATGGAGTAGTCTCCAGGTCTACACCACCTTGGCCTGATTGATGTTCTTCTTCCTCCATCTATGGTGAATGATACTTCTGACTTCTGTCAGAGTCATGCTCTTCCTCTTCTTCCTCCTCTTCTGCCTACGTCTTAGTAGAACGCTCTGCCTTAGCTTTTTATCCAGTTTCCTTTTTCCTCCAGTCGGCCAACTACTACATCTTTAGCCGAGCTTCTTCCTTCCTCTATTTTGTGTCAGACTTACTAGACCTAGCTGACAAGTCTGAGGTCGTGCACCACCCTAATGTCCAACTCTCTAGGATCATTGTGATTGCATCACCCATTGCCAGGTATGGTAGATCATACCATTTTTGTTCGGGGTCCTTCCACACCCCGATGGAGACATAGTGGAAGTTTGCTTTGAACTCCACATATCTTTACAACTCCTCAAATACACTTGGGGATAACCTCAACTTGTAGTTTATCATAGCATGGATGCTTGCCTCCATTAGAACCCAAAATATTTTAGCATCCTTGACCCTTGTAGCATCCTTGGTGGCCTAGAGCATAGCGAACTTCGCTGCTTCTTATAGATGTGACGCAACCAGAGGAAATTGGCTATCCTCTACTAATTCCCATTCAACCAACACAATTGAGAGTAAGAGCCAAGCGTAATGGAAGGTCTTACTATAGTCTTGTGCTTCTCTGCAGTCTGCGAGGAACTCACCGTAGAGGTAGCGCGCCTAATTAAATTTTACACCCTCTATGCACTGGGCCGCTAATGACAAAATAGGTTTCGACACTTCATATGCACGACACTTCCTCATTATTTTCCCAGCCAAAATATGGGTGGCAACCTTAACCATAGGGTCAATTATGCTAGAAATTGAGTATCCGCGCGATTTCTTGGAAAGCTTGAATTTGTCCTTCATTCCCATGGCAAGGTCACGCTTGCCCGTCTTTCCACCAAATCCCATGGCCGGATTCAACCCTAAATGTGGTAGCAATGTGACCCTATGGATCAACATATCTGTGATGGGTATCAATTCTCCTAACCACAAGAACCCATTGTGCACTAAGAGTAGCAATTGTTTGATCACCATCAAGGTTACGGGCGTGCGGTGGTAATACAGCACCCATAGCAGGTTTAATAGTCTTGCCTTTTCCATCCCTTTAATCCACTACCACAACTCTAGCACGGTGACACCAGAAGCTTTATAAGACACACGGGTCATAAAGGTATCAACCAACAAGTGGGGGAATCGCTCTGTGTCTACCAAGTCCTAATCCTCCAGCTTGAGAGCAGGAATGCGTGCCAAGTGTGGCCCTTCAAATGTGATTGGGTCTGGTAGCAATGGGGTATTTAACATAAATTTTCCCTCATTTGGGTCCTTCGGGACCTTCCCTTTACCATGGCACAAAGGAATGTACTCGGGTAGCTTTGAGATAGGGCCTACACCCTCAATGTCAATGTCCTCTGCACCCATATCGATATCTTCGGTGCCTTCCTCAGATTCTATGTCTACCACCTTTCCTTTCTCCTGTGTGGTGGGCTTTTCCTTCTGGTGCTTTCTTGGTAACTCGTGCACCAACTGTGTTGCTTTCTACTTATCCTTATTTGTCTTGGGACCCTCTTTGGGTGGCGTAGGCCTCGGCTTGGGTGACCTCTGCGATTTTGGAACTTCTATACTTGCAGTCTCAGGGGCAGCTCCCTCAGATGCCATCGATTCTCTAGCACTTGTGGTTTCGATAGGCGCTAACATAAGTCTAGTAAGAAGCTCCTAGGTTGCTTTAGACAACTTGTCAAATAATGAAATAGCCACCAAAGCCTCAAAATTCTCAAGGTTCATGAACGCCTGATAGCTCAACACCTCAATTCTCAGAATGCAAAGTGTTTTTCATTGGGAAACCATCTATAATTTATAGTCAAATTCGAATTTGAATCCAACCATTCCCCCCAAAATCTACTCATAAATGCTATATTGGCGGCATATTTTCAAAGATCTCGTTCTTAAATTTCAACTTAAATGTCGTCCCCCACTCCACTTAGCCATTTTACCACTGTTAGCTCATGAATAATGACCATAATGGTCACTTTCTAGCTACCCTACATAGTCTCTCCTTCTATAGCGCAACTCCCTTCACACCTCTACCAACACTATGACATTCCTCCCTTCTGCATAGTCCCCCAATTACGCAGCTCTACAACCTGGACAGTGTACGTTATAGTCCCGTGCATCCTTCCAGCTGCTTGGAGCGCTAAGACTATACCTCCACCATATAGTTATCTGGCCGGATCCTCGGTGTATGGCTTCAATCGGCTGCCATTTACCTTCCCATGAAATGGCTCTCCATTAAAATTCACCAGGTGAACTACTCCACCATCGATAATCTCCTTGATGACATAGGGCCTGAGCCAATGCATCTGAAATTCTCCTAGAAATTTATCGATCTTGCTGTCATATAATAACACTAAATCATTTACCTTGATGGTGCGTAGTTTGATGTGTCGATCGTGCCATTCATTTTCATGCTCCTTTTGAACTTGTTGATGGAACCCAGCCAAAACTCTATCCTCTTCAAGCTATGCTAGCTATGCAAGCCTTTCTTCTAGGGCTTCGCGATCTGCCATTCCTGTGAATGCCACTATGTGCATACTAGGTACAATGTACTCCATTAGTATCACATCTTCTATGCCATAAAGCAGCCTGAAAGGCGTTTGTCTAGTTAGCTTTTCGCAAGTCGTTCTGTAAGCCCATAGCACCGTGGGTATGCGCATACCCCAGTCATTCCTTTGTGCATTGCAGACCTTCGTCAGCTCGTTCTCCAAAATCTTATTAAAAACTTCCACCATCCCATTATCCCGGAGGTGATATGGCATTCTCTTCTGATGATAAGCCTAGAACTCCTACGTCAGTGCGTTGATCATCTCATTATGGAAATGCATACCATGATCACTCATCAAAATATTCGGGCAACCAAATCTAGTCAGTACATACTCAAAGATGAACTTTGCTGATGTTGCCCCTGTACAATATTTCACAGGCTTGTTGTCATCCAACAACTTCATATAGGTCTCCAAGAAAGTAGTAAGCATGGAAGGATCCATCTCTTCAGCTGGCTTATCCTGACTCCCTGAGGTAGAGGCTTCAGCGAAGCTTTTCTTTGCTTCCATAAATGTTTCCTATGTGCACTTCAGATCAAACTCGACCTCCTTTTCTAGAACATTGCAGACTCATTCACTTTCTTCAGGCTGCTTCCCATTATCTTCGCCCATCATCATCCCACTCTACAACACAATATTTACCTTGGGGTCCCATTCGCGAGGCTCAACCCTCATCATCTGTAGATTCTGAGTTGGCTGCAGAGGCTGCATCCCCTTTTCACATATCCTAGCTAGTAATAGTAGGCAATCTTCAATTACATGGTCAAAATGTGTATAATATCATCATGACAGATGCGTTGGATTCGGGCAGTCTCACATGTAGTGTCCTTGTCCTCCAAAGTTGTAAGAAATGACCCGTCCCTGACCTCTACTAGGTCCTCGTCCACCTTGGCCTCGTTTTTGGCCCTGATATTTGCCTCGCGCTCCCCCAGTACCTTGGTATGGAGGTCGGTTTCTACTTGCACCCTATATGCAGGTGTTCTATCCATCATTAACTTGTAACTACTGTAATTGACCCACAGATTGACAAAAGTTGTAGAAGAACTATTACGGTGTCTGTACAAATTTCAGCAGCAAATGGCAATTGTCCGTCACATGTTTTCCAGCGACCTGACAGATAGCACACCATATCGCAGGCCCTACACTTGGCCCTACTTAAGCCTCCAGCCTCAGAGGCATTGGTCCTCCTGCTGCAACATAATTCATGAAGACTGGGGAGTGATCTTTGTCATGCCCCTGGCTTTTGCATTTTAGGCACCAAACTTCTTCACGCACCTCTAGCCAAACTGTTCTATCATTCTTCAAACTCTGCATTTCTAGGCAAAGGTTTTGCAACTACGCATGAATCTACCGAACCCCTAAATTAGCATCTTGCATTGGTGTCTCATACAATCTCATTGCAATTTCCAGATCTTCCACCCAAGTCCCAATCTTTTGTTGTGATAGAGAAATCCTTATATGAGGCAAGAGTGAAGCCACATACCATTCACAGTGCTGCCCATCTGTCAAATTCATGTTAGCTTCGTGGATTGTACATTTCAATATCTGATCTAGATCCCAGGGTGTCTCACCAGGATTCATCGTGATAACTTTGAATCCCACAATTGATTGCACTTCAAATTTAGGTCTACTGAATTCCTTATTTAGTTCGATCTAGATATCTTCCAATCCAGATGTCAGGTTATCAGTGCAGTAATTAATGTACCATGTTAGCATGCATTCCTGCAAAGCACTTACCAATGTTGCTTTCCTCATCCGATCATCTATGATACCTTGAGCTTCCCATATAGCCTTCGTGATGAACCAAAAATGGTTTGGATCCTCATTTCCCAAGCCCTTGAACATAGGTAGCTTTACTAAATTCACCATACTAAATGGTGGTAGAGGTGGCAGTGATGTAGGTGAAGTTTTATGTGATGGAGGTGAAGATGGAGGCAGTGTGGGTGGCTGGGGTATTTGTAGGAACCCTTTCTTTATCAACTGAACAACACTTTGCAGAGAAGCCTGTGGTGCTTCCTTGTCATCACTCAGAGGAGGTTCAATCAAAGGCCTATTTTCCTTCTATTCCTGAAGGTCTTTCCACTTCGCATAGCTCCAAATAGCAAGGTAGCTCCATCACCCACTTTTCACATAAGAGCATCTTAGTCCAAGTATTTAAAGACCTTAAATACTTACCTCATGTCTCCTTGAAGAAGCGACACTATGCTTCATTGTAACCGACCTAGGTATCGACCGCAAACTCTATCACGAACCCTCATATGATATGATCGAACCAATGCTTGACAACGCGTGTGATCTTATCTTCAGAGGCTTTTAATCTCTGCACTAACTCCAAGGTCCAAACTATTAGACTATCAAGCCTCCACCTTCCTTGGCATCTGTCAATTTCGTGATCCACTTGTATAATTTGACGAGGAAGGAACATAAGAATATCTCGTGTATCTTTGTGTACAGATATCTTTCCAACCACTATTATTTCATCAATCATAGATTCATGCTGTCTTGTGCCATGAATTCATGGATATTTCTATCTAACCAATCTTCGATCTCCTTCTTAGTTTGATTCAAGTGATATGACATCACACATATCTTTATGTAGATCTGGGTCCTGGCTACATAACCATTTTTTGGCTTGATGTGCCCTCACCCAGGTTCAACGTTAATTAGCCAAGAAAATCCCTACACTACTGGCCCTTTCGGCATCAATCCATGGAGCACAGACTGAAGTCTCACCTGAAGCAGTATGGGGGGATGCAGGAACCAAGTTTCTGCACCCTGAGATGGCAGTGATGTTGCTTTATACCCTAACCCTTCCTTTGTGCAGATCGATAAGCCTTTTAGGGCTTATCGATATACTTCCCTTAGTCATCCTCTAGACCTCCGCGAAGGTCTACGAATGTCTTTCACGTACCCTAAATAGGCAATTCAGACACTTACGCGCCTCTATAATTACTCTTACTGCTATATTTACCTAGATTAGCTTAAGTAGTGGATAACTTCAACATGCATTATGATTATCTTCACATAAACAGATATTCTTACTTGCATTCATACAACAAAGTAAAACACATATATTTGCACATTAATACAACATTAAATCATAAACCTAGTATTCAACATAACATAATTGCATGCATTCATAATAGAAGTAAAATAGCTCATACGCAGGTAATTCTAGAATAATTCTCTTTATTGATGTTCAAATATCCTCTACAGACTCTAACTACCTTACTCACACAACTGCAAGGGTCCGCACACTCAGCTGTGGACTTCTACCCTAGGCCTCTGCACACACAACTGCAGAGCCTCTTTTCTATGCTAATGCTCTTCGCTCTCAGCTCTCACGAACCCATTACATCAATGACTCCTCAAAAACCTATCTGAATTGAACTACCAAATGAATCTTCTAAGACTTCTTTTTATACAATCCCATGGCTTACTGACCATGGGTAGTTCTCCTAAAGCTGACATGAATTACATTAAACAAAGTGCAGAAACCCTTTATGACTCTTTACATCTTCACGCTTTGTGACCACAAAACTTGGGCTTTCTGCCCAAAAAATTGGGCTTTTAACCCCAAAATTGACCCTAGGGACCTGTTCCCAATAGCCATGGATAAGGCTATCCACTTGTCATGGAAACCATAAGCTTGAGTACATGATCAATAAATTTCCAACATACTTAATAAATTTCCAACATACTTTATCGAATGCATGGACATATCTACCTTCATACTAATCCCTAATTTCTTTGATGTGAAAAGAGAGTGAAGGTGCTCTTGAGCCAGAATAATGATATTGATTATTTTACAACACTCCCCATATCTTATCTTGTTTGGGGAAATCAAATTTTGGAGAAGAGGCTTGAGCCTGTTTTCCATCATTTTTATATTATCTTGTAAATTACATTACATAAGGAAATATGACGATAATATGTTGGACAAGAGGCCTTATCTGATTTGGGCATGAGTGAGATGAGAATGGCATCAAAGGCTGAGATTAAAGAGGTTGTTTTCCTAGATTCTTCCACCATCTTCCAAAAATCACCACCTAAAATCTTCCAACTCGCTTTATAAAATTCTACCGTGAAACCATCAGGCCCTGGGGATTTTCCCTTGGGTAAATTCATGGCTACTTTCTCTACTTCATGGAAAGTAATCATAGAATTTTTCTTTTCTTTTACTAATTTTGGAACGTGTTGAGTTATTTTCTATAAAAAATTCCCTCATATCCGGAATTGGTTTAGTAATAAGTGACTAAAAATGTTGAGAGAGCACCTGTGCCATGTACTAGTATTCCTCCACAAATTGATTCTTTTGGGTGTTGAGGCAATTGATGCAATCTTGAATTTGATAGTTTATCATCGATCCATGGAATAATTTGGAATTTTTCTCCCCCTCCTTAAGCCATTTTACTTGATATTTCTACTTATAAATAATGTATTCTTGGGCCAATCTTTATTCTAGTTGGTGATGAAGAACACTTTCCTTTTCATTCAGATTCTCCGATCTTCCTTCTGTGGCTATTGTTTGTTGGACTTGTTTCAATTATTCTTCAAGTTCGATATTTTCTTGGAATCCACTCTTTCAGCTTTTGATTGATAAATTGAAGCCTCTGTTGGAATATATACATCACATTCCCTTGGATCGAGGCTGACTCCTTCCACCAAGCTTCCAATTTGGAGGAGAAATTGAGATTTCTTAGCTAGAATGCTTCAAATATGAAAGGCTTAGTGTGGGGTGATGAATTCCAAATCAGATGAAGATCAATAGCAAGTGACTTGATCCATGATTGGGTATTATATTGGCATGAGCATTCATTCCGCTCATGAGGAGAGATTCAAAAATTAGGTAGCGATCAAGCTTGGAGGATACCTGATGAGACACTACTCTTTTGTAATTACATGTATAAATTCCATTTTTTGTCTCGATACCTATCAACTTGTAGTTATCAGTGGCTAAGTTAAAAGTTGAGTCTTCTTCATCTAACTTCCTAATTCCTCCCTTCTTTTCTTGCAAGGATTGAATCAGATTGAAATCTCCTCCAATAATCCAATGGATTTAGTTGATGGGGTAAGTAGTGGTGGATAGGTGGTCTAGAAACAATATTTTTCCTTGGAAAATGGGAGGGCCATAAATATTTGAGATGGAGGCTAATTGACAAGAACTTGTCAGCTGAAGATGGGCTATGAGGATTTGAGTATGGTAAAGGAATCCTTGAGTGTTACCATGGTGGGGTTCCACAAGATTGTCAGACCTTTGGAAGCTCCCCTTGCACACTGATCTACGAACTCATTGTTCTTCATGAAGGTGTTTCTCAATTTGGATAAGATTTTCTAAGAGCATTTTGTTTCTTTTAGAAACAAAATTTCAAGCTTTTCCTTGTAGACATGGTTTTTCAAGATCTGACACTAAGATTTCCATTTAAACCTCTAATGTTCCATGTAATGATCTTCATCATTAATATTTGGAGATGGTGCTAAATATGGAAGTCATGGGTGCTACTCTACCTAAATTAAATATAAATTCACCCATATCTTGAAGGAGTTGGCTATTTGATTTTCTTCCATTCTTCCTTGGGTCTTTTGTAGAGAGAGAGTGGTCCTAGGGACGATTACGTTTTATTCCTTGCAATGAGAATGAATCAGAGGGGGATAGGGGAGTACCCGATTCATTTTCTCTATGCATGACCATATCCTGATAAAGGAGGTAGGATATTGTAATAATTTGGATCTACTCCACCAGGATGGACTCTGGATCTTTGAATTTCCATTCGTCAACAATTGTTTGAAGGTCCATCTCCTCCAGCTTTGAATCTGGAAAATATTCTTCCTCTATTCGGGAGGCTTTCCCATCTTGGATGGCTTTCCCTTCTTGGCTTGAACCCTTGGGTGGCACATCCAAGTCTTGTTGGCCTTTTCTTGATTATCCCTTGAGGGATGCTTCGTTGGAGATGACATCTCTGTCGCTTTTTGGTCTAGGGAATATATATATTCTGTTAAATTTTTTTAGGGTTTGCATTGTTGCCCTGCCTTTGAGTTGATTTTCTTTTTTTTGCTACCATTGTGAAGCCATCTTCCTGTGTCAATGGATTAGCTGAGTGGTTGCTTGCATCTGCTTGGGCATGTTTCTTTGGAAAATTTTGTAAATAGGTGACTATAAGAATGAAAATGTTAGCATCAAAATGGAATCTATGAACAGTATATATATTTTTCCCAGATCTTGTCTTTGCAGCTTAAGTGGATGCTTGCTAGTAAAGGCTTGGTGAGGTCCATGTATGCATATAACTGGGCATAGGATGTATATCTCCCTACTTTAGTGATGTTTGAAAACATGACTAATTTCCCCAAATTGTTTCCTATTTGGGATAATATTTAACGGTCCCAATATTCTTAGGGAATTGAGTATAATATAATTCATATTGGGAGAAATGTGAAGTCCTATTTTTCTGGGTTGAATTTTGGCACTCAGGGCTTCATGAAGAGGCCTGCTAAGTTCATGAAATAAGGGTAGCCTTGCAGAAACTTATCATGATATGAGGTGTTTTTGAAGATGAAGGTAAAGAAACCCCTTGATCCTAGTTTCAACTCTACTTCCCCTTTGATTTACGAGTCCCTATGTAGCTAGTTGAGGAGTAGATTCTCTGAAGGCCATGGGCCGATAAATTTATATATGAGAGCTTGTTCTTTCATTATTTTTAATATAGCCCCGGTTTTTTCCATAGGAATCTATAACAAAGGAGTATCCTAATATTGTTGATGGTAAGGGCCTAACTTTAACTACACATGGGCTTCCTTATTGGTGGCTACGCTTGTAGACTCTCATTATCTTTTCCCTACGATGACAAAGGAATTATCCAATGAATGAGAGGAATTACTAATGGGTTTGCATTGATTATATTGTTATGTCAGGTTGGCTACCACTTCTTTGAAGGAGGGGCTTATGTCCCCCCCCCCCCCCCCCATGGGGGCTCCATGTGATTGATTCAAGCATTGACAAATCTAGTGTGCTTAGTACCCTAGTTGCAGAGACCAATCCAAATTATTTTTCATGCTCCCTCAACATAAGGAACTTGTCTACATCAAATACTTACTAAATATTAAAGATCAAGATATTTTTATAAATGATTTGGATTTGTGAAAGAAAAAATTACAATAAAAAATTAAACAAAAACATAGAGCTACAACAAAAACTGAACTTCATTTGATTAATAACAAATAATGAAAATTGTTTACATGCAGCATGGAAACAAATTAGCTCGAACAATGGTAGCTTATCTCTAAGAAGAGATGTGATGGCTACATGCCTTCTAAACTATGTTACAATGTGGTTCGAAGACCTTTTATTATTGAGAAACAAGGGAAAACCCCAAACATCCAAAAACCTAACCATAGGAGATGAAGCGCCAAAATTTTTTGGGCCCCATTGGGTTTAGTTGGTACACCAACTTTCCAGGGTTGTAATTTTGAAATATGATCTCTATTTGACGCATACGATACCTAGTTATAAATATCTATATGAGGACTACAAATTTTAACTACAAAATCCTTCCATAAAAGTTGAGTTTTCTCATCTTCCAAAAAAAATGTCATTTAGGGCCTCAAAATGGCTCTGAAAGTTCAAGACCCAGAAAACTGCCAAAAATAATAAATTGTGCTACAATTAATAGTGGTGGGGGTCTAAGTGGAATAGGTTGGTGGTCACCAATATCCACCTGTATCATTCCTCCCTCCTTAGGAAGAAATGATCCCCATTATGTTGAGTGCCACCATGAGATGGGGAAACTTTTGCTAAACTTGGTCCCTGGTAAGATATTTTCCTTGATGTAGATGTTGCCTAGATTTGATAACCCGATACAGCTGGATATTATATTGGTGAGTGGTCTTGAGCTGTGTGTTCATGATCCAATTAGTTGTGGCATGTTCCATGCCATTTGCGTTCAGCTCTATTGGTGTCAGCTATTTTACAATGTCTAAGGTGTTCATCAATAGTGGAAAGTATGGCCGAAGGTAGTCCACATTGAACATTGGGTGCAAGCCAAGGAATGGGGGAATGTTGAGTTAAAAAGAATTGTCTCCCACAACCTTGGTGATGATGTTAGACCCCATATCGGATTGTTTTTAGCTTCCTATAGGCTCTGGAAAGGTGTTCTATCAGCAAATGCAACCAAAATTTATCGGCCACCTAAAACTTATGTGGCACCTAATGTTGATCATGCCACTATTTGTACTTAACATTAGACTTATATAAGATGTTGTGAACCTACTAGTCAATGTGCTAGATGCATTTAATAAACCTAGTTGCTTTATCAACCTCAGACTGTACATGTGTGTATTTATCCTATGTAATCACACGAGGCATGGGAACATCAATTAGACACAATGGTTGAAATCCCAAACCCACTTGAAAGGGATTACATCTAGTCGAGATATGGAGAGCTCTATTATAACTATGCCACACATAGGAAAGGCTCTCATCCCAGGTTTTTGAATGCACGGAGTTGTACATGTAGAGTATGTGCACTATCATCCGGTTGATGACCTCTGTCTAGCCATCAGTCTAGGGATGGAATGTAGTTGACTTGGTAAGATTGGTGTCCAATAATGTCTAAAGGCTCAACTAGAATGTGCTCAGGAACTTGTTATCCTGATTTGATATAACGGTTTGTGGGATCCCCAAATATACCCACACATGTTCAAAGAAATGTTTGGCAGTCTCCTATGTTGTGACACTCTTCTTGTAGGCTTCTAATATAGCCATATTATAAAATATGTCCATGACCAAAAATACACAATCACTACCATGCTTGATAGAAGGGAGGCCAAAGAGATAGTTCATGGAGATGGATTCCCGGGGCTGGTTGGCAGTAGGAAGAGGAGTGTACAAAGATTGCTTCATGATGGTTGGCTGGGCGATGACATAGGTAATGAAGGATCTGATATATTTTCCAAAATCATGTTGGAGTTTTGGCTAGTAAAAATATTTTTGTTGTATGGTCACAAATTTCTCCACACCAATATGCTCACTTGAAGGAATACAAAGGTGCACCAAGTAGCATAATAATAAGTCATGTAGGTGGAAATATGGAACTTTATTTCCATCCACTAGCATCTGGTATGTGGTGGCAAACTCTGGATCATGTTTGTCTAGCTGCGGCCATCCAGAGGTCTCGTGGCCATAAGAGTTGAGAACAATAGTTAGTTCTACAACTAGGGGTCAACTGAGGAAATTTGCAACATGATTGGTGCTACCCTTTTTGTATTTAATATTCAAGTGGAATTCTTGCAAATATTTAGACCACTTCTAATGGTGATCATTCTGCAACTTCCCTTGTGTATGTACAAACTAAAGAGGTTGGTGATCTGTGTGAGTGATTGTCTCCTTCCTCAGAATGTAATTTTTCCATTGCCGGAAATCTTGCACGATAGAATAAATATCTTTAGCATATGTGGGGAACTTCTGAATTATATCAGAAAGTGTCTCACTATGATAGGCCACTCGATGCCCTTGTTGGGCGAGAATAGCACCAATAGAATAGTCAAAGACATTTTTTTCAATCTCAAATGTTTGTTGCAGGTAAGGAAATATGAGAATAGGTGTAGAGTAGAGGTGGTTCTTTATCTCAACGAACACCTTCTGTTGGGACTCAGGCTAGGAAAACTTTTTTTCACTTTGCCCTGGGTAGTCTGACTCAAAGGCCTAGTGATATAGGAGAATCCCAACATGAACCTCTGATAGAAATTGACAAGGCCCAAAAAGCTATGAAGCTATGTTAGAGTGGTCAAGGCTAGCCAATACTGAATGACTTGGATATTAATGAGATACACATGCATGCCTTTCTCATCTATAATGTAACCTATATATTAGACTTGACTCATCTCAAAGGTGCATTTATCCAAGTTGGCACATAGTTTATGTTGTCACAGGGTTTGAAGGACCTGTGGAATGTGTTGCAAGTGCTCTTCCTAACTCTTACTGAAGATGAGGACGTCGTTTAGATAAACAACCATGAACGAGATGGTGAAGGGCTACAAGATGTCATCCATCAACCTCATAAAAGTTTTAAGGGAATTTGCTAACCCAAAATTCATGACCAACCATTCAAAAAATCCCTTCTTGGATTTGAAGGTGGTCTTCCATACATTTGTGGGCTCTATTGGAACCTGGTGATAACTAAAATTTAAATCTACCTTATTGAAATAATTGGCCCCCTTGAGTTGGTCTCGAAGGTTGTCAATATGTGGGATTGGATCCTTGCTCCTAACAATGATTTTGTTTTTCCCGATAATCAACTCAAAGCCTCCAGGTCCCCTCCTTCTTTTGTACAAGTACAATCAGGCACCCACAAGGTGAGGAACATGGTCAAATGTGCCATTTTCTGCACAAACTCTTGGATTTGTTGCTTTATCTCTTCATTTTCCAAAATGGAGTGGTGGTATATCAACTCATTGGGTAGAGGTGCTCCAAGATTCAGATCGATCAAATGTTTGACCTCACAGTGCAAGTGTACCCCTATGGGTGAGCAGAAGATGTCCCTGTATTCTTCCACGACCTTATCCACCTACTTTTTCTACATGGAGGAACCCTTCTTAGGGACCATGGATGTGGCCACAATCTTCCCCTTAATTTGAGATCGAATCAGAAAGAAAACAAAATTCCCAACCTGGGAGATGATCTTACTGCATTTCTTAGCAGAGACCAAACAAATGATGATAGGCGGGGCTACCTATGGTATCCTGTATAACTTATTGCCTAAAGTAATAATAAAAATATGAGGCCTAGAATCATACACAACATGATTCTTCCACAAGTATGGTTAGCCTAATAATAAATCACAAACTTCAATAGGAGAAATGTCACATGGTACCTCATCTGTCAAGGATTTGATGCTGTAGGGAAGCCGAAATTGTTGGCTAATGTAGAAATTTCATCCCTGGTTGAGCCATCCAATTGTGTATGGTTGCAAGTGTGGTGTGGTTAGCAGGCCGAACCTCTTAACAACTTCTACTGAGATGTGGTTATTTTGGCTCTTGTTGTTGACAATGAACTATAGAGATGACCCCTTCACCCAAATTTGTGAGTGAAAAGACGCTCCCCTTCCTATGGGTCTTCGGGCTCAATCTTCTAGACCTTAGTGGTGGTAGCAATGGTGTTGGGATCTGCATCAACAATTTTCTTCCCTTTATCATTCCCCTTGTTGGGGTCTGAATTAGAGTCAAAACATGCATATGACTTCGAAACCTTTAGCTCAATCACCAATGACTACTTAGCACGACACTCACTTGTGTTATGAGTGGGGCTCTTATGGAACTTACACCAATTCCCTATGTCCTTCTTCATCTTCATGGTGCTATCATTTTCTTACAGATTTGATGGGTTATATTAGGTCACCTTGCCTTGGATTTGTCCTTTGTTTTGCCATTTTGGGGGCACATTTTCCTTACTTTGGATTTGGAGATCCAAAGTATCGTTTCTATTTAAATTTCTTCTCGATCTTGACATCATATCAATATACGGTTTCGAGTGAGGATATGTCCAAGAACTCCATCTCATCCTAGATGTATTTTCATATATAGTCATGATACTTGAGTGCCATATGTCGCGTAGAATCCTTGATACCAAACTTTGTGTGAATGTTATGAAAAATATTTGTGAACTTTGACACGTCTTGGTCCCTTCCTTTCTGCAATGTGGTCCTTTTTATGTTCTTATTTTCATATATTTTGACAGGGTAATATTGTTCCTTGATGGTGTCTCAAAATAAATTCCAAGTGGGTGCAACTAAAAATAGTGAGGGTTTCCTCTCGTCCTTTTTCTCACAGTAGGTTTCCCACTAGTCCTTGATGTAGGGGGGAACTTTGAGGAGTGCAAAAGTAATATTTTCCCCATCGGAAAATTCATGGATTGAAAAATATTCTTCCAAAAAATTTAGCCATTTATCTACAACATTTGCATCTATTTTAACTTCAAATATAGCGATGTCAAAGCTACCTTGTACCTTGAAAGGGGCAGTGTCTTTAAAGAGATTTATGGATGAAGATGTGTCGCCTATTGGCATCAACTGAAGGATCTACGAAAAGTTGTCCATAATATCACTCCTTTGCTACTCGAGGGCTTCTTTGAGCAGTAGTTTGATAGGATCCCCTGCTCCCTTGTATTTGTTTTCTTCCCCCGTGGGAGGTCATCAATGTTAGTGGGGACAATCTTGCAAGGGTTCAAACAATTCAAGTCCTAACTCCTTATACCCTGACCTCGTTGAGGACATGCACAGGAAAAAAAGAGAAAGAGAAGATTGATCTGATACCATTGATCCAGATTTATGCCGGAACAAAATGAAATAAAAAATTAAATACAAACAAAGAGCTATGACGAAAAATGAACTTCAATTAATTAATAACAAATACTGAAAATTGTTTACATGTATAATGGAAACAACCTAGCTCAAGCGATGGTAGCTTATCTATGAAAAGAGATGTGGCAGTTACATGCCCTCTGAACTATGTTATAATATGGCTTTCATGCCTTTTCATTATTCAGAAACAATAGAAAACCCTAAACATACAAAAACCTAACCCTAGGAGATGAAGCTCCAAAATTTTATGGGCACTATTGGGATCAGTTGGTACACCAACTTTCAAGGGTCGTAACTTTGGCATACGGTCTTCGTTTGACGCGTAAAATACAATGTTAGAATATATATTGAGGACTACAACATTCAAATACAAACCCTTGCAATAAGTTATGGGTTTGCTCAATTTCTAAAAAGATATCGTTTAGGTCCTTAAAATGGCTCCAAAAGTTTAGGACCTGAAAAATTGCCAAAATAGTAAAATTGTGCTACAATTAAGGAAACTAAAAGATATAGGGGTGGGGTTCCAAGTGGAATAGATGGTTGGCTACCAATATCCACCTGGATTAATAAAACCTGTCTTATACCTAATAATAAATGTATTTAATTCACAACAATTAATCATTAAATATTAAATATTGAGGGTTTTGAGAAGAGAATAATGATTTAATGTTTGTTTGTTTTGGGTTTTATATAAAGTATACATTACTGTTAAATAAATTATACTTTTAATCAAATATTCTTATTTTGTTGATAAAATTATTCTAGAAATAATTGGGTAGATTGTAAGAAACAACTAATATTTTGGCTGGATGCTCCACCCATTATCATGAATGCATAAATCTTTCTTTGAATGTTGTAAGGATAGGACCAAGTTAAAATAAGTGGAAGGTTAATGGATAAATGAAGAGATTCAAAAGGAATTAATTAGATTGTACTTAAATTAATATTTTAGGGTGAAAGCATGAAGATGGGTTACTCTTTTGGGCCAAAACTGGCGATGAAATTGTAAGTTTTTCCTCTTTTATCAAATTGCAGCCCTCAAAATTCGTATAAGCATCATGAATTTTGATTTGGAGTAAAAAGACAATATGTGGATAATTATGTTGTTGTTCTAATAATATTTTCTGAAAAAAATTTGAGTGTCATATAGTCTCTCAATTTCCCATTAAATTCAATATATGTCCTTGCAAATTTTAGAAAAATTTAAGAGGTATACGTGTGTTCACATAGCATAACTTAGTCTAAAATTTGTATATATATATATATATTATATATATATATATATATATATATATATATATATATATATATATATATATATATATATATATATATATATATATATATATATATATATATATATATATATATATATATATGATTTAGATGGAAAGAAATAGTTTTTTCATATTAATTTTTTATGCAAAATTGTATTTTTTATTGTTTTTTCAAAGTTGGCGAAGTAATATTTCAATTTCATTTTAGAGACACTGTGTTCACGTAAGATTTTTTTTAACTCTTTAATAAATTGAAAAACCAAGAGTACCCTTTTGGGCCTAGTAAACAAAGATATTGGTAATTTTTTTTTAAATTTAGTTGTGTATATTTTATGTTATTGGTTTTTTTATTCAGCCCCTTTGAAACTATACAATAATGTTTCAAGTGTTATGTTTCAAAGAAATTAGATAAAAAATATCATATGAATTTGAAAATGTCAAAATCATAGGCCATTGGATAGAGGGTTGCTTCACTAATCTAACATGATCAATTGTCCCACTTAAGGAAAAATTTTGCTTAAAGTCTGCTAGGATACAAAATGTTGTTGCAGAGAAATATGCAGAAGAAGAGCTAAAACTCTGTTTTTTAGTCTCTCAATAGTTGATTGAGTGCTTAAATCACTTGATCAAGTGTTTGAAATTAAAATTTCAAATAGCTTGATCCACGGTTTAAGAAACCCTTGATTGAGCCCTTAACGTGGTTAAACATAACTATCATAATTTTCTAAAAAAATGAGGACTCTCAATACTTGTGTTTAAGTGAATTATAAAGTTTATTTATTCCATAAAATTAATATCTATAAATATTTAAATATATTCCAAACTCTAATTTTCCTTAATTATAAATCAATTTTTTTTTTTTTTATTTTACCAAGAAAATAATTATAATATATATTATTACTTTCTATAAAAGATTTTAACTATGTTTTTGATCTGAATTTAACTACTTGTAAATGCTTAGCAAGGTATTCAATTCAGTAAACATACATGTTTAAGTGATGTACATGTCTTGCAGTTAGAAACAAATGAGTTTTTCAGCTGTTTATGACCCTTTTATGTGTAGTAGAATTAATTCATTTCTCTGTTTAACATACTAAAATAGATTTGTTCAGGAAAATAACTCAACCACAAATGCAAAAGAAGTTGATAACGCAGTTCACCCCTCCTGGGCTACATCTGCCAAGTCCAAGGCTCCCAAATGGGCATGTCCTTGATTTGATTAAAAGCTCAAAATGATTGTACAGCTGAATACAAGCCTCTACAGGTGAAATAGACTGTAAAAATGGATTCAAAACACTCAAATCCTTCAGGATTAACTACTGGTTCACCTCCAATGGGTACCTACAACCCAATACATCTCTCACAATGTTGGGCCCTAGTGGCTCCTAGAACTTCCACGGAGCAAATAAACCTGCAAACGACCTCTGATTGCTCTCTAACCTGTTCCAATGACTTCAAAATCATCTGAATACTCAAATTCGAAAAAAAAAATCCGTCCAAAAAGGACTTTCCTAGCCAAAGTTATGGCTCATTTACTCCCAACTGCTAGTTTGCCCTGAAAAGATTCCCAGTTAGCTAAAGTTAGAGTCCAGTTAGGCTCGCCAAATATGGAGCGCTTGCCAATTTTGGCGCTCTCCACCAAACCTGCTGCTATAAATGACCTGATCGCTAGAATAGTAGTTGGGGTTTGAATTCACATGTGAACACCTTAACGAATGGGCAGTTTACCTCGGAGTTTGTGCCATGCCTTTTAATGAACAGTTAATAAAACTGAGTGTTAACCCACATTGTCCACCATATATAATGTGACCACGTATTTAACACATAACCATTATGCGCTGGTGGGTTATGGACAAGTTCTCGGTCATGGGGCCGTGGTCTTATGGCGTGTTGGGGGGGGGGGGGAGTTGGGCCCCTTTGGGCCCCGCCTTAATACAAAACCAAACTTTATAAAATATTTCTACCACCCATTTAACAAATGTGACCCCGGTGGCACATTAGTAAGGCGTGGTTGTTGGAGCGCACAGGTCATGTGTTCAAATTCAGATTTGACCCAAATTATTTTAGAACTATGCCAACATCATGCTGACATCACCCGAGACACGTGGCGGCCTCCGGATCTGGCACATGGCAGCTTTCCATTCGTTGCCAAAATGGAATATTCTATTTTAATTTTTTTTGAAAAAAATTCAAAATTTCAATGTTATTGGGGAATTCTTCTTTTTGGCATAACTTCCTCATACGAAGACCGTTTGTGGTGCCGGAATTAGGAGGAAGAGATCTATCTGGTTGTTTAGGTTCGCCACACTTTTGAACACTTTAAAATTTGAGCTATCCCTGAAGTCCTGGATCAATATCTGATCACTCCTCCCCATTAGGATCTTTGGACCGCAAAAGACTGATATACTGATCTGAATAGTAAATGAGAGTATAGCACCCATTACTTTCAGTGTCTACACTTGCTTGCATAGCTAGTGCCTTTCAACAAAAACTCGAAGGTAGACGACACTTCCCTTCCTGAATGCGCTTGCCCTCCTGTCAAGAACTGTCTTCCTTGAACTCATTTAGGATTTACAAAAGGTAGCTGAAAATTGCTTCCAAGCCACTTCCATGAAAAAAGTCACAAATGTAACCATGGCAACTTTTGTTGCTGCAAATCTTCTTCTGTAGATAATGTCAATAGAAGATAATAACTTGATGAATAAATTCTTGTTTCAACAAAAGAAACATCTTTCACATCCTATGAATCAACATTGGATCTATACATCATGCTTACAAATGACCGACTAAATCACAAGCCGACAAACTCATGCTTTTCAAACATTTGACCCTTCAAGTCAAGCATGTACAAAAAGAATTTAAACGATGCTTTTACAAAGATGAAACACTTCATCATTTCTCCTCTTTACAATCTTGGAGATCAAATTAACTTTTTCCAAGTCAATATTACATTACATGCATGGTTAAAAACAAAGTAATGAACCCTTCAAGTTAATCACACATACATATTTAAAATACAAGGAAATCATCATGATCCCTGTACTCATGCATATCATTCTCATGCATGTAGTTTATCCTTCAACTTTCTCTTAAGTACAATCATAAGTACAAGTTCCTCAATCACATGTACATGTACTTTCAAAACTGAAATGAATATAGCTTTCACTGCGATAGAGTGAGTCTCATACTCAGCTTTTCCATCCTGCAACTTGCATTCCCTTAACAAGGAAAATGCATTCAATCAAAAGACATGCAACTTTAATTGGATAAGAATTCTAACCATTTCTTACCAATCCATTTCAAAGGCACTTTCTTTAACTCCACATCAATATCAACACGTGTATCATCCTTACACATATCAATAATGGAAGCTTCCTTCCCATTCTTGCCATACTCTTTCTCCAATTTCTTCAACTTTCGTGGAAGCATTGTTGGATTCAGAGTCCAACACCTTTCATCAATATGTCCATGCTTATGGCAATAAGTGCAACACATGTTCATCTTCTTGACAGCATGATTTGCATTGTTCAATGGAACTTTGGCTTCTTTCCTCCTTTCCTTCAAAAGTTTCATGTATGTTGTCATTCTTTTCCAGCATCTAGAAACACTATGGTTAACCAAACCACAAAAAGAACATGAAATTCTTTTCCAATGCTTGTGTGTAAAATTTCCATGCTTTACATGATCAAAGGAAATGTGATGGAAATCAGATTTATACCTTTCTCTTTCACCTTCATTACCTTCATAAGGAGGTGAATCGAAAGAACAAGAAGCTCCCTTTGGAACACTATCAATCCCTTCAATGGTTTTAGAGCTTTCACCACTTTCTTGTTCAAGTGCATGCTTATGCACACCTTCTTCCTGCAAAGCATGTTTCAAACTATTGCATTCCTCAAGGATACAACCTTTACAACCTTGAGATAGAGAACCTGAAATGGAACTCCTTCTAGGAACTGTTTCAATTACCTTCATGGCTGCTTTGGAACTTTCTCCATAAGATTATCCATAGCCAAGGCCTAAATACTTAGGCCTTACCTCAACCATTATTGGCTCAACTATACCCTGTGCATGTTTGCCCAATCCTTTTCCTTCATATCCCATTTCGGACATCAACTTAGACCCTATGCCTCTGGTATGTTTCTCAAAAGAGCCAACATAAACATTCTTATAAAAATTTGAAGACAAACTAGAATTGTTTACCTCTTCTTCAAGCTGATACTTGGCTAAGGCTTCTTTGGCAACAAGAATTTGTGTCTCCAACTCATGCATCCTTTCCAGATTCATGTTTGCAATATGAAGTTGGCTTTCCATTTCCTGCAATTGGTCAAAAAGCAATTGCTTCTCTTCCCTCATGGAATTCAACTGCTCTTGAAGTCTAGAGCTCTTTCTTTCATCCTCATACATTTCTCTCACCATATTCGTCATGATGAAAAATTCTTTCTTCAAGCCTTCGTCAAAGAATCTTGTGAAGGAGGATGATTTTGAGAACTCACTTATGGAAGTTGTCATTATAAAAATGAGCAAAAGAGCTTCAGAAAAATTCAGAATCTATTAATAAATTCCTGAATCAAATGATTGCACAGTCAAACTCTTATTCAAACAACTTGTTTTGCATCAAACTTCTTGTGCTTCACGGATTGTCCTGAGGTCCTTGGCATAAGTAAAATATCTGCTATTCCTTTTTGTATTCTCCACGACTTAGCTATTCAGTGGCTATCACCAATCTTCTACAAACTCAAACAACATGGAGTTTGCAACGTAGTAAAGCAGTCAATCTTCAACACTGCTTAAATCACCTTTCGAGCTATACAATCAAGCTATTGTGATCAAAACTTGCAAGACAATCAAAATATCCTTGCACAAAAGCAATTAAAAGACAAATACACCAGAGATTGACAGAAAAGAACGTTTACCTACTTTTCAATTGTATAACAAGAGCATTTCAAAGGCTTCCTGGCTCCTTTCAGGCTCTGCCTATAGCTTTATTTGATTGCTTTTGATACAAAGAAGCAATAACATAGCTTTGATACCATCTTGATCTGAATTTGAAACTACTTGTAAATGCTTAGCAAGGTATTCAATTCAGTAAACATACATGTTTAAGTGATGTACATGTCTTGCAACTAGAAACAAATAAGTTTTTCAGCTGTTTATGACCCTTTTATGTGTAGCAGAATTAATTCATTTCTCTGTTTAACATACTAAAATAGATTTGTTCAGGAAAATAACTCAACCACAGATGCAAAAGAATTTGATAACGCAGTTCACCCCCCCTGAGCTACATCTACCGGGTCCAAGGCTCCCAAATGGGCATGTCCTTGATTTGGTTAAAAGCTCAAAATGATTGTGCAACTAAATACAAGCCTCTACAGGTGAAATAGGCTGTAAAAATGGATTCAGAACACTCAAATCCTTTAGGATTGACTACTGGTTCACCTCCAATGGGTACCTGCAACCCAATATAGCTCTCACAATGTTGGGCCCTGGTGGCTCCTAGAACTTCCACAGAGCAAATACACTTGCAAACGACCTCTGATTTCTCTCTAACCTGTGCCAATGGCTTCAACATCATCTGAATACTCAAAATCAAAAAAACAATTCGTCCAAAAAGGACTTTCCTAGCCAAAGTTATGGCTCATTTACTCCCAACTGCTAGTTTGCCCTGAAAAGACTCCCAGTTAGCTAAAGTTAGAGTCCAGTTAGGCCCACCAAATATGGTGGGCCCGCCAATTTTGGCGCTCTCCGCCAAACCCGCCACTATAACTGACCTGACCGCTGGATTAGCAGTTGGGGTTTGAATGCGCATGTGAACACCTTAACGAATGGGTAGTTTACCTCGGAGTTTGCGCCATGCCTTTTAATGAACAGTTAATAAAACTGAGTGTTAACCCACATTGTCCGCCATATATAATGTGACCACGATATTTAACACATAACCATTATGTGCTGGCGGGTTATGGACAAGCTCCCAGTCACGGGGCCGTGGTCTTATTGCGTGGGATGGGGGGGAGCTGGTCCCCTTTGGGCCCCGCCTTAATACAAAACCAAACTTTATAACATGTTTCAACCACTCATTTAACAAATGGGACAACTGTGGCGCGTTGGTAAGGCGTGGTTGTCGGAGCGCACAGGTCATGTGTTCAAATCCGGATTCGACCCAAACTATTTTAGAACTGCGCCAACGTCATGCTGACGTCACCCGAGACACGTGGCGACCTCTGTATCTGCCACATGGAAGCTTGCCATTCGTTGCCAAAATGAAATATTCTATTTTAATTTTTTTTGAAAAAAATTCAAAATTTCAATGTTATTGGGCAATTCTTTCTTTTGGCATAACTTCCTCATATGAAGACCATTTTTCGAACCGTTTGCGGTGTTAGAATCAGGAGGAAGAGATCTATCTGGTCGTTTAGGCTTTCCACACTTTTGATCACTTTGAAATTTGAGCTATCATTGAAGTCCTGGATCAATATCTGATCAGTTTTTTCAATTTTGAAATTATTCAAAATGATAATTTGTTTGGTGTTAAAGAGAGAGTCCATACATGTTGCTACAATTTTTATTTTTGTGGAAAAACTTGTGAATAGTTTTGAAACCAACGTTTCATACTAGCTTAGTGAGTCCATCATCAGGGCAATGGGATTTGTATTTTGAGAAGAGAGCGTGAAATTATGGAGCTTATTGATAGTTTTTTTTTTTTTTCGACTTACAAATTAACTGATTAATATTTATTTATTTATTTATTTATATCATCATTATCATTTATTTATTTATTTATCTTAATTTTATTATTATTATTATTATTTATTTATTTTATTATTTATATTATTATTATTATTATTATTATTATTATGATTATTATTATTATTTTATTATTATTTTATTATTTCATTATTATTATTATTATTATTATTATTTGAAATCTATGTTATATATTTAAGTTCCTGTTATATATTAAATGTAATACTAGAATGTATATAAATTTTAAAGTAAGGGATTTTTTTTTTTGGAATCTATGTTATATATTAAAGTTCTTAGTTATATATTAATTGTTTTACTAGGATGTATATAATTTTAAGGTAAAATATTTTTATTTATTTTTTATTTTTTATTTTTGATTTTTTTAATGAATGTTTGTGAATCTATGTTTATTGCTTTTTTATTTTATTTAATAAGGGTTTCCATGTGTTACTTAATTTTAGTTCATCGTCTCTATTCATGTTGTTGGAGGATTTTTTGATTTCAATTGCCTCTTTCACCCTTCTTTTTAAATAATGGTCTTCCTTGTGAATTAATTTTTCTTGTTCCATGCAAATATAGTGTGAGGAAGAAAACGCATGCTCTGCCAGACTTGATTTTTCCGACCTGTTTCTTGAAATATCACTAATGTGTTCTTCTAACCTTATGCCAAAGGATCTCCCTGTTTCCCCTATGTATACTTTGCCACATGAGCAGGGAACCAAGTATACTCCTTTGTGATTTTTTGGGTCTATTAGGTCTTTAGCAGAATCTAGCATGTTTTTAATGGTGTTAGGGGGTGTGAAGGCAACCATGATGTTATGCTTGGTGAGAATTCTGGCAATTTTGTCTGTGGTTCCTTTTATATAGGGTAAGGAGATTCTAGGGTTTTCAAGAGTTTTTCTTTTTTGGGTATTGGTTGTGGATTTTTTAATAATTTTTTGGATAATGTTTTTTTGATAGCCATTGTTTATAATTTATTATTTAAATTATATTTATAATGAATTTAACGTTCAAATTATAACATTGAAAATTTAAATCATAGTAAAACCTAAATTTTAAGTTACTAAATTATAAATATAAGAATATTTCATTTTTAGTTGCAAGTGGGATAGAATCATTTTTCAAATCTATACACCAAAATGCTAGAAATATAATGAAAAATTAATCTACACCATTATCAATTACCTATTCAAATGTAATTAGTATTTTTTTTAACTATCAAATACTTACAATTTTAAAGTTTACATATCATTATTAATATTTACATAAATTTTAAAATTTCCAGCTTTAAGGCTCCATCAAGCTCCTAAACTGGGCTTCCATAGGAGCTCGATCAAGCTATTTTTAAACGCCTCAACAACTCGATTAAGCGCTTAAAAATAGTTGGATTGAGTGCTTAAAATTGCTTGATCGAGCATCTATTTTTTAGTAAAACACTCCCTCATTTCACCAAAAAGTGTAACCCAGCTCAATGATTTAACCCTTAAGAAATGATTAATAATCAAAGGTATCCAATATGGTTAGATTTGACAAAAATAAAAATAAAAGAGATAAATGGGCCTAATTGATAATAAAAATGGATAATAATGAAATTAAATAGAACACATAACAATTAATATAATATAATATCGATAATATTCCCCCGATTGGGTAGAAAGTGAATGATTTCACATTAAATGCCATTGGGGGTGGGGGTCCGTTAGGGTCCTAGGTTATAGGAATCTTGGTCATGTTAGTCTTTCTATTTTATCTGAGGTCAACCTGTAAATATTAGTCATGGTGTCTTTACTATTATGGTTTAATGACATCTAGGTTTGATTTAATTGTCATGTAAAGTCTATCTATTTTGTAAAAGTTCAAATGTCTAAAGTCATGAGGCTTCATTATTAAAGGAGTAATCATAGGGAGTCATTTGGTCACCATGGAAGAGTAGTGAGGGGTCATGTCATCAAAATTTGGTTATCATAAGTTAGTCATCTAAATATGGAGATCAAGTCTATATCCAAACAATCATGACAAAGGATTGGGCACAAATTTGGAGGTTCTATCAAGTTAGTCCAGATGTCATTTCAAGAGTGGTTATGACCTCAGCAGGAGTACAACATTCATAAGGATAGTTTTTTGCCTTTCCTCAAGCGTTGCACTTTCCAGGCGATCTTGCGCATTCATCATTTCTACTTTCAAATCACAATTAGTGCTATATTTTCCACTCCACATCATTTTGGATGGTTATTTGAACTTCTGTCTTCATTCAACATCGTTATGTTCTTTTTCATTCCCATCGAAAGATGTGGTGTGCTTGTGTTGGTTTCTTGGGAAAATGAGGCTGGGGCGCTGCATCTCCATATAGTGCTACATTACTCGCAAAATAGTGGTAAATTATCCTTCGTTGCTGCAAAACCAAGCTTATTTATGTTCCTCAATCCTAGTTGAATCCTAAAATTGCATGTATGAGTTAGAAAAATTGTAGAAATCTTACAAGATAGATAAATTTATGTTCGTTGTGTTTTTGAAATCATTGTGTTTCTGCCTATTTTGTTGCACTTTATCCTAGTTGTTACGTTTCCACAAAGCATTATTTTTCTTCTCAATCCGAAGTCCAAACTCTTTTCACAGCTGCAAAATCAAATCACTTTTTATTCCTTGGTTGTGAAATTTTTAAATTTGCATGCATGAGCTGCTAAATCTGTTCAAAACAAACATACATGGCAAATTCATAATCATTGTGTTTTTTGTAATTCATTGTGTTTTATCCTAATTGTTGCGATACCACACAGAGCTCATCTTTTGCATTTCTTTGTTGCCAAGACCACATTATTCTTAGCAACCCCAGTGAAGGAGAACCATCAAAGAGAGTATTGACACATGTTGTGAAAGGGAAAAGAAAGCAGATAATAGATGTTGAAGATGTGCAGGTGACAGTTGAGCAGTCAAGGAGACCTAGGACTAAGTCTGCTGCAAAGATGGAAATAAAAATGGGGGATACTATTCAACCTAAACAAAGAGTGTTTTTTGATGAGCAAAAATAGTTTGAAAAACTGTTGGGACAGCTTGAAGGAGTTCAGTAGAAAGTATATTGGCTTGCAGAAAAAGATCAAAGGGATAAGTTGAATTTGTTTAAGTAATTACAAGTTTTTGAACAATTCCTTGATAAGCCAAAACACAAGTTAAAGTGGACCCTTCCTCCACATAGGAAAGTGAGAAATTTGTATACACATAATTTAGCCTTGAAGAGGAGATTTAGATTAGTGAAGCAGTAGCTTACTGAGGCCAAGAAATCTATAGGAAAGAGGAAGAGGGGAAAGTTGGATATACTCATAGAGTCTAACACAAAGGTAAATATTCATGAGGAGGATACCAGCAAGCTCTAAATTTTTCATTTTCCTCAACAAGTCATAAATAGGTCAGTTTTGGTGGAGTTTGCAAAAACGCAACAAGGAATTGCTACACTTTTTATATAATCCTTTATGATAATAAGATAGTGCATTTATGAGGTACTCATTGTCTTGTGGGGTGTTATAAGGATGTATCAACACTTACATGTTTCCTGCAGTATTTTATATCAGAAGAAGCCATTATATACTCGGAATTTTGAAGGTGTTGCGAAATTCTAGTACAGGTGATGAGGAGGTCTGCAACCATTTCAAAATATATTTGAGTTCATTGCCATCACAAGGGTATTTTGAGACTAACCATTTTCATCTATTTTTCATTAGAAGACCATATATATATAGAAATTCAGGCGCTGCGAAAGTTGCTCCAAAACTGGGAGTTTTGCAACAGATGTTGTGTTTTCACACAGTCTTGATTTTACCTTGTAAATTTAAATTTTTTGGGTTCCCAAGGTTATTTAATCATGTTTATAGGTGGAATAACTTCTTAATATGTTATATTTAGTGGTTGGTTTTGATTATTTCTAATTTTAATGATGAATTAAGTTGAAAACTGCATTAGGTAATTAGTCATACTTTTATGCAAAGTAGGTGAACAGTTCGATGTATCTAGTTCTTTGATTAGTTTACTTTTGTAAAATTCGACCTAGTTGGATGGGAATGGAATATTTTTTATATATTTAATATGTAAAAATATAAGAGAAAGGTTATGTTGGTAAGATTGGAGAGAAAGAGATTTTGTGTGCATTGTATTTCTGATTTTTTTTAGTGAATGAAAGACAAATGGTGATTTGGAGGGATTCCTGTGTTAGATATTGATGGTGTTGTGCTTCTTTCATGTTGTAAGTTTATCTTATGTTTTTACATCTCTTGAATGTATGTCTTCATGCTTGGAAGAACCAAATGTTTAGCTCTGAATTCATCTAAAAGGTTCTTTAATTTAGTTTTACCAAGTGATCTATGTTTTATTCTTAAAGAAACATTCAAAATTTATCTGTAGTTTGATACTCTTTATGTTGTTTCCATATTTTCTCAAACTCACCCTCCTATAATGAATTAATTCCATCATTAAGACTGCCTACCTTGCCCTTGTGAAAAAACCCTTACTCTCTCCATCTTATCACTAGACAAATAATCATTTTGACATGACTCCATGCCCAATGGATCTGTCTCCTTTCTTACTAGAAAACATTTGAAAATCAGACCTTATCGAGAACTATACCTAGCCTAATATCATATTATTTGAACAACCTAAGTAAGACAACCCTATCCAAGGCTATAGAAGGGCTAGATTCTAGAGTAAAAGTTTATTCTGGTTACCTATGGATTTCTCTCCTCAACCTAGGGAAATTACAGAATTCTAACATTCTAGTAGCATTACCGATGAATGAAAGGTTCCATCTTCCCCAGGAAATATTATCAAATTTTTAGATATGATTGTTGATCATGGACAACATTCAGACACATGAAGGTGTATCATTCACCTCGAACCTCCAATCAAATTTCAACTTGATCCAAAGACTGCACTGGCTGTAAGATCCAAAAATCATAGTTTTACTCGAAACTCTTTTGGCCAAAAATGAATTCAGATGCAAGGTATACACCTAAGAATCATGATCATATACCTGGATTTCTAAATCGTATTCTTTGTATATAATGGAAATCATATTTTCCAAAGTTCAAATATGAGAATGGTGATGATGTGGCATTACACCTTATCAAATTTCATATGCATTCATAGAGGCTTAAAGTTGAATGGCATGAAGATTTTCTTATGAAGATGTTCATGGATACTCTAGAAGGAAAGGCAAGGTCATTATATGAACAATTACAAACAACTAGTTTATGTTATTTAAAGCATTTTCATACAATATTTTTTCAAAATTATAAAGGATCTTATCTATCTCTACTACCAGTTCAAAATTGTTGTGATCATTTGAGAATTTCATTCAACATTTGGAAACTTTTTATGGATATGATGAGTTTGTGGATGGTGAGATTATAGAGGCCTTTCATGAGAATCCTTTTCAACATCACGAGGTAATATTAGAGGATAAATTCCATGATATTCAGGTGGATTTCCAACAGGAAATAGTTTCTCCAAGGGTTAAAAATGAAGTAGATCAACATCTTGGTGAAGACAATCATGATTCACTTACTAAGTCAAATAATAATTTACAACAGGTTTGTTCTCTTGAGCTTGATGAAAATTCAACAATTTTCAAATGATCAAGAATGGGAGGATAGTAGATCAGTTTGTTCTTCATGCCATTCATTTTCTCAGTTTTTGTATCATGAAGAAACTTATGAAAATTAGATCTATGAAATTTCATGCATAAAAACTTTAGGCATTGAAATCATTCATGATGATAACTACCCACAGTTGCAACAAAATAATGAAGAAGATAAGATTTTTTATATCCCTTGAATGATGCAGAATATATTCATGATTTTTCATCTTTATAATTGACAAGTTCATAAATTTTTAAAGGTTGAGATAATACTCTTGTTGAAGTACATGAAAACTTATTTCTGAATGTTCCTATCATACAAGATGTGTCTATTTCAATTGAATATTTTCAAATCCATACAGATATTTTGTCTAATGAGGATGATAAGTGGAGTGAACATGTTGTTATTTCTTCATTTGAGAATGGTATTGAATTTTAGAACATAAAAGAAGAAGCAGTTGGAAATGAATAATTTCCTTTTCATTTGAGTTATCAAGAAAAGACAGTTTTTTATGTTCTTGAAGATTCTTTTGCCAAATTATTGGAAACATCAATGCAAGTAGAGTTTGTGCTGTCTATGAACCATAGGATTCGTTTTCAGCTGGATTTTGAGTTGCCATTTCTTAAATTTTTATGTCTGCTTAAGGAAAGTGTGAGCATAATTCAAGTAGGAAACCATTTGATTTCATGGTTATACTGGAAATTTTGTATCACTTGATTTAGCATATGTTTCAATAGCTTAGAGTAGGATGGTTTATTTTTAAATAAGCTCACAGATTCGAGCATCATTTTCAGTAGCGTGTAGTTTTGGTTTTCAGCAGTGAGGTTTTCAACATTGTTTTCAGTTTGTAGAATAATTTGTTTGTAAGACAAAGTACATGTTTCAAAACAAGTTTCCAGTTTGAGTTTCATTTTGCATTTGGTTTCAGGGAAGAGCATGTTGCAAGTTTGGGATCAACCCAATGGTTAGACACATGGTCTACAATGTTCTTGTCAACTCACAGGGAGGATTCCATCCCCATTGGAGCCTATGATAGGGTCCTATGTTATAGGAATATTGGTCAAGTTAGTCTTTCTATTTTATTTGAGGTCAATTTGTAAATATTGGTCATGGTGTCTTTACTATCATGGTTTAAAGAGGTCTAGGTTTGATTTAATTGTCATGCAAATTATGTCTATTTTGTAAATGTTCAAATGTTTAAAGTCTCAAGGCTTAATTATTAAAGGAGTAAGCATAGTGAGTCATTGGGTCACCATGGAAGAGTAGTGAGGGGTCCTGTCATCAAACTTTAGTTATCATAAGTTAGTCATCTAAATATGGATATCGAGTCTACATCAAAACAATCATGAAAAAGGATTGGGCACAGATTTGGAGGTTCTGTCAAGTCAGTCTAGATGTCATTTCAAGAGTGGTTATGACCT
This sequence comes from Pinus tabuliformis, assembly GCA_031772625.1. Lineage (NCBI taxonomy): Eukaryota > Viridiplantae > Streptophyta > Pinopsida > Pinales > Pinaceae > Pinus > Pinus tabuliformis. Next base: position 600,985,644 of record CM062814.1, on the reverse strand, counting down.
CAGCATGATCAAAATGGTCATAAGGATAGTTTGTTTCCTTTCCTCAAGTGATGTGATTTCCAAGGGATGTTGTACATTCATCATTTCCAGTTTCAAATCGCAATCATTCCTATATTTTCCGCTCTAGGTTGTTTGGAAGTTTATTTGAACTTTTGTCTTCATTGAACATCATTATGTATTTTTCATTCCCATCAAAAGTTGTGGTGTCATTGTTTTGTTTTTTGGTGCAAAGGTTGCAGGGGCACTGCATGTCCACACAACACTGCATTACTCATAAACTAGTGGTCAATTCTCCTTCAATAGTGCAAATCCAAGCTTATTTTTGTTCCTGAATCCTAGTTAAATCCTCAAATTGCATGTATGAGTTAGAAAAAACCTTAGAAATCTTGCAAGATAGATAAATTTATCTTCGCTGCATTTTTGAAATCACTGCATTTCTGCCTATTTCAATGCATTTTATCCTAGTTGTTATGTTTCCACACAACCTAATTTTTCTTCTCAATTCAAAGTCCAAACTCTTTTCACGGGTGCAAAATCGAATCACTTTTTGTTCCTTGGTTGTGAAAATATTTAATTTGTATGCATGAGCTGCTAAAGCTGTTCAAAACTAGCAAAGAGAGAAAATTCATAATTGTTGCATTTTGTAGTTTGTTGTTTTTTCTCCTAATTTCTACAATACCACACAGTCTTCATATTTTGAATTTATTCTTTGCCAAGACCATATTCTTCTTAGAAACCCCAGTGAAGGAAAACCATCAAGGAGAGCAATGTCACATGTTGTTAAATGAAAAACAAAACAGATCGTAGATGTTGAAGATGTGTAGGTCATAGTTGAGTGGTCAAGGAGACATACGACTAGGTATGTTAGGCCCCTATACTACTAGTGTAACCCCCTATTGTTATTAGTACAACCCACTTATTATATTGATGTACCCATGTAGTGCCCATATTGTTACTAATGTGCCCCATAGAAGCCCACTATTGTTATTATTGTGCCCTTACCTTATTATTGTTATGTCGGCTCTGATTATGTTATGACCCCTTAGACTCCTATATATAGAAAGGAGGTCTTTTCATTTGTATCATCCAAGAATTCTTTATTTATGTAATTTAAAGGAGGCTTCCCCCTCGAAGAGGCTAGATTTTAAGGCGTTGATATATCTTTTCTATCTTTTCTTGAGCTCGTTTCATAACATTTGGTATCAGAGCTTTCGATTCTAGGGTTTCGCTGCTCCAAATAGGTCATCGTGGAATTTTCACTATAACTTTTTTTCTGTGATGTTTCAGAAGTCGCAAAAAAACCATTTGAGAAGAAGTCACGTCGAACCTTGGGTCCTAATTTCAGATCTTTTCGCACGATATTTGCAGAGATATGATCTGAGGAAGTTGGTCTTTTTGCAAACTTCTGAATTACCTTCAAAACAGGTGACCTGGGGAAAATAGTCATAACTTTCTCTCTGGGGATCAGATTAAAATTTCGTAAGAAGGTACAGAAAGAGGACGGACTGTAGTTTCTTTTATATCATTTTTAGAGCCAAAGGTCGAAAAATTGACACGCGGAACTTCATACAAGTTCTCTCTTCTGGAAAGGTCTATAATCAGGTCACCTTTGGAGATTGTGCATAACTCTTTTTTGGAGAATCCAATTTGGATCAGACTGGTGGAATTGGAAAGAGGACACAGAGGGCTACTACAGGTAGCAATTTCAGAACTTAAATATCCACAAGTACAGAGTTACAATCGTTTCAAGGTCGAGGGCCTAAAATCAAGAAAAAACAAGATGAGGAAGTTTGATGGCAAGGATTCGGTAAATTAGATACTTCAGATGGAGCAATATTTTGATCTACATGGTGTACCACTGTTACAAAAGTTATGTATTGCATCTTTATATTTAGAACCGGATAAATTTTTATGGTATAAAGGGATTTGTTCTCGTAAAAAACTTGTTATGTGGTCAATTCTCACGGAGGAAATGATAGCAAATTATGAGGATACAAAGAGCAACACCTTCTTGAAAGAAACACCACAACAATTGGAAAGAGTAAAAGGGCTTTGTGACATATTTGAAAGTAAAATTATGGCAACAAGGAAGTCTACCCCTCAACTTTAAAGATGGACGTGTTGTTTCTCCTAGCCTTCCGCAACCTACAAGGGTTACACCACAACAATTGGAAGAAAAAAGAGAAAAAGGGCTTTGTTACAATTGTGATAGCAAATGCATTAAAGGTCATAAGTGTGTTGAGAAGAAATTATTTTACATAGAGTATGAAGAGGAGGAAGAAAAGGATTAAGAAACATCAAAAGAAGAGGATATATTGTTGTTGGAAAAAGTGTCTATTCAGAACGCCCCTATCCCACTAAGGTGTGGCAGTGCCTTAGCAACAAAAAGGAAAACTACTTTCTTATTCTTCTTTATGAACTGTAAATGAAGAGGAATAGGATGAACTAACCTGTGTCTTGCGCTAGTCCTTTGATCCAATCTCTCTCCTCTTTGACAACTTCCAGCTACCTTCTCCTTCACTTGCCCAGCTTCACCAAGTTCCTGCAAGATCACAGAAGAGGAAAACTACACAAAGACATGGATTTACATTCATAAATAGCTTAGGATCAGATTTAAGCTAAACATGCAATTATAACAAAACATCACTGATACACAAGCATGTAGGGGAAACTCAAATAGTTTTATTGATATAACAAGAAGATCCAGGAGGAGTTACAACCGATGATTCCTGATCCAGCATCAACCCCCCAGCAAAGGAATCCCCCCTTCACCTCCAACAAAGAATAGATCACCCAATGCACTGATCTCTATCTCAAAACCAACAACAATTCTCTGCAAAGTACAAAATTCCAGCCTCTGGATCTCTGGGATGAGGGATCCATATATAGATGTATGCAAAGAGGATGATTCAGCTTATGATTTGACTTGTGGCCTCTCTTTGTCAGTTCTTGCTTCCACTTGGAGACTGAGAGCCTCTTACTCATCCTTGGTCGAACTCAATGAGGCAAGTGTCATTGAGGAAGATTCTAGAAGCTTCCATTGTCTGTCCACCTCGCGGAATGACACTACCATTTGTCATTTCTCGCTCAGCGCACCCTAGTAGTGCATTTAGGTGCGTTGAAACGCACCTAGCTAGTGTACTGGGGTGCTATGCAACGCAGCTAGCTAGTGGAGCAGCTGAAATGATCCTGGTTTGACTAATTCTGAGCAGTTTCTGGTGGAGAACTTTTGGGAGAAGCTGTAGTTTGTTGACCTTGTTCCTTTAGGGGCAGGAACAACACTTTTAGGGACTTAGGATCCGTTGGTTTATGGACATTTCATGCTTAGAGCTGCAAGGCACAAAAATGTCTATAACAGTTGCCCCCTAAAGTATGAGGTCGTTTATCAGGTGAAATGCTTTATTAGGAGGATCCGAAGTTCTTTCAATGCTAGGAGGAGACCTGTAATAAGATACAATACAATACATTATCTTCATACTGCTTTCATGATCTAGCTGAGGTGGGAATTCCCATGCTCAACTTTATAAATTCATTTTTATGTACACATGACAGACAATCGTCTGATGGTAGACTGATGATTTTGATGAAGTCATCATCCTTTTGGTAGGATGATTATCTGTGCTGCAATGCTGTACATGTCAATGTCTTTATTTTTCCTGAATATATATCGCAGCCCGGATGGATGAAACTAGATCTGGGGTCTTCAATCTCGTCCGATCTTCACTCGAAGTACAAGTCGATCCATGTGAAAAATGTTTTGAAGTCGAACATGGAAAGACATCGCTTGATTACCAGTCAATGATGTAAACTGTTAACAAGCGCGAGAGGAATCACCGATAAGGATGATGACCCTCAAGGTACTGCAGTATAATTCACGTGGTGTGAATAAAGGACTTGGCGTCGAACACCACGCAAAATCTTTCGGTCGAAGTTCATTGATGTATACCTGTCGCCGGAAGTGAGAAACTTGCCATTGAGGCATGCAAGCTTCAAAGTACTGAATGGGGTGTTCCTAGATCAACTTCTTGGATAATGAGCTAGTGTCGACAAGAAGCGACCCGTCAAAGGAGGGCCTTAATGAATCCCACATCAATGACACAGAACGGAGCAAATGATTTTGATGGAGGTGAAAACGATCTGATGATATATGGTTCAGGATGGCGGTCATGAAGGAATGAAGTATAATGTATGGTAGTGGATGGAACACGGGTGACTTCTCTGGATGACTACTCTTGAACATGTCGGCGACACTTATGTGATGGATCGGTAGCATTTACCCCAAATGTGGATGGTATGGCGTGACCATGGTGATGTGACCGGTGAATGAAACAACCCAACCCGACTCAGGCACGGAGTGGAAGTGTCATGTTCAAGAGCGACTTGCTACCAATAAAGATTCTTTGAGTTTCTTCCCAATTTTCCCCAGTCATTGCTAACCAGTACCTCTTTATTTTTGTCAAGCTTGAGGAGGATAACATATGCTTGTTCTATAATTTGCCCTTCGGGCAAACCTATCGCTATGTTTTAACGAGCCTAGCGATAGTGAAACTCGTTCTTGTCTAAAGACAAGTTTGTCACTATTAATCTTTTTAACGAGTTTAACGACAAAGATAACTCGGTCCTTTTCATTTTTAGAGAGTCTGAAAAGGTACGTAAAGGTAACTCCGAAATTCCTTTTTCGTCATCTAATTCCTTAAGTCCGAAAAAGTATAAAACAATACAGAAGGGATGAATTTTCAATTAGCTTTTAACGAGCCGAACAAAACAAGCGCTCGATATTTTTGTGCAATAATCCTTCAGGTCCAAAAAGATTAAAATCTAGAGGAGGGATAGCACTTCTGGTCGCTTTAACGAGCTGGAAGGCCAAAACTCGGCAATCTTTTCATATTTTATGAGTCAGTTGAAAAGAGCTTAAAGAAGACTCGTCTTTTGAGGAACGAGTGATAAAATGGGTAGCAGCTGATTCCAGGTAAGGGTTGGAATTTTCCAATCACGGCAGTGTCACAAGGATGGCTAGTGAAATCACTCTTCGCAGCTGTTCCTCAAAATGGGTAAACAATCAAATGGAGGTGAATGATCGGCCAATGGAAAAGTGGAGGTGACGGTGCAAACACGACCAAGGCTTTAATGGCTGAAATGCTACATTCATGGTGGTTATTTACCAGGGGATAGTTCATTTTTAATGAGCTTAAACGCGGGTGGAAACATTTGCTCGGTCTCATGTTTATTTTTTAACGAGCTTGAACTATGTGCTAAAACTGCTCGATGATAAATTTGCATGCCCCCAGCATAATAACGCAAATCGAGGTGCATGCCCCCCAAGCTTCATTGCATTCAACTCGGTGGTTGGAATGAAGGTTTACCTTTGAGATTTGAAAAGGGGGTTTGTTTCATTTTTTAATGAGGTTGACACAGTAAAAGAACTATCCTCATGACTCCTTGTTTCATTTTTTAACGAGGTTGACACGAGATAAGAACCGTCCTCAGAGTCCAAATCCATTAGATATAGAAGGTTTCATATTCCACTATGGCCACTTCCGCCAGATTACTCGGAGGTGGTAGGGAAAAAGCACCCATTAAGGCAGGGTCTTTTAGGACACCTACTCCAATATTTTGGAGCGAATGATTGCTTCCATGGATCATTGGAATGCTTCTCGTAACTTGTGAACTGTTGGGGAGAAATGTTTGTTGGTAGATGATTGTAATTCCTCCTTGGAAGGGAAATGCAATCTTCCTGAAGTAGGTCGAAACAACTGTAGCCATGGCATATATCCAGGGTCTTCCCAATAGGATGTTGTAATCAAGGTTTCCGTCGATTATTTCAACATCAATTTCTACTGTTTTCCCTCCTAGTTCAACTTTCAAGTTACTTAGGATACCATATGGTGTACATGTCCTTCCGTCGAATGCTTTTAATGTCGTCGAAGATCGCGACAAGGTTGGAGATCCTAAAGTTTTCCAGCAACTCATCGACATAATGCATGTAGATGCCCCTTCATCAATAATTGTTCGATGAACAGTTTTGTTGAGGACTTTCACTTGAATAAGGAAAGCTAGTTGAGCTAGTAACTAAGGTTCATATCCTTTATGATCAAAGGCCACAAGATTGGAATCCATTGGGTCAATCCCACCTATTGCTGATAATAAAGCTTGCTCTTGGGAGAGGCAATTTTGCGGTACCTCAAGTGTTGACATAGCGGACGGCGATTGGGCCAGGTCCTCTATTATATTATAATTCTCTACTATTTGTTCACGAGGATTAAATGTCGATTTGTGCACTACTCCCTTTGGCGACTTTATCATTTGTTCAGGAATGATGGGTGGCACAACTTTGGTCAAAGTTGTTGTCGAACTACTAGGTTGTTCATTAGACTTGTTATTCGACACCTGTGGATTCCCGTAATCTTTATTCCTTGCCAAAGCATCATTTTTCTACTTTGAGATAGACGACATAAGCACTTGGGATCGGGAAGCTTTTTGATTAGCAACCAGTTTGGTTCCCGGGCTTGGAAACGGATCAGTCAATACTGCTGAGGTTTTTGAACTCTTAAAGAGTTTCTTAACTTCAGCTTTATGTGGACAATCTCTCGTCCGATGATCCTCAACGCATATATGACACCCCGCAGGGGGTTTCCTTTGCCTAGAAGGGTTTGTAGAAGGATTTTCAGGAGATGACTCATCCTGCTTCCTTTTTCTCCCTTTCTTTTTCTTCTTGCCCCCTGGTTGCTTTAATTTTTTGCCCTTGTCAGTCGACACGGCATTTACTTCCGAGGCAAGAAGTTCCTCATTTGCATTTTGACTAGAAATCTTACAGGCCTTTTTAGATGTAGCCTTTGTTGATTTCGTGTCTGTCGCGCCAATCACGCCATCGATGGCATGAGAGTCATTGTTTGATTTAGGAGGAGGAGGAACTGAGAATTCCGATCTAGGGGCGTCAGGTATTTTATCGTAGAGCGTGCCAGACTGAGTGTAAATCAAGTCCAAATATTGCGCACGAGCGATAACTTGCTCTTCTGTGATGACTCCCCCTTTTGCCACATCTTTTGTGATGGAAGGTAGTAATGACTTAATAAACCATTCAGCTAGAAGCTGATCGGGAACATACGTTTTCACCATTCTACGATGACGTCGCCATTCATGTATGTGATCAGATATGTGAGTGGCCGTCGTTTGTTTGAAGTTGGTAAGAAGTTCGGTTCCTGTTTCGTACCTTATCTGTAACTGAAAATGGGTTAAAAAGGTTGTGGTTAGGGTACTGAAGTTGTCGAATGAAGCTCTAGGCAATTCGATATACCATTTTTCTGCAGGACTAGTTAACGTCCTCTGAAAAAGGAAAAGCCTAATCGAATCATCGTTTAGGGTGTTTGATGAACACCACAGATGAAATGTCATCACATGATTTGACGGGTCTTCACCCGGATTTCCATTAAATTTAGGAATATCTGACGGAAGTTTATGCGGAATCGCTGGCCACCAAGGGGCATAAGCAATTGGATCATTCGTCAGTCGGTTTAGATCTGGTAATTCTAGAGTTGCTACAAAGGGAAACTGTTGATTCAGGTTAGGCGAAGCATACCCAGGATAAGATGGAATCACCTGAGCAGTGGGTCTTTGCATACCAGCATAATGTATTTGATGCTGGCAACTTTGACAAGGTTGATGGGCATAACCATTATAATATGGTTGTTGATAACCGCTTTGGAAATGCGATTGCCCATTACTTACAAAGACTTGTTGCTCAGGTCCTTGATATGATTGCTGGAATGGGGGTTGTTGAGTTTGAACCAGCTCTGGTTGTTGGACCATTTGTTGTTGACCAATACTGGATGATTGACCAAGATGAGGAGTCACAGTACTTGTTTGATCCTGAGTCGCTCCAGATAAGGAGGCACTAACCTGAGTTTGTGATGAGTCATTGAGACAAGAGGTTGTTGTATTACAACCTGAGGCTGTTGGGGTTGACATACAACAGGTAACGCTTGTACTTGCGACGCAGTCACCATAGCAGGTATAGTGGGAATATTCGACACAGGGTGGACTGGTTGCATTGAATATACAACCCTTGGTTGCTGAGGCAGTATTGGTACCCAATCGCTGGATGTAATTCCAGTTTGACCTGAACTTTGTTGTAAACTCCAATATGGTTGTTCTCCGGGAGGGAACAATGAAAAGGCATACTGCCCTCCATATGGCGGAAATCCAGTACTTAAAGGGTAAATTGGCCTTTGAAGACACATTAGATCAATTTGTTGAGTTTCAACATAAGAAATACTAGATGATAATCCGGATGAAGAAATAGGAACTAACCATGTCGTCGAAACAATCCCTGATTGGACTCCGGCTTGTTGTTGATAACTTTTCGGGACGGATGGTATACCATCGAACATCGTTGGAGTAGCAGCAGGAGGTTCTGCCACTGCTGTGTCGGATGACACAGTCCTAGATGTCGACGGTTGTTCAGACATATCTAGTCTATCCAAAAGATTTTCTAGCGATTCTACAAGAACTTGCGATGAAGGGATATTAACTTCGAAGACCAACGAGGGAAAGGTGATGATTATTCCGTTTAAAATAAATTTTAGACGCTTTGACACAACTTGTTTTTTCAGTTTTTAAGAGTCGAGAAAAAACAAAAGATGACTCTAGTCGCCTTCGATTTTTAATGAGCCTGAAGTGACAAGTTCTCAGATGGACCTTTTCCTTTAAGGAGTCTGAAAAGGAACGAAAGGGACTGCTCTGGAGATCTAGGTAGAGGGAGTACCAAACCAATCGCAAAACTGCAGAATACTTTTTACGGTACGGCAGTCAATCTTCCTGAATGCTGTGTTCGGTGCATTGCGATCAGTAGGGCGGCCGACATGGCTTCCTATGGATAAAAGGTTTTAAGCCTATAGGGGTCTCCCAATATATACTCGAAGGTACGTGGGAGCACAAGTCTGTACTGGCACTTATCATCTCACAGTGGAGGAATCACCCAACCATCAGTGAGGACAACAGTTACCAGGCTTTACGACGCTGGAACACGTCTCTAGCCTAGACCTCTATGTTGTGCGTTAAGTTCCAAAGCGTTGTTAGATTCATTCAATTTATTTTAAGTTGATCTTTCTTAGAAGTTTGCCTTTTGGGATCACCACAAGATGTAGATGTAATTCCTAAATGCAATCTAAAGATGATAAGCAAATCTTTTATCTCTTTTCAACAGTGAAAATCCTAGCTACAAGGGGAAAAGAAAGACACAATCTTTTCTCAAAGAGCAAAGAGCACACTGTAAATGCACTTTTCCTAAATCAAGCCATACAAACTATCAATATGAAAATGCACATATGCATGTATTTGTTTTCACTTTCTTAATATTGATGCCTAAAAAGAAAGTTGATGTACAAATCTGAATTTTCTTTCAAGTGACAAACACAAACAAGCTTCTTTTCGAAATCAAAAGGTAGAGAAGATTACGACACTTTATGATTTGGAAATAAACACTCGTTTCGACACTAGAAAGAGACAAATTCAAACCAAAGGCAAAAGTAAAAAGTATAATCAACTGTCAACAACAAATAAGCTTTCTCCTAAGATCAAAATCGACACTTACGACAGATCTAAATCTAAGGATGACAGTATGACTATTCTACTTTTTCAATGGAAAACTATAAATGATGTAACAAACACACAAAGAACACCTACAGCCTTTTTGTACAAAGGAGGCGGAATTAAGGCAAAGAAAAGGGGTTTTTAGATAGGTACACACACTGATCATAGGCTGCAAAAATCAGAGACAAAACTGGACAAAATGAAGAAAAGAACCTCAGCTGCACAGGGCAAAGGCTGATCAGCGCACCTATTGCACAGGGAAACTGAATTGCAGCGTAGGTAGCCCTCTCGGGATGTGTGTTGAAATGCAGAACCTCTTCACAGAGCCTGCGCTGGGGCAGAAACGAGACTTCTATCCAGGTTCTGGGTCACGGTTTGCAGTTTAATCTATGGTTTTTGGCCAAGTAAAAGAAATCAGTAAGGTACAATCAGAGGGATGATTTAAAGGAGGACTAAGAGCTATCACAAAGGGTAATCAGATCATTTGTGAATCAACTGTTCAAATCATAAACAAATCCAGTGAGTGGATTGAAGTAGCAGGTGTCTACTTTTCATTTGATAATGGCAAATGCAGTTCGACTGCTACTTCTGTCTTTATGAAACAAACACCAAGAGAAACACAAACAAACTAACTAGACACGATCCCCAGTGGAGACGCCATTTTGTTGTTGGGAAAAGTGTCTATTCAGAACGCCCCTATCCCACTAAGGTGTGACAGTGCCTTAGCAACAAACAAGGAAAACTACTTTCGTATTCTTCTTTATGAACTGTAAATGAAGAGGAATAGGATGAACTAACCTGTGTATTGCTAGTCCTTTGATCCAATCTCTCTCCTCTTTGACAGCTTCCAGCTATCTGCTCCTTCACTTGCCCAGCTTCACCAAGTTCTTGCAAGATCACAGAAGAGGAAAACTACATAAAGACATGGATTTACATTCATAAATAGCTTAGGATCAGATTTAAGCTAAACATGCAAATATAACAAAACATCACTGATACACAAGCATGTAGGAGAAACTCAAATAGATTTATTGATATAACAAGAAGATCCAGGAGGAGTTACAACCGATGATTCCTGATCCAGCATCAACCCCCCAGCAAAGGAATCCCCTCTTCACCTCCAACAGAGCATAAATCACCCAATGCACTGATCTCTATCTCAAAACCAACAACAATTCTCTGCAAAGTACAAAATTCCAGCCTCTGGATCTCTGGGATGAGGGATCCATATATAGATGTATGCAAAGAGGATGAGTCAGCTTATGATTTGACTTGTGGCCTCTCTCTGTCAGTTCTTGCTTCCACTTGTAGACTGAGAGCCTCTTACTCATCCTTGGTCGAACTCAGTGAGGCAAGTGTCATTGAGGATATTCTGGAAGCTTCCATTGTCTGTCCACCTCGCGGAATGACACTGCCATTTGTCATTTCCCACTCAGCGCACCCTGATAGTGCATTTAGGTGCGTTGCAATGCACCTAGCTAGTGTACTGGGGTGCTATGCAACGCAGCTAGCTAGTGGAGCAGCTGAAATGATCCTAGTTTGACTGATTCTGAGCAGTTTCTGGTGGAGAACTTCTGGGAGAAGCTGTAGTTTGTTGACCTTGTTCCTTTAGGGGCAGGAACAACACTTTTAGGGACATAGGATCCCTTGGTTTATGGACATTTCATGCTTAGATCTATAAGGCATAAAAATGTCTATAACATATATGCCAGGACCCGACCCTAGAGAAAGAAGAAATGAATCAGAACATATCTTGTAAACTATTGGCAAGAATGACCACTCCTCAAACTCTCAAGATAGAGGGACATATCAAGAAGAAAAAGGTGCAAGAAGTGAAATATCACATCAAGAAAGAAGAAATGAATCGAGCCATATCTTGTAATTCACTGGTTGGAATTACCACTCCTCAAACTATCAAGATAGAAGGACATATCAAGAAGAAAAATGTTCAAGAAGTGAAAGATCACATCGAGCGTCAAGAAATGAATCTGACCATATCTTGTAAAGGATTGGAAGAAATTACCACTCCTCAAACTCTAAAGATAGAAGGACATATCAAGAATAAAAAGGTTCAAGCAGTGAAAGATCACATCAAGCATCAACAACAAGTTCTCCAACTTTTAAAGGGTAATGCCACTTCGGTGCAAAATCAAATAAAACAACAGGTAGATCAACATCATAGTGAAAAATGTTTTGATGTAGGCGATTGGGTATTATTACTGCTACATCTAAAGCAAGCTATTTATGAGAAGGAAATGTTGGCAATACTATATGCACTTAAAAAATGGCGACCTTACCGAATTGGAAGACTCTTCAAGGATGAGGATGTGGAAGCACTGTTTTATGCTATTTCTATTATCCAACCAGATTGGATAAATGAAGCAAGGGATGAATGGAAGAAGGACAAAGAAGTATGGCCACTTATTCAAAAGTTGCAAAAGATCCCAATTCAAACAATATTGCCAGATATTGAAAAGGAAGGAAAAATCATATTGAAACCTGGAGCAATCACAGGAACAAGAACCCGACAGCTACGAAATCGATCAATTTCAGAGTATCTCATCAAGTGGAAGAACTTACCCGCTGAAGATTCCACATGGGAGGACAAGAATTCTATACAGAAGCATCAAGAACTACTCAAGCGTTGAGGACAACGCTTTTTGAAGGAGAGGGGCATGTTAGGCCCCTATACTACTAGTGTAACCCCTTATTGTTATTAGTACGACCCATTTATTATATTGATGTACCCATGTAGTGCCCATATTGTTACTAATGTGCCCCATAAAAGCCCACTATTGTTATTATTGTGCCCTTACCTTATTATTGTTATGTCAGCTCTGATTATGTTATGACCCCTTAGACTCCTATATATAGAAAGGAGGTCTTTTCATTTGTATCATCCAAGAATTGTTCATTTATGTAATGTAAAGGAGGTTGCCCCCTCGAAGAGGTTGAATTCTAAGGTGTTGATCTATCTTTTCTATCTTTTCTTGAGCTGGTTTCATAACAATGTATGCTGCCAAGATGGAAATGAAAATGGAGGAGACTATTCAAACAAAAGAAAGAGTGCTTTTGATTAGCAGAAAGAGTTTGAAAAAATGTTGGGTCAACTTAAAGGAGTTTAGCAGTAGGTATATTTGCTTGCAGGAAAAGATCAAAGGGATAGAATGAATTTGTTTGATAAATTACAAGTTGTTGAACCTGTCCTTGATAAGGCTAAACACAAGTTAAAATGGACCTTGCCTTTGCATAGGCAAGTTAGAAATTTGTATACATAGAATTTGGTCTTGAAGATGAGACTCAGATTAGTGAAGCAACAACTTACTGAGGCTAAGAAATATAGTGGAAAGAGTAAGAGGGACAGGTTGGATATACTAGAATAGGCCAACAAAAAGGTAATTCTTCATTAGGGGGATGCCACTAATCTATAATTTTTGTATTTTTTCTCAACAAGTTAGAAATAGGTCAGTTTTGGTGGAGTTTGGAAAAACGCAACAAGGACTTGCTGCACTTTTTATATAATCCTTTATGCTGATGAGATAGTGCAGTTTTGAGGTGTTGATTGTCCTATGGGGTGCTATAAGGATGTCTCAACACTTACATTTTTCCTCCATCACTTTATATTAGAACAAGCCATTATATACTCATAATTTTGAGACTACCCATTTGCTTCTTTTTGGCAGAGGAATACGACAGATATGCAAAAATTTAGGCGTTACGAAAGTTACTACGAAACATGGATTTTTGCAAGAGATGCTTCGTGTTCACACAGTCTTGATTTTACCTTGTAAATTTGATTTTTTTGGGTTCGCAAGGTTATTTAACCATGTTTATAGGTGGAATAACTCCTTAGGATGGGATAGTTAGTGGTTGGTTTTGAGTATTTCTAATTTTAATGATGTATTAATTTGAAATTTTCATTAGGTAATTAGTTCCTACTTTTATGAAGAGTAGGTAAACAGTTTGATGTTTCTAGGTGTTTGATTAGTTTCCTTTTGGAAAATTTGTCCTGGCTGAATAGGAATGGAATTTTTTTGATATATTTAATATGTCAAAAGCTAAGATAAGAGTTATGTTGGTCATATTAGAGAGAAAGCGATTTTGTGTGCATTGTATTTCTGAATATTTTTGCCAGTGAATGAAAGGCACAAGGTGATTTGCAGGGATTCATGTGTCATATCTATATGGTATTGGGCATATTTCATGTTGTAATTTTATCTCATGTTTTTACATATCTTGAATTTATGTCTTCATGATTAGAAGTACCAGATTTTTAGCTCATAATTCATAAAAAATGTGCTTTGATTTAGTTTTACCGAGTTATGTATTTTTTATTCTTAAAGAAACATTCAAAATTTATTTGTAGTTTGATACTCTTTGTGTTTTTTCTATATTGTCTCACACTCACCCTCCTAGAATGAATTGATTCCATCACCAAGACTACCTACCTTTCCCTTGTGAAAAAACCCTTTCTCTCTTCATCTTATCAATGGACAAATAAACATTTTGACATGAATCCATACCCAATGAATCTATCTCCTTTCTTACCAGCAAACATTTGAAAATAATACCTTATTGAGCACTATACCTAGCCTAATATCATATTATTTGGACAACCTAACTGAGAGATACCTCTCCTGGGTTAGAAGGGCTAGATTCTAGCCTAAAAGTGGTTACCTCTGGATTTCTCTCCTCGGCTTAGGGAAATTACAAAGTTCTAACAATGTCGTCACCCCACTCAATAGAGGGGGAAGGTGTGGCCATCCCACCCTCCACCTATCCCTCACTCACTCTCATCATGAATTCGATGGTACTCCACACATATCCTTCATTACACATCATGAAGGGTGTTTCAAAGGATTTGGAAATGCCTGTGATTTTCATTATGTTTGGTTAGGAGGACATATTTTCCACTTTCATTTTTCCACTACAGAAATTTACCACCCTTATATCTACCTTACTATTTCCATCTATTGTTTCTATCTTTCTTTGGAGGGGATGACTAGGTCCACCTGACTTGGCCTCCCTTATAACCTTCATTTCTTAGCATTTCTATGTTTGCAAGGAAGTGGTGGTGGCTAGAAAATCGAATTGTGTCTGTAGTGTGAGAACCGAGGGAGGTGGGATCTCATGGGTGGTCAGCCAATTTTGGAGTGGCTTGGTTTGTGTATTACCCTATCCCTCATCTTGTAGTTTCCACTTATATCTTTGTGCTTGGATTTAGGTACTCCTCTCCACTATTTTGATTCATGCTCGATGTTGTCTCTCGCAATTTATTTATTTAGTTTCTTTGGCTCGTATTTTCTTTACTCAATCAACATTGTCTTGGAGGATTTTAGGTTCATGCTCTCGTTTTGTTGCTTTAGTTTTTTGGGGTTGTCTCTCATTCTTATCATATGAACTTGACCCATGCTCTAGCTAGCATGTCTGGTCTCTTTATTACCACCTCAATTCTTTCCCTCTCGAGTCCTCACACCCTTCAGCCTTTCCTTGTTGATTCAGTAGTAACTTTCTTTCTTGAGTGCCATCTTTTAGCCCCTTTTGATGTCTCTCTTTCTCTTGTTTTGACATATATGCTTCGATAATGAGTAAGGAGCTATAAAGTCTCCTCTAGCCAAGTTGAGGGCAGTGTGAGAAGTTGTCAAGGTATCCATTCCGCTTCCTATCGATATCACTCTCAGGCCTCACATCAAATTCACTTAGAGCTTAACCATACATCAATGTAAGCCATGGCCAACAAAGACAAATTTTCAGATATAGACATTTTAGTCTCAGTTGTTGAGTGAGTCCTTGATTTTGGTCACACCCGTGGGAGGCAGAATCAATATCTTTGCACCATTGTGTTATATTGTCATATTAAGGCTCTCCTAGGAAAAGTCCTATTAGAGAGAAATGAATCCAAGAGATAAATCTCTCTTCAACCAAATGATATATAGGCAGAACATTGGGATACATCTCTCAAGCATTGTGAGATGGCTCTTTAACTTGCTAGAATTGAACTGTGCTTTCTAGAGGCAAAGGCATAGCATCCCATGGTACTTCAACATATCTTACTGATGTTTCCAAATCTACTTGAGCATCGCCATGGCTCAAATATTTGATCATGACAACTCTCATTTAAACTCTTTCATGTTTATCATTTCTATTTTCTATGGACAACATCAATGCAATTTTGTTAAGTTTAAATCTATGTATTACATTAGTAAATAAGAGGCTAGAATGCTTTCAATGTGGCCTCGTTAATGTAAGTCTTATGTGATTTCTTAGATAAACACATTATTTTTCCACCACTGCTTTGGTTTTTCTAGTGGTAAATTGTAGTGGAAAAATCACTACTGCTTTGAATGTGGCCTCATTAATGTAAGTCTTATGTGATTTCTTAGATAAACACATTATTTTTCCACCACTGCTTTGGTTTTTCTAGTGGTAAATTGCAGTGGAAAAATCACTACTATGGTTATATATGATGTATTTATTTTTTATTTATTATTAAAAATTAAAACTTTAAAAATAATATATTATTATTATTATTAATTAACAAAACTATAATATTAATATTATTAGCTAATCGTATTGTCTATTTAATTAGTTAATTAATTAATAGTCATTAATAAAGTTCAAAGATAAGGGGGTTTATAAGAGAAAATGTTGAAAAAAAAAATATAATATTGCAACAAGGTCATGATAATATCAAAATTATATGATTATGTATTATTAATTGAGTTAGAGAAGAAAAATATGGATTTTGGACCATATAAATAAAGAATAATAAATGATATATATTAAATTTTATCATAAATAATATTATAATAATTTAGTATTAATAATAAAATCATAGATTTTTTAAGGTTAACCAAATTTATCTCGAGGGAAAATAATATTGAAGAAATATATATATATGAATTGTAACCATAAAGACATAACCAATTTGATAAGAAATCAAAGTGCAGGATAGAAAAATATATTACAGTAAATTATTGTAACGACATTATGAATATTGGTATTATGTAATTGAGTCACAGGAAGTGACATAGAAGACATTTGCAAATGGGGGGATGCAAAGTAAATCAATATCATAAGGTACACATTAATCGCTAGGTTTAAGTTGAGAGGAAAGAGAGAAATGTTAAAAAGAGCTGCTAGAGATATTGTTATTTTTAGAGAGATATTGGATAGTGGATTAACAAAATTGATTTAGTTTGTAGCTTTCTTTATAATTAAAATTATTAGTATATTTTTTTTATTCGAGATTTATTGTAATGATATGATGAAAGTAAAAAGAAAATGATATCGAAATATTAAATTCATCAAAATAGATTAAGACTTATAATTATAAAAATGTTACATAATAATTAATTTTAAAATTCTATTATAATTATCGTAAGATACATACTTTTTAAGCGAGCATTAAAGGAGTCTTAAAATCCATTTTCCCTCCCCTAATTTAATTAATAATATATAATAATACAATTTTAATATTATCACCACCTTATCACAGTATTATACTTCTTTAACTTCACTTTATAGAAGTTTTGAATACCAACACCAAAAACAAGAAGTCTGGAGGACCATTCCAGATGATCAAGACTAGGATACGTACAGAGACAACTGGAGACCCACATGGCAATTAAGGAACACGAAAGTCCTTGATGCCAATTTGCATCCCCATACTTTCTTTCCTGATTCCCACAGAGAGTGGAACATAGACAACATGAGCATTGGCCAAATTCGCCAGATGATTGATTTAATGTACATTGAATACAAACTCATGTGTCTTAGAGGAAAGTCAAAAATAGATGCTTGCAGAACCATCATACAATGTTTTACAGGTACTCTCCTTAGGTGGTGGGAAAGTGAATCTTCTCCAAAGCTTATTGAAACCATGGAAGCAGAAGTGGTCAAGGATGAAAAAGGAGATGTCATTCATAATCCTGATGGTATTGTTATAAGCAATATGATTGGTGCACTCACATCAATGATTCTGGAACATTGGTGTGGCAATGAGACAGAAAATGCCAACAAGCATGAGGTTATCTTGATGAACCTCAAATGCCATAAGATGTCTCAATTTGATGATTTTCACAGAGATTGGATGCAATGAATCTATGAGGTAAAAGATTCCAAAAACTTGCTTTGGAAGCAGGTATATCTTGCTTCTCTTCCCTCTAGATTTGTGGACTATATTAGATTGCAAGAAATTTTTCAGTTACCTTTTGAGTCCTATACATGGGGAGAAATTTATTCCCATATTACAAAGACATTGGTAATTCTTTGTACCAGCTCAAAAGTAAATAAATCCTCGGAAAAATTGTCCAGATTGCCAAATAGAAAGTCTATTTGCAGCGAATATGGACTGACAATAGATGACCCATTGGTCAAAAAGAGAAAGTCTAGGAAAAGGCCCAAAAGAGAATTCAAAGAGACTTTCTACAGGAACAGAAGGAATTATCCACAAAACAAAAGGAAGTATTCTACAAAGGATAAAAACCATATTCCAAAAACTCATTATTATAGTCCTTCTGACATTCATTTGCATACATCCAAGCAAGAAAAATGGAACAAAATTACTTGATGGTTGTGTGGCCAGAATGGGCACATAGCTTCAAGATGTCCCCAAGGGGAAGAATCAAAGCTTAATAAGGGGAAAAAGACAGCCGTTTATGCTCAAAAAGCTAAACAGGTTAAGAAAGAGCATTCAGGCCCAATCTTTTACCTGAGATGCAAATCAAAGACCCATGTTACAGAAAGGTGTCCAAACCTTATCATCAAAGATTCAACCCAGCAACACCAATTAGAAGAATCATCTCTTGATTCTTTTAGTACTTCATCAGAAGAAGAATTTCAAGTTAATATGGGCCAGTATTCTGATTCTGAATCATCTGAATGTTCTTGCTCTAATTCAGAAGAATGTGCTTGTCATATTTTTTATGAAGATGATTCTGATTTTTTGTACAGCTCCAGTGAAGAGGAAGAAAGAACAAAGCCTCCTAAAGAAAAAGTCCTAATGGCTTCTGCTGAAGAAGAAGCAGAAATGAAGATTTTATCTCATATCAGGACAATGGAGGAAGGAGCCATGAAAAATCGCCTGATAGAAGCATTCACAGATCAGCTTAAATCCAAAGCTTCAAAAGAATCAGGTAAGAAACCTTTGTTTGTCGATGCATCCTATGAAAGGAATACTAAATCTTTCCAAATGCATCACCAGAAACCAGGGAATGTAAGATCCCTGACTTTGGGAGAAGTGAGTGGTGAAATTCACCAGCTCAAAGCAGAGATTTCTGCAATCAAAGCTCAAATTGCAGAAATTAAGAAAGGCAAGGAGATTAAAGAAGAAAAAGAAGAAGATTCCTAGAACACAGCAGCCTATAGCCAAGAAATTCAAGTTGTTGAAGGAAGGTCAGACCCAAATTTTGGCTTCCAAGATATGAGACTGTTTACCATCACTTATCAGCAACATCATGTTAAGGTAAAAATCTGTATCCAAGGCCATATATTTTTCATGACTGCATTACTAGATTCAGGTGCAGATATTAATATTCTTAACATCAGAAATGTTCCAACGAAATATTGGGTCTCTGCTGAAAGAGAAGTTGTAGGCCTAGGAAATAAGAAACTCAAATATGAAATTCCTAGAGCTTCGCTATGTTTTGATACCCACTGTGTATATATGAAGTTTGTCATAGCAGACATCCCTGTTGATTGTATATTAGGGAATGTCCTTTTAGCTGTAGTAGAACCTCATGGCTCAGCCAGGCTAAAAGGTAGTAGAGCTGGCTATTTTATATCTGTGCCTACATCAAAAGGTAGAAGGAAGAGAATTGAGCTTCCTTATGTTTCTAGCCCGAGGGTTTCTACAATGGTCCAAGCTATGCAGAAATTGGACAAAGCAAAATCTTTGCTATCAGATATTAAAGATCTGAAAAGCACATTGAGAGTAGAAGAACAGCTGAAACTACCTCAAATCAAAAGAAGGATCCAAGAGCTGAAAGAAAAACTAGAAGAAAAATGTTGTTCAGAAGAACCAAATGATTTTTGGCACAGAAAACAACACACAATTAAGCTTCCCTATAAAGAAGGATACACAGGAAAGCCCTGTAAGAGAAGAGCAATCCCCATGAGCCAAGAATACAGAAAATTATGCCAAGAAGAAATTCAACAGCTGCTCAACAGAGGATTGATCAGAGAATCTAATAGCCCTTGTAATTGCTATGGATTCTATGTAAACAAAAGAGCTGAACAGATTAGAGGTATCCCCTGACTTGTGATAAATTACAAACCTCTAAATTCAATATTGGCCGATGACACCTACCCTATTCCACATAAAGGAGATTTGATTAGAAGAATTGCAGGAGCCAAAATATTTTCAAAATTCGATCTAAAAGCAGGATTTTGGCAGGTGGCCATAGATGAAGAGGACAAATTCAAAACTGCATTCAGTATTCCTGCAGGACACTATGAGTGGAATGTCATGCCATTTGGTCTCAAAAATGCTCCTTCAAAATTTTAGAAGGTTATGGATGATATTTTCAAACCATATTTTGATTGGTTAATTGTGTATATTGATGATGTTCTAATTTTTTCCAAAAATATTGATGACCACTTCAAACATGTAAAATATTTTATGAAGTTGGTCCAGAAAAATGGGCTTGTGCTTAGTAAAAAGAAAATAGAAGTATTTTAGACTTCTATAAAGTTTTTAGGTCATCAGATTTGTAATGGGCAAATCTCTCTGCAACAACATGCCATTGATTTTGCAGACAACTTTCCAGATGTCTTAAAGGATGAGAAACAGCTGCAAAGCTTTCTTGGCTGCCTGAATTATGTGAGCAGCTTTTATCAAGACTGTGCCAGTGATAGGAAAGTGCTTAATAAGCGGCTTGGCAAAAATCCTCCTGAATGGTCAGATGTGCACACCAGAGCAGTACAAGAGATCAAAGCAAAGGTAGAATCTTTGCCTATACTGTATGTAGCAGATGATCAAGCATTTAAAATAGTTGAATCTGATGCTAGTAATATTGGTTGGGGAGGAATTCTGAAACAAAAGATTGGCAAAGAAGAACAAGTAGTACAGTTTGCCTCTGGAGTATGGAATCCAACAGAACATAATTATTCTCTTATAGAAAGAGAAGTAAAAGTTGCATGGAATTGTATAAGAAAATTTGAAGTATATCTGATAAACAAGCCATTTCTTCTCAGAACAGATGCATCAGCAATGAAGAAAGTCTTATCCAAAGACATTAAAAACGTTGGAGAAGCAAAGTTTGCCAAATGGTAGGCACTCTTTGCAAATTTTGATTTCTCTGTGGAACACATCAAAGGTGAAGACAACTGTCTTCCTGATTTCCTCAGCAGAGAGTACATGAGCAAAAAGAAGCACATGTCATGATGATTATTACTGAATGGGACCAGCACCAAAAACAAGAAGTCTTGAGGACCATTCCAGATGATCAATACTAGGATACGTACAGAGACAACTGGAGACCCACATGGCAATTAAGGAACACGAAAATCCTTGATTCCAATTTGCAGCCCCATACTAATCTCCAACACTATGTACCAGAAAGAAAGGTGTATCCAAAGGGTAGAAAATTGATACATGATATGATGTATGACAAGGCAAAAGCAGAAGCTGGAACTGCAAGGCGAGCCCTAGAGATGAACTTTCATGATATTGCAGGGATTTGGTAACATGGAGGTCGCAGTACGGGAATTTATGAAAGCTATTATTGCATCTACAGGACCAGAGATTTATGGGACAAGCCAGGCCAATCTCAAGTCCAACCATGTGCCCGATGGCCCAGGAATGATCCCAAGGTAATATACCCTGACACACTTTATGATTTTGCAGGTTACAAAAAGCTCTAGTGGGACTTCCTGAATGTTGATGATAGAAATGAGACCCATTATACAAAGCTGAAATTCGGTATTCCTGCAGGACACTATGAGTGGAATGTCATGCCAGTTGGTCTAAAAAATGCTCCTTCAAAATTTCAGAAGGTTATGGATGATATTTTCAAACCATATTTTGATTGGTTAATTGTGTATATTGATGATGTTCTAATTTTTTCCAAAAATATTGATGACCACTTCAAACATGTAAATTTTTTTATGAAGTTGGTCCAGAAAAATGGGCTTGTGCTTAGTAAAAAGAAAATAGAAGTATTTCAGACTTCTATAAAGTTTTTAGGTCATCAGACACTTTTCTTATAAAGCCCCTTTTCCTTCAACTTTATTAATATCTATTACCTAATTAATTGATAATATTATTAGTTGAAAATATTAAAAATATATTATATTATTATTAATTAATATATATTATATTAATTGGTATATGTTATATTTAAGTTTATTATTAATTATTTATTTTAATTTTGGTTTAAGATAATTTCTATTATTAATGTTAAAAGAAGAATCTATAAAATATATCATGAAAAGAGTACAGAAAATGGTAAAAGATATTCTCTCAATAACATAATATAATTTCATGTATTATGATATTTTAACAAAAAAAAATAGACAAGTTTCTTAATGATGGATACTCAATGGACAAATTAGCTATCAATTATTCCTTAACATAGTTTAATAACTCAATAATTAATTGAATCTATTGTAGATCAATTAATCAAATCAGGTTCATAGTCACTAAGGACTTTATTATCAATCAACCATTTTATGTTTTGTAAATGTTGTTTTATCCTCTAGCAATTTTATAAAGTATACACTTACAGAAACCCCATTTTTATTGCTAAATAATATGCACCTTAGGAAAGTTTAACATATATTTTGGAAAGTTGATCATATTTTTTGAATAAGAGAAAAATGATAAAAAAATTTAATAAACTGGTATGTAATTCTTGATGTATTTAGCTCCTATGTAATAAATTATTATTTTCAATTAAAAACTAATAATAATAAAAACAATTCTTTAATATTAATTTAAGTAAAATTTAACCAATTCCTTGGAAGTCTCTTCATTTATCTATTAACCGTTCACTCCTTTCACTTTGTTTCCACAATCACAATATTCATAAAAAAGATTTGTGTCTTTCATGATAGGTGAAACATCAGCGTGAAATATTAGTTGTTTCCTATAATCTCCACAATTATTTTCAAAAGAAATCTATCAACATGATCTCCAAATATAAAAATATTTATATTCAAACAAATATTCTTAGTTTAGTAGAAATCATTCACAATCAATGACGCTACAACATTGTGTTGTCAAGTTCAATTCCATTAACTATTTTTGAAACTAAAACTCTATGTTTATATTTTTAACTTTAGGTGTTACTTAATGAGTCGGTTTTTCTAATTTTTTGTTTTTTTCAATTCAGTAACCTGATTTTTGTTTATATCATGATATCATGATGTTGTATCATATGAGTTGCGTTTTTAAATTAAAAAATAAATTTAAACTTAAAAATCTTTAAGACATTTAGTTGTGTAAACTCAATAATTTAAAATAAATTTTCCCCATTAAAAAATTATTATTTAATCTTTATAAATACTATTTTCCTAAATACATTATCATGTTATTATTGTAACAATGTGTCTTATTAGCGAAGCCAATGTAAAGTATTTTTAAAATTTTCCATGAATTAATTAAAAACGAGAATTATTAAATATTTTATAATAAAAAAATTTACATTTTAAATAAATATTTTATATTTTTTAAATATTTAAAATTTTATTTTATTTTTATGAATGAAGAACGGTAAAGTGACCAGTTTCCTTCGATGAGAAGTTACAATTAACCCAAAAAAACATTATAATAAAAAATCTTATATTATGAGTTTCAGTGTTAACACAATTTTCATCAATTAATGATAATAATTAATTGAAAATATTTTTATAAATTTTTTTTTTTTTTTTTTCATATAACAAGTGTAGCATTGTTACTTAGTATTTGTTTTTAATGCAAAAAGTAATTGTTACTTAGTATTTGTTTTTAATGCAAAAAGTAATTGATGTGCATTGTATACTTGTTATGTTAAATGGAATGAGAAGCAAATCAACTTTTATATTAATTCGGTGTATAATTAATAAGAAGGGAAGTTTTTGTGGGTTTTCCCTTGTTGGAGAGGTTTTTCCTAGCATGGAGCCTATATCTTGTGTCCATGTGATCTCAGTTGTTTTGACATTTATTTGATGATGAACAACATAAAGATAATCAAGTTAAGAAGTATCTAAATCACAAATAAACGTTAAAGAAGGAAAATTATAAGTTACTAATGTTTCCCTAATCATTTTTCCAACACCCACTCCCACCTAGTCACCTATTAGATGATTCATGTGGCCTAGCGAGCATACAACAGAGGGAACTCGTCATATCTATTGTGGGTGTTCCCCCTTTCTTGTTAGTTACTATAGTGATGTTACTGGTGTGTCTTATGACAGATGTTATAAGAGACATAGGACCCTTGAGGGGAGGGGAAAGGAAAACGGGAAGACGAAAATACCTTCGGTTTGAATGGGCTCTTGTGACTTCAAATCATCATAGCTTCTATCCAATAATCACGACTTATTAGTTACTGATAGTTATGAGTATTTTTAGAGTATTTGGACATGTTCTCTAGAAAACCAAGGACATTGGTGTTCCGAAGACATTCATTAAAAGTGTGGATCGCAATGCCAACTAGTCTATTATTTGCAGTAATTTACTTGTTTGAGTTATTTTATGCTTAAAAAAAACTATTAATACACACCCACAAAAGAAAGAACATGGCAGTTACTGCAACATTCACTTGTCATTCACCTAAAAGAAACATGAAGGGAGTGATAATAGGTGTAACTCATCTATCCCTCTTTCACGCACAAATCCACTCATCAAATGCCAAGCTAAGAGGCCTTGCCAATAGAAGCAAACATATGTAGAAATAAATAAAATATACATGGATAACTGGAAGAATGAGAATGAACATACATGTGGAGTTGGGGTTTGTATCTCCAATATCGTTGGGATGGACTTGGGTCTTGGGCTTCGTACAAGGATCCACTCATGACCGCCTACCACCACTTTTAACAAGACTTTCTTTTCTATCTCTTTACTCACAACTCCTTGTGTTTTTGGGGGCCATCCCAAATGTAGATAGGTATCAGCAACGACAGCAGGCATCAAGGACATTATAAAACCCCTGCCTTGTTCACGTTTTTTACTTTATTTTTATTTGAAATCCGAGTAAATAGAAACCATGTACATTAGAAAAGCCCTCCCCTGCTCACATTTTTAACTTTATTTTTATTTGAAAACGAGTAAATACAAACCAAGGATATTAGAAAATCCATCCCTCGCTCATGTTTTTAACTTTATTTTCATTTGAATTTCGAGTAAATAGAGATCCTATTTGGGACCTTAAAAACCCTACGATGCGCCAACTCTTTTTATTTGGATTTTGTCTACAAAGTGGAAAGTGTTTGACTAGCATAACTTGACACCTGTGCTCTTTCAATTTAGTTAATACAAATAAAATAGGGTTTTCATGGGGTGGTTGACTCATTGCATTGAGATCCACCTATTAAGTTCAATATCAAATTTTGTCTCGGAGTGGATGAGGTTCTATTCATGTGGCTCTTTTCCCAACACTTGAGTTCATGGCACCAAGAGGTTATAGTATGTGTTCACAGTATATAAACTTAAATCTATTTATGTGTTTTCTTTAAAAAGAATTATCCATCATATTTTAATGGTTACGTGGGCTTCTTGAATTTTGATTGAATTTATATAGTGACAAGAGGTTATGAATTATATTTGCATCAATCACATTTGAATTTTCCTAGTAACTTGAGGTGGTCATAAGAGACCTTAGAGATGAGGTTAAATTTATTGCCATGAAAGGTTTTGATATGTGCTTATGTTACAAATCCAACCACACTTTTATGGTTTTTTTTTTAAGTTTTGATATGTGTTTATTTTACAAACCTAAGCACACTTTCAAGTTTTCTTTTTTAGGCAAATATTATTGACTAGGTTCTCTTCACATAGATATTCATTTATCATCTTGAAGTTTCCATGCACAATTAAAATGACTAACATAAATGACTAATTCATATTATTTTAGTACTTGTTAGGTAGTCGTATTCTTGTTCCTAGACTAAATTAGTCATTCACATTAGTCGTTTTTAGTTGTATTACTTATTAGCTAATCATATATTTTAACTTGAGATTAAATTAGTCATTTTTAATTGGGTCACTTAAGATTCCTCATTTTTGGTAGCAATTCACTTGGAAAAGTTGTGGTGACTAACCTTTTTAGTCACCTAGTCACTAATTTCTCATTTTCTACTAGTGGTAGTTATACCTGAAAATTTGGATATCTTTGCTTGAGTGCGGCTTATAGGCTTCAATTTTTGGAATTGTGGTGGGGTATTCTATGGAAAACTATATGTCTAGCTAAAGAAAAGTTGTTGGTTTGGTTTTTAATGGAAGGGAAAGTACCAACATGGGAGGTTCTTCAAATAATCTTTACTCTTAGGACCAGGAGGTGATATTTGTGTAAGATTGAGGGAGAAACAAGTAATCACCTTTTTATACATTGTTCTTTTTACTTGAAGGGACTAGGATGCATGCATACTTTCTTTGGGGAAATATATGCATTGGGATGTGCCTGTCTTTTTCAGAGACCTAGAAAATTTGGGCCAAGTCTCAGCACCCAAAAGGCTGGAGGGTGTTACATATCATTCTCTGCTGGGATATGTGGATTGCCCAAAACAATTCCATTTTCAAAGGGGTTTTTATCCCTTCGGTACATGTTGCTACTAAGGGGTTGGCTATTCTGAACAATTTTTTAAAAGAAGTGATTGTGATACCTTCTTAGAATGTGACTGTTGTTTTTATTGATTATACATGCCTATGTGGTTTTTTTGATGGGGCATCATAGGGAGAAGACCCAATTTGTGGTGGGGGTTTTATTTTATTCTCAAATGCTCAACATTATTATTATGCTCGGATGGGTTTGAATTGGGGCTCAAACAATTGGGTTGATATTAATGCTTGTATCACATTTTCAGTGTTTTGGGGATTGTATGCTTGTGGTGAATTGGTTAAGAAGGGAAAGCATTTGCCAAAATTTACTTCTTGTTGATATTGTTGCAGACACTCTTTATGTAATTTCTCACTTCTCCTCCTTCACTTGCGCACATGTCTTCAGGGACAGAAACTCAACCATTGATCACCTTTCTAAAGAGGGCATCCTCATGGATCAAGGTCTCTGGTTAGTGAAGGAATTCATTAGGTTGGAATAGTTGCACTACCAGATGTGATCTTATGCTGGGGTTTTTTTCCCTAGCTCCTTTTTATCTATCTATATATTATTATTCTATATGTTTCTCTAGAAACCTTTTTGTCGCTAGATATGGTTCTATATTTACATTTTGTCAGCAAATACATTTCATGTTTTTGTATGTTGTACTGATAGTACCTGTTGGTATGGGAACTAGATACATCTCTTAGTATGTTGGTTTATTTTTGAGATTTTGTTGGTATTTATATGAAAAAACACTGATGGGCCTAAAGTTTCAATGGAATTCACATTTATTTTGGTGCATATACAAAATGTATTTTCCTTATTTATATAATGAAGATATTGGTGCCTTTTATATCGAAAAATAAAACAAGAAAGTTGGACTTAAGTTTTTAAAATTTAACAATAGATTGAATTTTAGGAATAAACATCAAAGATTATTTTTATATTGTTTAAATAAATATTATTGATAATAGTTTATTTATTTCATATTTTTATTTATTAATTTAAACAGTAGAAAATAAATAAATAATTAATTAATTAAATTTAAAAATACATATTAATTTAGAAATTTTATTTTAAATAATAATTATAATCAATAAATATTTTTTTTAATGATGCTTCATTCATAATTATTATTAATAAATAAAATTTAACTTGTTAAATTTATAAAATCAAATTAATTGTAACGTTATTTTTATAATCCAATATTTTTTGAACATTTTTTAAGTATAATTGATTTTAAGACCAATCTGTAATAGCCCCGAGTTAAAAGATCATGTAATTAAGTTAATAAAGGAAAAAATAAGACCAAGGTCACGGGACACATATTCCAAGTTGAATGTTGGGAAAAAACATCCTAGTGGGTGTTCATTTGGTTTATTATGGCTAAGGGAAATTGGTAAAGAAATTGGCAAAGGATTTGAAAAGGCAAAGAGGCAGTAATTGACATTTTATTTATGAAAATAAAGGAAATTAGAAGAAAATGAAGGTGAAAGGTCACATATTTTCATGAGAGGAAAATTGAAGGGAAAATGATAGAAAGTGAAGAAAATAGAGGCACCAATGATAAAAAGGCTTTTGACGATCAGTTCATAGACTTTTACCAGTTCAGTTTTGGAGCTCTCTCTCATACTCTTGCACACTTAAAGCATTCCTGGAGCACTATAGCATTGGAGAAAGGAAAGCAAAGGAAGGATAAGAAAATAAAGGAAAGCAAGGATCAAATGGATACAATGGGGTTTCCCGGTAGGTATCAAGTTGCATGTGTGATTTCCTTGCTAGTTTTAGCATGCATGGTACATGGATGTGTGTATTTGGTTCTCTTGTTGTCATTGGCATGGGTTTTTCAAGGTGTGATAGTGTTTTCAACCTTGCCTTGCCATTTCTCGATAGACATAGTGCGATGGGATTCTTTCATTTGGTTTTGATTGAGCTATGGATTGTTGGGTGGTTTTGGAAGCAAGTGAGGTCGTCTCAGGAAAGTTCCCAAGGGCCTAGGAATCCCTTGACTATTTTTGGCGAGATTGTTGTAAACCTTGACGATGTATATTGGAAAATTCCTCAACATATTAGTGAAGAAATCTTGAGGCATCCAAGCTTGTTTAGGGCCTAGTGATCCCTTCGCCGGTTTTGGTGGGATTGCAGTAAAGCCTGGTAGTGGATGTTTTTTGCTTGGGCCTAAGAATCCCTTGACTGGTAATGGCGGTATTATGGTAAATATTGGTTTTGTAGGTGCTTGTTTCGGGCCTAGGAGTCCCTTGCTAGTTTTGGCAGGATTTCAATAAATCCTAAGGAAGCCTTGGTTGTTTGGTTGTGAATCCCACATTGATTCTTAGAATGTGGCACAATGGTGATTAGCTAAATGAAATATTTGGTTCAACCCAATCTATGGTCAGGTGTTATGTGGAAGTCCTTGACTTGGTTGGATTTTTCATGTGCTAATAAGATTTATTTTCCTCTGGTATTTCATGAGTATTTATACTTGTTATTATGTAGCTTTGATGGTTTTTCTATCATTGTTATTATTATGGTTATATGTTGGTTATAAGTATGGTTTTAGGTCAAATTCTAGTTATGTCTCTTAACAAATTTTGATTAGTAAATGAATGGTTATTGAATGCATGAACTAATAGATGTTATTATAGCTATTATGAGAGCACGTTAGACCTTCTTTATGTCTCTCAGATAAGTATCAGACCCCTATGTTCAAATGTGCATTCATGACTTGTAGATTTCATGTTCTCAATATGTTTGAAAAAATGATTGTCATGGTTAGGCCTAGTTAGGTCAAGTTTGTGGCTCAAATTTGTATATTTATATTTTTCTTGATGTATTTTATCATTATGGAAAGTCCCATTAATTTTTAGGCAGTTTTCGGAGACAAGACCTAAAAAGGTGGCACTGATTTCAAGGTTTCATGATCAAAACGGAGAAATTGGGATTGCAGTAACTACCTTGCAGGCTTATGCATGCGAATGGTGACCTACAATTGGATGGATGTAGTGCTATGCTTGCAGATGGCAGTCTAGGTCAGTAAAATAACTATCTAGTTCAGGATTTGGGTACTTGGAGTGGTTGTTTAGCTCCTGTGGGTCTTGTAGCTTCCGAGGAAGGTTAGTAAAGTCTTAGTTTTTGGACTCCATTTCCTTAGTGAAGCTAGAAGGCCAGGTCATGTCATAGTATCGATAAAATCATGTTTACCTCAGTATGCTGGTGAAATTGGGTACATATGGGAGCGGTGGTTACAGATTGGTATCAGAGCTTCTAGGTTCAACACTTGGACTCAATGGGCAAAATGTGTTCGTCATGCATGCATGTTAGTTGTCTATGTGATTGTTATGCATGCGTTGTGATATTCGTTGTTCTATTTTAGGTCATCATGATGTTTTTGGTATGTTATGATGCTAATATGTTGGATGAGATAGAGCAGGAGATGCAAAAATCATAGCGAGGTTGCAACACTAGACCTAAAGGTAAGAGAAAATCGTCATACAGGTTTGCATGTTGGGCATGCAGGTATGTTGGTTAATGGTTATTACGATAATTATGGTTATGTACATGCCTGCCATTCTATTTATGTTATGGTTATATGAATGATAAATTCTAATTGATCAGTGTGGTCATATGCACGTGCATCAGTTAGTCATGCATGGTAGTAACTTCTTGTTGTATGCATTATTGTCATGCACATGATGAGTATGGTCATTGTAGCTAGCTCTTGATGTTACTGTATCGTGTTAATTTGGATGGGTATATGCAGATGGTTATGGTTATGATATTAAGGTATGAGTTGATATATTTATGATATTGTTTCATACTAATCTAGCCTGACTTGTGAATATGTGATAGCCTCCCCTGAGATACATTGAGGTATGAACTTGATTATGTCATCAATTTGGTTTGTATAACATGTTATGTTTACAAGCTGTTTAAATGTTTGATTAATTGCATGATGTGAGTGTGTGTCTATAATATTTCATGAAGGTATGATCTTGTTTTAATATGGTTGTACTAACACAATATGTGTTGAGACAACTGATATGCACTTGAGTGTAAGTGGGTGTTAGTTATAGTATTATGATTAATGATTGTGAGTTGATTGTAGATTATGACATGGTTGTTAGTCTTGGTAAAGGTTGATTTCAAATTAATATATATGTTTTCTTGACCTTTGGAACATGTGATTGACATGTGTGAACAGTTGCATGGAAACATGCTTGGTATTAGCATGACAAGCTAAAAATTAATTCTTTTATATAACTAACAATTGGGTGATGTGATAGCACATATAAGACCCAATTGCAATAAGGTAAAAGTTAAAAGAAAAGAACTGGGTGAAAATTCCTTTGGCAATGTGTGGAAACCACAAATCCAAACGAATGAGTGCTTTGCATGAATACAAGAAGTCTTCTTAACCTTGATTTTGTCTTCCATTATGTGGATATGTGCTAGATTCATGAACATGTATTTGAAAGGTATAACATATAGTTTCCAATTATGGTTGGATTCGTCAAGGAATTAGAGTCCCTTGAGAGTTGATATATGTACGTGATCGGTTACAAGGCAGCATGCTTAACACAACAAGGTAAGTTAATTAGTATATTGTATATCTATTTATGCATTGATAGTCTTGTGTTTGTGGCAATATGATGCAGGGGAGTTGCATGGCAAAAGATACTTCCATGACATCTTGAAGAAGGCTAGGATTGAGCTTTCCCTTGGAGGCATTGGGAACGCATGGGGATTGAGTCATGGTGTTCATTGGGAGTTTTGTGCTATCAGACATTTGGGATTCGTTTGCACATGATTTGCAGTTTTGTTTATGTCTTGTGCATGACCATGCCACTTTGTTTGTGGTGTCATATTGTTATTCGTTTTTCATGGTTTTCTTCTTGGTTGCTTTTAGATCTTTCCTTTTATGTTTTGAGGGTATTGGGAATTGGTTGGGAAAAATGAAGTTAATGGAGCTCATGGAGAGATGTGTGGTACCAAATGGGTAATGCAAGACCCAGATGAAGCCTAGTGCATGTATAAGGGTAGTTGAAGGTAAGAATATGAGAACCGGTTTGACTGGTTGGGTCCATTGGGATAAATGGACAGTTCTATGACACTCATGAGGAATGTAGCCAAGAAAGGTAAAGTGAATGGATTTGAGGTGTTAGATGCCTTGGCTATGTTGGGGACTATTGTTTCAATATTGTGCATGTTGTGAATGGATAAAGGGAGTTATCTTAACCTTGACCTTATGATATCTGGTAATTTTGTTGTGATCATGATTATCTCGATGTCTATACATGTATATATGTATGTATGTGTGTTTTTTTTCGATAGGGTCTTTAAGGGTCATGATTGTTTTATGGTAATGTTTATATGTATACATGTATGTATGTATGTCATTGTCTGAGAGGGTCATGAGAGATCATTTTTTTGGAGGAATTGTTTCTTATACAAGTGAATGGCTTGAAAAGGTTCCTAGGTCATGAGGAATCAAGTGGGAAGAGTAGCCCTAATAGATCTATGAGGTTAGTATCATGCAGATATGATTTTATACTATTTTTTATAATATGCCTATGTTTATGCTTTGGAAAAGGAAACATCAGTGGAATGAAGGCAGTGTGCTATGCGGCATGTTGGGACAAGCATGGATAGTGGAAAGGCACTAGAAGCAAGATTGCTTGGTAGAGATAATGTGGTCTTTAGATGTGCAATACTATTGTTGTGTATATGTTGTACATATGGTGTCTGTGTATGTTGATATGTGGTGTTGTATACATATGGTGTTGTGCGCATGTGGTATATGTTGTGATGTGTACATATGGTCCTATGTACATGTGGTATATATGATGTCGTGTACATATGGTTTTGTGTACATGTTGTATATGTGATGTTTTGTATATGAGGTGTGGTGTGCATGTTGTACATACAGTATTGTGTATATATGGTGTTGTGTACATGTTGTACATGTGGTGCTATGTACATGTTTTACATGCAGTGTTATGTGTGTGTGGTGTTGTGTACATGTTGTGCAGCTAGTGTTGTGTAAATGTGGTGTTGTGTACACGTTGTGAAGGTATTTTCATGTACATGTGATTATATCTACATGTTGTGTAGGTGGTGTTGCGTATAAGTGGTATTGTGCACATGTTGTACATGTGGTATTATGTGCATGTCGTACATGTGTTGTGTACATGTGGTATTATGTATGTGCATTATGTAGTCATGGTATTGTGACATGTGTATTCGTTGTGTTGTACTCTATGTATATATATGTAGTTTGTTGTACAGCAGGTGTAGGTGTATGTATTGTGTTGTGGTGTACACTGGGTGTAGGTGTATGTGTTGTGTTGTATGCCAAGCGTAGGTGCGTGTGTTGTATGTTAGGTGTAGGTGCACGTATTGTGTGATGTTGTATGTCGTATGTGGTTGTATACACATGGTGTACAATTTGTGTATGTGTACGTGATTGAAGAGAAGAGAAGTACTCGGTGCTTGCCAAATGTGGCAACTAATCTAGTGTGTGTACGAAAATGACAAAGAACAAAGGCAAAAGAAAAGAATTATTTGAAGGATAAGTGATGGCCCTAGGTATTATAACAAGAATGTTGCAACTCCCAGGGCTACCAGCTTTAATTATCAACTCGGGGTTCATACAAACTTGGAGGTGACAGTGCTATATGCACAAAAGTGAAGGTCCTACCTATTGTCACTGCTCATCTGGCAAGAGACCCTAGGGATTCCAAGCCAAACTTCTATAAGGTCAGAATAAGCTTAATTATTTTATGGAAGAAGAGAAAATATATTCTAAGAGAGAGCTACTCTACTACAGTAATGAAGAAAACAACATTTAATGCTAAACCACACCATAACCTAATTAACCAATTTGAACAGTTATGCTAAGCGAAATTGCTAAATCAATCACTAACCTAATGCTGCTATCTAAGTTGCAGAAGTAAAGAGCATCAAAACCAGATGAAGGTGTAAGCAAGGAAACTTAGGCTAAATCGGCTTCCAAGTGGAAAAGCAATCAGAGGTCGAAATAAATGAAAGGAGGACATATGGAAGCAACAGTGCATAAGAATCGTGGGATCGATCAACAAGCAGAAGATGAACGATGAAGATATTATTACGGGGCTTAAGTGAATAGATGGAAGAATAGGGTTAACGAACGGGATGAAAGACAAATATCTTATCGTTGGTGATTTAGTGAATAGGTGATTGAATAGGGTAATGAAGTAGATGAATGATAGAGATATTATCGCGAGGAATTAAGTGAATGGATGGATGAATAGGATTAATCGGTAGATGAACAGAAGAGATCTTATCGCGAGCAATTAAGTGAATGGATGAATGAATAGGATTAATCAGCAGATGAATGGCATAGATCGTATTGCAGGAAGAAAACGTGCAAAAATGATGGAGTGGGTTTCGAAGGCAGTAAGCAGTTTCTCATGCACCCTCAAAGTTGTAAGTTGTATTTCTGAATTTCACACGATTAACCTAACTGAGCGACACATAGCATGAGAAAACCACTTTTCTTGCGTGCTCTCGGGCAGATAACGGTCGTGCAAGAATCCGTGCGAGATTGCGCGATAGCCGTCAGATCAGGCTAGACAAATCGACAGTGGAGATTGGGGCGCATAAAATATTGAGGTGACATGATAACCGTTGGATCAAGAGACAGATCAACGATGGAGGTTACAACACATAAAGTAGGTGGAAGATTTCGCATGCGATTGCTATTGGGTAAACTAATGAATCAGACACTGATTGGTTAGATTTGTTGTGGATCGGATAGTGAGGAAACAATGCATGAAGAATGTGTTGAAGGAGGTTTCAAATGAAAATGATAGAAAAAACCAGTGAGAGTGAGAGTGGACCAAGAGTAAGGGAAAAAGACGATAGTGAAGCGAAACAAGTAACTGCATCAAACAACAAACTCTAAAGCTCATGCGAGAACTAGAAACCTATGTTTTTGGGGTTGTTGAAGGGTCTCTTCCTCAAGTCATGGTCCCGAAGGGAGGAGGTGAGACCAAGAGACCTGCGGACAACCTTATGGTGATCTTTTTCTCCTAGCTAACCTGCTAACTAAAAGAAGGCACAAATAGAAGTAAACTAAAGCACAATTGATCCACTCTATTCTACTGTACTAGGAATGCAGTTGCTTAAGCAAATGAACAGTTAAACCATAAATCTATGCTATACTGTTGTAATGAAAATGCAGTTATTTAAGGAAATGAACAGAACCATGAAGCTACTTAAGCAAATGAACAGAACCATAAATCTATGCTATCATACATCTATAATAAAAAGGAGCTTTGGCTGCTCGGGTTAGGCCCTAACCCAAGAGCTTCAGCCCTCTGAGTTAACTCAGTGCTGGATCAAAACAAAATTCATCTTTATTATGAAAACCATGGATTACATAACAAAACTATCACAAGTCTTGTAGCTAAGAAATAAAGTAGAGTTTTACAATAAAAATCCAAATCCTCCTGAGGTCCTAAGCCTCTCTACTTATACATCTGAAGTCTCCAACGACTTCCTTCCACATTAGGGAGGCTTGGCTCCTCACTCAAGATAATTGGTTTCTATCCTTTTCACTTGCTCGATTGTCTTATAGTCCTCACGATTTGGCTGTTTGCACTCCGAGCTGATGGAGGAATATTCAAATGGAGGGGTAGTAAACAACAAGGATTTACCTCCTATAATTCCTCTCCCTTGTCCCATTTGAGTTTTGACAAAGGTCTTTCCATAGTTCCTTGCTTTTATCCTTTATTCCTACATTACATGCACATTAGACCACAAAGCAAAATATCCAACTCTAACTCATCTCATAAACAAAATATAATCAAATGTATGCAATAAGTTGTGAGAATAGTTGGTTTGACTAAGCTAGGAGGTGAATTAAGGCCAATTAAGGCCCATATAATTACCCAATGATGAGGCTTATCATCACCCCCCTATTGAAAGTGTTGCTCATCCTCTAAGCAACTTAGTCAATGTCCATGTCCTTCATGTCTCTGGTAGCATCTCTGACATCCCATGCTTTTGTTGTGGTCTCTTCTTCTTGTTTATAGAAGACTTATTTCCTTTCTACTTCTTCCCACCGCCTCTTTTCCTCTTCTTCTTTTTTCCCTTCTAGCATCCCTAGGAGTAGTGGTGGACTGCGTTTTAGGCCTATCCAATTTGACCTTCAACCTTTGCATTGATTTCTTATACATAGGTGTCCTATTGAGAGCCTCTCTCAACCTTTGAGGGAAGTGATATTCTCTAATATTCAAGTTGTGTGGCAGTGTGTTCCATCTCCTTTAGCAGGCATGTATATTATCATCTCTTAGCAGCCTAAACATATCCTCAAAAAGTGAAATTTCTTGCTCTTGGGTAGCAAGATATCTAGGTGCCAACTGAGGATCATTTGCAATTAGTTTATGGGTGCTGATTAGGGCCATGGGATTTGATTGTTGATCTTTGATGAATAGAGGTTCATTTTTCTCTCTGGCCAATATTCTTTTCATCTTTGCAGCCCTTGACATCTCATTGTTCATTGATGATGCCAAAGCCATTAATTGTAGATATCCTATCTTTGCATTAGGATCCCAAATATTCATGTTTTTGAGGGCCATGTTGTGCAAGTAAAACTCAGCCATTTTGGCCCTCTCCTCTAGTGCACTTTGATCACAAAGATCAATAAAATGCCTGCAGTCCTGAAATGGCATGGTGCCCCTTTGTGCTAGTGTTTTAATCTGAAATTACAGCCATTGTTATCTGAGGTAATGAGCATAGGATTTATTTGGCATCCTAAATTGGATGGCCTCCAAGGAGAGGCTAGCCGTATATGCTAGTTGGTTTTCCCTTTCCTACAGCTTTCCTCTCAAGGGCCTCTGGAGACACCCTCAGTGACTCCTCCTTGTGTTCTTCCCCTTCTATTTCAATGCCTCCTTCTTCTATGTTTCAGCATCATCCTCCTTCTCTTCTGCTTCATCATGTTCCTCTGTATTAGTTTCTTCTTCATCCATTTCATCCTCTACTGGTACGTCTCTAAAGACTGACCATTTTATAGGGATCCTGAGGTTTTTGGAGGGCATCCTTAATGAGGATCCTGATCAACCCATGGTGAACTAACTATTGGAAATTTCCTTTCTTTACTTTGTTGCTAGAGTCCA
Organism: Pinus tabuliformis; assembly: GCA_031772625.1. Classification (NCBI taxonomy): domain Eukaryota; kingdom Viridiplantae; phylum Streptophyta; class Pinopsida; order Pinales; family Pinaceae; genus Pinus; species Pinus tabuliformis. The sequence goes on along the minus strand of CM062814.1, from coordinate 600,949,154 downwards.
TCAGTGATTGCATCAAAAAATAGGGTACGCTGAGTCTTTTATGAGCTATTGTTTCTACCCCAAATCTAAATTCTTCAAGCATCCTAAAATGGTAGCCATAAACAACACTCTATCTACACTCACGTGAGATGTATTTGATGAGTCTACCTCAGTCCATGGGTATGGAAAACTATCCCTCTTTACTCCATTTTTATCCTTTGTGGGTTCTTCACTTATTAAAACCTCCTGTCATCTTGCTTATGGGGCTTGAGGAGGAAATGAGAGGTGTGACATAAGAATTTTAAATTCAGGAGAAAACAGAGTTTCCCGTGTATGTAATCCAATAGCTTTTAGAGCACTTCAAGTTCATTTTCTTATAAATGGGGATGGATTTTAGATCCTACCTCTTTAGAATGGTGATATTCCCTCTTGAACCCTTCTCTGCCTATCTTGTAGACTGCCTCTGTAGACTATTTCTGTAGGAATTCCTGTGCATGCTCCTATAGAAATTCTCTTGTAGAACAATGGATCCTTGCTTCCAGTGGGTGGCCAGAGTTATGAGAGCTACTTGAGTGAGGGAGTTTCAAGGAGGTGGAATGCATGAATGCATGCAAATGATGTTTTGTTTCACTTTATACCACCTCACCATTCCCTCTTCTTGAAATCAGCTCCCACAGTTGTTAAATCCATACTTAAACACTTATTGTCCTACTCCTCCTCTACTCTTTAAGTTGACTGTAGCCACGTGTGAGAGGACACCCTACTTTGTATGTGATGACTGAATGAAGGTGGCCAAGTTAACTGGCCACCTTTTCACTTACAAACCAACTACCTCTTAACCTTTACAAATTTTGATCAAATGATGCGTATGAGTGAGTGAGTGGGATACTTACCTATGGTCTTGATGCCATGCTGCAGTTGTCAAATATCAGAGGTGTTGCATTGTCTATTTTTTGCATGGTCATTCTTCTTCCTCCTATACTATATGTTGATGGTTTCTTGGCTTTTGGAGGTGTTTGTGACTAGAGATCTAATGTTGCTGCTACTCTGCAGCTCCTGGATTACCACTTGGCAATCTTTGGTGTATCCCTTAGAATCTCTTGACCATGTTGTTGGCTGGTGCTATGAGGATGCTGTAATGAATGGACAGAGGGAGTAGGAGTGTGTGTGGATGCAGGGATGATGGTAATGGATGAGGTGAGGGGTTAGATCATGTCTAGAATGAATTTTGGGGACCTAACCAATCTACCATTCAGGGGATCCTGTAGAAAGAAAAATCTTCACCTGAATTGAAGTAATGAAGTGAAAAACAATGGAATTAATGGAGGGATGCATGGTAAGGAGTGGAGAAGATGAATATATGTGAGGCAAGGTTCCCTTTGGATCCTCTCTTTTCTCCTTGATTGTCTTTCTCACCCACCTGCAAATAACAATTATGTCTTTTATTCTTTTATTATTTTTTATTTTATTTAAAAACACCTAGGCTTCGTCAGAGAGGTTTTCACCCTAGATATCTACCTTGGGCACCTCAAGGAAGGTTTTCACCCAAGGATCTTCTTACTCTTTTTCATTTTTTCTCATCCTTGGGCCGCCTCACGAGGTTTTCAACCCAAAGATGGGACTCAGGTGCCTCATGGAGGTTTTCACCTGAATCCTTATTCTTTTTTCTCTTTTTTAGTGACCTGATGAGGGAGGAGCTAGAACTTGCTCCACCATCATCACTATCTTATTGATATTGTTAATGAACTCTTGTTTTGTTAAAGGCCTCTTGTACATTTTCAAGCAATGTCCATTAACAAGCAATGGAATGGCTTCTTCATCTATAGTTTTGATTTGCACTGAACCATTATCATGGCATCTTTCCACCACATACGGCCTGAGACATCTTGTCCTTAGCTTGCCCTTGAAGTCTTTATACCTAGAATCATATAACAATGCCCAGTCTCCCTCTTGAAATTCCTTCTCCTTAATATGTTTGTCATGCCAGATCTTCCTATGAAGCTGAACTATCTCTATATGTAGGAGGGCCTGCATTCTGAATTCATACAAGTCATTCAAATGGAAAAATATTTATTTTTGTGCATGACTGAGATCAAAATCTAATTGGGCTGCCATCTTTAATGTGTTATATTAAAACTCAATGGACAACAAAGCCTTTCTCCCATAGACCAGCTCATAGGGTGTAAATCCAGTGGCGGTCTTTCGTGTTGTATTATAGGCCTAGGTGGCCTCAACTAGTCTCTCTGCCTAATACTTCCTACTACTTCTCACTACCTTGGTTAAGATGTTCTCCAGTGCCCTGTTGGTCACCTCAACTTGCCCATTAGCTTGTGGATGATAAAGAGTGGAGGTCCTATGATTGATTTGTGATGGTTGAGTAGTTCTTCAATCATGTTAGAGGTAAACTGGCTGCCTTGGTCCGCGACTAGCTCTCTAGGGTACCCAAATTTGTAGAATATATTCTCCCTTAGGAACTTAGCCACTTTCTCTTCTGTTATTGCCTTAATTGCCTTGGCTTTAGCCCACTTAGTCAAATAATCAGTGCACACAATAATGTGCTGCTTTTGCTTTGAAGGAGGGTTGATAGGCCCAATGAAGTCCATGCCCCACTTGTCAAATGGATCGAAAATCACTTGAGGTTGTATGGGAATTTCATCTCTTGGAGTAGACTTTCCCATCCTCTGGCACTGATCACACTGACTAATGTACTTTTTCACATCCCAATGAAGAGTAGGCCAATAATAGCCTTCTTGTAACACTTTGAATGATGTCCTCTTTGCTGTGAAGTGATCTCCACAAGGTCCATCATGACAAGTTAGAAGGATGTCAAAGACTTCCTCTTCCCTTACACACCTTCTCAAGATTTGATCTAGGACAAGTTTGAAAAGATTGCCCCCAATCCAGGTGAAGGGGGCACTCTTCCTGAATATCTTGCTCTTTTCTTTGGAGGGCAAGTTTGGTGGAAACTGTGCTGATACCAAATAGTTTTCTATATCACCAAACCGTGGGAGAGAACTGAAATAGCAAACAATTCTCATTTGGTAACTGGTCATCCACCATTCCTTCTTCACCTGCAGGAATATTCATCCTAGATAGAAAGTCTGCAACAACTTTTCCTTACCAGGCTTATCAACAATAGTTAGATCAAACTGCTATAATAAAAGGAACCATCTTATAATTCTCGCATTTACATCTGGTTTTTTCATTAAATATTTGATTGCAGCATGATCAGTATGCACAAATGTTTTATATCCTGTAATGTAATGCCTAAGTTTGTTTAATGAATGCACAATAGCCAGGAGTTCCTTTTCGGTCACAATATAATTTAGCTCAGCCTTTAATAGGTTCTTACTGGTAAATAGATGGCATAGGGAAATTTCTCCTCTTCCTAACCTAAGGTTGCTCCTATGGATTTGTGTGAGGCATCAGCATGAATATGAAAAGGGAGGGCCCAGTTTGCGCCTCTGAGAATTGCTGCAGTGGTTAACTTACACTTTAAAATGTCTAAGGCCTCTTGATAGATTTTTGACCATATAAACTCATAATCTTTGGCTAACAACCCAAACAAAGGAGATGCCAGCTTGCTAAAGTCCTTCATGAACCTTCAGTAGTATCCATCTAACCCTAATAAACTCCCGACATCTATATGCTTTTTTGGAGGTGGGACCCTTTGGATGATTGATATTTTGTTTAGGTCCACCTGCAGTCCTTGCTGAGATATTGAATGACCTAGCACAGTCCCTTCAGTCATTAAAAATTCACATTTTTCTGGGTTGAGAGATAGATTCATTTCAATGCATTTGTGTAATACATTTCCTAGGTTAGTTAGGGCTTCTTGGAAATCACAGCCATAAGGTGTAAAATCATCCATATAAATTTCCACTGCATCATGTACTAATTCAGCGAAAATACTCAAGACTAATCTCTGGAAAGTGGTAGGAGCATTGCATAGGCCAAAAGGAAGGACCCTATAGGAAAAATCACCCCAAGGATAGGTAATGTGTTCTTATCCTGGTCTTCTGGGTAGATTTGGATTTGGTTGTACCCATTGAATCCATCTAGGAAAGAAAAGAACTTCTTCCCTGCCAAGGCATCTAGCATTTTGTCAATGAAGGGTAGGGGAAAATGATCCTTCTTTGTGTCTTTTTTCAACTTGCTGTAATCTACAAAAATCCTCCACTTACCATTTTTCTTGGGAACTAACACTAAAGGAGAGACCCACTCACTGTCTGGGATAGGGTAAATGAATCCTGCATCTAAAAATTTTTGCAGTTCTTCTTTGACTATGTCTTTAAGAGCTGGATTCATCCTCCTTTGTGGTTTCCTGACTGACTTGCAAGCTTCTTTGATGTATATGTGGTGAGTACACACTAAGGGGTGTACTCCCTTCATTTCATTGTAACTCCAAGCGAAGGCTTCTAGGTTTTCTCTCAACATGTTGCATAACGCTTCCTCTTCAAGAGCAGACAGAGATGGATTATTTTTTAAAGTTTTATTTGGGTCGAATTCTATGGTTTTGACACAGAGTGGGTTGGAATTGGCCAAGAATAAGTCAATTGGATGATTGTTCTGGGTTTCCTTTACTTCTTCTTCTAATGGTAATGAACTAGGAGTTGGACTTTGGAGCAGGTGTTCAATTAAGTCATCCTCATCTTGATGTCCTCCTCCTATGGTTGCTTCCAATGCATAAAGTTGGGCAGAATAAACCTCATCTTCTTCCTCCTCCTCCAACCATAAAGGTAAATCATGCTCTAGGGAAGGTTGAGTAGGAGGGTATAAGACTAACTATTTGGACATATGTCCATTCTTGATGGTCATATTCCCAGCTCTATAGCTAATGTAAGCATTAGTTGTGGCCAACCATGGCCTCCCAAGGATGAGAGGGTAACCAATAAGCTTAGCCTTAGGTTGGAGAATTAGAAAATATGTAGGGTACTCCCACAAGTCAATGGAGACCATCACATTCTCCACAATTCCCTCAGGGGTGACTGTGTAACAGTCTGCAAGTTGCAGAACTGTTGTGGTCTTCCTCAATGACCATTGGAGATTGAGCTTGAGCATGGTGTCCTTGTTCATCACATTAATGCAGCCCTAAGATCAATCAGAGTGTGTGGGACAATGGTGCCATTGGTGTGCACCTCTACTACAGGGCTTCCAGGGTCCAAATATTTTGGAAATATTACCTACCCTAGCATTAAGTCAGACAACTGCCCAATGACATTAATGGTAGGGGAATCCCTTTTTCTTCTTCCTGGATGCTTGAAGCACTTCTCCTTAATCAACTTATTGTAAATGGGAACATCTTTGATTGCAAGGAGAAGGGGGATCTTTACACATAGATTTTTCAATTCTCCTAGAAGTTCAATTTCTTCTAGGGTAAGTTGGAGTGGTTGGGCTAATCTCTCAGGAAAGGGTGGATTTACTTTAAGGTTGCTTTCCTTTATTTCTTCCTCAACCTCCCTATGTGGAGAGGGAGGTTGGTTATCAGGGAGAATTCTCCCAGATCTTAGGTTGATCTCCTGGATTTCTATAACATAAGTTGGGTATGATGTCTCTCCACTGTATACTTGTTGAACCTGCCTATTGTTTGGGTTTGGATTTGGCCGAGTAAGCATCTGGGGTTGCTTGGGTGGAGCAGAGTGAAGGAGTTGTGGTTGGGTAGGTGGTCGAGGCAATAGGGCTAGAACATTGTTGAATTCAGGCCTCCACCCCTAGAGTGGGGTATTCCACTAATGTTGTGGCTGAAAATAAGGTTGAAATGACTGGCTAGCTAGTTGGGAATGATACTGAGAAGCGTAAGACCAAGGAGGGGGTGTAGACCAGGAAGGATGAGCAGGGGGTCCCCAATAAGGTATAGTTGTGGTTTGGTTGGGGTTGTAATATGCATAGGATGACCCTTGCATACCCTGTTGGTATGGTCTAACCCTAGGAGGTATCCTTTGGTTGATGTAGCAAAGCTGCTCAGTGACCCCTTCAGCTCCTTGATATACAGCTTTGAGTTCAGGTAAAGAAGGGCACTTGTATGTGGAGTGGTTTTCTTCATAGATTGAGCAAATCTTAATACAGTTCAATGGACATTCGTTCTTAGGATGGCTCCTGGTGCATCTAGGACAAAAGATGGCCAAGTCTCTCTCTGCTTCCTCTTGATTCCTTTTGATGTTCATGGTGTCCAATTGCAAGGAAAGGGTTTGCATCATATCTCTTTTGAAATCTTCCAGCATATTTCCAATTTTTCCCTTGATGGATGAGTTGGAGGATGATGTACTAGCCATAGGTTGACTACCCCTACCCTTTTTCCTGGTTACCCTAGAATGGTTTCTAAAGACAGTCTTGATATCCTCATAGGGTAATTGGTAGATATCTCCTCCTGCTATCATATGTAGGGTATCCAGAAGATACTCCCTTACTCCTCTAAGCAGGACCAACTTCAGTGACTCAGGGTCAAGTGTGCACCTGGCCCTTTTGTAACTGGGCTGGAATCTTTCTTCATAGCCTTCTAAGGATTCATCCTGGCCTATGGTCATCCTAAAAATCTCTTCTTTAGTATCCCTTGACCTATAGTAGTCCCTATATTTGTTGTTAAAACCCTGTTGCATCTGAGCCTAATTTTTAATGCTATCTCCAGGTAAACCCATGAACTAGCACAATGTTGCATTCTTAAGGGTAGATGGAAATAGTTTTAACTTTTTCTCATCATCTATATAGTCATAGGTTCAACATATAACAATAAACTCAAATAGGAAAGTGTCTGGGCCCTCTGGAGTCAGGCCATGGAAATGAGGTAGAGAAGAGGGGCTTATATTCTTCATCTTAGTGTCCCCATTGGTTTCCCTGATGGGGAAGGCGCCCTCAATTCTCTCTCTATTCCCTCTATCATTTTGGTTTTTAGCCATTGGATTAGTAAGAATGGGTTGTTCCTCTTTTTCTTCCCCTGTAGGTTCTTCAAATATGTAAGTTTGCTCACCTAACAGTTCTTCCAGTTCACAGTCATCGAAGAAGAGAGAAGGTTGACTCTTGGATGTAGTGGGGGTTTTTGACAAAAATTTCCCTGAATTGTCCCTATTCCTACGAGGCATGACAAGAAACGTTTTTAGGTTGATTTCTGGAAGATATTTTTTAGCAGGAAAGTACTTTGCAGAAATGAAATTGTTGATTGAATGAAAACCACTAATAAAGAAACTACTTGCTGAATTGAAATTCTACTTGCAGAATGGAAAGGAAAGCAGATAATGAGAACTGAAAGAAAAGAATAAACTAGATTACTTTTGCAAAAATAAACTAATGGAAGAAATTTGGAAACTAAAAATAGAAGAAAAGAGAAGTAATCACTTCTACTCTGACACCTCCTTGGCAATGATGCCAAAAAGTGATGAGCCTAGGTATTGCAACAAGAATGCTACAACTCCCAGGGATACCTGCTTTACTTATCAACCCAGGGTTCATACAAACTTGGAGGTGATAGTGCTATATGCACAAGTAAAAGTGAAGGGCATGCCTATTGTCACTGCTCATCTGGCAAGAGACCCCAGGGGTTCCAAGCCAGAATTCTATAGGGTCAGAAGAAGCTTAATTAGTTGATGGAAGAAGAGAAAATATATTCTAAGAGAGAGCAAATCTACTGCAGTAATGAAGAAAACAACATGTAATGATAAACCACACCATAACCTAAATAACCAATTTAAAAAGATATGCTAAGCAGAATCGCTAAATCAATCACTAACCTAATGCTGCTATCTAAGTTGTAGAAGTAAAGAGCATCAAAACCAGACGAAGGTGTAAGCAAGGAAACTTAAGCTAAATCAGTTTTCAAGCAGAAAATCAATCGGAGGTCGAAATCAATGAAAGGAGGACGCAGTGCATAAGAACCGTTGGATCGATCAATGAGCAGAAGATGAACGATGAAGATCTTATCGTGGGGCTTATGTGAATAGATGGATGAACATGGTTAACGAATGGGATGAATGGTGGAGATCTTATCGTAGGCGATTTAGTGAATAGGTGAATGAACAGGGTAACGAAGCAGATGAACGATGGAGATCTTGTCGCAAGGAATTAAGTGAATGGATGGACGAACAAGATTAATCAGCAAATGAACGACAGAGATCTTACAACGATGAATTAAGTGAATGGATGGATGAAGAGGATTAATCGGCAGATGAACCACAAAGATCATAACGTGGGAAGAAAACGTGTGGAAATGATGGAGCAGGTTTTGAAGGCGGTAAGCAGTCTCTCTCGTGCCCTCAAAGCTGTAAGCTATATTTCTGAATTTCACATGATTAGCCTAACTAAGCGACACGTAACATGAAAAAACCACTTTTATCGTGTTCTCTCGGGTGGATAATGGTTGTGCAAGAATCCGCGTGAGATTGTGCGATAGATGTCAGATCAGGCTAGAGAGATCGACGGTGGAGATTGGGGCACATAAAGTATTGAGGTGACATGATAGTCATTGGATCAAGAGACAGATCCACGGTGGAGGTTAGAGCACATAAATTAGGTGGAAGACTTTCCGTGCGATGGTCGTTGGGTAAACTAATGAATCAGACTGTGATTGGTCAGGTTTGTTGTGGATCGGACGATGAGGAAATGATGCATGAAGAACGTGCTGAAGGAGGTTTCAAATGAAAATGACAGAAAAAACTAGTGAGGGTGTGGATGGACCGAGAGTAATGGAAAAAGATGACAGTGAAGCGAAACAAGTAACTGCATCAAACAATAAACTCCAAAGCTCATGCAAGAACTAGAAACCTGTGTTTTTGGGGTTGCTGAAGGGTCTCTTCCTCAAGTCATGGTCCCAGAGGGAGGAGGTGAGGCCAAGACACCTGTGGACAACCTTATGGTGATCTTTTCCTCCTAGCTAACCTGCTAATTGAAATAAGGCACAAATAGAACTAAACTAAAGCACAACCGATCTACTCTACACTACTGTACGAGGAATGCAGCTTCTTAAGAAAATGAACAGTTAAACCATAAATCTATGCTATACCGTTGTAATGAAAAGGAAGCTATTTAAGCAAATGAACAGAACCAGGAAGCTACCTAAGAAAATTAACAAAACCATAAATCCATGCTATCATACATGTACAATAAAGAGGATCTTTGGCTGCTCGGGTTGGGCCCTAACCCAAGAGCTTCAGCTCTCTGAGTTAACTCAATGCTAGCTCAAAACAGAACTCATCTTTATTATAAAAACCATGTATTACATAACAAAACTATCACAAGTCATGCAGCTTAGAAATAAAGTAGAGTTTTACAATAAAAATCTGAATCCTTCTGAGGTCCTAAGCCTCTCTACTTATACATTTGAAGTCTCCAATAACTTCCTTCCAAATTAGGGAGGCTTGGCTCCCCACCCAAGATAACTGGTTTCTATCCTTTTCACTTGTTCAGTTGTCTTCTAGTTCTCATGATTCAGCTGTTTGCATTCTGAGCTGATGGAGGGATATTTGAATGGAGGGGTAGTAAATGAGGAGGATTTACCTCCTATAACTCCTCCCCCTTGTCCCATTCGAGTTTTTACCAAGTTATTTTCCATAGTTCCTTTCTTTTATCCTTTATTCCTACATTACATGCACATTAGACCATAAAGAAAAATATCCAACTCTAACTCATCTCATAAGTATGCAATAAGTTGTGAGAATAGTTAGTTTGACTAAGCTAGGAGGGGAATTAAGGCCCATATAATTACCCAATGATGAGGCTCATCAATAAGTATCAGCATTTTGTTTCCATATTAATTATGCATGTGATCTGTGGCTCTGATTTATCATGGTTATATGTAATCTATGATTTTGATTTATCATGGTTGATTTTTGAGCTAATCGGATGTGATAGTTTATACATGGTGGTTCAATTAAAGAGCTAGTTTTACTTTTTGTGACAGGAAGTGGACATAATTGCAAGTGCACCTTATTGAAAGGAAACCGAGGCATGATTTGGATTTTTTTATTTATTTTTTAATCTAATGGAAGTTATGTGTTAGGTACAGGAAAGCACGGAAATTCCTGATTTGGGTGGTTGGATTGACTGACAAATAATTAATAGTAGAAGAAAAAAGAATTGGAGCATGCAGTAGTATGCTAGTAAAGGACTACAGGAGCAAGACCATTGTGCGAAACTAGTACCTAACAGTGTCAATTGATTTCCATGAGAATCCTATGACTGATATGATGGTTCTAAGGTAGGGATATGCCTTGGTTTTTGGACCTTTCAATGCAAGGAAACCTTGTTAAGGGATGGATCACCTAGGAAATGGAATGTTGGGGAACTTGGAAGGTGAGGGACTGCATGAAAGGGAGAGACAAGATTCCCCAAGGGAATACATAGAATAGAAGGGAAGGTTAGGGAATATATTGGTTTTGGTCATTAGCATTTCCATATGGGATCATAAGCACATTGGGAGTGTGCCCTGGAACAATGAGTCAGTAACTATTCATTAAGAGTGTAGGTAGTGCAAGGATTGTAGCACTGTACATTTGATGTATATTTGACGTTGGCAGTGTATTCTAGACTTCCTTGGAAGGAGTTGAATCCTGGTACTACTTTTGAGGGTGGAGGTGTCAGCCTTTGGATTCCCTTGTTGACTAATGTGACTATCATATCCTTTTATTTTCTAGTTAAAGAAAATGTGCATATGTATATATTTCTATTTTATTGTAAATATTGTATTGAGCTATAGTTATAAAGCTCCATAGGCAATATGATTATTTTCTAGTTGAAGCAAATGTGCATGAGTGTATGTATTTGTTATTGCAAATACCATAATGAGCTTTGTTATAAAGCTCCAATGAACAGTATGATTGTCATTTTTTCAGTAGTGGTTCATTGTAAATAATGCAACGAGTTATGTTATAAAGCTCAGTGGGAAGTATGTTTTGGTTTTCAATGGCTTGCTAGTCATAGGTGTTATAGAACACCAAGGATGGTGTTCCCCTAAGGGGGAGGGGTATGCAACAACCCTAGGTTAAAAGTTCATGTAATAAAGTTAATAAAGGAAAAAATAAGACCAAGGTCATGAGACACGTATTCCAAGTTTAATGTTGGGAAAAAACATCCTAGTGGTTGTTTATTTTGTTAATTATGGGTAAGGGAAATTGGCAAAGGAATTCGAAAAGGCTTTGAAAAGGAAAAGAGGCATTAATTGGCATTTTATTTATAAAAATAAAGGAAACTAGGAGAAAAGGAAGGTGAAAGGTCACATAATTGCATGAGAGAAAATTTGAAGGGAAAATGAAGAAAATAAAGGCCTCAATGATAAAAAATATTGTGGTGATCAATTCATGACTTTTGTTAGTTCAGTTTTGGAGCTCTCTCTCTATTCTCTCCCTTATACTGTTTCACACTTGGAGAATCCTTGGGGCACTCTAGCATTGGACAAAGGAAAGAAAAGGAAGGAAAATGAGGTAAAGGAAAGAAAGGATCAAGCAAGGAAAAGTTGGATCAAGGGGATACAACGAGGTTGCTTGGCAGGTAACAAGTTGCATGTATGATTTCCTTGCTAGTTTTGGCATGCATGGTACATGCACGTGTGTATTTGGTTCTCTTGTTGTCATTGGCATGGGTTTTTCTAAGTGTGACAATGTTTTCAATCTTGCCTTGCCATTTCTAGATAACCATAGTGTGATGGGGTTTTCTCATTTGGTTGAGATTTGGATTGATGGATGGTTTTGGAACTAGGTGAGTTGGTCTTAGGAAAATTTCCAAGGGCCTAGGCATCCCTTGACCAATTTTGGTGGGATTGATATAACGTTTGAGGCTAGAGACGTGAGAATTCCTCAAGGTAATAGTGAATAAATATGGAGGCATCCAAGGTTGTTTAAGGCCTAGTGATTCCTTGACTAGTTTTGGCAGGATTGCGGTAAAGCATGATAGTGTATGTTTTTTGTTTGTGCCTAAGAATCCCTTGACTGGTAATGACAGGATTGTGGTGAAGCCTGGTTGTGTAGGTGATTTTTTTTAGCCTAGGAGTCCCTTGACCAGTTTTGCTGGGATTGTGGTAAATCCTGACAAAGCCCTAGTTGCTTTGTTGTAAGTCCCACATTGATGCTTGGAATATGGCACGTGGGTGAATGGTTGAAAAAAATATTTGGTTAAGCCTAATCTATGGTTGGGTGGTACGTAGAAGTCCTTAACTTGGTTGGATTTTTCATATGTTGATGAGATCTATTTTTCTCTTTTATTTCATGAGTATTTATACTTGTTTTTATGTGGCTTTGATGGTTGTTCTATCATTGTTATTATTTTGGGGATACGCTGGTTATAAGCATGGTTTCATGATATTTTCTAGCTATGGATCTTAATATGTTTTGATTGGGAAATGAATTTTTATCGAATGTGTGACCTAATAGGTGTTATTACAACTATTATGAGAGGGTATTGAATTTCTTGATGTTTCTCAAATAAGTATTAGACATTGTGTTCAAATATGCATTCCTGACTTGTAGATTTCATGTTCTCAATATGTTTGATGAAATGATTTTCACGACTAGGCCTATTTAGGTCAAGTTTGTGGCTCAAATTTGTATATTTATCTTTGTCTTGATGTATTTTATCATTCTGGAAAGTCTCATTAAGTTCTGGGCAATGGTCTAGAGATAAGCCCTAAAAAGGTGGCATTGATTCTGGGGTTGCATGTTTAGAATTGAGAAATTGGGACTAAATTTCTACCTTGAAAGATTACGCATGCGAATGGGGAACTACAATTGCATTGATGCAGTGTTATGCCTACAGTTGGCAGTCTAGGTTAGTAAGATAACTATCCATCTCAAGGTTTGGGCACCTAGAGTGGTTGTTAAGCTCCTAGGGGCCCTGTAGCTCCTTAGGAAGGTCAATAAAGTTTCAGTTTGTTGACTCCACTTCCTTAATGAAGCTAGGAGGTCACGTCATGTCATACTAGCCCTTAGCTCATGATTACCCTAACATGTCGGTGAAAGTAGTTAGACATCGGAGGGGTGGTGACACAATTAGTTATATATTTTAATTTTATTATAAATATTTTGAAATTTATATTTAATGATTACATGTTGCAATATACATTTTGAAATTATGTAGATATTGTCTACTCATGTATTATAATTATAGGTCACACATTTCTTATTTCTACACTTGACTATGACTAGAAAAGTATTTATGTTTAGAGTTTTGTACAATTTAATTATGTGTAAATTTGATTTTGTTTTGTAGTGACTATTTCTTAGACATATTTTATAAATGTTTTTTTTCTATGTTTTCTATAGGCATGGACTATGCTCCTTGCAACCCTTGTTTGAATAAGTGATTTGTTAGAATGAATATGTATGAACTATCTATGCAATAGAAAAATATTTATGGTAACAACTGTAGTTTCAACCAAATTAAACTTTGTAATTTATAAAAATATCTTTGCAATTTATTTTTAAAGTAGTTTGTTTTGCATGTAATTTCATATATAAAATTTTGATATAAGTTCACCAATACATAATCTCTAATAAATATCATTACATAAAAATAAACACCACGACGATAACCATCTAAAAAACATAAACATAATCTAAAATACACATCCAAATTCACTAACATTATATAATTATATACACCAACAACATTTAATTATTTTTATTAAATGAAACGTGCATTTATAAATATGGAAATATAACTTTCAATTAAAAAAAATCAACCTGGATGTGCCAAAAAAATAAGAACACTAGAAAAATAGGATTTCACTGAAAACGTTGCATACATTAACTTGACACACCACTTTATGTTCACATACATACATAACGTTCAGTTATTTTTATTTTTAAATGCAGTGCATTGATGTAACATTTCGCATCAGTGCATTAATTGTACATTGACGCATCACACTAGAACATTTAGGTTAACGAACACACCAAGATATAGTTTTTTAATATTATGTTTTGCATTTTGCAAAACAAATGCACCAGGAAGTTTCGTTTACCATATGCACCGCCATAAAAATTATAATTTTTAAAGTGGTGCGTCATGGACCTTTACAAAACAGTGTGTTTCCATTTACCAAACACATCAAAGAATATTCAAAAACTATGGTGTGTTAACGTTACATACTAATTTGTAGTGCACCCTGTAAATTTATAGGATGCACCATGAACAATGTGACCAAAACCTCTGGAACGCACCACGCAGGAAAAAAATAAATAAATAAATAAAAATAAAAATAATAATAAAATAATAATAATAATAATAATAATAAATAAATAAATAAATAAATAAAATAAAATAAATTAATTAATTAAAATTAAAAAATACATTTTTTAACATAATTTTCAATTGTACTCCACTAAGAATTTAAGTTAGTGAGAATAATATACATTACCTAGACATTTGCTCATTAGGGAGGCATGGTTTCCACCTAAACGAAAAAAACAAAATTGACCGTTGTTTGACAAAATTTGAAAGACACGGAGTGAGCAATAAATAGAAGGATGACAAGCAAGGGAAGCACCAATGGTAGGGTGCTTCATAGAGGAAAAATTAGCACTGATGCTTGAGATCTACAACACTGTAATGGTAAAAATTAATTTGCAACTAGTAAATTTTGTTTTTTTTATTTAACCTAGTTCTGGTGCACTCGAGTGCACTCACGTGGATTATTTATGAAGTGCACCGTAATTATTTAAACTAAAAACCCTACTGTAATGCACCATGTTATTTATGCACTAAGGAGTTTCAAAACAGGAATACAACTGGTTCTTTGTGGGAGTATAGCACTGAAATGGTAAAAATAATTTTTATGAATGCATTTTTTTAAAATTTAACATTTTTCCATTGCTATTGAGTAGTACATGCACTAGTGCTCTAGCTTCACCTAACGCACCACTATTTTTAAATTAAAACCCTACAACAATAAGTGTTATGTTGTATATGCACCAGGTGTTCAAAAAGGTCATAGCACTAGGGCTTCATGGGAGTATAGCATCAGAATGGTGAAACTAAATTTTATGACTGGAATTTTTTAAAATTTAACACTATTCTAGTGTTACCGAGTAGTATACGGACCGATGCTAGAGAGTTACTTAGCACACCATTATTTTTTTAATTTTTTAAATAACCCTCGACTGGTGCACCATTGTCTATTAAGCACTGGGACATATAGTTCTATTAATGGTAATCATTTTTATTATATGAGTAGCACACTGACATTTTTTAAATTTAAAACCTTTCCATGGTGCACCATGTTTTTATGCATCGTGGCTTTCGTAAAAATGGAAAGAATTGGTGCTTTATGTGAGTATAGCACCAAAATGGTGAAAATGAATTTTACTAACAACATTTTTTTTATAAATTTAACCCTTGTCTAGTGTTATCAAATAGTATATGCACCGATGCGCCTTATATACATAGTGCACTGTTGTTTTTATTTGTATAAAAAATAACCCTACAATAATGCACCATTTTCTATTAAGCATCTAGGCCTTTAGTTCAATTAATGACACTAGTGCGTATAATATAAGTAACACACTAATGAATTTAGATTAAAAACCCCGCAACGGTGCACCATAATGTTTATGCATTAAGGGATTCATATATGGGTTTAACACTAGGACATCATGAGAGTATAGCATGAGACAAGGAAAAATGAATTTTATGACCGACATTTTTTTAATTTTAACCCTTTTTCAATGATATCAATTAGATTATGCACTAGTACGCATTATGTGCTTAGCACACCGTTATTTATTTTATTTTTATAAAAAATAACTCTATCATGGTTCACCATATGCTACTAAGCACCAGTGCATATAATTATAGTAACACACTAGTGCGTTAGTGTATTATAGATGCACCATTAAAAATATCCACTAAAACATCCACCCTCCCAACTCCGCTAGTGACCTCCACTGCAATTGTATTTTTGGGCTATTTTTATAAGGGATTAAAAAAAACCTTTGCTAAATGATCTTTTCTTTGTAGCGAGTGAAACAAACCTTGGGAAAATTTCAACCCAACTAAAATCCTAGCCATCCCCATATAAACAAAATCTCTATAAGAAATATTAATACCTAACGTATTTCCAATTTCCTTAAAGGCCTCTTAAAACCATAGAATTAAGGAAATCTTAGGTAATATTACATATACCAAAACAGATTCAAGGTGAATTGAGTTAGTGTTGAATTCTAAATGTCTTTGAGGAATAGGGTGATAAGCCCAACTTCCATATTTTCTAAAGCATCTTGTCAACATTCTCTAGTCATAGGAGTTTAGACTATCCAATCCTTCACCGGAACGATATTAATTAGGAAATATCCTAATACCAATCGTGCTTGAGAATCAACTTGCAATGGCTAAATCTTCTAATTTCATTAGGTCATGTAGATTTCTATTGTCCCCGAAATGGAAATTGACATCCTCATATTGGAACTTAATGCATTTCATCTATTTTCTTGACTTCATTGGTCCTTTTGGTCCAAAATATACATAATAAAAATCATTGAAATCAGATGGGAGAGTGTTGTTGATAAGATCATCAATTAGAAACACACTAATGAATCATTATCCTAGAAGGTCTCCCTTCACATCATTCTTGCTACAATACAAAGATCTAGTGAGCCAAGAGTCTAATGGATCAAATAGATTGAATGATTGGTGTGTCAAGGCATTGAATTGACATTTTTTTTTTACTAACAGTTATCCCTTTTTGACCCTATAAACTGTGATCTTATCTAAGTATTACTCTTCTTTTCACACCATTAATGGGAAACATCCACTTAAAGGAGCTTCAAGGTAAATTGTTGTTAATTATTATTAATTCCATTGTTTTAATGAGTAAAAGGGACTTAATTAAGATTAATTTTCACTAATGATAGTTTTGAGCCAGGTCTTGTAACCGAAACGACATTCAATAACCTACCTCAATAATCAACATGGTTACATTTCTCTAGGGTTAAAACCATGGCATGGGTTTCCGTTCTAGCACCCTTGGGAATCTCTCATGCTCATAAAGGAAATCCAAACTCAAACAAGGAGTTGTCAAACAAAACCCAAAAATGTAGCATTCAACAGAGTATTGATCTTACATAACGAATTTTCCCAAATCAGTATTCCAACAAACAGTTATAGTTCATGTGGTTGAGTATGAACCTAAATATGGAAGGGAATCCATCTGGATTACCCATTTTTTACATTTTTTTTATGCATCTATTGCTCCTAGGCACGAAACAAGGGATTCATGCAATTTGCTTGTTTGTCTTATTTGTCTTGCAAACAATATATAATTTTACCTCTATGCATTATAGAAGGTCAATTTGTCTATGGATAATTAAAATATAGTGTTTGAATTTGTGATTTGATTGGTATGATTCTTGGGCTCTCTTGAATTTCAATTGTACCTTTGACATAGAGTAATACAAAGATTATTTGTTAGTGTTATTTATGATCTTATTATGGTTCGAACCCGTATATAATTTAGTTTCTCTTTAGGTAGTGTGAGCTGGTTGGGAAGATCTGACCAAATCAACGTGACTTTTCTTTGTATTTCATTTGTCTTGAGGAATAGTTGGCTTTCATTTTATTTATAGTGTGTGATAAATTCTCTGGATTGTAACTAGTTTATTAATCAACTCCTTTTTATCAACATGATATAAGATTATTCTCCAAATTTTATATTTATCCTTACATCATGATTAGTTACACATTTATCATTATAACTAGATTGTAACAATTTTCTTCATGACTAGTTTATGTGGTTACATTCTTTATCAACCAAATTTTGTATTACAACATGACTAGAATAAATGTTAATTAGGATAAAAATCAATTTCGTTTTTGGCCAAGTTGTATGACTACCCTTCGATACTCTATGGTGTAACCAATTTTCACCTATAATCAGAGTTGTGATTCTATTTTGATTGGTTTCATAATTAGAATTGTGAGCTCACTATTTAATTTATGAATAGGTTTTTAATACAATTCCATGGAATACATTAATGAAGTTTTTTTTGGCCAATACTTACATTTGATTTCATTTTCAGAAGCAAGATTGACCATCAAAGGCTAGGGATAACATGAGAGAACTCTTCATGGTTGTGTGAACACCTTGTTCAAACACCATGAAATATCATAGCTTGTCATGAAGGGGCCTTGATTTGTCACCATAGTGATCACAATATCTCTTAGACTTCCTATCTTCTTGCATTTTTTTGGTTATTGATAAAAGATTGATTTCTTACTAAAGGGCATGATATGCATTGTAATTCTACTGCATGAATATTTTAGAAACGTATTATGAAAGATTGTGGTGAAGAGACCCTGTATTGATACCTGAGATAGTGAACATCCCTAATATTCTATTTTCAATTATTTCCATTGTTGGTAGTTACACTAGACTAGATTTTACTGAAGACAATGTTTGTTTTGTAAGTAGGACAAGAACACTTTATTCATGTCTGAGTGAGATACTCTCACCTATGCACTTAAATAATTTTCCTTAAGTGTGACATCTAGTGAATATGTCCCTTGAAGGCTTGCCTTGTAAATTGTTTGGTTTTCTTGTGATATTTCTTATTTTGCATTGATAGAATAGAAGACACATTAATGTTCATACCTCAACACATATAATGTAGTATCTCTAAGTTTACGCTCCTAGATTGATAATTTAATGTTCGAAATTTAAGAAACTAAGTTGACCAACATGGGGTAAATACCCTTATGTTAGGGGAAAATGTTTCAGTGATTCAATACGTAGAGAATAAACCTCCTAAGACACCAAATCTTCTTATTGGTACTTTCATAAGGTCATTCTGAATCCATCTAGATTAGATATAAAGATTAATTTGACTAATCCTCACATCATTTCAATGAAGATATTAGGTCAATTATCCAATTATATATGTGATCTCTCACCATTTCTTCTAGACTGGATACCATATCCTCTTCAAGTGGAGTAAATTCAATCTTCATTGGTCACAATGAAGGGGATTTGAGGTTAAAAAGGTTATCCATTGGATCATAGCATATTTTTTGGTGAACTAATTAATTATCATAAAAGTCAACTAAATCTTCCTCCATGTTTCTTCTTTATGGATTGAAACATGCCACAATCTCTATCTGAAAATCCCTAGACCACAAACACTTAAGCGCAATGAAACAATGACCATCTCTAATACAGTAATAGAATTTGATTCCAAATTAATTAGTAATATACAACAAATGAAGGTCTAGCTCACATCCACTTTATTATTGATCAACTACCTGCCTTACCTTCTTCTCAATAGTTGAGTGCATTACATGATAGCTATGAGATATGTGTGAGAGATATAATGAGCTAGAGAAGTGCACAAGCTCCATGAACTCTCAGTAGTTGAGTACATTATATACTCCTTCCATTACCAACCAACTTCAATGATATTCCTGTAGATTTTCTTAGCTAGTTTTAAGTTTGAGTAGATTTTCTTCTATGACTTTGATTTACCCCAACTATTTTATCATATTTGAATTTTGGATTTGATTGTTTCCCTATAGTCAAGTTAAGTTCCATAGGTTGATTTTCTCTAGCCCTAGTATGTAAAACAAATGGGAAGCCATAGGAGCTTGTAGAGTGATTTCTTGTTGTTGAATTTTATATCTATAGATTGATTTGCCCTAGTTCTATCCTATAAATATCATTCATGATTCTTTATCACTTGATGCTTTATCTCATGTTTGGCTTATCATGATATTATCAATAACATGAACATGGAACGGAAGCATGCTCATTTGCTTAAGTTTATTTACATTTTAAAGGAGTAATTTTTTAATACTAAGTGTTTGTGTTAAAGAAGGTTTTGGTAAAATAAAATCCAAAACTAAGGTGGGTAGAGCCAAGCTATACTTTCTCTGCCTAATACGGTTCTAATTAATGAGGTTCTTTTATCTAGTTACAAAGGTGCAGGGTTTGATAATTCAAGGAGTCGGTATGTTGAGTGGGTAGGACTAAATTGACAAGTGAAAAAACCAAAAAATATGTGGGGGTGCATGTTGAGGCCTCGGAAACACAGTAAGCATAATATGCCCTTTTCTTAAATTTGGCACAAAATGAATTAGAAAAAATTGAGAATTTATGGCAGATAGAAAATGAGAATGTGTACAACAATGATTCTAGAGGAGGTGCATGATTTGGTATCTAACCAAATTAATTCTAAAAAATAGAGTAAATTCTATAAAATTACAGAGACATAATTGATGGTGAATAATATAATTTCTCAATCCTTGGAAACAAATAAGATTTATTAGGAAGGAATCTTGCATACCATTAGAATCTTTGAAGGAACATTTGAGCCATCTACAAAGGGAATTTTGGTGCCAAGATACCTAGGCCCCTAAGGGAGCAACCAATCAACATTAATGTGGTTTAGTTGGCATCCAACCCAGCTATAAAATTTAAGTAGGAAAAGACTATGCTTCATCCATAGCTCTAAACATGAAGGTGCAATTCAATGAGTAATCCAGGCCCACAACCATATGTATGATTTCAAGTTTAGGCGCTAAATTTTATCTTTTTAATTGTATTATTATTACTGATACTAGGTAGTTATGTCCTTTATATTTTGTTCTTGCCAAAATAGCGAAGAAATATAACGAAACTTTAATAAAATATCTTATTAGTCTACTAGTGGAGGGACGCATTTCCCTTAAAGTAATACTATATGAGCCATGAGTATTGTTTGTACCATATTTTTTTTAATGATATGAATATACCTTTGTGTTTTAGCTTAAAAAAGTAAATGTAAAAGGTGAAATATGATGTTATTATTTTGTTTTTTATTAGTCATGATACAACCAAAGGCATATATATATATATATATATATATATATAAACTATTTCCATAATTAAAATTAATTTTAAATATACCCCCGATTAGAGTGGAAAATAGAACAAACTTATGAGAGAGGAGGGGGAATGTCCCTTCATCATCACCCCTCTCTCCAAAGGAGGGGGAGGTTCCATTCCACCCCCCACAGGGAAATTCCATTTAATACTCATGCAATATATTGTATGCTTCCCGATTGAGCTCTTAACTCTATTAGGTGCAAATGGGAAGACTACTATGTGAATTTTGACATTATTATTTTGTGCATGGAGATGTTGTTTCCCTTTCGCTGGAAAGGGAAGGATTGGTTCCTCCTAACCTAGCCTTCCCTATGTTTGAGAATCCTACCAAACATTTGGCTACTTCTTTACTTGAAGGAACTGCAAGACACCACTGGCATCTCGAGATCCGTTTGGTTGAGGTGACTTGCCATTCATGGTAAGCCAACACTAGTCAAGGGCTCATGCTTGGCACTTCTCATCCCTATCACTCTTTCCACCTTGGTGGTGCTAGGAATTAGGTGCTTCTTTCTTCACGCGAGTCCTCGTCTACACCCTCTCTCTGCCAAACTCCATAAAAAATTGGTCATAATTAATTATTCTACTGAGTATCAAGGCACATATGGTATTATTCACTGCATTGTCTACGTGATTTTCATCATTGCACTGCTCTCTATACATACTGATGCTTTGAATTTTGGTGTGTACAAGCCCATTTTTAACATTAGCTTCAAATTTGGACCTTTCTCAATAGTTTCCAAGCTTAGCAATGGTATCATT
Source organism: Pinus tabuliformis (assembly GCA_031772625.1). NCBI lineage: Eukaryota > Viridiplantae > Streptophyta > Pinopsida > Pinales > Pinaceae > Pinus > Pinus tabuliformis. The sequence continues at coordinate 600,927,589 of CM062814.1, read as the reverse complement.
GTTCCCATAGCAATTAGCTACCTTGAATCGCTTGCATGCTCTCTTTTTTCCATCCCAACACAACATTATTATGCCTATAACTTTACATTCATTGTCCCGACACCCCTCCCTATTGTATCTTCCTGCCTCCCTTTAGGTAGTTCAACTAAGAGAAACTCTCCCCTCTGCACTCCCATAGCTCTTTTTACTGTTCATTTTCATCTTATTTTACCATCATGCTTCACTAGCACCTAAGAAGTAGGCACGACTCCTCTAGCAAAGATTAAGGGAGCTCTTGAGATTGCTTCCATGCTAAATCCGCAACGCAGAGGCAGTATGACTATATTTCTAAGCATATCAAACATGCAATGAACCATGCTATTGTTGAGGAAATGATGTACATAAATGAGCACGCTAATGAGTAAATTCTTTCCTTAGTAGTTGAGTGGCTTCCGAATTTGGCCCACACTTGAGGAAAATTGAATTAGTACCTATGTACTATAGAATTATATTAGCATACAAAAACTCTCATTAGAAAGGCTCTGGAAGACAAAGAGGAAAATAAAAGAAAGTTGTCTCTTCAACTCAGTGCCATTGAAGCAGAGGATCTTCAAATGTCTCTCAAAAAAAGAGAAATGGCTCTCTAGTTAGCATGAATTGAGGTCGTCCTCAATAAGGGTAAGGGCCCTGCTTCACTCAGCACACCAAAAGCCCCAATTGATGTTTCAACTTCCACTTAAGTTGTTCCATAGCATCTTTTCTTATTTACTACAACTTCTTTACTTGGATTTTGATGCATATAGTTATCTTGGACTTTGAGCAGCACAACGGCCATTTTGATGTATCTAGGCTTAAGCATTAACATGATAGTATTGATAGACATACTAAGATATGGTATAGTTATAGTTTTTTTGAACTTCATGTCAAATTTTGGACTAAAGAATTATTGTTTTGCCCCTAGTCTGATTTCCCTATTAGTAAACCATAACAAGAACCTCTATGATGTATATATTATCTCTTATATTGATGGCCAACAACTTACAAAAACTTAAATATATCTTCTCATAACTATTTTCTAAAGTTATCGCTCAAAGTAAGTTGTTGTTAAACACAAATTATTCTTTATGAAATGTATTTAACTTAGCTTTGGTGGGTGACCAATATCTTATTTTATTTATTCATTTTTTTTTCATAGAATGTTTTGAGCTTTATTTGTATTTGATAAAATGGATATTTTGTTTTATTTGTGTTTTATTGAAATGGGAATATTTCAAAATGTATTTAAAAAAATTATTTTTAAAAATAATAATAAGGATGAAAATTTTTTGATTAACTATTTTATGAAATAAACATTGGTTCATTTGGTTAAAAAAATACTTATATTTTACATATATATAATTAATTAAATTATATTTAACAAAAAATTACCAATTTTAATAATAAATTACATGTTTTTTATTGAATAGTCACCTTAAATACTATACATAAACATAACATTTTAACCTTAATGATAACCATAAAACTTAATCCTAAAATTTCAAGAGGATGGAACTAAATATTTCTTAATAGGAAAAATATTTTAATAGCAATGAATTAACCAATTAAACTGAACTTAAAATTTATTTAAAAATAATTCTATTTCTACCTATTTTAATAATAAATTATTAAAATAATATCTCAAAATAAATAAATAAAAAATTAAATAGCAAGCTTTGGAAGATAATGGTATCACAAATATTATTTCCATTTAAGCTTTGTGATCACACGTATTTGATTTGATTTCATAATGACTAATTTAAATAGAGATGTAAGATAGAAGGTCTCGACAGGTGTTTGATTTGATTTCGTAATGACTAATTTAAATAGAGATGTAAGATAGGTGGTCTGGATAGGTATTTGATTTGATAGCCACTAAAAGAATGAGATAAAAGATATTTTGATTTGATAACTATTAATTTGAAAGTAAAGCTTTTTGAAAAAGGTTTGATATTGATTTTAATATAAGCGTTAAATTATTGTTTTATTTTAATAAAATAAAATTTATATTAATATTTTATAAATTATTTTAAGTTTTTATAGTTAAAAATTTGAAAATAGTATTTGATAATTTTTTTTTACCATTATTTAAGTTAAAATCCTCTTTATAATTTTATAATAAAATTTATAAATATTTAAAATGTTTCGAGAGTTTATTTTTGTTAAAGATAAATAAGCAAATAAATTAAAATGTTTAACTTTATTCAAAATAAATGGATTTTTTTCAATTAACACTGCCAGTTAATCAATATTAATTTTTTATTTAATATGATTTTATAATCAATTCATTATATTTAATATGATTTTATAATTCATTCTCTCTGTAAATGGTTTGAAAAAAAAAAATTTAATTATATGACAACCCACAGGCGAATGCTATTTCTAACCTTATAGAAATATAAATGTCCTCTGACATGCAAGGGAAATAGTACTCGCTCTCTGAGTGACAGCACTTGAACAAATGAATGGAGCGTGGAGAGAGAAGACCAGCCCCATTTCCATCCTATACAAGAGAGCATTTATTTATGAAAAGGCATTTATGTTTCTATAGAGTTGGAAATAGCATTCGTCCCAAAGATATAATGTCTCACGTGCGTTTTAAATCAAATAATGAACCTGAGGTACGCATTCATCACCTACCATGGAGTGTCCCAAAATCGATCTCGTTCAACAGAAAAATGTGCTTAAAGATATAAAATTAGATAGATTAAACAACTAACACACTCTAGCAGTAGAATTTGTACACATCTGAACTCTCTATATATTTAGAGCATAAGTAGAACGTCTTAGACTGTATATGTATTTGCTGCATAAGCACATCTGCATTGTATATCTATCTGCAGGATACTCACACTTTGCTGTGAATCAACACAGAATCTTCCCCAGACAGCGACGGATAGCGGCACCGAACGAAGACTCCTCAGAGCACACCATTTTCATAATGACATACCACCACATTACCCATCGCATCAACTTAAACTTGACATTTCATAATACTCACTATGCATGTTACAACAATTCTCCCATGTTTCACAAGAAAATATGTAGATACAGCTGGAAATTTACTACGTATTGCATACTCTGCCATCTTCTCTATGGTAATCCCCAGCGCTTGGGCGAAAGCTTTTTCCTGCATTCAAATTTGCATGTCATTAATCATTTGATGATATTAAATGATAGGCCAAAAAAGGAAGAAGCAATGAATGAATCTTATTCTTTGACGTGCCTTTTGCAATGGGCAGTAATATCTATAGGAATGCCGCAGGATTTGGCAATGGGTATGTAAGTAGACGCATCCACCACACCCGATCGCAGGCGCGAGCAGAAGCATTTTTCCATTGCAATGCTTCTCAGCGCCGCGCAACACTTATTCGAAGGGTGGCTCTTGCTAGATCCGATACAATTAAGCAGCAACACGGGGCTGCAGTGAGAAGGCGACTGAGGCGCAGCAGCTCTTCCCGATGCGCCGTCAACAAATTCAGAAAACAACACAAACGCCGGGAGACATATTGTGAGACAGTATAAATTGATCCACCGCACTCCCTTCATAATGCTTGTAGTAACAGAAGGTATGTTCGAGCTTCAATGCGGATCGTCAGAGAGCGGAACTGATAATAAGAGTAACGAGGATGTCACGGGTATAAATACACAGTAATGGAGGGCTCTCTTTCTCTGGTTGGATTGATTTGATATGGGCGGTGGGAAGGACGTTTGATAATGCGGGTGGGGATCAGGAATTATTAGAGACAACAGGAGGCAATATGCGGGAGGAGCGCCTATGTGACGTGTCCATCACATAATATCAACTCCGGAGGGCGATGCGCACGTCTGTGCCGACATTCTGTCGTGTGAGAAAGAGGTCACGACTCACGAGTCACAACATGCCCGATGGTATAGGAGTTGATTGTCACTTTTGGTTCTACTCAAATTTGGCATATTTTCATATCTGCTCCTTTACCTAGATGAGGCGATCACTTTGGCTTTTTTGGCCTGTTTTCCGGAAATATGTGTTTCTTTTCCCATTTAATTTTCTTGAAATTCAGCCATTTTTATGCAAGCGATTAAAGCTACACATTCAAAATCTCAAATCTAAAAACTAACTAACTTTCAATTAGATTATACAATTCACTAAATAAGTGATTGAAACCAAATTTCCTACTAAATTTCGATTAAAAGATCAGCTCTAGTGTGTACTAACGGCTATCTTAATCCATCGTCGTACTCTCCGTCGGCAGTGGAGCCGACGACAAGGTGTCTCACATGTAGTCATTAATGCTAAGATTGAAGGACCGTAATTGTAGGGATAGCGTATATTTATGGCTTCTCTAATAGCCAATAATTTAGAAGAAGAAAGAAAATGTTGCGCTGTGGTTGATGTGATGCTTTTCAAACTATTTAGTGTTGTCCATCATCAAGACAAGATGTAAAATGAGATCATGGCGATTGATTAAATAGTAATAGCTATTAAGAGAGTTAATTTTTAACGGTTAGAGTTTAACAATTAACTTTGACCCAATATTAAAAATGTAATATTATAATTAATGAATGAGGACTCTAACTGATTTTGACTAAATAAAGAATGATAATTTATACAAAATATTTATTAAATCATATTAATACCTTATGAAGGTTCAAACAAATAAATGTTTAAAATTGACTCTCTAAATAAATATTTATCTAACTTATTTTGACTAAGTAAAAATATTTAAATTTTAAGTTGTGACTAAATAATAAATATGCTCGGACCAACTAAATGAGTAAATAAATCTGAAGTAATGAATAATTAAACTTTTAGTTATTGACTAAAATAATACTTTATTAAACAATGTTGTTTATTAGAATAAATAAATTTAGGTTAAATATTTCAATGAGAATGTTAAGATTAAATAAATAAACAAAAAATAAATTAATAAATTAATTTGATTAAATAAATAAATATTTAATTTCAAAAAATATATCTTTTTTAGTATAGAATCATTGCACAAACATTTTAATTTAAATAGGTTAACAGATTAAAAATTAAAAATCTACTAAAAAATTATAATAGAAAAAAATATAATGATACTAATAATAACAAAATAAATATAAATGACAATAACAATGATAATATTGAATAAATAAACAATAAATGAATAAATGGATAGATAGATAGTTAAATAAATAAATAAAAATAAAACTAGGAGGATAAGGCAGGGACCCAAAAACTACTAGTCTTCCAACCATCATCTCGGTTCAAATTACTAGGCCTTCCATTGATTTCTATAGCTTCCCTAAACTTATGGTGATGGAAGTGGTCAATTCTAATAATGACCCAAGTGTCCTCAATGCTGATATGATATTTCGTCTTTTCCGCATGTTCTGCCAAAGCCGAAGAACGTTTCCTCCCATGTTTTATGTCTGTCGCATGCTCATGAATCCTTTGATTTATAGAGTGGCTAGTTTCACCAATGTAGGGAGTCCCACATGAACAAGGGATGAGATAAACACCTTTCATATTCTTGGGGTCCACATGGTCCTTCACTGACATTAGAGAGCTCCTTCAAGAGGACTCTATGGCTTCCTCAAATCCTTTGGATAAACAGAAGATGAACCCCTGAAAACCTATCCCTAGTTTCTTCCCTAATCATAGGACCTTTTCCCGCTTTTAGGAAAACTTTGAGATACTAGTTCTTACCATATCCATTACTATTAAAAACATTCAGGAGATGGTTTTTTTCTTCACTAAGGTGCTTTTAATCAGAAACTCTTAATGCCCTAGTGGCGAAGGTGTTGAGAACACCTAGTTTTTGGGCAAAGAAATGATGGGATTTACCATTAACTTATTGCTCTGTGTAAGTTTTCTTCTGAAAGACCTGATGGGAGAAAGAACCATCCTCTTCTTTTGAAATAAGGCGTCAAGGAAAGGCAGGCACCCATTGGTTTCACATTCCATAGTAAACTTTATGGAACTCGATTGATTGTTAAGATGCTGGAAAAAAGGGCCAATTTTTCTTGACCATGGGGCCAAGTGACACAAGTGTCATCCACAAACCTTTTGCATAGCCTCGGCTAGAAAAGAGCAGAGATCAATGCCTTAGATTCAAATTCTTTCATGGACAGATTAGTCACAATAGGGGAAAGGGGGTGTCACGACAATGAGCTGGGCACATGTGTGATGAGAGGCAGGGGAGACATAGCTTCAGTTAAAGGCAACAAGTTGAGTTGTGACGACGAGTGGGTGCATTCGGTTAAACGCACCCCGACGAGCGACTTGGAGGGTCGAAAAACCAAAAATCAAAAAATCAACTAAGTATGGGAACGTGTGACGAGTTTATAAGAAGTGTCAAAAAACTGACGATTCTGTGGGCCAACGTGCGGAGCGATGAGTTGGGTGAAACGACACATCTGTTATATTTTATGTGGTAACTTGTATGGTCGATTTGGGTAGGCCAACCCACCTTGACTCTTGCAGGTCGCATTTATATAGAGGGCGACTTGATGGAGGAAAGACATCAAGCATTTGATCCAAAGGCAAGTTCAAACATAAGGTGGATGAGCTAAGGAGAAGAACAAACAAGGAGGGTGAGGTGCAGGCGGACCGAGGGCTGTAGTACCGAGCCGAGGAAACAAAAAATGCAGAGTTTGGGCGCGTTCTGGGCGGACGAACCGCAGGTGGGGCGACCCTGCCCGCGGGGAAGCTACAGTGGGGTGGGAATACTCGTGGATGAGCTGTAGTGGGGTGCGTCTACCCGACAAGCTGCAGTGGGGCACCTCTCCCTAACGAATTGCAGTGGGGTGCATTTGATCGACAATTTGAACGAAGGGTGTTGTTCAACGGGGGCAACCCTAAATGAACAGAAGTGTGTTGCTCAATGGAAGAGCGGCCCTAAATGAATGGAAGGGAATTGTTGAACAGAAGGGAGACCTTGACTGAGTGAGGGTGACCCTGAACGAACGTAAGGGCACTGCTAAACGGAAGGGTGACCCTGAACGAACGGAAGGGTGTTGTTGAATGGAAAGGTGACCTTGAACAAGCGAGGGCAAACCTGAATGAATGAAAGGGCATTGCTAAATGAAAGGATGACCTTGAATGATCGAGGGCACTGCTGAATGGAAGGGCCACCCTGAACGACAGAAAGTGGGCACTGCTAAACAAGCATGCCGAATTGTTTTATTTTGCCAAAATTGTTAAGGTGAACCTTGGGGTTTCTTGGCAAAGGTTGTATATGCAAAATACTTGTAAAATATTGTTATATTATTATTTGGGCAGACTCTAACCAGGGAGTTTCCCCTCCCATTAAAAGAAGATTTATCTGCTATGCATATTTATGATGATGATGATGTTGAATGTTATTTCCATTGTGTAAAATGATGAATGCTTAGTGTAACTGAAGAAAAATAAATAAGTGTTGAATGTTAGGCGTAGCCCGTACTCATTAGTATTGGTGAAAAGAAATTGGGTAGTGATGCCGCACTTGCCTATGTGCGGTTGAAAGATCACCGCAAAGATAGGGGCATGACAGTTGGTATCATAGCCTGATTTAGAGAATCGAGTTTTGCAGATTGAAGTGTTACTACTACACTTCGTGACAGGTTTAGCAGAGGTGAAGCATTGTGCTTGGGCCAAGTTGAACAATGAGACATGGCAAGTTGGGAAGAATTCCAAGGGAGGCTCTTGCTTACCTTATATAGGTTGAAGCTGATGAAAGAAGAGAACCCATGGATTCGAGATGAACTTGAGGTCTTGGCAGGAAATGTTGAAGATGAACTTCTTCGACTTGGTTGGGCAACGGAACAGGATATAGCTGCAAACTGTGATGAAGAAGAAGAAGAAGTCATGATATTTGAAGATGTTGCAGATGTGACAACGATGGAGGAAGAACTTGAGGCACTTCCAATTTCTGAAGTTGAACTAGGATCGTACATATTGCAGACATTGGTGGATGAAGACACTCACATGGAGGAGCCTCATGATGAAGTAAGTATTCCTATTACTACTTGTGTTTCATTGGAGCTTTTAGAGGATTGGCCATATGCAGTGGAGGGAAAAGACAATTTGTCGATGCGATGGACAACCTTACCATGGATGACTAGGATGAGACCTTGTGCGGAGAAGCAAGGAACATTGATTGTTGCAGAACTTGTTGGAGCAATTTATGACCTCATGGAAGGGGGTGCAAATGCTCATGAAAAGGGAGGAACATGATGATCATTGTGGAGGATGGGTCATGATTTAGCCATATGGATAATTAACTAAGTGCCCAGCATGACTCATGGACTGATTGAAGAAAGGGCACACACTAGGGTTATGATGATTTGATACTTGGGTGGACTTCTTCATGGTCAAGACCAAGAGGCAGTCTTGGTGGACCTTTAGTGGGAGAGGCAATGATGATGGAAGGAACCTATGATGTGACTTGATGATATACAGATTTGAATGACTGAGTGCACTAAACCTAATTGAGGACTAGGATGAGATGACCAATGTTGTGATAGTTCTACTTACTTAGACATCATGGGAAGCTTAAGTCATGGACATCGAGTTGGATAGATGGAGCATGGAAAACATTGTTACACTATGGTGGGACATTATACAAGAGCACTTGTGGAGATTTCATTTATGGGCATCGAATGAGGAGTTCCAAGGCAATGATGTTGGCAGATGGATTTACTGATGTGACATGGAGACATTTTACTTATGAGCTGATGGGGATTGTTACACAGCAATTTGTCACCGTTTGTCACCGTCCCTGTTACCCCTCACTCGTATACTGGAGGACTCATTCCGGGACCTGTGAAAAGTGACATGACCTGAAACCACTTGCATCATATTCCTCTAAGTATGAGCTTCATATGCCCTGAAGACATCTCCTACAGAATATCCATGAAAATAGCTCTTTTTGCATTAGCGCGGGTCCACAGTGTATTGCCCGCGCCAATGAGGGAAATCCTCTAAATAGGGCATGCCATTGGCGCTCTGTCTCAGAGTCGCACTCGCGCCAACCGAATTGAGTAAAGTTTCTAACCAACAAGCTTCCGAAGGTTCTCTTCAACCCATTCACCAACTGAATCTATGTTGAGCTAGGATGGTTTGGCTTCGAATCTCCATAGAAGGGAAGTGTTTTTCCACCTTTCATGGAAGTTTCCAAGTGATAAAGCCAATCCCATGAATAATGTGGTTGATCCTATCTCTTTCCTCTCTATCTATAAAAGCTTGCCTCTATGCCTTGAGCAAGCTAGTCAGTAGTTCCAGGAGTTCAAGAGTTTGAAGCTGCAAGAGCCTTCTTTGCACCCATAAGGCCAAATCTAAGTAAGGAGATTCTTGTCACCCAAAGAGAGAGAGGCTTGTTCCCATCCCAACAAGCTTTGCAAGACTTGTGTAGCTGACTACCCAGCCAAAAGGAGGATTTGACGTCAGAACAATGGTTGTATTCTTCTTTGTTATTTATCAATAATAGATGACTATCATTATGGTTCGACTCTCATTGTCCAATGTTTGATGTTGAGTTATATCTTTTCTGAGTGATATATAATTGCATCTACTAGATTTTATTCTTGTATTCGTGTTGTTCTTTGCATGTGCAGGTGTCCAATCACGTAGATCGTGGGGATCGTGACCGGCCAAGGCAAAGGAACGAGAGTGACGTCTCTTCTACGAACATTAGCGTTGGAATCCAAGTAGGTTCTCACCATCCACTTTTTATTTGCAATTAGGAGCTTGTGTGATAGCATTGTGTGATTGTTGCTAGACCCGGTCTCGGCTAGTAGGGATCGTCTCTGTCCGCAGAGAGGATTTACCTCCACAACAATTTGGCGACTCCGCTGGGGAGGTCTTGTTGTTTGATTTGTAAACTTTAGACGGAGCCTGAAGTACGACCAGGTAGCCTTCGAAACGCTATTGCTTTGCATTAGCGAAGTAGATCAATGCCACTTCAGTCAATCTCCGGTTTGGTTTATGGACTAAACAACTTGGAGTTTGTCTTGTCTCTTTGGTTTCTCTTGTTTTGATTGCTTAGATAGCTTTCTGGATTGGATTTCTTGCTGTCTCTTGCTTCCTGGTTTGCCTAGATACTGTTTTCAAGCCCTGGATTGCTTGTTTTTGTTTTTGACTTAGCAAACTTGATTAGCGCGCTTTTTAGCCTAACAGTCGCGCCAATTGGCGCAAGTTGCTCAAAGACAACCCGCGCCAATCCCATAAAAGCGCGAGTTGTAGCCTGACAGTCGCGCCAGGCCTGTCAACTTTTCCAGTTCGCTTGTCTTCAAGCCCTCTGAGCTTGGATTTGTATCTTGTCACGTCTTTTTCGATTACTGGAGTGTGTTTGATCCTTGTTTGACTGATTTTAGCCCTCCATCCTTCGGGTGTTTGCCTCTTTCTATCGATTTCACATTTTAGCCCTAGGGCATCTAGTGGCTTTGTGCATCGAGCCTTCCGTAGGAGTCTTGGGTTCTTTGATCGTCCAGTCGACTTTGTGATTACTTTTCGCACTTGCTCAGTAGTTGTCAAAGCCTTTTGTTGGTATTCAAGTGATTTGCTTCTTTTCCGCTTGGATTTCGCTTGGCTTCGTTTGGGCTTAGATTACATAGCTCATAGAGGTCTTTGTGTTTTCGTCTTGGTTTGAAGGACTATCTTGGTGTTTTGGGGATTCGATTGTGTTCTCATTGAGTGAAATTTGTCTTTTTACTCGGTGTTATTATCTCTCAAAATTTGTTTGGTGCACTTTGCCATTGAAAAGTAAACGAACAATCTCTTTTGCGTTGAATTAGCTAATTGAAATTAGAAGCTTTTCATTGATTAGTGATTTAAAACAAAGAAAAAGTTTCGGTTACTGCCATTAGCTGCATTAGAGTGGTTCTTGATTGTTTGTGGTCATTTTGTTTGTTTGAAAAATTCTTAACTCTCTCGTAGTTAGTATTCATCGAACGAAATGATATTCTTTGGCATATAGCTTGCATGTAGGAAATTGTGAGAGATTACATACGGTAGGACCTGGAAATTGAAACTTAATCAAAGATCAACCATAAAATGAACTGAATGAACTTAAAAATGCATTGGAACATAACGCTCACTGATTAGAGGTCTAGGCTAGAGATGTGCTCCGGCGTCGTTAAACCTAGTCACTGTTGTTTCACATTACAGTTGGGTGATTCCTCCTTTTGTCACTCGATAGTGGTCTAGCACAGACTTGAGCTCCCACGTACCGTCGCGTATATAGGGGAGACCCCACTAGGTTATCATCCTTTATCCACAGGAAGCCGTGTCTGCCGCCTTACAAGCCGCAACGCACCGAACACAACATTTGGGAAGATTGACTGTCGTACGGGAAGTCCTTGGTTTTCATATGATTGCCAAGGTGTATATGCAGTTTTACGGATTGTCTGGTAAACCGTTTGCCTAGTTTCTCTAGAGTAGTCACTTTTGATCCTTTTCAGACTCCTTAAAAGAAAAGGCTCACTTGAGCAGTTTGTCACTTCGGGCTCACAAAACATTCGAAGGTGACTAGAGTCACCTTTTTGTCCTTTTCTTGACTCTTAAAACATGAAAAGGTCAAGTTGTGTCCTTGCGTCTTAAAATTTATTTGGCCGCGATTAACATTACCTGGTTAGATCTTGTGTGCGTTAGTTTGAGTAGGGTCCTTTATCGTTAGATTCCCTTAGGTTTTGTTTGAAGTTTGTCATCCTGGCTGAACGGTCGACTCCCATTCCAAGTGATCAAGGGTCTCCGTCTTCCGTTGCTCCTGAGGTACCAATTGTAAGTGATACTCTTCCTGTTATCCCGAGTATCCAACCGATCAACTCTCGCACCCCGGACGACGAAGGTTACGAAATTCATTGGAACCCCATCTGGGAGCCTGAAGAGGACGATATTCCTTTTACCCCCCCTGGTGTTTCGTCTCCAATGTCTACCTCTCACATGGATGAGACATCTCCTAGAGTGAGTGAGACACCTGTTTTGTCGAATATCGACACTCCTATCCCAGCTACTTCTCCGCTCCCCCCACGCTACAAGTCGTTGAGGGATAAGGTAAGTGCCAGGATCCCTGCTTCGAGTATGTGGGACCCCCACATCACTCCCACCTCGGGATCTTTTGTTTCACAAGTCCACACTACACCTGTCACTTCAGTTCCAACGAATCCAACTGTTTGCGTAGCACATTCAACTCCGGTTGTTAGTGCCGTTACAGCATCTTCAGCTTTGAACACTGGTGCTGGTCCCCCTCACGGTCAAGTGAGTAGCAGCCAGCCAACACACACACCTAAAGTTATCCACCCTGCACAAAGTGCACCACCCTCTTCTGGTCCCGTCCTAGGAGGGGGGCCATATGATGCCTATGGACAAGCTGTTCAGGATCCGAATGCGTAAGGTCCATTCTATTATTACGATTCTACTCGTCAATACCTTCAACTTTCTCAACCCTTGCCTACTCAACCTATTGTTGAGGTTTCGGTACCATTATCCGTTGCTTGGAACGCCACCACCTTCCATGGGGGCCAAGCAAGGCCTGCACAGCTGCAGGGACCACCTAACCAAGGCCAGCCATCTTATACGCAAACCCCCAAGGGCAGCAATATTATGGCCAGTCTTACCCAGGACAACCTGGGGGCCTACAAGGACAACCCTATCAGGGACAACCTTCGGCCGCTGGTGGTCCATCTTTTACTTATCTGACTCAACCTTCTGGTTATCCAGGGCAACCTGGTACCCAGCAAGGTTACCCGTCTGGACAACCAGGACAACCTTACATCCAACAAGGTCAACCTGGTATCCAGCAGGGTTATCCCTCTGGACAAGCAGGACAAACTTATATTCCACAAGGTCAACCGGCAGTCCAACAGGGGCACCCTTCTGGGCAAAGGGGGCAGACTTATGTACAGCAGGGCCAACCCACTGCCCAACCTAGTCATCCTTCTAGGCAAGCGGGTCAGCCTTCTGCACAGCAGGGCCAACCCACTACCCAGCCTAGTCATCCCTCTGGACAGGCTGGCCAACCTCAAGGTCAACCAGCCGTCCAGTCCACTCAACCATCTGTTCCGCAAGGACAACCCTCGATTGCTCAAGGACAACCTGGTACCCAGCAAGCTCATCCTTCTGGGCAAACGGGTCTATCCCAAACCCAACCAGGCCAACCTTCCGGCTAGATGGTTCAAGTCCAACCTGTTCAAGGACATCCTTCTGGGCTCCAAACTCAAATTGGTTATCAAATGCAAGGTGGGCCACAACCCCAACCTTCTTACCAAGCGCAGCCTTCTTATCAGGCTTAGTATGGAGCCCAGCCATCGTATGGTTACCAGCAACCCCAGGGGCAAACTCAATTTACCCCTTATCAAAATTATCAACAAGTGCAGGTCACCCCCTATCAGAATTATCAACAACAGTATGTTGCACCTGCAGGTCAAGTTGCTAATCCATGGGGTGCTGGGGGGCAGACCCAGGGTCAACTGTCTGCTTATGGACAGAATCCCTATGGACAGAATCCTTATGGACAGAATCCATATGGACAGAATCCTTATGGACAGAATCCCTATGGACAGAATCCTTACAGACAGAATCCATATGAACATAATCCTTATGGATAGAACCCCTATGGGCAAAACGCTTATGGGCCAGGCCCATCCGGACAAGGTCCATGGGGGCAACCACCACCTGGTTGGAACCCTGGTACTACCTCTCTTCCACAGCCACAAATGTCCTTTAATCCTCAGTTGCCTTTCTTAGCGACGTTGGAACTTCCAGATGTGTCCAAGTTGACAAATGATCCTATTCTTCATAATCCATATTGGCCACCAGTTCCAACTAAAATACCCGGTGATTGCCCAAAATTCGATGGCAAAGCTGGTGAAGACCCTCAAGCCCATGTCATGACCTATCACCTTTGATGCTCATCCAACTCATGGCTTGATGATTCCATCCGGCTCCGCCTCTTTCAAAGGACTCTCACTGGCTTGGCCGCTAAGTGGTATATTGACTTGAATCGCAGAACATTTCAAGATTTCAACTCGCTGGCTATGGCATTCCTAACTCATTTTCAGTTACCCATTCGGTATGAGACAGGGACACATCTCCTTACGTCTCTCAAACAAGACACGGCCACGCATATATCCGATCATATACATGAATGGAGACGGCATCGTCGCTTGATCAAATTTTGGATTCCTGATCAACTCCTTACCGATTGGTTCACGACCTCCTTTGTCCCCGCAATCGCACGAGACATCGCCATGGGAGCTTGTGTAACTGAAGAGCAAGCTATCGCGCATGCTCAGTACCTCGACTTAGTATATTCTCAGTCAGGTACTTTATATGATTATTTTCCAGATGCCCCGAGACCCGGAACATCCAAAGCTCCACCAAAACCATCTGTTGACGGTGTTATTGGCTCTGTAAACGCATCTTCAAAGAAATCATCCGCGAACCCTGGGAAGCAAAAACATAATGCTTCTAATGGAAACACTTCTCAGGGTCAACCTAATTCTAGAGGTACTTCCGAGGTTAACGCCGTTCAGTCCACCATGGCGGATAAATCCTCGAAAGGGAAAAAGAAAGGGAAAGCCAAAAATAAATCCGAACAGCCCAAACAGGACTCCCCTAAACCTCCACCCAAGGAAGGAGCCAAACGAAAACCTAAGTATCCTTGTCTTATTTGTGATGAGGATCACTACACTAAAGACTGCCCCAGGCGGTCTGAAGTTAGTCGATTATTGAAAGGCGCTCCTGGGACTCCTGCTGTGCTTAAAGAACCTTTCCCTTCACAGCAAACTCAAATGGTGGCAGATCCATCACAACCCTCTTCTTCATTCGGCTCTCAAGTATTTATGGTTGGGACAATCCCCATCCATGTCACTACTCGAGCAAAAGAATATCCATCTCATGCTGGGAAAGAGCCGGAGGTCCCCTCCAGCACTCCTCCGTCCAGTTCCGGTCCACTCCACATCGAAAGACCTAGCACTGAGACGACTATCCGACCCCCTCCAAAAGGTGTACTCCGGAAGTCTTCTTACAACTCTAATGCTCGTGCTGCCCAGCACTACCGCATCGTTGAGGACTCAGCTCAGGCTCCGTCTGCTATGTCCGCTCTAGAAGTACTCCAGAGTTGCCCCTCCCAGAGGAAGTCCTTGCTATCGGCCATCGGTGGCATAGACCCGGCTGACTCGGATCTGATTTCTTTTGATCTCGAGGGTCATACCCCGAGATTGCCTCACCAAATCGCTTTCCTCATACAGGTCATCATCAATGGTAAAACGATTCATCGTATAGTCATTGATGAGGGTGCCTCAACTTGCATCATGTCTGTCGCCTGCTGGAAAGCTATTGGTTCTCCAACACTGAGCCAGTCTCCTACGACATTAGAAGCCTTTGATGGAAGAGAGTCCCGTCCTTATGGTATCCTCCAACGGTTGCCCATCTCCTTGGAAGGGAAGACGGTAGAAGTGGAGGTCGAAGTTGTCGACGCTAATCTTACCTACAACCTCCTCCTCGGACGTAGCTGGACATACGCCATGCAAGCCGTGGCTTCCTCCCTTTTCCGTGTCATTCATTTCCCTCATCAGGGGAAGATTGTCACGGTGGACCAGCTCTCCTTCTTCGCCTCCTCTTCTGAAGGCAATGTGCCTTTCGTGGAGCATACCTCCAAATCATTCGAGAGTGTGGGAGCCGGACTCTTTAAGGATCCTGCCCTAATGGGTGTCTTTCCCCTTCCACCTCCGAATCTCGCCCCTATTAACATGATTTCCGTACGCTCTGATCCGTGGGTCCTTCCTCCCGCCAATCAGATAGAATCTTGGGGCGATATGATGCCGTTGAGTCCCGCCGAGCTCAACTACGTCGAAATCGTCGCTGCATCGGCTTCCCCCCCCGAACCTGCTCCTTTGAGCGGTGTTCCCGACTCGTATGATCATTTCCCTTGGCTTGGAGATGATGCTACTTTGGATCCATTAAAGGAAATATTTCCTTCCGATGAAGCCATCATAGAGACCATGTCTCTTGAGGAACCTCCTTGGTCAGATCATCACCACCGTTCCTCGTTTCTCCCTGCCCATCAGGAAATGATCGCATGTCTCGAACGGTTTGCTTCGTGTATCCCATTTCAGCCCCTTCAAACACCTATTCAAATTTACCAAGTGTCTTCTGAGGGCAATATGGGAAACATTACGCAGACCCAACCCATCGACATCTCTGTAGTAACAGGGATTGTCGAGCACATTCATATTGGAGTCACTTGTACTCCAGAGGAAGTTCAACTCTACACCGATCTATTTCACGAATTTCGTGATGTCTTCGCTTGGTCCTACGAAGAGATGCCCGACATCGACCCTAGCATAGTGGTGCACGAAATACCTACGTATCTAGGTGCTAAGCCTGTTTGTCAACGCCTACGCCCTGTGCACCCCCGAAAGGCCGTAGCCATTAAAGCAGAAGTCAAAAAGCTTCTCAAGGCTAGTTTCATTTACCCCATTCCACTCACAGATTGGGTTTCTAATATAGTCCCTGTGAACAAAACGCAAGGTACTATTCGAGTTTGTGTTGATTATCGTGACATTAATCGTGCCTGTCCCAAGGATAACTTCCCCACACCTTTCATCGATCAGCTCATTGATGAGTGTGCAGGAAGCGAAATCTACTCATTTATGGATGGTTTTTCTGGATATAACCAGATCAATATTGCGCCCGCTGATCAACATAAGACGGCTTTTATCTGTCCTTGGGGCACTTTTACCTATAAGAAGCTCCCTTTCGGTTTAAAGAATGCCGGTGCCACCTTCCGACGTGCAATGTCCTATGCCTTTTATGACATTCGTCTCATTGTACAGCCCTATCTGGATGATCTTCCCGCTCATTCAGTCAAGAGTCAGGATCATCCTTCCCATCTTCGCGAAATTTTTCTCCGCTGTCAACACTACCTTATTAGGCTCAATCCTCATAAATGTGTCTTTTGCGTTGAATCAGGCCGACTACTCGGGTTTATCGTCTCCCGAGAGGGCATCCGTCTGGACCCCCTCAAAGTCGAAGCTATTTTGAATCTTCCTCCCCCTGCTTCTTTGCAGCAGTTGCAGAGCTTGCAGGGCAAAGCAAATTTCTTAAGACGATTCATTCCGAACTATGTCGAGGTGGCTAAGGGTTTTACACGGTTATTGAAGCGAGATACACCCTTTCATTGGGATGCTATCACTCAGGAGTCTTTCGAGCGTCTCAAGGGTCTCCTTGTCTCTGCTCCATTATTGCGACCTCCGAACTACCACCGTGATTATACTCTGTATCTAGCCGCCGCCGATAACACTATTGGCAGGGTTCTCGTGCAAGATGATGATGATGGCAATGATCACGTCATATATTATCTCAGCCGCAACCTATTGGATACGGAAACTCAATACGCTTACGTCGAGAAGTTGGAATTGGCTGCTATTTGTGCCGTCCAACGCTTCCGGCATTATATCTTGTTGCGCACAACAACCGTGATTTCTGACTGCAACCCAATGACGTACATTTTGTCACGTCAGTTGCTGGGGGGCAAATACTCAAAATGGATCGTAATCCTCCAAGAGTTTGACTTGGAATTTACTGCTGCCAAGTCTAAGAAGTCATTGGTCTTTGCTGAGTTACTTTGTTCCTTACCATCTCCTTCTGCACCCTCTCTTTCAGAGGATCATATCCCGGACGAAACTCTTTTTCTGATCAGCACCCTCGATCCCTGGTACGGGGATATTATTGTTTATTTACAAACGTCCTCTTTCCGCCCCACTGTATCCAAAGATGCTCGGCGGCGGATCCGCCATCAGTCTCAACCCTATCATATCATAGGGGACACCCTGTACCGTCTCGGCGTTGACTCCATTCTCCGCCGATGTCTTACCCTCGAGGAAGCTGAGAGAGTCCTGAATGACTGCCACTCTGGCGCCTGTGGTGGTCACATGTCCGGATATGCCACAGCTCAAAAAATCCTTCGCGCTGGTTATTTCTGGCCCTCTATTTTTAAAGATTGCATTCTTGCTGTCCACTCATGTCATGCATGCCAGATATACCAGCGGAAGATGCGTGCGCCACCGGCCCCGCTGCACCCTGTAGTGACCGTAGGCCCTTTTGCAAAATGGGGCATTGATTATACCACCTGTAAGCCTCGCTCGGCCGGGGGGCATGGGTTTATTATCGTTGCCGTCGATTACTTTACAAAATGGGCCGAGGCGATGCCCACATTAACTGAAGACGGTCATACAGCGGCACAGTTTTTGTTTAATCATGTTATTACGCGGTTCGGAGTTCCATGGGCCATCATCACAAATCACAGAAAGCATTTCCGCAATCACATGATGACCAAGCTAACAACCCAACTAGGCTTACGGCACGATAGTTCAACCCCGTACTATCCTCAGTCTAACGGCTAGGTTGAAGCCGTTAACAAGATTTTGGTTACGATGCTTCAACGTACTATTGACATGCATAAGTCTAATTGGCATCTGATGTTGTTTCCCGCCTTGTGGGCCTATCGAACCTCGGTGAAGAACGTCACTGGTTTCACTCCATTTCAACTGGCTTACGGACTGGAGGCTACCCTTCCTATAGAATGTGAAATTCCTTCGTTGAAAATAGCCATCGAGTTGCTTCCCAACACTACTCCGGTAGAGGAACGACTTCTTTATCTAGAACGGTTAGATGAGACCCGTCACTTAGCCTCTCTAGCCATTGAAGCTCAAAAGAAGAGAGTCAAAACTCATTTTGACCATACCATCCATCCTCGTTCCTTTGTTGAGGGAGATCTAGTCCTGCTATACGACCAAGCAAATGACAAGCTGGGGGCAGGCAAACTCGAGCCCATGTGGCTAGGCCCTTACATTGTAAAGAGAGTGTTGCAAAAAGGGGCATATGAGCTAGTTGACTACGAAGGTAATCCTCTTGATAAGCCCCACAATGGGCTGTACTTGAAAAAGTACTATGCATGATTCATGCGCTTCGATTTATACATGCGTGTGTGTGTGTGTTTTCATGTTTTCAGCTTGGTGTGAAAGCGTGATTGCCCCTTATTGTTTCTTTTTTCTTCTTGTGCAGATGTCGGGTGCACCTTACATTGGTTTCGCCGATGGTGCCTGCCGCAGCACTCGTAATTTGTCCTCTGCGGCGTGGGTGATCTACGATCCTCACGGTGAGTTGATAGATCTTCAAGGTGTGTGTTTAGGCTGTACTACAAACAATGTTGCTGAATATAGCGCTGTTATTGAATTATTAGCCGAGGCAATTAATCTCGGTATTCGTACATTGCTTGTTAACCTAGACTCTCAACTTGTCGTCCATCAGCTCAATGGGCGATATTCCGTCAGAGACCATCACATTTTAAGGTTGTACTTATGTGTTAAATTGTTAGAAAGGAATTTTGACTTTATCACATATCAGCATATTCCAAGACGATTAAACACATTATCTGATGCATTGGCTAATCATGTATTAGATAGACATTTGCGTAATTTATAATCAAAACATCATACAAGCAAGCACATAAAAGCACAATAATAAACCATAGGCATATGTATATATATATATATATATATATATATATATATATATATATATATATATATATATATATATATATATATATATATATATATATATATATATATATATATATATATATGTGTGTGTGTGTGTGTGTGTGTGTGTGTGTGTGTCGCAAAGTTTTGCACCGCGTGCATTACATAGTCCAAAAAATAATACATGTTCATCCTGATACATCCTGGGACGACATATCCCTCAAAAAATATGCATGAAAGAAGCCTAGAAGTCTATTCACGGTGGTGCTCATGATAGCACGTCACCGTGCGCACCAAGCGTCTCAACAGATGATGGATGCGAGTCGGCACCCCCACTGTGTGCCTCTGGTATGCAAAAGGCACGTCCGCCAATCTAGCGTAACCCGGAATCCCTTGGGTGAGTCCCTCGAGATTCTACACCAGCTCTTCCCCCACTGCACTCCTTGCCTGAGGGTCAACTGCGGGTTGGCCCCTCCGCGCTATAGGAGACAAGCCGGCTGGTCGCTCTGGGCCTACATCTGCATATACATACAACTGTCATCAGAACATGCATGTATTGATAAAAATAAATAAAAAATAAAAATACATAAAACATCAAAAACGAAGAGATCATACCTAGCTCTTCTTCCCATTCCTCTCCCTCTGGCAGTGGGAGGTCTGGATCCCCCATGAAATTGGTCCCCGCGTATGGCCAATCCTCTACCATGATCAGCTGACGGTGAAGCCATATGAAGAACTCAGGCCGCCAAGACATCTGCTGGCCCCCTCCTCCTCTGGGCATCAATGCTGCCCAGCGAGCCATCCTAGGCTCTCGTGGCAATGGATCCGCCATTACAACTCCCTGGATCTGGAAGGGGGGTAATCATTCCAAGAAGAACGACACCACAATCAAGCCATACCCAAACTATTTCACTCCCCCGCGCTTACACTTTGTAAGTTTCCTTTTGATATTTGTAGTCACCGCTGTAGCCCAGTCAAAAATGGTGGGGCTAAGGCATTCTGTCGCTAGTAACAGATGATTCTTGCTCGCCTCATGGGGCGCCTGTACCCCAGCTGCACGCGTGATGGTGAACAATATCACCTTAAGAACCAAGTCATGGATGGTGGCGATATCCACCTTGGCACTGTTTTTCCCAAATTGTGCCTCTGGACACACTCGAGCCTTCACTTCACCTATTTTCTCTCCGGAAGGTCTGCTTCTGGTCAAAATAGGGCTCGCCCCTCTCCGTGACAGCCCAGTAATGAAGTACACATCAGATACATCCAGCTCTAAGGTTTGATCCCGTAAGCGAAATACTTGGTCATCAACATCCCAAGCATCCACTATGAACTGTAATAACTCCAGTTGAGCTCGCAGATAAGAGGTGAGGAAGAACTTCTTGAGACCACAGTCTCTCAAAGCATTCATACATCCCTCATCCTCTATGGCCAAGGCATCTACAGCATCATGCTCCCGTTCTTTCCATTCCACCACCATTTTTGCCTATTTCCTGCACCCACAAGGATGAATAAATCATTATTGAAACATTGGTAGACTTACAAACCAGACAAATTTCAAAAATGATGAGAAAATTCAAGCAAAAATTTAGGTCGCGCGGTTGGCGCAACTGTTTCTAAAATAGTCGCGCCAATGGCGCGGCACCTTTGGGCAAATCACCCCATTGGCGCGGACCCGTGCCGGATACCCGCGCCAATGGGGCGCAACCCTAAATTTTAAAATCCTCCTTGTAGAGGCTCAATCACGGAACAAAATGCATAAAAAGAATATGAAAATGGAGTTAAGGGAAGCACCTCTTACCTGGAACTGTCGGAATCGCAAATGGTTGCACGGATTGGCGGTAATTACTGCTCGAAGTTCGCTCCCCAAATGGACCACTACTACTATGCAAGAGGTAAAAAGTAAAAGTAATTCTATTTTTTACATTTTCACCATATTTATAGACTTCTTGACTTGTAATTAGGTTTAAAAAGTTTCTTTTTGAATATTTTTTGGTCGAAAATGGATTTTACGCTTGCTTCTGGTGCCATGACAGGTCTTTTTTGCAACTTCGATGGTGAAACGAGTTGTATTTTTTACTTTTTCGGACTCGGTAAATACACGAAAAAGTCACTGTGGAGTCATCTTTTAGCTCTTTTCTAACTCGCTAAAAATGAAAAGATCGCCGAGTTATCCCTCTTGACTCGTTAAACGTAAATAAGAGGCGGTCGTCTTTAAACCCTTTTCCGACCGTGTAAAAACGAAAAGATCGGCGGACCCTTGTCGTTTCAGGTTCGTTAATGGTTACGAAACGACGTGATGTTGATCACTTTTTTTTACTTTTTCAGGTCGATGTCACTATAAATGAAAAGTACTCCTCGATCGTAATGGTCGGGCGGTTCTTTTGAGCATTGTTTTATACTTTTTCGGGCTCGGGAGGCACAACTTTACGAAAAAGGACCCCCCTGGAGTTTTCTTTTCTGTTGTCTTTTTAGACTCTCTAAATAGGAAAAGACGCTGAGTTCTTCCTTTCTCAGACTCGTTAAAACTTAATGACATCGGATTCTGTCATAACGACACCTTGCAAGCATATGCTATCCCCATCAAGCTTGTCATAAAAAATAACTGGGGTACTCGCCAGAAATGGTGGGGAAATGGACCCATAATTATTGTCGTGTCGGCAGTATGTCGCTCTTGAACATGGCACTAGTCTGCATTCGTGTCTGGGTGGGGACATCTCATCTTGTTTTACACTTGCCTCCGTGGGTTTGGGTTATCCTATTTGACCTCTCATCTGCTCGTTGCCTTGTCACCATGACCTCTGCTCATTTGATGTCAAATACTGCCAAGTCCACTGTCGTGCCGCCGATATGTTCAAGAGAAGTTGACCTCTGCAGAATTACAACCTCCTCTGATACCTCACATAATTCTGATTCACCACAGCATTCTTCCTCTGTCTCGTGTCGATGATGTGGGAAACACTATGGCCCACCTTTGATCAAGGTCACTTCCTGTCGACTTCAGCTCATTATCCAGGAAGCTGATCTAGAGACTCCCTTCCGGTGCCTTGGAGCCTGCATGCCTCAATGGCAGGTTCTTCGTGTTCGACGAGAGGTTTTCATCATTGGCCTCCAATCGAATGATTCTACGGGTGTTCGACACCAGCTCATTGATTCACACGCCGTAGATTGTACCTGTAGTACCTTGAGGGCCATTGTCATTATTGGTGGTACCTCTCGCGTCTGTTAACAGTTTTCACTATTGACTGGTAATCAGACGATGTTCATGCATGTTCAACTTCAACCCATGTATTCACATGCTTGGACTTGTACTTTGTTCGGGTCGCGATGGAGCGCAAGACCCTGGATTGTGTCTATTGGAATCCAGGTTGTGATTTGTGGTTTATTATGATCACTACATGACTCATTCACTGGATGGCTGCAACCATGCCTGAGTCTATTTGTCGATCCTCACTGGATGGCTGCGCCCATACCTTGGATCTAGATTATTATGTGCTATGTTATGGATGGCTGCGCCCATACCACATATATCATGTACTTGAGATATCAGTTGTACTTCTTTACGCAGGTTCTTCGGCAGCAGTGTTTTCTGTTACGCATGGTCTTGTAAAGCATTTCACCCCTCTCTCTCCCTCGGGCCTCATGCTTTAGGGGGCATCTGTTACACAACAATTTGTCACCGTTTGTCACCGTCCCTGTTACCCCTCACCCGTACACTGGAGGACTCATTCCGGGACCTGTGAAAAGTGACATGACCTGAAACCACTTGCATCATATTCCTCTAAGTATGAGCTTCATATGCCCTGAAGACATCTCCTACAGAATATCCATGAAAACAGCTCTTTTTGCATTAGCGCGGGTCCACAGTGTATTGCCCGTGCCAATGAGGGAAATCCTCTAAATAGGGCGCGCCATTGGCGCTCTGTCTCAGAGTCGCACTCGCGCCAACCGAATTGAGTAAAGTTTCTAACCAACAAGCTTCCGAAGGTTCTCTTCAACCCATTCACCAACTGAATCTATGTTGAGCTAGGATGGTTTGGCTTCAAATCTCCATAGAAGGGAAGTGGTTTGCCACCTTTCATGGAAGTTTCCAAGTGATAAAGCCAATCCCATGAATAATGTGGTTGATCCTATCTCTTTCCTCTCTATCTATAAAAGCTTGCCTCTATGCCTTGAGCAAGCTAGTCAGTAGTTCCAGGAGTTCAAGAGTTTGAAGCTGCAAGAGCCTTCTTTGCACCCATAAGGCCAAATCTAAGTAAGGAGATTCTTGTCACCCAAAGAGAGAGAGGCTTGTTCCCATCCCAACAAGCTTTGCAAGACTTGTGTAGCTGACTACCCAGCCAAAGGAGGATTTGACGTCAGAACAATGGTTGTATTCTTCTTTGTTATTTATCAATAATAGATGACTATCATTATGGTTCCACTCTCATTGTCCTATGTTTGATGTTGAGTTATATCTTTTCTGACTGATATATAATTGCATCTACTAGATTTTATGCTTGTATTCGTGTTGTTCTTTGCATGTGCAGGTGTCCAATCACGGAGATCGTGGGGATCGTGACCGGCCAAGGGAAAGGAACAAGAGCGACGTCTCTTCTACGAACATTAACGTTGGAATCCAAGTAGGTTCTCACCATCCACTTTTTATTTGCAATTAGGAGCTTACGTGATAGCATTGTGTGATTGTTGCTAGACCTGGTCTGGGCTAGTAGGGATCGTCTCTGTTTGCAGAGAGGATTTACCTCCACAACAGGGATGTTGTGCACTTTTGTACAACAAGGCCATGGACTGATTGGATTTGTGAGTAGACTATGAGAGTATTCCTACCACGTGGAGAGTAGAGGCATCTTGCAGTGACCTTTGAGGCCGAGACATGTATGCTTGCTGAGATGTTGGATGGAGATGATTCATGGAACTCATGATGACTTGAGATAGTTGCAGCTGATGGAGACTTCATTTTATAGTGGTCTTGGAGTATCTGATTCATTGAGGAGCTAAGGTCAGTGATGTACCTAATTTTGATGCGGTATGGGATGCATAATTTTGAGCACATTTATGTGTGTGTCAGGAGAGTGACTTGATGAGGATGATTAAGACGAGATACTTTGGATTTGATGGAGTTGCAGCGATGGTGATGTCTTCGCTGCAACACTTTGGCATGGGTTGAGCCGAGACTTAACCACTTTGATACATGGAGGCTGATTGGTTTATGACCATGGGTAGCACATGGATGATGAGATAGGTGTATACTTGTCCTTTGACAGACTTGAGGTATGGCATATTACAAATGTGATGGAGGTTGCTTCATGGACCTGGATGTGGCACATTGAGAGTCGGTTTGATGAGAGGATCTCTTCATTTTGAGGAGATGGATATTACACACATATATGGATGATGATGTTTGGATAGATGTGACTGATTGACATGCAACACATCGACACCAACATCATGGACATCATGTTGTGGATGAGATGGAGATTACTTCATGGACCTAGGCATGGCTTACTTACATTTTGATGGAGATGGGATGGATTCTTGATCAAGTTGATGTTGTGATAGGATGCTGAGAGAAATGACCGATGATGGCATGAGGAGGTGCATTCTCATGGTTTGAGTGTGAGAGTTGGATTAGCTACCCAACTAGTTTGAATCATGGGGCCTGGAAATGTTATGAAACCAGCTCACAAAAAGATAGAAAAGATAGATGAACACCTTAGAAATTAGCCTCTTCGAGGGGGCAACCTCCTTTACATTACACAAATGAACAATTCTTGGATGATACAAATGACAATACCTCCTTTCTATATATAGGAGTCTAAGGGGTCATAATATAAATAGAGCCGACATAACAATAATAATGTAAGGGCACAATAATAACAATAGTGGGCTTCTATGGGGCACAATAGTAACAATATGGATACTACATGCAGGGAAAATTTTAAGAACCACCCTAAATTTATATGTATAATAAATGGGCTAATCCCCATGATACATAGGAAAAATGGGAGGTGATTTTATCAATAATATAATATGTATATATAGTTTTTTTGGCGAATCTCTCACCATATTATATTATCTTGTACAGTGATGGAGAATCTTTCACTGAATTATAAAATCTTGTAAGATCTTGGCAAATCTTTTACTGAATAATAAAACATTGTGAAGTCTTGGCGAATGTTTTGTTAAAGTATGAAACCATATATGATAATAAGAAAACATATTCATTAAACTGTAATATAATAACATACATGTTTGGAAAAAGAAACATAATTTTCTCTTCCTACAAACAATGTTCCAAGTTTCAGTGGTTGTGTTTCTCAAGGCTCTTACAATACACTCTTTCATATCCTTCTATTAGTTTTGATAATATTCCACAACAAAGTTCTTGTAGGTGTTGATATTGACAACGAGTTCTGTCAAGGTAGGAGAGATTAATCTTTTCTCTACAACTTTTGTCAAGCTACCACTTTTTTCAAGTTATCAAATTTCTTTCTTATTCCATAGACTCCAACTGCGAGATAAAAAAAAAAACACATCAAGTTTGTTTACCCCAACATGCCAACAAGTAGCAAGCCCCAACTATATTATATAAGAAAGTATTAGGTATCCCAAGGGCTTGAAGGGGATCTAATTGAAAGAAGTGACCATTGTGAGAATCCTTCCAATCAATATATGAATATATAAATGTAGATTTATTATTATTTTAATTGGAAATCTTCAATTAAATAATAAAATTTAATTACGTCTCTCCCAATCTAAATTGCTTATTAGCATAATTCACTACCCTCATAGGTCTCGCATTTTTTAACAGTGTTGTAACATGTAGATTAATTTCCTTTTTGGTGAACAATCTCCACCTTTTAGGAAAATATGGTGTAGTAGCTCTAACGCCTACAGATCATTAGGAAAAACTAAGAATAGCACAGAAGATGAAAGGTTATCCAAACCAACTTATTTTTCAAACAACTAATCCAACATCAGTACCTAAACTTTTTCATGAAGATATCATATTGAGAATGTTTGAAAAATGGTGAGAAATCTTCTGCGAGGGTGATGCGGAAAGAGTGATAAGGTTTCATTGTTTTTAATTTTTTTGTTAAATCAGAAAAAGTTAAAAACCAATATTAATGGAGATATTGGTATTTTTTACTAAATTTTGTGAAGTGACTAAATGTAGCTTTAACCATTCACCTTAAGATGTTTTTACAATATAATTTCCGAAGTCTATTTAATATCTTCATTATCATAAAAACCAACCTATATCCATCTTAACTCCACATCTACCTCTCTTAGGGGGATGAAATCTATTTAACCCTCTGAGCACTTGGTAGACCCAGAATTAAGATGGATCTAAGATGATAGAATTTCCCCTTTAAATAGTCTATGCTCACATAAATACCATGGTATTACCATGGGTCAATACCATGGGTTATCATAAACTTGGAGCTTAAAAATTACTATTAGTAATTTATAAAAATTAATAAAATTAATAATTGATTACTATTTTATTTTTTATTTTAACCAAGTTAAAATGTTTAACATACATTAAATTACAACATCTATTTTTACTCTTGATCCACCAAAACCCGAGAGGGATCAAATAT
Source organism: Pinus tabuliformis (assembly GCA_031772625.1). Taxonomy (NCBI): domain Eukaryota; kingdom Viridiplantae; phylum Streptophyta; class Pinopsida; order Pinales; family Pinaceae; genus Pinus; species Pinus tabuliformis. The sequence goes on along the minus strand of CM062814.1, from coordinate 600,900,479 downwards.
TTTTTGCATATCATGATATTTGATACCTATCGGGGCTTAGTAGATCCAGAGTAAAGATGGATCTATGCTGGTTTAATTCCCCCATTTAAATAGGCTACATTCCACGTGAATACAATACCATGTGCCATTTTTATTTTTATTAATACTAATATTAGGGTTAATAATGTTTTTCTCCATGGTATTAATAATAATCTAGCCCATGGTATTTGGCCCATAGTATTTTGCCCATAGGTTTCACCTGAATATAACGCATTTTTTGAGTGTTCGTAAATATAAGGTGACTTATGGAGTAAATACAAAAAAATGTTTTATTTGTTTACCATACCTCTCATTTATTTATATTTTTTATTAATTTACCATACTTCTTTTACAAATATGGTATTTGTCCCATAGGATTCACTTAAATAAAACCTCTTTTTTGAGCCTTCATAAATAGAAAGAGGGTTATGGACTAAATATAAAAAGAGGTTTTATTTATTTACCATACGGCTAGTTTATTTATATTTATATTTATTTACCATACCTTTTGAGTAAGTGTAAAATGAGGTTTTATTTATTTACCATACCTCCACTTTATTTATATTTATATTTGTTTACACCCTTGCATGTATATAAGGTGACTTATGGAGTAAATATAAAAAATGTTTTATTTATTTACCATACCTCTCATTTATTTATATTTTTATTAATTTACCATAACTATTTATAAATATGGTATTTGGCCCATAGGATTCACTTAAATAAAACCTATTCTAGAAAATTAGGGCACATGGAATGTTGAAACTCCTAATTTCAAGGGCTAAATTTACCTTTTTTACCCTCTCCCTTAAAATAAGGTGGGCTATTTGAGGCAATTTGTAAAAATATACTATGATACAAAATATTCATCCACTAAAAATTTAAAACACCTTAATTTCGCCAAAGGGCGAACATTCTCCCCTAAAATTTTCCATGACTACATGGGTACAACAATATAATAAGGGGGTTGTACTAATAACAATAAGGGGTTACACTAGTAGTATAGGGGCCTAACAGGAAATGTATCAAGATGTGTTTGAATTGCGTTTGAGTATCATGGCAACAGTTCACATGGGGACGATACATGATGAAGTCGACAAGATATATGTTGTAGTGATAGCATGTAGCTTGAGTTGGAGGGACCAACCTTCCATGATGGGGTAGCATGTGGATCTACGATAGATTTGGTTGATGATCATGGATTGAGGAGCCTTTTCTATTCATGGAGACATGAAACTTGATGGTTTGTGCGATAACAGAGCAGAGATGGGCAACATGGAAATTTTGCAGATATTGGAGCTAGCGACACTTTGCGATGTCGTATGATGGTGTTGTTGAGGATGACAACCTTTTAAAGTGGGGGAGTATGTCATGACCACGAGTTGGGCACATGTGCGACGGGCAAAGGGGGAGACATAACTTAGGTTAAAGGAGACGAGTTGAGTTGTGATGACAAGTGGGTGCGTTCGGTTAAATGCGCCCCGACAAGCGTGCGCGAAGGAGTTGCGATGATGAGTTGGGACAAGCTACTTGGAGGGTCGAAAAATAAAAAATTGGAAAATAGATTAAGTATGGGAACGTGCGACGAGTTTATAAGAAGTGTCAAAAAACCAACGAGTCGGTGGGCCAACGTGCGAAGCGACGAGTTCGGTGAACCAACACATCTTTTATATTTTATGTGGCTACTTTTATGGTCGGCCTAGGTAGTCTGACCCACCTTGACTCTTGGAGGTTGCATATATATAGAGGGCTACTTGATAGAGGAAAGGCATTAAGAATTTGATCCAAAGGAAAGTTCAAATATCAGGTGGACAAGCTAAGGAGAAGAACAAACAAGGAGGGTGAGGTGCAAGCAGGCTATGGGCCATAGTACCGAGCTGAGGAAACAAAAAAAAAAGTTTGGGCATGTTCTAGGTGAATGAACCACAGTGGGGTGTGCTTGCCCGCAGACGAGCTATAGTGGGGCACGTCTTCTAGGAGAGTTGTAGTGGGGCACCTCTTCCCGATAAGTTGCAGTGGGGTGCGTCTGCCCGACGAGCTGAACGAAGGTTGTTGCTAAACGAGGGCGACACTGAACAAATGGAAGGGTGTTGCTAAATGAAAGAGCGGTCCTGAACGAACAGAAGGGCACTACTAAATGGAAGGGTGACCTTGAATGACTGAGGGCAACCCTGAATGAATGGAAAGGTGTTGTTGAACATAAGGGCGACCCTTAATGAACTAAAGGGCACTGCTGAATGGAAGGGCGACCCTGAACGAGTGAGGGTGAACCTGAATGAATGGAGGGGAACTGTTGAATGGAAGGGCGACCCTGAATGAGTGAGGGTGTTGCTGAATGGAAGGGCCATCCTGAATGACAGAAAGTGGGCATTGTTGAACAAGCAAGCTGAATTGTTGTATTTTGGTAGAATTGTTAAGGTGAACCTTGGGGTTTCTTGGCAAAGGATATATATGTAAAATACTTATAAAACATTGTTATATAATTATTTGGGTAGACTCTGACCAGGGAGTTGCCCCTCTCATTAAAATAATATTTATCCATTGTCCATATTTATGATGATGATGATGAATGTTATTTATGCTCTGTAAAATGATGAATTCTTAGTGTAATTGTAGAAAAATAACTAAGAGTTAAATGTTAGGCATAGCCCATACTCATTATTATTGGTGAAAATAAATTGGGTAGCGATGTCACACCTATCTATGTGCGGTTAAAAGATCATCGCCAGGATAGGTGCGTGACAGGGGGAACCCATGGCGACACCACAAGTTCATTCATTAAATTCCCATTCAAAGCTGAGGAAAGTGGAGGTAAGACAAATATACACTAAATTAGTTGTATCGGGATCAATATTGCACCTGACAACCTTAATGTCCTCGGTAATGGGGATATTAGTGTAGAGTGAGACCACATCGAAATTTATTAGCTCATCATTAAGACCGAGCCTTATATCCTTTAATTCCTGGACAAAAGACGTTGAATCCTTAACAAAGGAATGAGTTATACCAACTAGGGATTTAAGCTTCTAGGCTAAATATTTAGATAGAAGATAGGTCGACCCGCTTATGGTGTGACAAAGGGTCTAATATTGGGTTGTGTTATATTCTTTCCACAACTAGCCTACCTAGTTAACCGGGGGGTTAGAGGGGGGGGTGGATCCCCCCCTTCATTGCATCGAATTGTGTAGGGGGGGGTCACAAGGGGTTTGAGGCAACACCCCGAGGAATTTTTTTTTTGGACCCTATATTAGGTGGGTGGACCTACCTATAGTTTTGTGCATGGTTTTTGCACATGGTTTTGGGTGTGATGGTCTTCGGTCCATGGTATTGGATGCTTCAGCATGTATATATATGTATTGTAACATTGAAAGGAACATAATGAAAAATCGAGCTGGTAGTCCCGGTTTTGGAATCCAGGGGAAAATTTCTGTGTATATATGTGTTTTATGTGTTATGCTCTTGCATTGTTTATTTTCTGTGTTTTAGAATTCGTATGCAAGTAATTTCTGTACGGGGTTAAAACCTACATTTGGTATCATAGTTGTTTTGGCTTCAAGGGGATGCCTTTATTGCTGAGGGGTTTCGCTCGGCCCTGTAGTAGACCCTATTCAGTGGGCGATCTGCGGGATCGATTCTGGTGGTGAAAAAATATGGCGAGAAGTGGAAAGATAGAGATCAAGAAATTCAATGGTCAGAGTTTTGAGTTGTGGAAACTCAAGATGGAGGATTTGTTGGTGGATAAAGATCAGTGGATTGTAGTAGATCTGGGTACTAAACCAACATGAGTTTCCAATGAAGAATGGAAGAAGTTGGATCAGAAAGTAAAGAGCACAATACGATTGTGTGTCTTAGATTTAGTATTATTGAATGTATCTGGGGAAGCTACAGTGAAGTCTTTGTGGGAAAAGTTAGGGACTTTGTACCAATTTAAGTCTCTGGTGAATAAGTTGTTCCTACAGAAAAAGCTATATAACCTGAGGATGAAAGATGGAGACTCAGTGACAGAGCATCTAAACGCATTTAATACTGTGGTAAGTCAGTTATTATCTATTGATAATAAAATTTTAGATGAAGATACGTGCACCAGTTTGTTGTGTTCTGTACCAATTTCATGGGATATTTTGGTTATTGCCATAGGTAGCAATGCAACTGCCTTACAGTTTGATGAAATAATCTCATCCTTGCTGACAGAGGAGATGAGATGGAAAAATATGGATAGCCAAAATGGTGATGCCTTGTCTGTATGAGGACGGTCCTAGAACATAAACAAAAATAATTCATTGAGTGGGAGATCTAAATCTCCAGGAAAATTTGTAAAGGTGTGCGGAAAATGCAGAAAGGAAGGGCACTACAAAAGGGACTGTAAATAAAAAGCTCCTTAAAGAGAAACAGGGTCTGATGATGCTCCTTCTATAGAGGCGAAAACCACCTCAGATGAAGGTGGGGATGTGTACTTGGCTTCTTCAAGTACACATGTAGATCATGAGGCATGGTTGATTGACTCAGGTGCATCCTTTCACTTCACTCCCCATAAAGAGTGGTTATGTGACTATGAGAAATATGATGGTGGTGATGTCTTCTTGGGGGATGACAGGAAGGCTAAAATCATTGGTTGTGGAAAATTTAAGTTGAATTTACAAGGTGGAAGGATTAGAACACTTCCGGGTGTTCTGCATATTCCTGCATTAGCCAAAAATTTGATTTCTGTAAGCAAGCTGGATGATGTAGGTGTAGAAACAGTGTTCGAGAAAAATACATGCAAGATGGTTTGGGTAGCATTAGTATTGATGCGGGGAGTTCGGAATGGAACTATGTACAAGCTGTAAGGTAGAACTATTTTTGATGGATACAACAGTTCTGTGGTTCCTGAAAGTGGAGCAGAAAATATAGTGGTCTCTAGAGAAAAGACCATGTTATGGCATCAAAGGCTTGGACATATTGGAGAGAAGGGCCTTCGAATACTTCATGGTAAAGGTATGTTAGAAGGTATGACTAATAGCTCTCTGGATTTTGATTTCTATGAAAATTGTGTATATGGGAAGCAGAATTGGGTGAGTTTCCCCTCTGTTGGTAAGAATGCGAAACAAATATTAGAGCTTGTGCACGGTGATGTGTTTGGACCTGTGAAGGTTCCATCACTGGGTAAATCTGTGTACTATGTGTCATTTATAGATGACTTCTCAACGAATACATGGATATATTTCCTTAAGAAGAAATCTAAAGTCTTTGACAAGTTTAATGAATTTAAGGCTCTGGTGGAAAACTAGACAGAGAAGAAGATAAAGGTGTTGAGGACAAATAATGGTGGAGAGTTTTTCAAGAAGGAATTTGAAGAATTCTGTAAGAAGTGTGGTATAGCATGGCAGAAGACTACTGCATACACACATGAGGAAAATGGATTTTCAGAAAGAATGAACAAGACATTGATGGAAAGGGAAAGAAGCATGCTCAGTGGTGCCGAGTTAGGATAGGAATTCTGGGCAGAGGCAGTGGAGACTACATGTTACCTTGTCAACATATCACCTTCATTAGCATTGGAGGATAAGACTCCACAAGAGGTATGGAATGGTAAGAAACCATTTCTTTCACATCTGAGGGTATTTGGATGTGATGCATATGTACATGCTCCAGAGGAGAAAAGAACAAACTTTGATAGTAAATTTGAAAAGTGCATCTTTATTGGGTATAAAGATGGTTTAAAGGGTTATAAACTTTGGAACGGAGTAACAAGGAAGGTTGTGTACAACCGAGATGTGGTGTTCAAAGAGATGAAAGATGTTATTAAACATGAAGTCCAACCAAAGGAACTCGAGAAGATAGAGTTTGATCTAAAAGAGGAAGAATCAGACTCTACAACAGAAGAGGAATCAGAAGATGAAGAGCCACAAACTCCAGCTGTGAGAAGATCAGTTTGAGAAAGAAGGCAGGCATAAGGGTATAGTTCATCTAATTTGTGTTCAAATTTTGCTTTATCTATTATTGATGATGATCCTAGAACTCTGAATGAAGCAATAAATTCAAAGGATGGAAAACTTTGGAAAGAGGCCATGGTTGATGAAATGGCATCTTTGTACAAAAATGAGGCTTGGGATCTGGTGGAGTTGCCAGCTGGAAGGAAACCCATTGGCTGCAAATGGGTGTTTAAGAAGAAGATAAATGCAGAAGGAAAGGTGGAGAAATAAAAATCTCGGTTGGTAGCAAAAGGCTATTCCCAGGTGTCGGGAATTGATTTTGGTGATATTTTTTCTCCTGTTGCCAAGGTAACTTCTATTAGATTACTTTTATTTTTTGTTGCTACTTTTGATTTTGAGGTAGAAAGATGGATGTGAAGATATCATTTCTTCACAGGGATCTGGAAGAGGATATATACATGAAGCAACCTGAAGGCTTTGCAGTGAAGGGTAAGAAAGAACTAGTATGCAAGTTAAAGAAGTCTATGTATGGGTTAAAACAATCACCAAGGATATGGTATCAGAAATTTGATATGTTTATATGGGGACTTGGCTTCATGAGAAGCAAAGCAGATCACTGTGTATATTTTAAATTAATTGGTGACCGTGTTATTCATCCTGACTTATATGTGGATGATACGTTGTTGGTTAGAAATGACAAATAAATTATCCACAATTTGAAGACCTAGTTGTCCTCCAAATTCGACATGAAAGATCTTGGTGCTGCAAACTATATTTTGGGCATGTAAATTAAAAGAGATCAAGCAAAGAGGAAGCTCTGGTTAAACCAAAGGAAGTATGTCAAGACAATACTGCATGGGTTTAATATGCAAGATAGTAAATCAGTGAAGGTTCCTATTCCTGTAGGTGTAAAGTTATCTGCTAAACAGTGTCCCAAGACACAAGAAGAGGAAGAAGAAATGTCACGTGTTCCATATGCAAGTGTAGTTGGTAGCCTAATGTATGCGATGGTCTGTACTAGACCAGACATTGCTCATGCAGTGGGAGTATTGAGCAGGTTTATGTCAAAACCAGGGAAGGAGCATTAGACAACAATGAAGCGAGTTTTCAGGTATTTGCATGGCACTGGTGATTATGGTCTATGCTACCAAGGAAGACCAGGATTGGACAGAGTTTTGGATATTCGTGGGTTTGTTGATGTAAGCTGGGCTGGAGTTCTGGATCAGAGAAGATCTAAAAGTGGGTATTTGTTTAACCTATTTGGAGGTACAATCAGTTTGATGAGTAAGAAACAATTTGTAGTGGCACTAGCAACTACAGAGGTTGAATACATGGCAGCCACTCATGCAAGCAAGGAAGTAGTTTGGTTGCGGAGATTCTGTTCAAGTATGCAGTTAGTCCAGCAAGCTATAAGAATAGACTGTGATAGCCGAAGTGCAATTTTCTTGGAAAAGAACCCTGCTTATCATTCAAAGACAAAGAACATTGATGTTCAATATCACTTTTTGAGGGATATGATAGAAGACAAAAAGGTGTTGCTGGTAAAGGTGGACACTTTGAAGAATACTGCAGATGCATTGATAAAATATGTGATCTCTCAGAAGTTCTCTTGGTGTAGAGAAACAATGGGTGTTGCAGTGTTGGATAAATGACTAAGATCTCATGTGGCCCCCCATGGAAAGAAAACAACAAGTGGGAGAATGTTGGGTTGTGTTATATCCTTTCCACGACTAGCCTACCTAGTTAACCTAGGGTTAGAGGTGGGGTGGAGCCCCCCCTTCATTGCGTCGATTGCGTAGCAGGGGGGTCACAGGGGGTTTGACGGGGGCGGTTAGCCCCCCTCTACAGGGTTTGAGGCAGCGCCCTGGGAATTTTTTTGGACCCTATATTAGGTGGGCGGACCTACCTATGGTTTTGTGCATGGTTTTCACACATGATTTTGGGCGTGATGGTTTTTGGTCCATGGTATTGGATGCTTCGGTATGTATATATATGTATTGCAACATTGAAAGGAACATAATGAAAAATCAAGCTGGTAGTTCCGGTTTTTGGATCTAGGGGAAAATATCTATGTATATGTGTGTTTTATGTGTTATGCTCTCGCATTGTTTATTTTCTGTTTTTTAGAATTCGTATGCAGGTAATTTCTGTACGGGGTTAAAACCTACATCTAAGAGGAGCCCCTTCTTTATGGATCTTAGGAAAACCATAAATCCTAGGGGTGAGAGGGCTACTCTCGATGAGCTTATGGCTGAAGGAGCTCACATAGCTACTCGATTTTATGGTAACATCCACCATTTTGGAGATCTTTTTTAAGGGTTTATTATCAAGTTTCTTATAGCTCCCACTATTACATAAGTGATCCAACATTTTCCTCATGTAATCCTCCTTATCAAGGATAACTACAACTCCCCCTTTGTCAACTTTGAGAACCACGATGTCTTTGTTATTATTCAAATCTTTGAGAGCCTCAAACTCATGCTTGTTAATGTTGTTCTTCAGGGGCTTTTCCCTCCTCAAGACAACAACACAATCTTACCTAATGATATCCTTAGTGACATCTGACAAGTCCTTTATCCCAAATTCAACATTACAAATAATATCTTCCACCGAGATTTTTCTGGGAGCAAGGGAAAAAATTAATCCTTTCCCTAGGAGACTGAAAACATGGGGGTCAAAAGAATAACTAAAGAGAAATGGGGGTCAGTTAGGTTAACCTTCATCTTTTTTTTGCTATGTTTTAGCTGGAAAAATTTGCCGAGAATAATGAAACATTCAAATATTATTCTAGTATTGGTTCACATCACTTTTATTTCCTTCAGCTTTGGAGATTTCTTTCCAAATCTAAGGTGATTCAAGAATTATTCATAAACAAAATTTTCCATGTATCATAGAAGTACTTCGGGTATGAATGGATTTTAAAATTTAAATTACCTTGATCTAATAAATTGAATATATTTTTGAATAAATTACCTTGATCTAATAAATTATTTAGTATAATTACCAGAAGTAGGTGACATATGTCATAAGCTCGTATATAACTATTATTATTCTTTTTTCAAACATAAAACCAGGCGGTCGATGTTTTTGAATCGTTGCGGTAAATCACGTTAATAATGATATAATTTAAACACGTGAGTACAGGGAAACTTCTTGCGAGCATGCATTATATATTAATTAAATACACTGAAGGTGTTTCTTTTGGAACCGTTCACTTGCCTATATATCTATCTATTTTCCTATCGAATGACATGTCTTGCTGTACACCGACGGCACTTGTCCCGCAATATGTTGATACTTGTTGGAATCCTTAGTTCCACTGGGGCCTGCAAATGTCTAGCGCATGTGGAAACAACTATCATTATTTTTGTTTTCCACCCTTGTGCATTATCTGTGCTCCGTCATTTTTTTAAAACAAGTTTTGAGAGTTTTTAACCTGTGAGGTTTCCCAGGTCGAGGGAAAGCTTGAATATGGATAAGGAGTCAAACCAAGCACCTCGCTCATGAGGCTAATACAGATATCACACTGTCACTCATGGCTTCTCACAATATTCATTGCACTTACCATCTTTTTTGTACTGATCAATATAATTTTTCGTCTTCTCACGATCCACCACCAGCCCTCAATAATCACAACCACAGAAGGATGATGTTGAAGGTGGAGAATTATCAGTTCTTATAGGAAAGCAATCATTGTATACTCCTAAAATTGATTATTTCAAGAGGCTCAAGGTTAAAGATGATGATGTCATAGTTCACCAGAAAGTTGTCTCTTAGATTTTAAAGGCGAAAATGACATCCATCCATCCATCCAAAATTTGAATGCTCAAAGGAAAAATTTAAATGTTGAATGCTTTGAACTTGTGTTAATGAATGCAGGTTCAAGAAAGATTCCAATTCCACATTTTTTCATGAAAGTCGGCCTAGTTAATAATAGTTGAATGGAATCCTCAAATGGATACCCTCTTCGACATTCGAAACATCAATCTCATATGAAGATACTTCTAGGAACTATTCTTGGTGTTGTATTTCATAGTGTGTGTGTTTAGACTTATTTGCAGTAGCAACATATTTATGATGAAAAATAGGCGAAGCTTAGATGCTTCCAATTTTTTTCTTGGGACTCTTGTGAATTTTGTGTTTCTGCAGATTGCAACAAACGTCTTCAAAGAGAGAATTGGAATTGGTATGAAAGTCTAACAATTTATCTACGAAACATAAGGATTTCGATTTTGAAATTTGTTTCTACTAATAGAAACATGCTATTTGTCATTGGGTCAGATATCGTGCTTACTCGATATACTATTCCCTTCCTTTTTGGTTTTTCGAGAATTTTTTGGGCAAGGTGAATAGTGAAAAGTGTATGATATATAGTTCCCTTCCATTTTATTTACCTTGGAACTATTGAATTTACCTTGTTTATATCATCTATTTGTTGTTCTTAGATTGATTTTGATAATTTTGAGCACAAATTTGTTCATATTACTTAATGGAGTCTGATTTTTCTTTAGGAGGTATTGCATTGATATTCATATTAATATTAACATGCCTATCATATTAATTCAGAAGGTTCAATTTATGAGTGGGTATTACAAGTTCGAATCTTGCAATTTTTTTTAAATAATGTTTATGATTGCCAAAAGAATTGTTGTTAAAATCCTAGAGAATTTAGTGACAAGAGAATGCATGTTTCCATCACATAAAGTAGGACTTGAGAAATAATGTTTGTTGGAAAAATTACAATTCCCTGAATTTAGATTTAGGTTTTGTATGGATAATAGTGCATGGTACTTATGAAAGAAATTGCCTTCTTCATCTAAATCCCTTTATATTTTTTTGCTGAAGATTTAACTACTAGAACTGGTCACCACCGGTTGTTGATACAGTATGGTATTTTAGGATTTCAAACCAGAAAAGTCATAGGTTCAGATTGGTAGGCACAAGATGTTCACAAGCTTTAAAATAGGTCTCTTCCCCCAATTTGACATTCAGCTTACAAGTTTTTCCTAAACATAGTCATTAATGTTTTCAATTCAGCAATCGCTAAAAAACCATGGCATTTTTTTTTCTTTTTTGTTTTGAAGTCGATAAAAGTGTAGGGAGTGACAATTTTGGAAGCACATGAGATGTTTTGGATACCATTATTTAGAAAACTAGCGAAATTTTAAGAGTGGTCCTTTAATCCTCAAATTACAATAGAAGAGGAACCTTCATGAAACAACAAGGAATATTTGCAAATAGAAATCTTGTATATATGTCTAAACTTGTGTTGATTTTCTCTATGTTACACCAAATTGATTTCAACGTTTACACAAGTTTGGATCCTTCCATTGAAGATTTTAATTTTCCTTCCATACATTTTTTTGGTAGTTAAACCCCATATTTTAATTGGTGAGGGTATGAAACTGCTCTTCAATCATGACAACTTTTTCTAAGATATGTGACTAAGGGATATTAAAGTCATTCAATATTTTCTCTTAGCTTTATCTGAGCACAGGGTATGGTGGGTTTTGAACTTGGGTCATTAGCACTGCTAGTGCTTCAACTTGCCACTTGAACAAAACTGGAATTCAATGGCTTGTTACTACCATTACTATTATTTGTGAATTTAAACATCTATTTTGAGCAACATTTTGGGGAAACCCATTTTCCATTTGTCTTTGGAATTGAAATGTTGTGCTTTGCAAGACCTGTGTAACAATGTTGTCCATTTGCATAGAATTTTATACTTTTATTTGATGACGACAGGTTTGTCTCCATTTTAATGATATATTTATATTATTTAATCTTTTGTTCTCTTATTAAATTTAAAGTGAATATTGGATTTTTCTAAATCTATTTGATTACTTATTTTTTTCCTCGTAACCAATGGGGTTAAACCTGGGATTCATATAACCTAGAAGAGACATCAAGGATATATAGTGAGAAATCTATAGAGATGGCATTTATGTCAACTAACATAGATGAAATATTGGCTAACATTGTTTATAATCAACAATTGCAAGAGAAATATTAATTGAGGGAGTTAATAAATAGTTATTCGGCATCAAATAATGAGTCTAAATTTCATTGGGGTTTAAAGGAACTTGTTCGAGAACATCTTAATACCTGTATGGCCTTTGCTTCCAACATCAATTTTAATGAGTTACTTTTTACTAGTAGTAATTGTGGCATCGATGGCATTAATCACTGACGTTTGAGTCATGTGAGTGAGTGGTGTAATATATGTCAAATCTTGGATTTGTTGTAGCAAGATGAGGAAGAGGAAAGTGATGAACTGGTAGGTATGTGACATATATCCAATAGTGAAGAATCGACAGTCTTTGGATGCAATCTAATGAAAATCAAGAATTTTGAATCGATGGGCTACATGCCAAGCTCAGGAGGTGACAACCACCATGGAAAGGCAGCCCCAAGAAGCATAGATTATATCCCTTGCTTGTTTGCATATTGTATCAACTAGGAATAAAATGTTAAATCCTTTTGCATAAATTTAGGCACTGAATGTTTCTCCATGATATTTATTTATTTATTGAAAAGTCACTTCCTATTATGGAATAATGGATACAAAACATGTGTAATTGTAGCATCACATAGATATGACATGTGACAACATATGGCAACCTACGTTTTAATTATTGGATGGATGTACATGGCACCAAACATTTGGGTGAGGGGATGTATATTCAAAAAATGTTAGTGCAGAATGTGTAACTCACCACATGTGAGAAACATGTTTAATAGATTTATCTAGACTATGAATTTACCAAACACAATCCCTCTTTACATGGCCTAAATTCCACATGTATATGCCCATTTTTATCTAAATTCATAAACATATATTAGCGATAAGATCTTTTCAAATCTTCTATATCTTTGGTGTATTTTTGCACCTTTAGGGGAAATTTATAGTTAATAAATCATGCTATATATCTCTCAACAAACAAATATGGCTCCCATCGAAATCTGGCCACTAATGGACTCAACAATGTGAACTCTGTATCCATCCAATTACAACAAAGGTAGAGAGTAAGGTGCATTTTAATCGGCTCCTATGAGCCCCAATGTGGTTTCCACATTCATGATGCAATCACCCAAATGGAAAGAGTGGTCGTTATGCTAGAGCTGAGAAACAATATCAAAGTGGTTCTCAAAAGCATAGAGCATTCATGGGCATGAACTTATGTTATCTCATTTCCCTTGCACTCTTATATGTTTTAGCTTCGTTTATGTGATGAAGCATCGACATTCACAAAGGGGATGGATTCCGTGGTGAGAATTATTGACTCCAGTTGGTTCCTCCAAATTTCCCAGGAGGTCAGCAAAGGCATTCCCTTTGTGCAATTATATTTAAGCGAGGTTTTGAAATATAATGAAAATTTTGGGTATTTCCAATGAAATTTAATTATTATGGAATTCAATTTTAAATATATATATATATATATATATATATATATATATATATATATATTTATTTATTTATTTATTTAAATTGTAATTTTATTTTTGAATTTAATACATAAATTTGAATTGATTTTTATTGAGTTTAGTAAGTTTAAATTGTTGGAAAATGATTAAAAGTAGAAATAGAATTTAATAGAAAGGGTTGTTTGGGGGGAATTTAATTCATATATATAATTTTAAAATTTTATTATATATATATATATATATATATATATATATATATATAGAGAGAGAGAGAGAGAGAGAGAGAGAGAGAGAGAGAGAGAGAGAGAGATTAAAATATCTTAAATTTTATTAATTTATTTATATCAATACAATTATATAATTTAACTCGTGATGAGTGGTTTTACATGATGCAACATAAAGAATGCATTGATATGTTATTATTTAGTGAGAGAATCCTACTTGTGTTTGGAAGCCAAGTGGAAGACACCATGTTTGTAGCAACAAAGGTTTGTAGAGGAGTGGAAGAGAAGATAAACAAGATACAAAGAATAAATCTCTCACTGTAGAGCATAATGAATATATTTCTAACATTGATCTTGAGTGTGTAGAGTACAAGAAAAAAATCAACAGTATCTGATGATGAATGTGAAAGGAAAGATATCAAAATTTATGAATACAAATAAGAAAGTATTGAAACAATCTTTCATCAATGGTGCCATGAAGAGATCAAATTTTACTATCAAGAAATATGTAAAAAATAAGATCATGAATATGAAACATAAGAAGCAGAGCAAAGAAGCTAGTTTGAAAATGAAGAGTTGTAGTAGTAGACCATGAAAGAAGTGTTAGAGAACGCTGTAGAAGAAAGACCCAAACCAAATACAAGAGAAATCAAAGAAAAAATGTAGCAATAGCAAGTGAAGAAATATAGAGCCTACAACAAGAATGAAGTTGAAACATTTTCGATGGTATAGAATTTGGAAAAAATGAAAAAGAAAATGCAAAGTTATAAAAAAGTTTTTAAGTTATTGTAAGCTTAGCTGAGACTCAGACCACTGGGCATGTTTGAGTGATAATTGAGTAAATTTCTATTGTAAGACTAGCATACATAGCTGAGTCATGTTTAATTTATGTTGAGACATACGGTCATAATTAAGGGGGAGTGTTGGAAATAGTAATTACTTCTGCATACAAATAAACCTAGATTTAGAGTCTAAGTTAATTGAGCCAAGTGTGTTTATTTTTGAGTTCATTCTTTATTTAGAAAGGTTAAATTTAATAAGTGTTTGCATGTTAAAGTTAGCATCAGTTGATTCATAAGTTACAAAGTATAAATACCCCATACACGTTTGTGTGATCAATAAGAGAACAACATCTCATATTGATTTTGTGTGTAAAATTTGTTTCCTCCTTTCTACCTTTCCATTAAGAAAGGTGTGGAATGTTACTTCCTCATCCATATCTCAAAACTATTGTATATATACATATACAATAGGGGCCTAATTGATAAAAAGGTTTATGAGGATCAATTGGTACCTTTTGTCAATTATATTTTGGAGCTCTCTCATTATTCTCTCTCTCTCTCTCACTGTTGGACACTTAGATTTTTCTTGGAGCACTTTGGCATTGGATCAAGAAAGCCAAAGGAGGCAAGAGGAATGAAGGAGAAAACAAGGAAGAGTAGGATCAAGCAACTACAATAGGGTTCTTTCTAGGTATTGATTTGCATGTGTGTTTTCCTTGCTAGATTTTTCATGCATGGTATTGCATGTGGTTCTTTACTACTATGGCATGGGTTTTTCCAGGTGTGACTGTGTTTTTAGCCTAGCCTTTTCATTTCTAGATAGCCATGGTGTGATGGAGTTCTCATGTTTTGGTTGAGTTGGATTGCCGGATGGATTCGAAGCTAAGTGAGGTGGATATCTGAAAGAAAGAACACATGACCTAGTGATCCATGAACCAGACTATGGATTGCAGTAAAGCCACTAGCCTAGTGACCCCTGAACTAGACTATGGGTTGTAGTAAAGCTAGGTATTGTGTGCCTTGGTGGGTCTAAGAATCCTCGACCGGTTAATGGCGGGATATACGGTAAAGCCTAGAGGTGGTTTCCATTTATTAGGTCTAGGAATAAATTTTGGTGAATGGCAAGATATATGGTAAAGACTAGAGGGTGGAGTCTTGTTTTAGGGCCTAGTGATCCCCTAATCAGTCTGTGGATTGTGGTAAATCTAGAGAGACTATGAGATAAGAAAATTCCTCACGGTGTAGGTGGAGAAATCCGGTGGCATCCATGCTTGTTTTGGCCTAGTGATATGGTGGAGATCATGGTAAATCATTTTATTTACATGTTTATTGTGTTGGCCTAGTGATACAATGTGGATTGTGGTAAAGCTTGGTTTCTATTAATGAGGGTGAGGTGGTTTATCTTTGGGGTGCCTTGGTTGGTTCTTTTGGTTTGAGTCCCACATTCAAGCTTGAAATATGGCCCAGGGATGATTGGCTGAAGAAATATTTGTCTGAGCCAATCTATGGTTGGGTGGAATGTGGTAGTCCCATCCTGGGTTGGATTTTTCATTCATTAATAAGGGGTCCTTTCCTTGGTATCTATGTCTAAATTTATTGGTTTATATGTGGATTCTATGGTTGATGTATCCTTGATATTTGTGTTGTTATTATGTTGATTATAAGCATGTATTATGACAGTGATGATGTATGGATCTCCTCATGCTTTGATTTGTAAATGAATGAACAATGTATCTATGACCTAATAGATGATAATGCAACTAATGATATAAGGGAAGAATTCTTCTTAGCAATTCTTAGATAAGTACGCGACCCCTATGCTCAAATATGTTGTTTAAACCTGTAGATTACATATATGTGACATGTTTGACAAAATGTCACTCATGGCTAGTAGTATTCCAATCAAGTCCTTATTCAGGTAATTTCATTTGTGTCCTTATTATATTGCTATCTTTTAGTTCTTAAAGTGTCATTGAGTTATGGGAAGTGACCTGGGATCTGGGCCTAAAAGAGTGGCACAAATTCTAGAGTCATAGGCACAGATCTGAGGAGAAAAATCCCCAGATGCATGCATACTCATGCTGTGGCAGAATTTGGAGCCTCCTAGATTCATTCATACTCATGTTGTGGGAGCATATGGAGCCCCCTGGATGCATGCATGTCCATATCAAGGGAGCGTCCAGTGCTCTAATGGTCTAAAACTTAGTTGGTTTCAAGGGCTGGTTACCTGAGTGGTTGGGATGGCTCTTGGGAGTTCCGTTGCTGATGTGGAAGGTATGTGTGGTGTGTTCCCATCGATTCCATTTCCTTAAGGTCACCTAGGAGGTTGAATCCCATTATAGTGGCATGTCATCACATATTTATATCTGTTGGATAGTTACTTGGGGAGATGTGGGAAGATAATGTTACAATATATATAAATATATATGTATATATATATATATATATATATATATATATATATATATATATATATATATATATATATATATATATATATATATATATATATAGATATATAAGGTGATGAGATATATGAAATATATATTGCCTTCAGTACCTTCGGAAATGTAAGAATGGCGTATACTTGTAGCTTTTCTAAAAGCTAATAATTTAAAAGTTGAAAATGTTGAGGTGGAAAATATTGATAGGATTAGTTAGGTCCACTTTAGTATTTTTTTTTACCATGTGATATGTTGAATTCAAATATCAGAGTGTTGGATCACATCAAACTTTATTTCCATTTGGCTTTGAAGTTGTTTTTTCCAAGTGAGGTGATTGAAGAATTATTCATAATAATTTTTTCCAGTAAAAGTACTTCTAATATGAATTAATTTTAAAATCTAAATTACTATGATCTAATAAATTGAAAATATTTTGATTCTCTTAAATACTAATAAAATTTAAATTAAAATATTATATTTAATATATTAATATAATTTTTTATTATATTTTTATTTAATTGTTGTTGTTTGTTGTTGTTGTTTTTTTTTTTTGAGGTGGATCCTTTCATTTCTTTGCAAAAAAAGAGCAGGCTTTAGAAGATTTTTTATTAAACCAGATGGTCTCAACCTGATCAATGGGAAACTAGGCCTATTCACCATCTAGTTGCATCATATCCAATCCAAAAACGATATGTCCATAACAATTTAGAGACAGATACACTGATACTTCTCCTATCCTCCTACTATCTACTCTACTATACATCATACGAAAAACAGAGTAAAGATCACAAAGAAAACCACTACTCATATAAAGAATCAACTGGTGTAGTATCTTTATCGCTTGAGCCTAGTTGATGTGTCAGAGCTAGGTAACGAAGACTGTATTCGAATCTAGCAATGTGGGCATTACGTTGTATCAAAAAATATTTCACCTACTACTACCCCTTTTGAGAGCCTCCAAGACATCCTGTATCCTTGCTTTTCCTTGTTGTGGTGTAGCCAAAGCACTGAACAATATCATTTTCATTTTCCAGTAAACATGAGAGAGATTGTGAGAGTAATGTCCTCCTACCTCTTGTATTACCTGGGTCCTAAATTCAGTAAAGAGTTCATGATCCTTTTGTGCCTCCATCATACCTACACTATTCTCCAGCTGTTGAATCCTTGATCTGGTCAAGGACAAGGTGGTGATAACATACTGGTGCTTGACCATATCAAGTTGATCCTCAATGCATCCTCAACTCTGAACGCAGATGGAGAGGTTTCGTCGACCCCCAACACGACCTGTTATGGACACTATATGATGGGTATTAGGATGTTGATCCATACTTTTTGGTTGTTCACACTACCAATAAATTTTGTGGGTGCTAATTCACTTCATAGAGAATGTCAAGATTAGAAGACCACGAAAGATGGAAGGTACTTTGATGGAGAGAGCCCTTTTAGTGGCGAACAAAAATAGGCTTCTATCTCCTATAATAAACACTAGAACACAACGTTTTCCATCAAATGGAACATGAAACTAGTGCATGCAAAATCCCAGACTCCCATAGTATGCATAAACCTCATCTTAACCCCCCAATTGACCACCCAGTGGACCCAATGAACCTCAATATAGAACCTTTGACTACAGATATAAAAATATAGGTATAAAGTGCCCAACTTGGTGTTGCCTCCATAGACATCACCAGATCAAGCTACCATAAAAATGAAACAAACATTGTGCTAGTGACAGTGCTCATAGTGCCAAAGAGCTCTGACCATAAATATGCAAAGTTAGCACCATACAGATCCAATCCCAACCCCCAGGAAAATGGATAGACGTCCCCTAAACATAAAATTTTAAATTTTAAATAAATTATGTTTAATTAAATAAATTTTAATAGACTTCAACTTTTATTTTTAATATAAAAAATACATTTTTTTTCAAATTAAGAAAGGAATCATTTTTACTTGGTAAAAGCAAGAATGATTATACTCTAAAGCTTTTATTACATAATATAACCAGTGTAGATCCATCTAACTCCATATCTACATGTGCCGAGAGGGATCAAATCCATGGACATGCAAACTTTTCTGAAATTATTAATCCAAAGTTATTAAATCTAATAATATTAATATTAATATTTCTTTTCTAAATATGACTAATTCTATTAATGTAACAAAAATGGTACAAGGAGGCACTGGCCTCTGCAAAGCAAGCCTCAGATTATGCCATGTTTAACAACCAATAACTGAAAGTGACTACCTGCACTGGGGAAACCAGTCCAAAACTAGAAGTGTTTGCTGCCCACGCAGGGGTAGCAGCCTGTAATGCCAGAGTGGAATAGTTTGTCAAACAAACATCAAAATTAACAACATTTACATAAAAGAAACAACAGAATAGACCCCTGAGGTTGGGAGTCGGGAACCCAAAACCTGAAAAAAACTTTGGCCGGCTAGGTGTCATTAGTGGGAGGAGGTTCTTCCACTATCAGACACCTGTACGCCTCCATGTCATCTTCCTCGTCCTATTGATCTCTCGGCATTGCTTCCATAGTCTTGAAGCGACCTGGATTATTGCGTCCTTGAGCTGCGTCTGTGCGGTCCAGAGCTTCTTCATGGCTTTTGTGCATCCCTAAGCTACTGCCAGGGGCTTTTCTTTTGCTGGTGTTGGTCCTCTCCTGAATGTTGCGAGCTGGGACTTCAGAGCTTTGAGGCTCCTCTCTAAAAGCTACTGAAATGGTTGCAATTATGCATGGGCATTCCAGTGTGCAGAGAAATTGGAATTGGGCAGAGTGATTGGGTTGCAGAGATGGGACAGAGATAGCAGGAGGCTATGGAGCATCTTTAGCACATCGAGAACCCACTGTTTGAGCTCACCCCTAACCGCTGCAGGTGGCTAGATAACATCCCGTGATATGAGCCATCGTCGAGGGGGAGGAAGAGTCAGAAGGGGTCGATTCAGAGAGGGACAGGGAGGGGGGGCGAATTGCTCTTCCTCTGCTACTGCCCCTCCTGCAGCACATCCTATGACACAGACGAGGCATGTTTACCTGGTCAAAATTAGGCAGAAGAGGACGAGGAGGAGCAGTGCCAGGGATTAAATAGCTAGTGGGAGCAAGAGGACCAGTAATCCACTGTTCAAAACCAAGATTCAAGGCCAAATCATCTGTTCGAAGGCAGCAAAGAAGACTCTGTGAGAAGTGGGCACCATCTACCATCTCAATGCAGCACAGAATTTGGCATCGTCTCCCCATTGTCATGCGCGAGCTCGGCTCTGCAGCAGCAGGGAGACAGTTGCAGTTTAGAGGAGGTGGAACCAGGGGAAGGTGGTTCGAATAAGCCATCTTAAGAACGAGACTGAGGTTTCCTCAGCTCACGCATTGCATTAAAACACCATTAATGTCAACGATGATCTTCTGGGTGAAAGCGTGGGTGGCCAGGTGGCTACGCCACTTGCCAGCCCAAATTTGTTGCGTTGTACCAGCGCTTTTAAACACCCGCATCTAGGAAATATTAATATTAATATTATATTTAATAATAATAACAATAATATTATTCTTATAATATTAATATTATATTTAATGATGTTTTTTAAATGACATGATAACAAATTTTATAATAAAACTACATCAAATTAATATTTTCAAATATTACAACTTTGATTTGAAAATGTTTATGTCCATAAAGATTTTAATATATCCATAGGATATGGTTTTTCTTTTTAAATATTCATTTTACAAATATTTAACTAAAATAAATATTAAAAAATTTTGGAGCAAGATTTCTTTGTGTTGAATTGTAGTGTACTTTTTATTTATTTATATGTTTATTTTCATTTTCCTTTCGAACCACATTGTTTTTATTATTATTATTTTATTGGATATGTGACATACTTCACATTGGGTTGTAGAATGCACCTCTTGGTGCAAGTAGTGTATAAATGAAATGGTTGGTAATTGGAAAGTATCAATTGCACTTGATACATCTAGTATTTAAAATTTTAAAAAATCATAAAAATTAACTTAATTATAACTAATTTCCTATCTGATCCTATCATGTAAACAAAGATAATAAAATAATAAAAATAAAAATAAAATATCTTCAAAATAAAATAATAAAAGTAAATATTCTATATTATTATTATTAATTTTTGTTGGCTAGTTAAGGTAAACTTGACTCAGCCAAATTCTCAATGGTTTTTGAGCTCTAAGTTTATGAGAACCCATGAGCTTGACCCATTGTAGTCCCATGGAATATAGCCTATGTAAAATTAAATGAGACTAAATCCATTTTAACTCTGGATCTATTAATCATTGATAGAGATCAAGTCTCTTTTGCACTCAAAAAAGAGGTTTGCACATTGAGATATACTCTCTCGATCTAGAGTTAAAATGGATTTAGGCTAGTTTTAAATTATTGTGTGGAGAGGCACTCTCCAACCTAGTGTGGAAGAGATGTTGTAATGTTTTGTCCTTCATGTAAACATTTTGAAATAAAATTAAAAATAAATAAATAAATAAAATTAATAACTAAAATAAAATTAAAGTAAAATAGTAAATTCATTTGAGCACTCTCTAACTTGTTATGGAAGAGATGATGTTGTGTAATGTAAATATGTTGTCATGTCATGTAAATATTAGCATTTTTCTCACTCTAGATTCTGACAACTCCTGATTTTTCACATGGTATTCTTAACCCACAATTTTTCCCATGATATTCTTTTGTAATTTAACATATTTAAAAAAATCAATAATTTTTCCCATAATATTCTTTTGTAATCTAGCATATTTAAAAAAATCGATCTATTCAAATGCTTCACTGGCTTTTTAGGTGTAGCAATTTAACAACAATAGAAAAAGAAAACTCTCGCAAAAAACAAACACACTTAGAATACCACAATCCCTTACACCACAATAATTAACTTGTTTTATATCGATGCTACAACCTAGTCTACACGATTTGAAGCTACAAATGGACACCGTAGAAAAAATAAATAAGCACCATTCATGAGATCAATTGGCTTATGGCAAAATGAATTTTCATTTTCCTATTTTAACATGTTAACTAGTGCTTCCCAATAGGGATGAGGTTTTTAAAATGATTGGTATTCTTGTCCAAATTAGTGACATGTCATAAGCTCGCATATCATTATTATTATTTTTTTCAAATATAAAGCCACGTGGTCAATTTGTTCCAACCATCTGTTCTAGTAAACCACGTGAATAATGACATGCTTTAAATGAATGTTATAGGGTAACTTCCTTGGAGCATTCATTATATCATTAATTAATTAATCAATTAATCACACCATATATCTATTAACACATAAATATGACCCCCATTGGCATATATCCATAGTGAGGGACCTGACAATATGCACTCCTCCATCTCCATCCAACTAAGAAAAGGAAGAGTGTAAGGTGGGTTTCAATCAACTTCTATGAACCCCAATGTTGTTGCCCAATTCACGATGCAGTGACCCACATGGAGAGAGTGATTATTATGTTGGAGCTGAGAAATAGAGCATTCATGGGTATGAAGATATGTCATCGCATTTCCCTCTCATTCCTGTATTCTTAACTTCTTAGGTCAAAACCTGGCTTGTCATTAGCTTATATCATACTTCTCTGTTTGTAGGCTATAGTGTTTGTAATTTGGGATGGAGGACCAATTGCAAAAAATCATGGGTCGACATTAAATCTACCAGAGGGATATTGTTTTAGATTTCCTTCACCGATAATAATGTGACTCAAAAAATAGATCAGGAAGGGGTAATTAATTGGCATGCCAATCAATTTCATTTATGTGATCAAGCAGTGATGCTCACGAAGGGCATGAATTCCACGGTGAGAATAATTCACTACAGTTGGTTCCACCAGAGTTCCTAGGAGGTCAGCAAAGGCATTCCTTTTGCGCAATTATATCTAGGCCAGGGTTTCATATATAATGTCAATTTTGGATATTTTTGTTGAAATTTAACTATTATTGAATCCAATTATATATATTTTTAGTTAAATTGTAATTTATTTTTTAAACATTGTTCAAAAGATGGCCATGATGAAGATCACTTCCAGAAATTACATACATAATTGAAAACAAAAAAGTTCAATAACAAGGGGAAACAAAAGACTTGTGCTACAACTCAACAAGTCCGGGAAATGATTTAGGTGATGAAACCAAAATCATAGCCATGGGAATGAAAGGTATAACTTCTAACGCAAGTACTATTTCATCTAGAAATTTTGTTGAATCTCAAATTGATAAAGAAAGAAGTGATATTTTCCATATAAGGGTCATTACAAAACATACAAAGGTTGATATATTATTTGTTAGTGGATCTCAATTCAATATTATCTCTAAAGAAATTATCAAGAAAATTAATTTAGAGAGTACACCTCATGCAAAACCTTACCCCTTAGGTTGGGTATGTGATCATGTCAAATTGCAAGTGACAAGAAAATGTAAACTCAAATTTCCATCATTTCTAATTTTATAGATGAGGTAGATCTTGATGTTGTACCAATTGATATTTGTGGGATTGTCTTAGGGAGTCCTTATTTATATGATTGAAAATCCATATTCTATCGTCATGTGAACAAATATCATCTTTTCAAATATGGATTTGAGTATATTGTTAGAGCATATCACAAGAAGATGAACTAATCTCTTGTCAATGCATGTCAAATGAAAAGGCTTGTGAATTCCAGTAAGAATTTTGTGTTGTTAATGATTAAAGCTAAAGATATTATTGAATATGAAGCTTTCTTAGGACATGATTCTAAACTCAAGCATGAATTGGTTTAAGTTTTTAACACTTATGACAAGATGTTTCAGGAAACTGAAGGGTTACCTCCAAAAAGAGGAATCCAAAATGAGATTTAATTGTAGCGGGATGCACCACTTCCAAATATTGGCATGTATAGAATTTCCGTTTTATAGAATGTAGAAATTATGAAGCAAATTAAAGGCTACTTGACAAAGGGGTCATCAGGATTAGTACATCTCCTTGTGGCTCTCCTATTGTTTTGGTTATGAAGAAATATGTTACATGGTGCATGTGTGTGGATTTCTAAGCTTTGAACAAGATCAATGTAAAGAATCACTATCCTCTTCCTCTCATTGATGATTTGATAGATCAGTTAAAGGATGTTGTTTATTTTACTAAGTTAGACTTGAGAAGTGGTTATAATAAGATAAGGATTGCTAAAGATGATATTTGTAAAACTACCTTCAAGAAAAAACAAGGCATGTTTGAATGGTTAGTTATGCCATTTGGGCTTTGTAATGCACCCACTACAATTATGAGAGTTATGAATGATATATTGCAACCATTCCTTGATGATTTTGTCATAGGCTACTTATATGATATTCTAATTTTTAGTAAGACTCCTGAAGAGCATGTCAAGCATGTAAAGGAAGTTCTAGATGTCTTCAAAAAGGAAAAATTGTATATGAAGAAGTCTAAATGTGAATTTGGGAAAACCTCTTTGGGTTACTTGGTTCATATTGTAGGAGGTGGTGAATTGAAGATTGATCCATTCAAAGTTGATGTTATTATGAATTGGCCTAAACCCAACAATGTAACATAAGTTATGAGCTTTTTTTGGAGTAGCCCAATATTGGAGAAAAATTATTATTAACTTCTCATTCATTGTAGCACCATTACATTCTTTGACACGTGTGAAGCAAGTATTTTAGTGGGGAGGAAAGAAACATAAAGCCTTTCACACCTTGAAAGCAAAAATCAGTACAACACTAGTTCTAGCACTTCCAGATGTTAAGCATCCATTTGAAATTCAAACCTATGAAAGCGAATATGCTATGGGAGTAGTTTTGATGCAGCATGGTAAACCAATATGTTATCATTCTGAAACCTTTTCTAATGTAGTGATTAACTATCCAACTTATTATAAAGAGTTTTATGCCTTGGTACAAATAATGAAGAAATGAAAACACTATTTGATGGGTAAAGAAATGATTATTTGCACTGACCATCAACCTTTGCAATATTTACAATTGTAGACCAAGCTACAACAAGTTAGACATCTCAGATGGATGGGATTCATGCAACAATTTCATTTGGTAATCATGTATAAGAAAGGTATATACAACAAAGTTGTAGATATGTTATCAAGGCTTATTGTTAATGCATATGTTATTCTTAAGAATAACTCAATCATGCATGAAATTTATATTAAACAATATGCTCAAGATGAATATTTTAAATATGTTTATGCAACTTTGAGTGAAGGAAATCATGTTGAAGAATTGTATTATCATGTTCATAACAAGTTGTTGTATCATCTTCGCAAGTTATGTATTCCACAGGGTGAAAGAGTTAATGTCATAAGGGAAGCCCATACTTCTCTTATTGCTGGTCACTTTGGTGTAGGAAAAACAGTTGTTCAATTTAAAACATTAGAGGAAATTTTAGACTAAAAGTGGCCTACTATGGAAAAATAATAAAATAATAGTTAAAATAATAAAATAAGAGTTATGAATTTTGAAGGGAAAAGAAGAAAACTACTTTTTAAATTGTATTTTTGGCTTATCGCCTTATAGGTTTATCCAAATTTCAAGTGTAGACATGCATGGTATGCAAAATTAAATTCCACATCCAATGAGTACCCATTATGCATACTTTTGAGAAGCCCCAGATTGATAAAAAATGAAGATATATTAAAAAGTGTGTCGTTCAATGTTTTTTTAATGTCTCTTCAATGTTTATCAATGTGGGTCTTCTCAAAAGTATGCATAATGGGTATTCGTTGGATGTGGAATTTAATTCCACATCCAATGAGTGTCTACACTTGAAATTTGGGTAAACCTATAAGGAGATAAGACAAAATTACAATAAAAAAAAAAAAAATTAGTTTTTCTTCTTTTCCCTCCAAAATATTTACGTGTACCCCATTTTAAATTTAAAGTATTTTGATTGGTTTACAATTATGACATGGAAACTACATGAAAATTTCATGGGTACTTTTAGGCTGAAATTTCCTTTAATGCGTATTGTTTGTAACAACCCTGGGTTAAAAGTTGATGTATTAAAGTCAATAAAGGAAAAATAAGACCAAAGTCATAGGACACTTATTCCAAGTTGAATGTTGGGTGAAGTATCCTAGTGGGAATCACTTGTTGTGTTTATGGCTAACGAGAAATTGGAAAAGGAAATGGAAAAGGTTTTGAAAAGGAAAAAAGGCATTTTTGCACTTTATTTATGAAACTGTTGTAGCGGTTGCAACACCCATGAAAATTTCGGTCTGCATCCAAATCCAATGCCTCCCTTGGGTTTTTACTTGATGTTTTCAAGCACTCGGGCTCACCTTGTGAGATCACGTTGAGTATTTTCACCCTCCTCGCTTGGCCATTCAACAGACATCCGTTTTCATGTTAGTCACAATGTCATGCTTGCAGCCATGTTCTAGTCATGCACAAGGTCCTCACTTCATGTGTGCATGTTGTATTCACTATGTGAACATTCGTCACACTAACACTCGAAGTTATATGAACTGTTGTGCAAGCGTCATCACAGTCATTCAACAATCTATCACAAGCGTCGTGCTTGTTTCTCGCACCGTCGATCATTCATCATTGAGCATATGTTATCTTGATGGTTTGAAGCATCTTGTCGTCAAGTCATGTTGAGTGTGTGTTTTCAAGGTCACATATGCACAAATTTCACTCACTCACACATTTAGTCATTTTTCTGAAGTTATAACGACTGAATCACGCTCTAACAGCCAGACCTCCACCCCACAATTGACTCAACCGAATGTCACCCAAAACAGAGAAGAAGTGTCCAACAAGCCATTTCAATTTGCACTTCCTGCAAGCTGATCAACCAACCCTCCCACTGGTCAACCAAAGAGTTTGACCGGGCAGTGACCCCAGGATTCACTCCCTCAAAATTTGTGCAGAAGCTATAGACCTTGCCCACTCTACTAACTAAGGAAACTGCGTAGACAGGCTAGAAAGACACCAAATGCCCATCCCTATCTCCCTAAAAATATTGTGCAGTTTTCCCAGCCAGCCACCAAGTCAGCTAGTCGGCTTCTCACCCAGAAAACTGCACAAATTTCATGAGCAAGCCCCTCAGCTGCCCAGCATCCTGCTCAACTCAGAAAATATCCGAGGTGTTCAATAGGCCAACCTCCTAGCAATTTTACATTTTTTGCCTCCAGCAACCCCGCAGCCAACTACGAGCTCCCTCCAAGAATTGTGCAGTTTTTGTTTCCAAGCCATCCCACAGCCCGCTACCAGCTCCCTCTCAGAGTTGCGCATTTTTTGTTGCCAAGCCTCCTAAAGCCCACAACCATCTTCAACCAGGAATTTTGTAGTTTTTACTACCAAGACCCTTAGTTTCCTGCATTGCCTCCCTCCAGAAATTGCACAGATCTTCCCTCTAGCTAAGCCAGATCGCACAGACAATCACTACTGATCTGAATTTCCCATCTGAGTCTCCCAATGAATTTTTTGCAATTTTCACCAGTAGTGCCTTGAGCCCGAATCCTAGCTTGAAACTTGCCTTGCAAAATTTCATAGCCTTGTCCTCTCTCTCAGTCACCTGCATCTAAAAGCGAATGACAATGGATCATGGTAGAATAGGAGGTTTATCGATTTGATATCATCTTGTCATGAGTGATTACAGATACAGGTACATGGATAAGACATGACTTGACGACAAATGAGATAAACAAGGAGAGCACATGCAAGAAGATTTGTTCGTGAACGGATGAATTAACGATGCATGTGGGGAGATTTTATCGTGAAAGAATGATGCATGCGAGGAGATTTTTTCACGAACGGACGATGCATGCGAGGAAATTTTTTCACGAACGAACAATGCATGCAAGGAGTTTTTTTTTTGAATGGATGAAAACATGAAGCATCCCAATGCACAAGCAAAGGAGTGATGTGTACATGCAACATCAAGCGAACACCAAGACCATCGAAGACTCCACACACCTTTCCATGCAGAGATGAAGCTATGATACACCAAGTGGACATCCATCACTCAACAGCACTACATCTCAACATGGACACCACCAACAGAATGAACATACTAGCACTATCATGTCGAGTCGTGTCATGATTCATGTCGGCCACATCACTAATGTGGGCCATACTGTTGTAAATCAATGTAATGTAACGTTGAAGTCCAAGAGACCCACATGTAATTTGAAGAGTCATGTAATCTGAAAAGTCATGGAAGTAAAACACTCATGAGGGAAGTTGAATAGTCACAAGGGCCAGTTTAACCCTTGGTGAGTGCTAATGTTAATCTATTCTTTGAGGATCAAGCAGTGGATCCAATTCCCCTTTCACGGGGTTAGTGATGTATGATGTACCAATGTGTCTTGGAACTTCACTTAATTCAAAAGCCTATAACAAGCCAACAAGTTTTCGCACATGTATTGTAACTATTTGTGAGACTAATCTTGAACACTTGTAATGCATGTTGCTTTAACCTGTGTTAAACATTTGAACTCTTTCGATTGCTATAATACATGTATTTATGAAAATGTGTTGTATGAGTTGTTAACGATGTCATGCCCGCCTATGTTGCCTCACTGGACATCAGACAAAAACTTTCCTATAAATTGTTATAATGACCATCACACTCGTGTGGACTACTCCGGTAGGTGTTGTACATGTTATCTTCTCTTTTGTGTTGTGACTTCCGCATCTGTGTGGACTGCTCCTCTGGAAGTTGTGCATGTCTTGTTGTGTTGTGCGTCTCTAAAAGAATTGGGAATTTTTCCCTTTCGACTGGAGACTCACTTCCACCCTCTCTCTTCACAGTGAAAGGACTTCGACACAATTAACATTAGCACTCACCAAGCACGCGAACCTTGTTGTTAAAAAATGAAGCATACCACTCTCACATGCTGACAAGCAAGAGCTAAGGCATATCTTTAAGATAATGGCAACCAGGTCATCGTACTGGATGGGACTCCTACATCAACCAATGTGAAGTCTAGTTGGGACTTCATATCGGGGAGATCCCCTAACTGTTGGCGGGTCTAGCATTGTCAACATTTTTGTGCTAGAAGGAGGGCTAGATGAAAAGATGAGTCCTCATAATCTGTGTTGAATCTTTGGACATCTCTCATGGAGTTTTTTACAGGTAACCCTCTGAAATGTCTTTCCAACAGATATATCTTTCATGTCGAGAGGCAGTTCTGGGATGACTTGTCACAAATCCCGTATGCTAGTGAAGGCAAAGTGGCCTATCCTAAGCACTTAGATGAATTCCATGCGCTCATGGAGAATGTGGAATGTTTTAATGAAACAAAGGTCTATTCACTGCTTGCACACACACTTTGCGACCACCCATTGCAATGGTGTAGCATACTGCCTCATAACTCTGTGCACTCATTCAAGCAGTTCAGTGATCTAATTGAATTTGTTTTTCACCATTTCGATCCTGAAGCACTTGATAAAAAAATGTTAAAACAACAAAAGGCCTTGCATGAATCTCATATGGATTTTTTGTATTTCTTCCGTCTATTCATGTTTGAAGCTCCAAAAAGTCAGATGAAATTCCAATATCTCATGGACAGATTTGAATATTTCCTTACCAAATCACTCTGTCCCAAGATGAAGTTGAAGTTCAAACCTCGCTCGGCATACTTCGGTGATGGAGCTGCACAATCACAAGAAGACACAGTCGCTGTCACAAGTGACTATCCGCCTTCCCCTCATCAAATAGCTCCACCACCGTAGAGTGATGTGGGAGAACATGAACACACGTCTATTCAAATATCACATCCTCCCACCCTCAATACTCTCAATATCTACACAGATTTATTTAGGAAGCCCATGGGTTGTAATACACACTTTTTACCTCAACCTCCATCACAACATTCTGTTGATCCTCCAGATTGCACTATCTTGTGTTCTTATGTTCTAGACTCTACACCTTTTGTGAACGAGGATCAAGCCATCGAAGGAGTTGATGTTGGAAAACAAACCTGCACTATCATTCGCGAAGAGTATGACCGAGCATCTGAGCATGAACTCGTGGTGAAGGATGGCCTCCTTTTATTCGCCCCTCCTCTGCTTTTTCCTGACATCATCGGTGATTCTGTTATCCCTGATTGTCTATGTGTTAATCTATCCACAATTGCATCTGTGTTAGGCCCCTATAATACTAGTGATTCCCCCATTACTATTGTCATTGTATTCCTTATAGTTATTATTTTTCCCCTATTTTCCCCATATTGTTATTACTATAATCCATAGAAACCCACTATTGTTATTTTTGTGCCCTTATGTTATTACTGTTATGTCGGCTTGATTATATTGTGACCCCTTATACTCCTATATATACAAGGGAGGTTTAGTCATTTGTATCATCCAAGAATTGTTCATTTTTGTAATGTAAAGGAGGTTTCCCCCTTGAAGAGGCTGAATTCTAAGGCGTTGATCTATCTTTTCTATCTTTTTGTGAGCTGGTTTCCTAACAGTTGGTATCAAAGCTTTAGATTCTAGGGTTTCGCTGCTCAAAAAAGGTCATCGTGGAATTTTCGCTATAACTTTATTTTTGCGACGTATCAGAAGCTACAAAACAAACCCATTTGAGCCTAAATTGTTTTGAACTTGGGTTTCGAATTTCAGAGCTTGTATCGCTATATTTGTGGAGATATGATATGAGGAAGTTAGGGTTTTTGCGGACTCCTAAATTACATTCCAAACAGGTGACCTGGGGAAAATCGTCATAACTTTTGTCTTGAGCATCAAATTGAAATTTCGCAAGAATTTTCAAAAAGAGGATGGCTTGTAGTTTTCTGTGTATCAGTTTCAGGTACTAAGGTCGAAAAAGTGACACGTGGCATGTCGTACAAGTTAGCTCTACTGAACTAGTCTATAATCAGGTCACCGTGGGCGATTTGGCATAACTCTTCCTTGGAGAATCCAATCTTGATCAAACTTGCGGGTTTAGGAAGAGGAATCAAAGGGCTGTAGTTGCAGCACAAGATTTTAGATATTTAAGGTCTGCAGTTACATAGATACAATAGATTCCATATCAAGCTCTTACAAAGTGAAAAAAGGATGTTTAGTTTTTTTAAATTTTGCATAAGATTGGTTTGAAAAATTAGTTTGAAGGAATTCAAAGGGAATAGTGAAGAATTATTAGCATTAATTAATGCCCCGAAGAAAGAAAATGGGGGAATCACTAGTATTATAGCGGCCTAACATGGAACGGCATGGACGCTAAGATGAATGGCATGGGGGAATGGCATGGATGCTAAGATGAATGGCATGGACAATAAGATGGAAGAATTGAAGATAAATTTGAGTATGTTGCTACAAGAAATGGTCACCAATGGTGAAAGGGTAGTAAAAGAAACTCATGGTGAGAAAAAAATAAATGTTAATCATGATTTCATAGACTCTAATGTTGGATTGAAGACCCACCATGTTCCAAAAATTGATAAGAGGAAGTTTGATGGCAAGGATCCAGGAACATGGATACTATAGATGGAGAAATTTTTCGATCTCCATAATGTGAAAAACACACAAAAGGTACGTATTGCAACTTTATATTTGGAACCAAATCAGTTTGTATGGTATCGATGGCTTTGCTCTCGTAAACAAATTGTCACTTGGGAAATTTTTACAGAAGAAATGATAGCACATTATGAGGATACAAAAAGAAACACCTGTTTTAGTCAATTGATAAATCTCAAACAAAATGGTTCAATGATGGAGGACATTGAGGACTTCCAAAAATTGAACATAAGGGTAAAATATATTCTAGAGGAGCATAAGATTGATGTGTTCATAGGGATTTTAAAGGATAATATCCAACATGAGGTTCGCCTTTGGGAACCTGATTCATTAGAGAAGTCATTTAGGTTATCAAGAAAAATGGAAAGAAAAATTATGGCAACCAGGAAGCCTACCACTCACAACTATAAAGATGGAAGTGTTGTTGCCCCTATCCTTCCACAACCTACAAGGTTGACACCAAAACCATTGGAAGAAAAAAAGAGAAAAAGGGATTTGTTACAGTTGTGATAGAAAATACACTAAAGGTCATAAGTGTGTTGAGAAGAAATTATTCTACATAGATTGTGAAGAGGAGGAAGAAAAGGAACAATAAATGTCAAAAGAAGAGGACATACTCTAGGAACAAACACTAGATAAAGAAGAAATGAATCTAACCATATCCTGTAATGCATTGGCTGGAATTATCACTCCTTAAACTATAAATATAGAAGGACATATCAAGAAAAAAATGGTAATAGTGTTGAATGATTCGGGAAGTACCCATAATTTTATTCATTGTAAGATAGAAAAGTAATTGAATTTTTTCCTATATCCAGCACCAGAGTGTCAAGTGAAGGTTACAAGTGGAGGAACCATAAATTGCTCTGGAAAGTGCCATAATATCATGCTACCCATGGGAGAATATGTATTGAATAGCCCAATGCTTTCCATTCCAATGGGTGGTGTTGATGTTGTACTAGGAGTCCAATGGCGACAATCCTTGGGTACAATAGCTTTTAATTTTCAAGAACTTTTCATGAAATCTTGTGCGGAAGGAAAGGAAGTTGAATTAAGGGGTATTGTAGGGAAACCAGAAAAGGTAATCAGCTCTAATAGTATGACAAAGATTCTAAAGAAGGAACAATGAGGTGTAATTGCACAATTATGTTTGCTAGAGGTTCCCACATCGAAATCATCTATTTCTCTAGATCTCCAAAAAGTCTTGGAAAATAATTCCAAGGTATTTGAGACTCCCAAAGGTCTCCCACCTATTCGTAATCATGATCATGCTATTCATTTGATTCCAGGAAGTGTTCCTCCAAACATCAGGCCATACAGATATCCCTATGCCCAAAAGAGTGAAATTGAACATATGGTTGCAGAAATGCTAGAGGCTACTACAATTCAACTTAGTCAAAGTTATTTCTCTACTCCAGTAGTATTGGTGCACAAGAAGGATGGATCATGGTGCATGTGTCCAGATTATAGGGAGCTCAATAAGATCACTATTAAAGATAAAGTTCCCATTCCTGTCATTGATGAATTATTGGATGAATTACATGGATCAATTTACTTCACCAAGTTGGATCTTCATTCAGGATATCATCAAATCAGAATGAAGACTGAAGACATTCCGAAAACAACATTTAGAACTCATGAGGGTCATTATGAATTTTTGGTAATGCCTTTTGGCCTTACCAATGCACCTTCTACATTTCAAGATTTGATGAATTCCATTTTCAAACCCTTCCTTAGAAAATTTGTTTTAGTATTTTTTGATGAGATACTAATCTACAGCAAGTCTTGGAAGGATCATGTTGAACATGTTGACAAGGTGCTCGAACTATTGGAGGAGAAACAATTATATGCAAAAGGCTCCAAATTTTTCTTTGGAGTAAAAGAGGAGGAATATCTGGGTCATATTGTATCTCATGAAGCTGTTAAGGTATACCCTAGCAAAATTAAAGCCATTAAGGAATGGAAAATCCCCACATCCATAAAGCATCTGCGATTTCTCGGGTTGATAGGGTATTATTGCAAGTTTGTTAAGAATTATGGGAGAATAGCAACACCTCTAACAAAATTATTGAAGAAAGATGCATTTTCATGGACTCCAGAAGCAACAAAGGCCTTCGAACATATTAAAGAGGTAATGTGCCAAGCACTGGTCTTAGCTACGCCGGACTTCACAAAAACCTTTATTGTGGAATGTGAGGCTTCAGGAAATGGAATTGGTGATATTTTAATGCAAGATGAAAGAACCATTGCTTTCAAAAGTCATCCAATCAAGGGAAAGTATTTACACAAAGCTATTTATGAAAGGAAATGTTGGAAATACTACATGCACTTAAGAAATGGTGACCCTACTAATGGGAAGACACTTCAAGGTAAAAAGCAATCATGATATTCTTAAATACTTTTTAGAACAAAGACTATCCTTTGAAGAGAAACAAAAATGGGTCGCAAAGATGTTGGGTTATGACTTTGAAATCATCTACAAAAAAGGGAAGAAAAATGTTGTGGCAGGTGCACTCTCCAGAAAGGATGAGGACGTGGAAGCATTTTTGTGCACCATTTCTATTATCTAACCAAATTGGATAAACGAAGCAAGGGAGGAATGGAAGAATGACGAAGAAATGTGGGCATTCATTTGAAAGTTACAACAATATCCCAGTACATCTGATACATTTAGCTGGAAAAATGATTCGTTATGGTACAAATATCGCTTATACCTATGTAAGAATTCCCAACTCAAACAAAAGATTCTAATGGAATTGCACACTTCTCCCTTAGGAGGGCACTCAGGATTTTTAAAAACTTACCACATGGTTAAGAAGGATTTTTTTTGGGATGGCCTTAAATTGGATATTCAAAAGTTTGTGGTGGAATGTTTGGTTTGCCAACAAAATAAAGTTCAAATAATTAAGACCCTAGGCCTATTACAACCTTTTCCATTCCAAGCCAACGTTGGGAGGAGGTTTCAACGGATTTTATCATAGGTTTACCCAAGTCTGAAGGAAAGAGTGTCATCATGGTGGTAGTTGATAGACTTACCAAGTATGCACACTTTTGTGCATTATCACATCCATTTAAAGCCAGTACAGTTTCTACTGCATTTATGGAAACAATTCAAAAGCTACATGGAAACCCAAAGATTATTGTAAGTGACGGAGATCCAATTTTCACTGGAAATTTTTGGACTGAATTATTTTATTGTCTCGGTACTCAATTAGCTCATAGCTCATCTTATCATCCTCAATCTGATGGGCAAACTGAGATAGTAAACAAATGTTT
The DNA here is from genome assembly GCA_031772625.1 of Pinus tabuliformis. NCBI lineage: Eukaryota > Viridiplantae > Streptophyta > Pinopsida > Pinales > Pinaceae > Pinus > Pinus tabuliformis. Next base: position 600,865,893 of record CM062814.1, on the reverse strand, counting down.
GGAAGGATATCTTTGTTGCTTTGTATTTGATAAACAGACACAATGGGTCAAATGGTTGCCTCTAGCTGAATGGTGGTATAACACTTCCTTCCATACTGCAGCAAAAATGACCCCATTTATGGCACTTCATGGATATACTCCACCATCCATCACATCATATTTAAGAGAAAATTATAAGGTTCAAGAAGTGGAACATCACATTGAGCATCAATGACAAGTTCTCCAACTCTTAAAGGATAACCTCACGTTGGTGCAGAATAGAGTGAAACAACAGGGAGATCAACATCGCAACGAAAGAAGTTTTGATGTAGGTGACTGGGTATTCCTACAACTACAACCATATAAACAAATGTCCCTCAAGCAAGCTAAGAAGGATAATAAATTATCACCAAAGTATTATGGCCCGTACAAGGTGTTGCAAAAGATTGGTACTATGGCATACAAATTGGAGCTTCCTACAACTTCCCAAGTGCACCCAATTTTCCATGTTTCATGTTTAAAGAAGGTTATAGGTGACAAGCTCTCAGTTCAAACAATATTGCCAGAACTTGATGAGGAAGGAAAAATCATATTGGAACCGGAAGCAGTCACAAAAACAAGAACTCGACAGCTATGAAATCAATCAATTTCAGAGTATCTCATCAAGTGGAAGAACTTATCCGCTGAAGATTCCACATGGGAGGATGAGAATTTTATACAGAAGCATCTAGAACTACTCAAGTGTTGAGGAAAATGCTTTTAGGAAGGAGAGGGGCATGTTAAGCCTCTATAATACTAGTGATTCCCCCATTACTATTGTCATTGTATCCCTTATTATTATTATTGTGCCCCTATTGTCCCCATATTGTTATTAATATGCCCCATAGAAACCCACTATTGTTATTTTTGTGCCCTTATGTTATTACTGTTATGTCGACTTGATTATATTGTGACCCCTTAGACTACTATATATAAAAGGGAGGTTTTGTCATTTGTATCATCCAAGAATTTTTCATTTTTGTAATGTAAAGGAGGTTTCCCCCTCGAAGAGGCTAAATTCTAAGGAGTTGATATATCTTTTCTATCTTTTTCCAAGCTGGTTTCCTAACATTCTACTTCTAATCATTCACAGAACACACCTCATGTCAGTCCATCATTTGATAACAGAGAGGACAAATCATTCATTAAAAAGCCACTTGATCTTTCATATGATTTTTCCGGAAATGCAAAGGGTGAACATTCTTGCTTCTCATCTACCCCTTTGTATGACTTATCAAATCATGCAAATTCTGACGAACATCCTGAATTTTCTGATCATGGTTTTCGTGATCTCTGTACTTCTTCATCTGGTCACGATGTTGATTCACTTGTTGTTAATCTGACTAAGCCACTGGTCTCTGATGATTTATCCAATGACAAAGTGGAAACCCCGCAGACTATCGAGGCACTTCAATTTGAGTTGATGGTTATGTCAGACCCTCCCTGTCCTGAGGTTAGTTCCACTCCTGATCAGAAAATCTGTAAAACACCTGAGGCTCCTCATCACTCATCTTTATGCACTAAAGATCAATCCAACACACATATTTCACTTCCTCCACCGGGATCACATGATCCCATCGCCTGTGCACTGGAGGAATCATTCATAATGAGCACACTTGCAAGGCATAAGTTATCTTTTTTTCTCATGTTTGCTTGTCTACCACAATAAAGAAAGTGCATATGTTTATCATTTGTATGTAGTGTGCCACACCACCATGGCAAGTCCATAAAGGGTTTTTCTTTCACTTTCACTCTTTTCTTTTCTGTGGATGCGTTTAAACTTGGAGTATGTTGGTCTTCATTGTTATATCTTTTATGTTTACTGGTTCACTTGACTGTGTTTCTCGCGAACCATGCTTTTACCATCATGGGCCAACCAATGCATCAATGGCTTCATTGGAAATATCATTTCACATAAGTAGGCCCATTCATTGTTAGCATAAGAGTAGTAGTGTTTGTTTTCTTGCTTGTCCTTGTTTTCTAGTTTTCTTGTTTGTTTGCTCATTGACTTGGTTTGGTTTGTTTGCTTGCTCGCTTTGCTTGTTTGTTGTTTTGTTTTCTTTTCTTACTATTTTTGTTTCATTTTGTTTTTTTTTCTTAGTATCATGCTATTTTTAGTTTTGTAAATAAGTGCTGCCCTCTACTGAGTTCTGGATTTTTAATGAGCATGTGGCTGAGATCCAAAGAGTTTTGTGACACTGCAACACTTAGCCAGTCCTGTGTCTATCTTCTTTGTGCTTGGTTGTAACCTTCAACTGATGAAGTTTTGACAAAAAATATGACCTGTCTACAAGGGAATCTTGGGTCCAACCATGCACCTATGTCCACACTGGGAAAACCCATGCCTGTACTCAACCTTTTGCTTTGTGTGTTCAAGCTCATCCAACTAGTAGAAACTAAGAAGGGGAAATTTTGAATGAGAAAACCTATGTTAGAGGTCTTACATGCTTCTATGAAGGAACAACCTCTTCTTCTCTCAATAATTTGGGATCCCTCTACCACCCCAAAAATAAATAAGTGCCTATGCACAGTCCTCTTTAAAAAAATACAAAGGTGAAAGAAGAGAAACACTTCTTGCAGAGAGAGGTGAAACATGAAAATCCATTAGGGTACTAACCAGACTTGCTGGCAGTGGAGCAATGTGTGTTTTCTTGCATGACTCCAATGGGGTACTGTCCAGGCCTACTGGTAGTGGAGCAACACCAGAGATGAAAAATTATACTCTAAATTTTTTAATTTGTGAGCCAAACTACCCTTACCTATTTTCAAACACTATGATCAAGCTGAAACTTTGTTGTATTTGACTTGGTTGGAAAAATGCAAACCATGTTCATCCTTGGAGTAATTAGGAAAGCTGAAGTAACTCGCACAATGATTCAATACTCCACGAAAGACCAAGGCCCCGTGCTGCCAATGAACCAAAATAGAGAAGCTGGAATTATACCAGTGTGTAACCAAGTGTTATAGCGGCTGCAACACCCTCCAAAATTTTGGCTTGCATCCAATTTCAGAGCCTCCATTGGGCTTTTACTTGATGTTTGCAAGCACTCGGGCTCACCCCATGAGCTCATGATGATTCTTTTCACCCTCCTCTCTTGAACATTCAACGAACATCCGTTTGCATGTTGGTCATAATGTCACGCTTGCATCCATGTTCTGGTCATGCAAAAGGTCCTCACTTCATGTGTGCATGTTGTATTCACTATGTGAACATCTGTTGCACTCACACATGAAGTTGCATGCACTATCACGCAAACATCGTCACAGTTGTTCAACAATCTATCAAAAGTGTCGCACTTGTCGCTCGCACCGTCGGTCAATCATGATTGAGCATATGTTGTCTTGATGGTTTGAGGGGTCTTGTGGTCAAGTCATGTTGAGTGTGTGTTTGCAAGGTCGCATATGAACAAATTCACTCGCTCACACACTTAGTCATTTTGCTGACATTCTGATGACTGGATCACCCTCTAATAGTCAGGCCTCCAACCTGCAATTGACTCAACCAACTGTCACCCAGAACATCACAGAAGTTTCCAACAAGCCATTTTAATCTCGCTGCCCACAAGCTAATCAACCAACTCTCCTATTGGCCAACCAGAGAGTTTGACGGGGCAGTGACCTTGAGACTCACTCTCCTTAAAAATTGCACAGAAGCTACAGACCTTGCTGACTCCACTGACTGAGGAAACTATGTAGACAGGATGGACGTACACCAAATTCCCATCCCTATCTCCCTAATAAAATTGCATAGTTTACCCTGCCAGCCATCAAGTCTGTCGACCAGCTGCTCACCGAGAAAACTGCACAGATTTCATGAGAAGACACCTCAGCTACCCAGCATCTCACTTAGCTCAGAAACTACGCAGAGGTGTTCTGTAGATAAGCCTCCCAGCAATTATGCAATTTTTTTCTCCAGCAACCCCGCAGCTCATTGTTTACTCCCTCCAAGAATTGTGTAGTTTGTAGTGCGAAGCCATCCCTAGCCTGCTACCAACTTTCTCTAGGAATTGTGCAATTTTTGCTACCAAGCCCCCTAAAGCCCACAGCCAGTTCCCTCTAGGAATTACTCATTTTTTGCTACCAAACTCTTCAACTGCTCGCACTACCTCCCTCCAAAAATTGCGCAAATATTCCCTCCAACCGATCTAGATCCCGCGGACAATCATTGCTGATCCAGATTGCCCATCTCAGTCTCCTAGTGAGTTCTACACAATTCTCACTAGAAGTGCCCAGAGCCTGCATCCCAGCTCGAAACTTGCCTTGCGCAGTTTCGTAGCCTTGTCCTCTCTCCTGGTCACTTGCATCCAAAAGCGAACGACAATGCATCATGGTAGACTAGGAGGTTCATGGATTTGATGTCATCTCCTCATGATTGATTGCAAATACATGTACATGGATAAGACATGACGTGACAATGGATGATATGAACAAGGAGAGCACATGAAAGGATATTTTTTCACGAACGGACAAACGAATGATGCATGCAAGGAGATTTTATCATGAATAGACAATGCATGCGAGGATATTTTTTCGCTAATGGACTATGCATGCGAGATTTTTTCGCGAACGTACGATGCATGTGAGGAGATTTTTTTGTGAATGGATGATGCATGCGAGGAGATTTTTTCATGAATGGACAAACATGTGAAGCATGCCAAAGCACAAGAAAAGGAGCGACATGCACATGCAACATCAAACAAACACCAAGACCATCGACGACTCTGCACACCTTTCCATGCGAAGGTGAAGCTATGATACACCATGAGGACATCCATCACTCAACAACACTGCAACTCGACATCGACACCACCAACAACATGAAAATACCAGCACTGTTGTGTTGAGTCGTGTCATGAGTCATGTCGGCCACATCACTAATGTGGGCCATATTGTTGTAAATCAAGGTAATGTTACATGGAAGTCCAAGATACCCACATGTAATTTGAAGAGTCATGTAATTTGAAAAGTCATGAAAGTCAAACGGTCATGAGGGAAGTCAAACATTCACAAGGGCCAGTTTTACCCTTGGCTATAAATACCCCTCATTTGTACATGCAAAGGACTTTCCACCTTGGCTCCTCCCACATAGCCCTCAGAGTCTGTAATCTTTTCTTTCAGGAGCGAGCAGTGGCTCCAATGCCCCTTTCACAAGGTTGGTGATGTATGGTTTACCAATGTGCCTTGGAAATTTTTCTCAATTCAGAAGCATGATAACATGCCAACACGTTTTCACACATGTATTGTAACTGTTTGTGAGACTAATCCTGAACACTTGTAATGCATGTTTCTTTAACCTGTGTTAAACATTGAAATATTTTGGTTGCTCTAATACATATATTTATGAAAATGTGTTGTATGAGTTGTTAACAATGCCATTCCCACGTGCATTGCCTCACCGGAAATCAAACGTAAATTTTCCTGTAAACTTTTATAATGACCATCACACTCACACGGACTACTCCGCTGGGTGTTGTACGTGCTATCTTCTCTTATGTGCTGTGACTTCCGTGCCCATGTGGACTGCTCCTCTGGAAGCTATGCATGTCATGTTGTGTTGTGTGTCTATGACAGAGTTGGAACATTTTCCCTTTCGACTGGAAACTCACTTCCACCCTCTCTCTCTGCGGTGAAAGGACCTTGACACAAGTAACATTAGCCCTCACCAAGCATGTGAACCTCGTTTTTCAAGGATGAAGCATACCACTCTCACGTGCTGAAAAAAAAGAGCTAAGACATATCTTTAAGATAATGGCAACCGGGCCATCGTACCAGATGTGACTCCTACACCAAATGGTGTGAGGTCTATTTGGGACTTCATACCGGGGAGATCCCTGAATGTTGGCAAGTCTAGCAATGTCAATAGAAACTAAAGTAAAATACGAGAAAAGGGAGGTGAAAGGACACAGGCTACATGTGAGGAGGAAACTTAAGGAAAATTAAGGAAAATGAAAAATACATCAGAGCATTAGTTTGTAACCTTTTGTCAGTTTGGTTTTGGAATTAGTTTGAGAGAGAAGAAGAGCACCACGAGGAGAAGGAAAAAGAAAGAAATCAAGGGAAGGACAAGGAAAGCAACAGAAGGAAAAGAAAGCAAAGGAAGGAAATGAAAGAAAGGATCAAGCAAGGAAAGGTTAGACAGAGCAACTTCAATAGGAATAATTGTAGGTAACACATTGCATGTATGATTTCCTAGCTGGTTTTGGAATGCATGGTATATGCATGTGGGTATCTAGTTTCTTTGTTGTCATTGGCATGGATTTTTTCTGGTTTCAATAGTATTTTTAGCTTCCCTTACCATTTCCAGATAGCCATGGTGTGATGGAATTCTTTCGCGGTTGAGCTTTGGATTGTTGGAAGGTTTTAGATCCAGGTGAAATGGTCTCAAGAAAATCCCAAGGCTTGGGCATGGAGATGGTTTTCTTCGAGAAGCCCTCAACAAGTGGGTGGAGACAAGAAAATTCCTCAAGGGATGGTGAAGGAATTTTGAGGCATCCAAGGTCGGTTTGGTTTTGTGATTGTTGGGAGCAGGATCCCCCAAGGACATTTTTGGGCTAAAAGCCCATGTTTAAGTCAAATTTTTGTAATATTATTGTAAAGACTCTACATTTTGTGGTTGCGAGGCACGAATCTGTTATGTGTCACAAAGGGTAGTCTTCCCTTAGTTTTGTAAAGTAAAGTCAGTCGTAAAAGATCTACCCATGGTCCGTGGACCATGGATTGTATAAAAAGAGCTAAGCTCTAAGTAGTTTGAGAGACACAACACGTAAGAGAGTAATAACCTTAGAGAAATAAGTCTAAGTCTTGGGTTGTAGCATAGGTAGAGGCTCTGCAGCTGAGTGTGTAGAGGCCTAGGGTAGAAGTCTGCAGCTGAGTATGCGGACCCCTGTAGTTGTGTGCGCAGGGTGAACAGAGTCTGTAACACTTGGAAGATATTAATAAAAGGAGTTATTCCACAATTTCTTGTGTATTTGTTCTATTGATGGGTTTGGATATTTTGTGTATGAATTTCCTTTTTTATGCTTCTATGTTGTGCAAATGAATACAATTACATTGAATAATTAAATGCAATTACGAATAACTGATCACACGGTGATAAACTTAAGTGTTCGGAAAAATAAGCAAATCACTTAGGGTAATTGAGGAATCTACACGATGCGCTACCATAATAGCATGAAAGTACATGAGCCCCAGGTTAGGGCTGCGTAAAGGCTGATTGTGTGCTTTAGCAAAGGTATTGAAATTCGGAATAGAGGGTTTGTCTTACAAGCCCTAGAGTGAGATCACCTGCGCGAAGGCAAGGATAGAAGAGATCAAACAAAATCACAACCATCTCAGGGTGCAGAGAGTTGGTTCCAACATCCCCCTGCTGCTTCGGGTGAGACTTCGGTACGCAATCCGCGGGCTGATGCCGAAAATGCCATTAGTGTAGGGATTTGTTTGGCTAATTAATGTTGAACCTGGGTCAGGCCCCCTTAAGCCAACAAATGGTTCCGTTGCCGGGACCAGAATTTGCATAAGAGATGTGTGATGTCGTATCACTAGAATCCAACTAAGAAGGAGAATGGAGACTTGTTGGATAGAAAGATCCACGAGATCTTTTTCTGCTCTTTCCCTATTGATCTATACGAGTGGATCGCGAAGCTAGCAGATAACCAAGGAAGGTGGAAACTTGACGATCCTATTGTGTGGACCCTAGAGCTAGTGAAAAGGTTAGAAGCATTAAAGGATAAGATTGGTTGCGCTGTCAATCATTGGCTTGATCGTGTCATAAGAGGATTTGTGACTGAATTTGCGATCGACACCTCAGTCAGCTATAGTAAGGCGGAGCGATGCTTTTTCAAAGGACTACGAGGTAAGTATGTAAAATCTTTGAATACTTGGATTAAAATGCTATTGTGCGAAAAATAGGTTATGCAGCTACCTTGATGGTTGGGACTACGCAAAGTAGAAAAAATTACAATAATGAAGGAAAAAAGGGTCCGGAGTATAGCCCCTTGATTTCACCTCTATGAAGTGACGAATAAGGGATAGCGATAGTTTCTCCGCGAAGTGATATTTAGTTAATAAGACAAGGATTCCCATGAATACCACCTCTACCCACACCACCTCTGACTTCACCACCATCGCCTCCAACTTCACCTGTACCACCTCCACCTCCATCACGGTTTAGTATGGCAAATATAGTGAAGTTGCCTTTGTTCAAGGGCTTGGGAAATGAGGACCCGGACCAATTTTGGTTCGTTGTGAGGGTTCTATGGGAAGCTCAAGGTGTTACAGATGATCATATAAAGAAGGCGACACTGGTTAGTGCTCTGCAAGATCGTGCGCTAACCTGGTATATTAAGTACTCTAATGATAACCTGAATGCTGGAGTAGCAGACATCTAGGAAGCACTAAATAGGGAATTTAGTAGGCCTAAATCTGAGGCGCAGTCGATTGTGGGATTCAAAGAGATCATGATGCAACTAGGTGAGATGCCTTGGGAACTAGATCAGAGGCTGAAATGTACAATCCGCGAAGCCAACATGAATTTGACAGATGGACAACATCGCAAATGGTTTGTGGCTTCACTACTACCACACTTAAGGAGTGCACTGTCATAGCTGAAGATAAAAACTTAGGTAGAGGCCTTGGAGATTGCCATGAGACTACATGAGACTTCGATGCAAGATCCTAATCTAGGATTTCAGTAGATCCATGCATAGCTGAAGAATTTGTGCCTTGAGATGCAAATTCTGAAGCACAACAAGATAGTTCGACCAGAGGTACGCGAGGAGGTATGGTGCTTGAAATGCAAGAGTTAGGGTCATGACAATGACCATTGCCCAGTATTTGCAAATGACATTACAAGAGGAGTACCGATTCCTTTAAGGCGAGAAGCTCAAGCAGGACCTAGCACGGGCCTGCATTATGGTGCGCTATCTGTCAGGTAGCTAGAAAACATGCCACGGATAACTGTCACTTGCTAAGAAAATATGTACACGCACCGCAACAACAATTCTCCAACTTTTGTAGGTCAATAGGACATGATGAGCGTACTTGTAGGAACTATGAATTGATGATGGATAGAACTCCCGCTTATAGGGTTCAGGCTGAAACATGGCCCCTTGACTAGAATGCAGGGATGGCGCGGATAGGATTTCAGGGGCACGGACGAGGTCGAGGTGGAGGAGGACCTGGTAGAGGTTGAGGATAGTTGATTTGATACAATTGCGGAGGACCAAGACACTATGCCCACGATTGCACTAATCCAACGAGTCCATCATGCAAGTATTGCACGTTGTTTGACCATGAAACAGAAGACTATCCTACGCTGATAGCTAGGATACGTGACAAGGGGGCGCTACCACCTCTGCTGACTCAAAACTTGCAGATGATGAGGTATGAGCCACGTGAGGAAGATCCAAATGTAAATATAATGCTCAGGAGTGGAATTGCAATGGGAGATGACAAGGGGAAACACCCAAAAGAAAATAAATGGGTTCAAAAAGCCACAGAGAAAGAGGTTGAGTTCGATTTGGAGCACTCTCGTGAAGCCTTCATGGAAGCTAAGAAGAGCTTTACTGAGGCCTCCACCTCAAGAAGCGAGGATAAGCCTGAGCTGGAGATGGACCCCTCTATGCTCACAACTTTCCTGGAAACCTGTATGAAGTTACTGTGCGACAGTAAGGCTGTGAAAGGGTTATAAGAACTCATCAATAGATGTGCTGGAACCACACCAGCTGAGCCACGTGTAGTACAAAAAATGGTAAGCATAAGATGAGGATGGGACAAGAGATGAGACTGGCCACACAAATAGCAGAGTATGAAATGGATCAGGTCATTTTGGACCTGGGGTCATATGTGAATGTCCTGCCAAAGTAGACTTTGGAGTGAATGGGGAGACCTGCGCTGCAATGGTCTTCAATTCAGCTAAGGACAACAAATCAGTAGAAAATCATCCCCATGGGGCGGTTACAGGGGGTGATTGTGGATATTGACGGAGCGAGCGCGCTGGATGATTTTGAAGTAATAGAGATAGTGTATGACAACAATCTCTACCTTGCGCTCCTGGGAATTGACTGGGCTATTGATACAAACGAGGTAATCAATCTGAAGAAGCGAAAGATGATATTTGAGAAGAAATCCCTACATGTAATAGTACCCCTCGATCCTGCTGAAGGATCACGCTATATTGAACCTATCCGTGATTATGAGAGTGATGACGACCTGGAATGTATCTATAAGATAACAGAATGAGACCAAGATTGGGTGAATCCCACCGTGGATGGATGGATTACATGGGATCATGAGAGTTCCTGCACTTTAGACTCCAATGAAGAAATAGAACACTGGTAGAATCGATTACATGAAGTAACTATGCTGAATAGCAACATGATGACCCAGTCGTTGCACTTTGTGTCAGTAGAGGTAAGAAATATGCCTGTTTATGATGGTTTGAATGAGGTAGATATCTTTTTGGATGCATTTAAAAGGGAGGTACCAGAAAAGTAGTGCTTCTAGGCCTTGGACTAGGCATTTTGCGCTACGCCTGTACGATGGTGGGGTACGCACAAGGGAACCTTTGTTGATTGGCGCGAATGTATGTGGATGATGAGAACATGATTTGAGAATCCTAAGATGTGACTAATAGACAAGTACAATGGGTAGAATGATCCCCACATGCATCTCGCCAAATGGATGCAAGCTTATGGAGAAAAGCCCCAACTTGAGTGGGTGCACCTGTTCTGTCATACCCTACATGTTATCCCAATGAATTGGTATATATAAACATAGCTCCACCACAGGACAGGTGAATGGGATATCCTGCACAAAGGATTCATGATGACATTTAGTTTTGAGGATGGGTTTGATAGTATTGATGAAGTGCTAAAAGAGGTGAAAGCCGTTATCTTTAGGATACCGTAGGATCATTTAAACCTGATTTAGCTTGAATGGGTTACTTAGATAAGTCACGCACTTGAATGTTATAATGTAACTACTAAAGCAGAGGATGAGGATCCACGGAAGATTAACATTGCAAAAATAGAAATCCACCACGAGGTTCAAGGACCATAGATTGAGAACCCTAATATAACCGTGCCGGTGAAAACGAAACAAGGGAACATTGTTACGGAGGTAGAACCCAAATTCGCAAATATTGGAGACTACTGGGATGACATGACAGTGGATAAGGTCACTGAATTGTTCTGTGAATACCAGGACTTATTCCCTACCAAGTTTACAGATCTGAAAGGAATAATCATGGACCTAGGAATGATTAAGATCACGTTAAAGCCCGACGGGAATCCAGTTAAGCAAAGGCCTTACCGTCTCAATCCGAAATACAAGGAGAAGGTCCACTTAGGGCTAGACAAGATGCTCGCGGCAATCATCATTGAGCCTGTGGAAGAATCATATTGGGTAAGCCAAATGGTGGTGCAAGAGAAGAAGCAGAAGGATGAGATAAAGATATGCGTGAATCTCAAAAAGCTAAATGACACTTGTGTGCATGATCCTTTCCCGACTCCATTCACAGATGAAGTGTTGGACAATGTAGGTGGCTAGGAAGCATATTCCTTCACCGATGGGTTCTTTGGGTACCACCAAATCAAAATCGCAACGAAGGATAGGAGCAAGACAACCTTTGCGACTGAGTGGGGTTGTTTTCAATACACTGTAATGTCATTTGGATTGAAGAATGTGCCTGCAATCTTTTCTCACGTGGTTGTTGCAGCATTCGAGGAATTTATTCATAAGTTCCAGGAGGTATATTTTTATGACTGGACTGTATTTCAGCTGGTTAAGTGCCCTGTAGCAAGCTTGCACCTGATGTTGGATACCTATCGAAGATACCAGATCACGCTTAATCTCAAGAAGTGTCTTTTTTGCATTCCTTTTGGGAAACTATTGGGACATGTGGTTTGCATACAATGACTGATTGTAGACCCCGTGAAGATTGTGTTGATACTGAACTTGGAAGCACTGAGGAGTGTGAAACAGCTGCGCGCTACTCTGGGACATACGAGTATTACAAAAAGTTTATCAAAAGCTATGCCCAGATCACCGCACCTATGGAAAAATTGTTGAAGAAGGATGTCACATTCTACTGGAACGATGACTGTAAGAAAAGCTTGGATATATTGAAAGAAAATATGGTTACCGCGCTGATTCTAGTCTTCTTGAACTGGAAGAAAGAGTTTCATGTACATGTCGATGCATCATGTATAGCGCTAGGGGTAGTACTAACAAAGGCTGGTGGAGAAGGCTTGGACCATCCTATCATGTTCGAAAGCCACAAATTATCCAAAGCAAAAAAGAACTATTCTACCACTGAATGCGAGGGGCTAGCTATGGTGTATGCACTCCAAAAGTACTGGCACTACTTGCTAGGAGGCCATTTTAAGATGTATACGGGTCACTCCGCAATGAGGTACATAGTCAATAAGCCTATGTTGGGGGGACGAATCTACAGATGGCTCTTATTGTTCCAAGAGTATGATTTTCAAGTTGTTGTGAAGCATGGATGATTGAACGCGAGACCAGACCATTTGTCGCACATTGAAATAGGGGAGGAACCTACTAACTTGGAAGAAGGATTCCTTGACATGCAAATAATTGCAATGCATTTCGCCGATGGTCATTTTGAGGATATAATACATTTCCTAACAACAGGAACTGCACCGGAAGGATACTCTATCCAGCAAAAGAAGGAATTAGTGGTGCGCATGGCAGATTTCTCTGTCATTTCTCAGCATCTATACGAGATGGGGATTGATGAGATATTGCAACAATATGTACCCCAGTTCGAATGAAGAAGCATCCTCTTTGACGCTCATTGGGGAGCCACGGGAGGACATTATGCAGGGAAAGAAACTACGCAGAAGATTCTACTTGCAAGGTTGTGGTGGCCAACCCTTCATTAGGATTCAAAAGCATATTGCAAGGTGTCTGATTTATGTCAAAGAACGGGTAGGCCATCACGAAGGGATGAAATTCCTTTGAATCCACAAATGACATTGTAACCCTTCGAGAAGTGGGAAATAGATTTTATAGGACCCATTTAGCCACAAGGGAAGATAGGAGCAAGGTACATTATCACTGCGATGAACTATTTAACTCGTTGGGCGGAAGCACAACTGGTGAAGGATTGCACAGGTGCGATGGCCGTGAAGTTCCTATTTGAGCATGTATTGACAGGATTTGGATGTCCCAGGATCTTGATGAGTGATCGTGGTACACACTTCTTGAATGAGACGATCAACGCACTAACGGAGGAATTTCAGGTATATCACCAGAAGAGCACACCTTATCACCCACAGGCTAACGGGACAGTGGAGGCGTTCAACAAAGTACTTGAAAATGCGCTGACCAAGGTTTGAAATGCTCAGCGAAGTGATTGGGACCTACACATACCTGCAGTATTGTGGGCTTATTGAACGACATGCAAGAATTTGATGGGACAAACCCCTTTTAGGCTTGTCTATGGTGTAGAAGTCATAATGCCTATGGAATACATTGTGCCTAGTCTGTTCATAGTAGCGCTCACAAGTATGATGGATTGTAGAGCCCTAGAAGAGAGGCTCGTGTAGCTGGATGAGCTCGAAGAAGAAATATTTTTGGTTGGATTTCAATAGCAGATCCAAAAGCAGCATGAAAAGGCATGGCATGATCGACACATCAAGCTGCACACATTTAAGGTAAATGATTTGGCTTTGTTGTATGATAGTAAGTTTGGTAAATTTCCAGGAAAATTCAGGATGCACTGGTTAGGGCCTTGTGTTATTAAGGAGATTATCGACAGAGGAGTAGTATAGCTAATCAAGTTAAATGGAGAACCCTTCCCAGGAAAGGTGAATGATAGTCGCTTGAATCCATACAACGGTGGTCTGGCCATGTGACAAAATTAAAGTAGCACAATCTTAGTGCTCTAGGCCACTGAAAGGAGGCATGAGACTATAAACTACACTGCTCGAGTTGGGGAGATGCATGATTGGAAGATGGTGCGAAGCAAGGACGTGTCACTGGGTCTGCGCCAGCGCGAAGGGAACTGCGCTACCTAGGGAGAAATCATGCAGGTCAGATGGAAAGTGACTGTTAAAGTCACTTTTCATGAAAATACAGTAGAAGTGAGTCCAAATGGAGTGGGTAGCAGACATTTAAGATGAAATTTATGGCTTAGATCCTTGTAAATCTTCTGCCAATTTGACATTAATGAACCAATTTTAGTCATCAAGCAGTTGTTGTGCTTAGTGAATGATGGGTGTTTATGGCTGGAGGAGCTGATACCCAGCACTGATATGTTGATTCACCACATAACACACCTTCCATATATAGGAGAAAATCCAGCTATGATCTTTGGCGGTAAGGGTGGTGAGTTGGCGCTCGTAGAATCAACGAAAGAGAAGTTCAAATTGGTCAAGAAGTTGTGTAGGTACGCTATCTCTAGCATATGCAACCCCGCTGTGGCAACACAAATCCTTGTAGGGAAGATGATGCGGAAGTATTGCGCCGACGAGGTGCTAACGCCTATCGTCACGGTCACACAATAGTGTGTGGAAGGAGTCCAGTTTAACTGGTCGGACTAGCTTCATGGAGATTTCCTAGCAAACTACCATGAAGCGTAAGAGAAAATCAAGATGTTCCACTACGCGTGGCTCTTGCTATCGATTGTGCTTGTAACATGGGAGCTACCAGAAGAGAGAAAATTCCCCTCGGTTGCACCAGACCTTCCTGAAGCAATGAAGTCCGCTTTGCTATGGGCGACCAAGAACATAGAGCACGTTCGGGACAACAAGATCTTTTGGATCTTGATGGAAATGAATATCAAGATGGCTATCAATTGCAAGCCGTGATTGTTGCCCATAGTATATGCTAACTTGCAAAGCTATGCCTAATTCAAAGCTGATTTCCATCGGATATCAATCAGAGCATGGAAGGACCTTGCGCAAAAATGGTATAGTTTTCCGTACCTATCCATAGATGATGCCATTGATGCAGTGTTAGATACATTGTCGGTGGAGTGGCGCACCACCATGGACTTGGCGGTGGGTGGAAGCATGTGCACCACACAAAAGAAGAAGAATGAGGCTAAGCTGAAGATGGCGCGGCTAGTTGAAAAAAGGAAGAAGGAGGCTGCTGAGAAGGCCAAGGGAGAATAGACAGGAAAGGAGGCAGGAAAATAGACAGGTAGCATAGAGCGGGGCTCTGACAAAGGCGAGTGGTCGCCTTCACCTGAAACTGAAGAAGAGGACACAGAGCAGCACAGTGCAGACCCTTAGGAAATGTCTAGCCACCTTAAGTGCCTGAGAGAGTTGGAAAAGGGAGGGTCTAGAAAGAAATCCAAGGTGACCAAGACCTCGCTGAACCCTATCACACTAATGGAGGGAGATTTATACGACATCGATGGCACAGTCAGAGATGTCACCGTAGAGGCCCTACAAAAATTTGAAAAGCAGCAATATATCATCCTAGGGGCCATCCACACTAGACTGTAGGAGTTGCAGACCCGTGCATCGTAAGTTGGTACGGTGTCTACCAACTTGGCTATCAGCACATCAAAGCCTGTTGATATGTTGCGCACTAAGGCTTCTAGTGTGCTAGTCCTACCAGATGGAGCACTGATAATAGAAAATGAGGATGATAGGCCCACTATGAGCGTCTTGAAGGGAGTGGGATTGAACCTGGCAATGCTCTTGCATGCAAGATGGAGTAATTGCCGAGCTGAGGGCTTGCGAGCACTGTGCCCTCCAAGTGATCAATGAACATAAAAAAAACAATGAGCAGATGGCCTTACAAAGGAATGTTTCCATCCCCGTCAAGGCTGAGGTGACCATCTAGAGTAAGAAGATCATACAGTTCATGGAGGAGGCCTGTAGAATGGTCCTGAAATTGGCCATTCCAGAGGAGGAGCCAGTCGAGGTCCACATCCATAAATTAGCCACAGGGGTGCGCGACACTCGGACGGAGATGGCGCGGGTTCAGTTGGAGCTGAACCTGCAAATTACAGAGCTCCAGTTGAGGAGTTAGCCTTCAACACCACCAGAGGTAAAGGAATAGTGAGTGGCTGCTATCACAGAATCAGTCGCAGCAGTGGAAAGTGCAGTAGCAAATTGCACACAGTTGTTTGAGTAATCATTTGAGGTCATGGCTGGCATGCAGGAGGACCCAAACATCTAGAGACTAGAGACAGAAGTGCGCAAACTCCAATAGTTCTATGACAAAATTAAGGGCACAACGTGAACCATCATGTTGACACAAAGGTTAGCCAAGCTACAGGAAGCCAAGCAGCTGAAGGAACAGGTGGATGCAGCGCTGCACAAGGAAGCAGTGCTAAAGGAGTGACTAAAGCCCTAGCTGGAGGAAGCTTATGTAGTCACAATAAACATTGAAGGCAAGCTTGCAACTCTACAAGTGACGCAACAACAACTTCAGGCTGACAATGTAGGAGCAGTAACTAAGAAGACAGTCGAAGATGCGAAGCAGGTAGCAACTCAGTGCACAGCCAAAGTTGTGGTCATCAGGGTCGAGATGGACAGGGTTTACACAAAGATCTCTGCACCTATTGAGTGACTCGAGGGTGGATCACAATGTTTTTGTTGGGGGCATATTGGGAGCAGGATCCCCCAAGGACAGTTTTGGGTCAAATTTTTGTAATATTATTGTAAATACTCCACATTTTGTGGTCATGGAGCATGAAGGTGTTATGTGTCACAAAGGGTAGTCCACCCTTAGTTTTGTAAAGTAAAGTTGGTCGTAAGAGATCTACCCATGGTCTGCAGACCATGGGATTGTATAAAAAGATTTAAGCTCCAAGTAGTTTGAGAGACACAACATGTAAGAGAGTCATAGCCTTAGAGAAATAAGTCTAGGTCTTGGGTTGTAGCGTAGGTAGAAGCTATGTAGCTGAGTGCACAAAGGCCTAGGGTAGAAGTCCGCAGATAAGTGCACAGACCCCTGCAGCTGTGTGCGCAGGGTGAATAGAGTTTGTAACACTTGGAAGATATCAATAAAAGGAGTTATTTTGCAATTTCTATGTATTTGTTCTGTTGATGGGTTTGGATATTTTGTGTATGAATTTCCTTTGTTATGCTTCTATGTTACGCGAATGAATACAGTTACATTGAATAATTAAACATAATTACATATATCTGATTACGCGGTGATAAACTTAAGTATTCGGAAAAATAAGCAAATTAGTTAGGGTGATTGAGGAATCTACATGGTTTGCTGCCATAACAACGCAAAAGTACCTGAGACCTAGGTTAGGGCTACGCGAAGGTTGATCATGTACTTTCGCGAAGGTATTGAAAGCTGGAATAGAGGGTTTGTATTACAAGCCCTAGAGCGAGATCACCTACATGAAGGCAGGGATAGAAGAGATCAAACGACATCACAACCATCTTAGGGTGCGGAAACTTGGTTCCAACATCCCCCCATACTGCTTTGGTTGAGACTTCTGTCTACACTTTGCAGGCTGATGCCAAAAGGGCTAGTAGTATAAGGATTTTTTTGGCTAATTAATGTTGAACCTGGGTCAGGCCCCCTCAAGCCAACAACGATCTCAAGATCGATT
Organism: Pinus tabuliformis; assembly: GCA_031772625.1. NCBI lineage: Eukaryota > Viridiplantae > Streptophyta > Pinopsida > Pinales > Pinaceae > Pinus > Pinus tabuliformis. The sequence continues at coordinate 600,848,321 of CM062814.1, read as the reverse complement.
TAGGTGACATCATGGTATGGTGAGGGTGGAGGTGGTTTGACCTATGGATTCCCTTGGTTGTTTATATATTGGTTTATCCCATGAGATCCCACATTCATGCTTGGAATATGGCACAGGGGTAATTAACTAAAAGAAAGATTTGGTTTAGCCCAATCTATGGTCAGGTGGTACATGTAAGTCCCTAACTTGGTTGGCTTTTTCATATGGTTAATAAGAGCTATTTTTCTCTTGTATTTGATGAGTAATTATGTGTTTTATTATGTGGCTTTAATGGTTGTTCTATCATTGTTATCTATCTGGTTATATGTTGGTTATAAGCATGGTTAGATGACAAATGTAAGTATGGATCTTATCAAATTTTAATTAATGAATGTTTGGTTAATGAATGCGTTACCTAATTGGTGTTATGACCACTATTGTGAAAAGACATTGGTTCTTCTTGTTAAACCTCAGATAAGTTTTAGTTCCCTATGTTTAGATATGCATTCAGGATTTGTAGGTTGCATGTTTACCATATGTTTTACAGAATGCCAATCCTGGTTGGGAGGGGTTATGTCACTTCCCTACACCTGCGGTAGTCTTTCAACCACTTATAGCGAGGTGTGGCACTACCAATCATTTTCTTTTCACCAATACTTACGATTGTAGACTACGCCTAACATTCCACTTATCCTACTTAGTTTGTGTTTTGCAACCAAGTATTATTAATGCGTTCCTTTATACAAGTGAAAGCCCATAACATTCACATAAACAACATTATACAAGAGAAATGCACAAGGTATAAAGGGAGGGGCAACTCCCTGCAATATGAGTATACCCGAATCAATATATATAATATTCTCTTACAAGTACAAGTTAAATCTTGGGAAACCCCAAATTTACACAGCCAATTTTCACAACTTTGGCAAACTCGATTGCCCAGCTCGTCGGCACCTCCACACGGTCGCCGCATGACTCACCAACCCTTCGTTCACTTTGTCGCACGATTGTGTTGTTTTCCAAACTTGGGCGTGCCTCATCGTAACCAAGTCGCCACACACGGGCGCCTCCGCATGAGTCACACCTTCATTCACAATCTCAACACTTCACCGTTTCCGCTTTTTCGTCGTGCACGACGCGCCCTCACCCGGTTGCCTGTCCGCACGATTCTTCGTTTCAGTGTGCATGATGCGCCCTTGCTCGGCCACCCGTCCGCACATCCACCCGTTCACCCAACTCTTTCACCCGAGTCGCCACATGACTTCACCTGGTTCACCCAAATGACCTCACCCAGGTTGCCACACGACTTCACACGGGTCGCCCGAACGAGCTCACCCGGGTTGCCACACGACCTTGTCTGGGTCGCTCGAACGACCTCGCCTGAGTTCTGCCTAAACGACTTTTCTTAACGACTTTCCTAAACGACTTCTCGAACGACTTTCTCGAATGAACTTTCGAATGAATTCTTGAATGACTTCCTCGAACGACTTCTCGAATGAATTCTTGAACGACATTTCAAACGAATTCTCGAACGACTTCTCGAATGAATTCTTGAACGACCTTTCGAATGAACTCTCGAATGAATTCCTCGAACAACTTCTCGAACGAATTCTCGAAAAACTTTCCGAACGAGTTTTCCACCCGAGTTCCGCCCGTCGTGCGGGCTCATCCACGTACTGCAAAACTCCTTGTTCGAACTTGTGTGATCGAATGATGGTTGTTTGCCTCCAAACGCCCTCCAATATATACGGGCGGGTGGCGGGTTATGTCACCCAACCGACCCACACCAAACGCTCAAGCCGACTCATTCAACATGTGTTGTCTCACCCAAGAGGAGGGTCGGCCCGCCCAACTCATCCAACACCTTATAAACTCGTTTCTTGGCTCGTTTCGTTTCATATTTCGCACATCCTTCACACGGTGGAGTTGCCTTGCCCGTCGCACGTACCGCAAGTCCTGACATCCTCCCCCACTGGAATTCATTGTCGTCCTCGACAATATCTCATCCCGGCAACCATCTGTCACCAAGATCACCATACCAAGGTTTACACCTCATCGGTATGTCATACATCGGAAATCATCTCAATCCATGACCATCGACCATCTTGTCGCAATCTCCACATGTTTCTCCCAATTGTGGAAGGTTGGCCCTTCCATCTCAAGCTACATGCTTCTTGCAACATCTTGTGTTGATCTCATCATGTGTTGTCATCATGTGAATTGCTGCCATGATACTCCAACAAATGCTAACACATCTCTGTGCAATACCGGTCCCCATGTTTGAACTAGTCGGGTGATCAGTCCAACTATCATGCTCAAACCATGAGAGTGAACATCCTCATGCCACCATCAGTTGTTTCTCAGAACATCCCGTCACATCCTCAACTTGATCAAGAATCCATCTCCATATAAGTGTAATCCATGCTCAGGTCCATGAAGTAGTCCTCATCTCATCTGCAACATGTTGTCCATGATGTCTAGTACTAATGTGCTGTATGAAATCAGTCACATCTACCCCAACATCATCATCCATATGTGTGCCTCCTCAATATGAAGCGACCATCTCATCAAACTTCGACTCTTGATGTGCCACATCCAGGTCCATGAAGCAACCTCCATCATATCTGCAATGTGCCATCCTTCAAGTCTACCATAGAAACAAGTATAGACATGTCTCATCTATCCATGTGCTCCTTGTGATCATAGATCAATAAGCTCCCATGTGTCAAAAGTGGTTAAGTCTCGACTCAACCCATGCCCAAGTGTTGTCACCAAGGCATCATCATCATTGTAACTCCATCACTCCAAAGTGTCTCATATCGATCCTCCACATCAAGTCACTCTTTCAAGCCATTCCCATACATGTACTTGAAAGTATGCACCCCATCCTACATCAAGGTCTCTAACCTCAGCTCCTCAATGCATCAGATCCTCCAAGTCCACCATATATGAAGTCCCTAAAAGTCATAACCTCATGTCATCATGAGCTCCATGAGTCATCTCCAACCAACACTCTAGCAATCATACAAGTCTTGGCCCAAGTTCTTTGCAAGATGCCTCAGCTCTTCATGTAGTAGGAATGCTCCATATTCTGCTCACAACTCCATCCAAGTCCATGGCCTTGTTGTACAAGAGTGCACAACCTCTCCATCAGCTCATGAGTAAAACATCTCCATGTCACAACAACAAATCCACCTACACAACATCCTTGCCTTGGCACTCCTCATTGGATACCCATAAGTGACACCTCTACAAGTGCTCCTGCACAATGTCCCTGCATAGACTGTCATGCTCCATGTTTCCAACCTGATGTCCATGACTAAGTTGCCCATGTAGTCAACCAAGTAGACCCATCACAACATTCGGTCATCCTCATCCAAGTTTGCAATCTTTGGTCCAGTGAACTCAGTCACCCAACCATATCATCATCATCACAAGTCCCTTCCATCATAACTCCCCCACTAAAGGTTCCACCTAGACTTGCTCTTGGTCTCGGCCATGAGAAGTCCACCTAAGCAACTCAAGTGTGTGCCCTCCAATCTGTCCATGAGTCATGCTGGGCACTTAGCTAATTCTCCATGTGGCTAAAGCATGACCCAATCTTCCGCAATGATCATCATGTTCCCCCCTTGTCACGGGCCTTTGTACCTTCTATCATAAGGTCACAAACAACCCCAGCAAGTCCTGCAACAATCAACAATCCTTGCTTCTCCATACAAGGTCTCATCGTAGACATCCATGGTAAGATCCTCCCTAGTATCAGCAAACTGATTTTACCCTTCCCTGCATACGGTCCATCTACCAAATGGTCAAGTGAAACACAAGTATCAATAGTAATTACATCATCATCATCATCATGAGGTTCCTCCATATGAGTATCCTCATCCATCCATGTCTGCAAACTGCATGATCCTAGTCCAATTTGATCAATCTCAAGTTCATCCTCCATCATTGTCACATCTGCAACATCCTCAATCATCACAACTTTCTCTTCCTTGTCAACATAATCTGCAACTTCATCCTGCTCCATTGTCCAACCAAGTTGAAGAAGTTCATCTTCAACATTCTTTTCCAAGACTTCAAGGTCCTTTTGAATCCAGGGATTCTCTTCTTTCAACCGCTTCAACCTGTATAAGGTAAGCAAGAGCTTCCCTTTGCATTCTTCCAAACCTACCATGCCTTGTCTTTCAGCTTGGTCCAAGCACTAAGCTTCTCCTCTACTAAACCTATTTCACCATTCACCTGAATCACCCTGATATTCCACCTGTCACCTGCAAAACTTAAGCTCCCTGCCAAGTCTTTGGTCTTTGTAGAATTAGCTCCTTGATTCAGTGCACCAGCTCCAACCACGAGCTCTAATACCACCTATCATGAAGTGTAGGTGTGTATCAGCTTCATGCTTCAACACCAGCACCAGCTCCCCAGCACTAGCTCTGATACCACCTGTCATGCCCCTACACCTGCGGTAGTCTTTCAACTGCTTATAGCGAGGTGTGGCACTACCAATCATTTTCTTTCCACCAATTCTTACGATTGTAGACTATGCCTAACATTCCACTTATCCTACTTAGTTCGTGTTTCGCAACCAAGTATTATTAATGTGTTCCTTTATACAAGTGAAATCCCATAACATTCACATAAACAACATTATACAAGAGAAATGTGCAATAGTATAAAGGGAGGGGCAACTCACTGCAATATGGGTCTGCCCGAATCAATATATATAATATTCTTTTACAAGTACAAGTTAAATCTTGGGAAACCCCAAATTTACACTTAACCAATTTTCACAACTTCGGAAAACTTGGTTGCCCAGCTCGTCAGCACCTCCACATGGTCGCCACACGACTCACCAACCCTTCGTTCACCTTGTCACATGATCGTGTTGTTTTCCCAACTTGGGCGTTCCTCATCATAACCAAGTCGCCACACACGGGCGCCTCCGCACGAGTCACACCTTCGTTCACAATCTCAACAATTCACCGTTTCCACCATTTCATCGTGCACGGCACGCCCTCACCAAGTCGCCTGTCCGCACGATTCTTCATTTTGGTGTGCACGACGAGCCCTTGCCCGGCCGCCCGTCCGCACGTCCACCCGTTCACCCAACTCGTTCACCCGAGATCATTCACCCGAGTCGCGACACGACTTCACCCAGTTTACCTGAATGACCTCATCCGGGTCGCCACACGACTTCACATGGGTCGCCCAAATGACCTCACCCAAGTCACCACACGACCTCGCCTGAGTTTTGCCTGAACGACTTTTCTGAATGACTTTCCTGAATGACTTCTTGAACGACTTTCTCGAATGACCTTTTGAACGAATTCTCGAACGACTTCCTCGAACAACTTCTCGAACGACCTTTCGAATGAATTCTCGAACGACTTCCTTGAACGACTTCTTGAACGAATTCTCGAACAACCTTTTGAATGAATTTTCGAACGACTTTTCGAACAAATTCTCGAACGACCTTTTGAATGAGTTTTCCACCAAAGTTTCGCCTGTCGTGCGGGCTCATCCACGCACCATAGAACTCCTTGTTCGAACTCGTGTGATCGAATGATGGTCATTTGCCTCCAAACGCCCTCCAATATATACGGGCGGGTGGCGGGTTATGTCACCTGGCCGACCCACACCAAACACTCAAGCCAACTTGTTCAACATGTGTTGTCTCGCCCAAGAGGAGGGTCGACCAACTTGTCCAACACCTTATAAACTCATTTCTTGGCTCGTTTCGTTTAATATTTCACACGTCCTTCACACGGTGGAGTCACCCTGCCCATCGCACAGACTGCAGGTCCTAATAGGTTAGGTCAAGTACTAGTTCAATTTTTGGTTTGGTAGCTTTATTTCCATGTTATTAATCATTTCTAGAAGTTTCACTGAGTTCTGGATAGAGGCCTGAGTTGTAGCCCTAAAAAGGTGGCTCAGTATTCGGGGTTGCTGGCATAAAAATGACTAGAAAAGTCCATAATCACTGGGAAGCGGGCCTATGGGAATGACTAGAGGCTTATAGTCACTTGGACACCTTGTAAAGGGAGAAAATGAGGGTCTAAGTCACTAAAAAAAAGAGTTATCTCTAGGGTTGGACACCTTGAGGGATTGGGTAACGTGTGGAGGTCCTATAGCACCTGAGGAAGGTCAGTAAAGTCTTAAGTTGTTGACTTGATTTCCTTAAGGTAATATCGGAGGTTGATCCTTATCATAGTGACCCTAAGTTCATGTTTACCTTGGGAAAACTGGTGAAGGTGGTTAAATGTGGGAGGAGGTGGTTACAGGGTTGTATCAGATCCAGGTTGCGCTCTCTTTGGTTAAAAGTTGATGTTGTCATGTTTATGGTTGTTATGCATAGAGTCATGGTATATAGTTGGGATGGTCATGCATGATATTTTTATATTGATATGAATCTGACTATATATGTATCATTCTAATGTGGACTGATTTTGCAGATGAGATAAGGCTCCGTTGAACATCAATGAGGTATGGATTTGGTTTTTAGTATCTAATTGTTTTATCTGACATGGTACACTTGTAGGAAGAAGAGAATCAAAGATGACAAAAAAAATGGTAGGCTATAGTTCCTGTGACTCTCCCTACAGGTCAGTTGGGCAGCAAGGAGATGAGTATTCTCTTGGTATAGTAGATACATTAAGGAGTTTGAGGATATAGATCAAAAGTTGCAAAGAAGACAATGGAATATTGTTTGAGGCTTAAGAAAGACTTGCAAGGGCTCAGGAAAAATAGGTAGAAGTCAATGCAATGATTCTCTAGAGCTTGTCAGAATTGCAGTGACAAAGACAGGTGAGGAACAATCAAGTGTAGGAAGAGAAAACTAATGGAGCCTATGGAGCAGGTATTGGTCCGGATACATGTTGGATAGTGGGGATACAATTAGAAGTGGTAGATCACTTGATACACCTGATATGAGGACTGATATGTATGTGCATCATTCTAGTTCCTCATCTAGGAGTCATTATTACAGTCATCATTGTCATAATCCTTACAGGAGGAGTGGGTACTTTCCTAAGGAGTGAAATAAAGTCAAGTGTCCTACATTCAATGAAGAGATGAAGAAGTGAGAATATGTAGAGGCATGGTTGATTGGGATGAAGAAATTCTTCAGAATGCATAGCTACTCAAAGAACATGAAATCCAAGACAACCACCTTCAGTCTTAAATGGAAATTGGATATTTGGTGGGAAGATGTGAATAATTTCAAGGGAATTTAGAAAGAAGGTTTGATTTGGGATGAGTTTGAGAGACTCTTCAAGAAGAAGTAACTATTAGAGAGATACTATGATGACAAAGCTAAGGAGTTATATGAGTTGCAGATGGGTTCTATGACATATGATGAGTATACTAGTAGGTTCCTGGATCTGTTGAGGTATGTGCCTTGCCTCAAGGATGAGAAGGCTAAAATTGAGAGATTCGTCAGTGGGTTTCTAGTAGCATATAGAGACCAGATTGAGTTTGATGAGCTTAGATCATTGGAGGAGGCCATTCGTAAGTTGAATCATTTTTATGAGAAGTCAAAGTGCAAAGCTGAGCCTAAGTTTGATTTGAAGGGGAATGAGAAAGCTAAAGGGAAGTGGCCATTGAAGTGGGGAAGACCTCAGGATGTAGGTGAGAAAGAAAATGTTTCTCCTTACAAGAAGTTCAATGCAGTTGAGAAGGGACATGGGTCAAATCCTATAGAGCAGAAGACTAGAGGTGATGGTAGGGGACCATTGCAGTCTTGTATATTTGTAAAATATCATCACAAGAAGGATTGTCCATTGTACCAAGGTGGTAGACCTTAGATCTATATTCCTTAGGAGGCGCAGACAACTGGGGATGTTGGTCATAACATTCTTCATATTTATGCAGTTGTAGAAAACAAGAAGGCAGATCAATAGGCATCCACTATTGAGATGGAAGGTAACCTCTGTGGTCAAGTTGTTTCTATTTTGATTGATCCTGGATCTAATTATAGTTATGTTAATCCTGACCTAGTGGATAAGTGTGTATTGAGAAAATAAGTGCATGCAGAGTATTGGTTGGTGCAGTTGGCTACAAGTACTAAGAAGAGAGTTCATCACAAGGTAAGAGCATGTGAATTTGAGCTAAATTGTATGCCTACAACAACACATATGACTATACTTCTCTTGGGATCCTATAGTATAATTTTGGGTATGGATTGGCCATACCTTCACAGGACCAAAGTAGATTGTTATGGCAAGGATATTAAGTGTCTGGATGATAATTCAGAAAAGAATGGAAATGGGAGGTCATTTCCATGGATTTGATTATAGTTCTTCAGAGGACATCGAGGCAACATTATGCTGTCATGGTTGTGGTTGACATGTTGAGCAAGGTATATCACTTCATTCCGATGAATATTACTTATTTAGCTAGTGAGGTGACACAAGTTCTCATCAGGGAGATCATGAGATTGCATGGTGTTGTGAAGAAGATTGTGTCATACAAGGATGCTAAGTTTAATTCTAAGTTTTGGAAGGATTTGTTTGTAGGTTTGGGGATAGATTTTTCCTTCAAGACAACTTATCATTCACAAACAGATGCAAATACATTGAAGGTCAACGTGATTGTGAAGGATATGCTAAGGATGTATGTGATGAATCAACATAGGAGATGGGAGGAGTACCTTCGATTGGTTGAGTTTGATTACAATAATGGTTATCAAGAGTCCTTGAGGATGATTTTTTATGAGGAACTATATGGGTGGAGTTGTAATACTCCCATATGTTGGAGTCATTCAGTGAATAGGGTACTTATAGGATCGAACATGTTAGTAGACATGGAAAAAGAAATATAGGTTATAAGGAAGACTATGAAGGAAGTACATGATAGGAAGAGGAGTTATGCAGACCAGTACATGCAATTTAAGGATTTTCAGGTTGGGGAGCATGTGTATTTGTTCATCAAGCCCAAGAAGAGCTTCTTGAGGATTGGATCATGTGCAAAGTTGGAACCACAGTATTGCAAGCCTTTTGAGATCCTTGAGAGGATTGGACTAGTGGCCTATAGACTTTCACTTCCTCCAACAATGAAAGTTCATGATGTTTTCCTTGTTTTGTTGTAGAAAAGATATGTAAAGGATGTTATTGATTGGTTTGTATTGTAGGTGGAACCATAAGGATAATTTCAACCAGAACCTCTGTGCATATTGCAATGGAAAGAACTCATGATCCGGAACACAACAATCGAGCAAGTTAAAGTGGAATGGAAGCACTTTGGGGCCAAAGAAGCTACATTGGAGATGGTTGATCAGATGTGGGCTATGTATCCTTTATTTTTTTCTAGTGGAGGAAAATGAGATTTTAGTATTTGTACATACTTATGTATGTTTGTTATTGTAAATACTATAATGAGCTATGTTATAAAGCTCCAATAAGAGGTATGGTTGTCATGTTGTCATGTTTCTTATGATGGTTTTTATTTTGAGTAGGTTGATCATTGTAAATATTACAACGAGCTAAGTTATAAAGCTCCACGAGCAGCATGTTTTTATTTTCAATGGTTTTGTTGGTTGTAGGTGTCATAGAACACCGAGGACGATGTTCCCCTAAGGGGGAGGGGTTTGTAACCACCCCGGGTTAAAATTTTAGGTAGTAAAGCCCATAAAGGAAAAATAATACCAAGGTCATGGAACACTTATTCCAAGTTGAATGTTGGGTGAAGTATCCTAGTGGGAATCACTTGTGTTTAAGGTTAAGAGGAAATTGGCAAAGGCAATGGAAAACTATTTGAAAAGGAAAAAATACATTTTTGGCAATTTATTTATGAAAATAAAGGAAAATAGGAGAAAAGGGAGGTGAAAGGTCACATGTTGCATGTGAAGAGGAAATTGAAGGAAAATTAAGGAAAATGAAGAAATTAGAGGCACCAAGAATAAGAATACATCAGAGCATCAATTTGTATCCTTTTGTTAGTTCTGTTTTAGAATTAGTCTAGGAGAGAAGAAGAGCACCAAGAGGAGAAGGAAAAAGAAAGCAAGCAAAGGAAGGGCAACGAAAGCAAGGATAAAGTAAGGAAAGGTTGGATCAAGAAAATTCAACGGGAATAATAACAAGTAACATGTTACATGTATGATTTCCTAGCTTGTTTTGACATCCACGATATATGCATGTGGGTATCTGGTTTCTTTGTTGTCATTGACATGGGTTTTGTTGGGTTTCTACAGTGGTTTTAGCCTTGCCTTTCCATTTCTAGATAACCATGGTGTGATGTGATTCTTTCTTGGTTGAGATTTTGATTTTTGGAAGGTTTTGGATCCAAATGAGGTGGTCTCAGGAAAATCCCAAGGGTTATGGGTGGAGATGGTTTTCTCCACGATGCCTTTAACAGGTGGGTGGAGATAGGAAAATTCCTCAATGTATGGTGAAGGAATTTTGAGGCATCCAAGTTTAGTTTTGTTTTGTGATCTCGGGACCAGTTTAGGTGAGATCATGGTATTGTGAGGGTGGAGGTGGTTTAACCTCTGGATTCCCTTGGTTGTCCATGTATTGGTTTATCCCATGGGATCCCACATTTATGCTTGGAATATGGCATAAGGGTGATTGGCTGAATGTAATATTTGGTTTAGCTCAATCTATGGGCGGGTGCTACATGGAAGCCCTTGACTTGGTTGGCTTTTTCATATTGTTAATAAGAGCTAAGTTTCTCTTGTCTTTCATGAATAATTATGCTTGTTAATATGTGACTTTAATTGTTTTTATATTGTTGCTATATATATGGTTATATGCTGGTTATAAACATGGTTATATGACGGATCTAAGTATGGTTCTTATCACATTTTAATTAATGAATGTATGTTTAATGAATGCATGACCTAATTGGTGTTATGACAACTATTGTGAGAAGGGATTGGTCCTTCTTCTTAAATCTTAGATAAGATTCAGATCCCTATGTTCATATATGCATTCATGACATGTAGATTGCATGTTTACCATGTGTTTGATGAAATTCCAGTCCTAGTTGGGAGGTGTCAAGTCAAGTCTTGGTTCAACTTTTTGGTTTGGAAGCTTTGTTTCTATGTCATTCATCATTTCTAGAAGTTTCACTGAGTTTTGGATAGAGGCCTGAATCCTAGCCCTAAAAAAGTGGCTCAGAATTCAAGGTCTCTATCATAGAGTTAACTGGAAAAGTCCACAGTCATTGGGACGCAGGCCTATGGGAGAAACTATAGGATTATAGCCACTTGGAGGCCTTGGAAAGTGAGTGACTGAGGCTATAGATTAGTGAAAAAGAGAGTTAGGTCAGGGGTTAGAAACCTAGAGGGGTTGGTAACTCTTAGAGGTCCTGTAGCACCTCAGGAAGGTCAGTAAAGTCTTAAATTGTCAACTCCATTTTGTTAAGGTCATATAGAAAGTTGAGTCTTATCATAGTGACCCTTAGATCATGTCTACCCCGAGCAAACTGGTGCAAGTGGGTAAATGTGGGAGGATGCGGTTACATTGTTATTAACCTAGTATGAATGAAAATGTAACAATATATGTAAAGGATGTTCTATGTTTCCTACTAGAAATCCAAGAAATAGGAAATTGGGTTTATACACTCCACTTCCTATCCCTTCTTGTCCTTGTGAAAGTATTTCTATGGATTTTGTTGGGGGACTACTAATGTTTAGGAAAGGTAATGATTATTTATATGTTGTAGTGGATCGTTTCAACAAAATGTGTGTGTTGATGCCTTGTAAGAAACAAATTACAACTGAAAAAAATGCAAATATGTTCTTCCAAAATGTATGAGTTCATTTTGAGTTACCTACTTTGATTATTTATGATCGAGAGTCTCAATTTAATGAGAAGTTTTGGTAAAATTTATGGGAACTCATTGAAACAAAGTTGAAGAAGAGCACAACATTCCATCCACAAACAGACGACCACACAAAAGTAGTGAACAAAACAATAGTACATCCCCTTTGATGATATTGTGGTAAGCATCCTAAACTTTGGGATGATCATTTGTATTACATCCAACATGCCTACAATCATGCCAAGAATTCATCTACACAAGTATCTCCATTTGAAGCTTGTTTGGATTATTTTCCAGAGTCTCCTCTGGATTTCATGTTTGGTAAATATATTGAAGTATATGGACATAGTGATGTGGAAAAAGCAAAGAATTCTACTGAAAAAATCCAATTAGTGCATCAAAGGGTACAAGAAAAATTGGAGAAAATCCAAGCCAATTACAAATCAAGACATGATAAGCATTGGGTTAACCATGATTTACAAGTGGGAGATTAGGTTTGGTTGTACACCAATAAGGAAAGATTACAAGGTGAAGGTAAAATTCTCAAGCCAATTAGATATGGTCCTTTTAAAACAATGGAGAAGATTGGTAACAACACTTTCTGATTATATTTTCCATCTTATATGAAAAATTATTTTGTTGTGAATGTGGAAAATTTGAGATTGTATGAGCCTCCTATAATTGATGATCAAGAAGAGAATTTTAAGATTCCATTTATAGAATATTTTTCTCCTGAAAATTTAAATGATTTGCAGGAAGACTCTATTCTTGATAGGAGGATAAGAACTTCACGCAAAGGCAATGTGGAGCATCTTCAAATGGGGCTCAAAGGTACCAATCCAATCATTGAAAGGTGGATATAGATATAAAAAGTGAGGGAGTTGTGCCCTAACTTACTTGGTGAATAAAAATATACTTTTGGTGGTCGAAAAGCTTCTAGTGGGAAGGAGTGTTCCAGGGATCAAAAATATGCTAAAAATTTAAAGTACTCAAAATCTCCCAAAATTAGCACCAATTCATAGATCACATCGTTTTGATTCCAATGATGCTTGAATCCCCTCAATACAACATTGTATGAGGAAGTTATCACATTTTGAAGTTTTTTGAAAAACAATTAAAATGTCAACTTGTAGGGTTGATTGTGTAGGGTATAGATGGGATTCCTTACGCTAACATGTTGATGATGTCAGTAGGATTAATGATAAGTATGGGGCCCAATCAAATACTAACACATGGCATACATAGGAGGTAACATTTGGGTGCTTTAGACTGGTTGAATATGTACCAATGTCGTTGTGCCATGTGGCCCAATCAGGGAAGGCGATGTCGCCCTTTGTGGTTTGTAAAAAATATGTTATGGTGATGTTGTCTCTATGAAAAGCACCCTATAAAATTTGGCCTACACTTGAATTTTGGAGCCTACTATGGATCTTGTGATCATTTGTTTCGTAGTCACTTTATGTTCGATCGATAAGTGTTTAAGGCACATGCTCAGTCTGCAACAAGTTCATGAGCACGCTCTTTATGCAAGATTGAATAGAAATAGTAAAATTCCATCAAGACAGTTCTTATGTGACATTCAACCTATGTTAACAGTCAGTTCACACTTTCATTGATATTCTCTCACTTTTGGTTTCGGGCATACTTCTATTTTAGTGAGTTTTTCAAACTTTCACTTGTATGCGCCTTCACTTTTGCGAGTGTCACTTTCACTTTATTTCACCTCATTTAATGTTGTTTTCATGTTATATTTTCTCTATCATGTGTCACTTTCACCTTCATTTGTATATCACGTGTGTCTCTTTCACCATCGTTTGCATATCGCAAGTGTCCCTTAGACTTTTCTCTTCATATAGAAAAAGTAGTATTTTTGCATGGGAAGTGTCACTTATCATGTAAAATGGAGTTTTGGCTTGTTATAAAGGGTAACTTCAGTATTCATGAGTACTTCCAGTCATGTATACATGCTTTACACTCATTCCCAAATATTTATGCATTGTCACATGAGTGTCATCACTTTCGTCGCAAAGTTTACCTTTTGTGATGCACTTGGAGAGGTATGTTGTATCACTGTCAAATTGAGGATATCATGTTGTTTTGTCTTTCTGAGTGACAAATGTTGTGTCATCCACTTATTGAGTATGTGATGATATGTTGAAGTACATTGGTGGTCCAACCACACTCAGGAAAATGTTGTGCATGCTTTAGGATTTGATGGACACAGGTTCAAAGACCACATGTCCGGGTGCCATGGAGGTGTTGAGGGCCCCGAAATCAGGTCGACAACAAGGGGGATACCCACCCGGTCCGGAACCTGGTTGGCGGCTCCTTGCCCATTTGGAGTAGCGGGTCCGACTGGGGGTAATGGGACCAGTTTCCCAATGTGAAGGGTGTGCGTGTGTGTGTAGAGTTTGATGGTATTGATTTAAAGGTTTTTCTAAGCTAGTCTTAATTCTAACTGCTAAACTAACTCTATACTAATGTAATCTAATGAAAAAAAACAATACATCTAATCTACGCTAACCCAAGGTGTTTTCTTTTGTTATGCGATCTAGAAAGATTTCAAACAACAGCTGGTAATAAAGATCATTCAGCTATTATCAGAATATAAATCAATAAAGATAAACCACTCTGCATAAGAAGTTAGGCAGAACAGTTGTGAATAGCATATCGCATAATTAGTTATTCATATGTCAAGCATAAATAAATGACTCCACCGTACAGAAGTGCCAAATGGTAATACACACATTCATACAGTAACATATAAAGAACTCAGCTGCATATCACTTTAGGAATACTAGCATAATTTAGTCAAGAGATAAAAGTACCATTTATGACTGACTTCACTAATAAACTTCAAGCAATAATGATTTATTTCTACTTGTTCTAATATCTGCTAAGAGTACAGAAGTGCAACATCAGTAACAGACATTAAAATGCAAACATAAATAAATCTCGATCCATCCATTCATCAAAAACCTCCTCCGAGGGTGCAGAAGTGCATGTTCTGAGGACAAGTTTTTTGACAGATTTCCGGACCCTTCTCCAAATGCCATGAGAAGGGTTAAATACTACTAACTAATTAATCTTAATTACAGGAATTTAGGGAAAACGGCTTCAAATCACTGCCCTTTACTAAAAGCAAATTTATTTCTAAAACTTAAATCTAATTTCTGACCGTTTCTGTATATTCTCCTTAGTGCTGTAAACAGTGCAACGTTTTCCTGGGAAGAGTCGGCTGGCTGCCTTCTTCTTTCGCTCGGGAGATAAAAGTGGAAATAACAAGAGCTGGCAACTCCTTCTGACAGACCAGAAGATATTTTCGAAAATCTTTCTCTAGCTGGGTGTATTCGCTGCGTATATACTTAGCACAACCCAGGTTCTTCTCGAACTGATTTTGCTGTTGCTATTTTGGTTTCTGGTCGTGCGAATGACTGAGTGAGTTAGGAGTCGTGTTGTATGGACAATTCCCTGTGTTGAGAATTTCTTCCGTTCTTTGTTCCAGGCTTTTCTGGAGCGTCCTCCTTCTCTTGCGCTTCTTTCTCTGCTTTACCAAGTCTGAGCTTCAGGATCTTTTGCAAACACGCTGCTTTTGTGCGCCTTTGACTCTTTGTCTTGGACAGTCTAATTTCATCAGTGCCGGTTGGCTGATAGTTTGGAATCCGCGGTCCTGCTGCATGCGGCATCCATTTGCAGAGGCATCTTCTCTCTGTTATCTGATTGGCGCTTTCCCCTTTTCCTTAGATGTTTCCTGCATATAGATTTATATCAGTTGCGTGTCTTGCAGTCTACGCAAAGAAGAAGGAAAAATGAAAAGATTGACATGAAAGCATTAAATTCTAATGAATGCATAATCCTGACATTCATCATGACTTGACTCTTCGGAAAATGCGATGCAATCATTTCTGGATACTCAAGCATGCGGTCATTAATTTCATTTAAGGTGCGCGCTCAATCTTGGGTCTATCGTGTATGTTGGAGAATTCTTGCGATGAGTCTTTTCATATCGCAGATCGCTGACATCACAGATCGCAGATCGCTGATTTCATTCAATGGTTTACGCTTCTTAGTGCGACGTTTGCGATGTGCGATGTCGCATATCGGCGATCGGCGTTTCTTGAAGATCTTCTTTTTAAGAGTGCTTGGAATGCATGCGACGCGATGAACTTCGCGTCGCTCTTTCGCAGTTTTGCTTTTCGCGCTTGGGGGATGCTTCAGTCTTTCCTTGCGATGCGATTTAAGCCTTAGGGAGAAAAATACAAAAATTTTAACAAAATATTTTTTGGATTTTTTGTTCAGGGTCCCCCCTTTGCTTGATGTTATAGCTAATATCAAACAAAGAGGGGGGGTTGTTGGTGACCACAACAATGGCGATTCACTGTGAAGAACCAGTTATCTCTGCTTGTTCTATTGCACTTTCACTTCCAAAACAGAAAAATTTTCGTATATCTAAATTTTGTTATGGACAGATAGAGTATTACCCCTTATCCTGTCAATGATGTTTCGTCACAACTTTTATTTCATTCCGATTGTTTGCTTCCTCTGGGTTATTTCTTGTATTCACACCAGACATTACTCGGTCTTTTCAAAGATAAAATAAGGTCTTCTCTGCGTACTGGCTTTGTAAAATATGCTCATTTGTCGTAGGTAGAGCCTCTGCTGCCCGCAAGCGTCCATAGCCTCGACAGGGTTACCATGTTATCCAGCAATGATCCTTTTTCCTGCTTGAGGTCATTTACAACATTCCAGAGAAAAATCCTTTCGACCCTTTTTCTTTCTTTCTTAATTTTTTATTCTCTAAAGAACAATGTCTTGGTTTGGTGGCCAAATTATGACACAGTCATTCACTTGATTTACACTTTTGCTAAACAAGCTGGCTCGTGATGAGACCCCTTGTCTTTTGATTGCAACAATCTTGAGTCGTTGCCCTGTTTTGGTAGACAGTATTGGCAAAGTCAGCAAGTTATATATCTGTGATCATGATAAGCCGGCTCGTGATGAGACCTCTTATTCTTTGAGATATGGTGTTTTCTTGGATTGTTTCTCTGGATGCTGCGATTTTCCTTAGCAGGGAGGAAGTCATTGTTTTTCCTTAAGAAAGCTCTGGACGACAATAATAGAGTTTAAAAACAACAGTTTTGCAGAGAATACTTATTTTATTATTGATGATACCTTTCATTGCGTTGGCGTAAAACAATTTTTTGCCAAAAGTTACTTTCATCCCAGATTTTTTGAGGTTGAAACTAACATCATATTCAGGCCAAAGTTAACTCTATCTGTCAATAATAAAAGCCAGATTTTTCGAAAAGTTTTGCTATTTATACAAGTGAAATCAAAATCTGATAGAGAAATGGTATGTTCCTTCATGAATACTATTTATGATCATTCACAACCAACCTTTATTTATAAGAAATGAAAAACTAAAATAAAACTAAAATTATCCTACAAAAATAGAAGAGTGACCTTCTATGGGAAATACATTTTGAGAATTTGTCCATTCACAGGCAGAGAATCTTTCCTGCCTGTTAAGTCCTGCAACACAAAAGTCGATGGGCCTATGACTTCTACAATTTGAAAAGGACCAAGCCATAGCTTCTGGAATTTCGTATGTTTGCCCTTTTCTTCATGAGCCTTATCCCACTTCAAAACTAAATCTCCCATCTAAAAGTTTTTTCTGGTCATTATGTTCGAGTCAAAAGAGGATTTTATTAGCGCTTGGTGGTGAGCATGGGTTTTCTTAGCCTGTTCTCGTTGTTCTTCTAGCTTGATTATTTCCATTTGTCTTAATTGTAAGGAGGAAGTAGATACTTCATCAATGTATTGTACTAAGGACAAGGAGGGAATGACTAAGTGAGTAGGAAGAACTGCTTCTCTCCCGTAAACTAAATTAAAGGGAGAAGTGTCGATAGAGGCTTTCTTTGTAATTCTGTCTGCCCATAAGGCGTTTACCAGCGCTTTGTGCCAATTCTTTTGGTTTTGGTCGACTGTCTTTTTAATAATCCTGATTAGGTTCTTGTTTGTCGATTCAGCCAACCCATTACCTTGCGGATAGTAGTTGGCAGAATACTTCAGTTTGAACCCTCTTTTGAGCGCGAACTCAGTCATGGTATTTCCAGAAAAATATGAAGCATTATCAAATATTAAGGCCGTTGGCAATCCAAACCTAGTGATAATAAACTGATCTATGAATTCAATAATGTTTTCAGAATTAGCTGTCTTGAGAGGAACCGCCTCTACCCATTTAGTAAAATAGTCAGTTGCTGTGAGGATATACCTATGCTGTTTAGAGGAGTGAGGAACGATCTCACCTATTATGTCCAGGCCCCATTGACTGAACGACTGTTCGATGTTAACTGGCTGCAGTGGCATGGATGACTTCTTTTGTTTTCCTGCAGCAGTCTGGCAGACCTGGCATTTCCTTACGTGATTGTACGAGTCTTTGAACAGCGTGGGCCAGTAATATCCTGCACGTAAGATTTTATGTGCGGTGGCTTCTCCAGCATAGTGTCCACCTGCTGGTCCATCGTGGAGTTCCTGCAAAACCTTTTCGGCTTCAGTTTTCTCAAGACATCTAAGAAGCACAGAATCATAATTTCTTTTAAACAGGACATCATTTACGAGCTGGTATTGTTTAGCTTTCAATCTCAGGGCTCTCTTCTTGGTGTGATCCAGGTGAAATGGAGCATACCCGTTCTTAAGGAAATAAATGGTGTCAGCATATAATGATTCTGCGTCGTTTAGGCTTACCTCATACGCGTGTACCTCTTCAGACGAGTTTTCAGGGATTTGCGATGCTCCAGCTAACATCTTGCAGAAGCCTTGACCTCTTACGATGTGTGCCGGCTTGATCTCCAGGTCGTATTCTTGTAAGGCGGTGATCCAATTCGCTCTCTTTTCGCCCACATCCTTCTGTATCAGGAGGTTTCTTACCGCTGGAAATGGTACTATGACCTTGGTATGGGCCTTTAGCAAGAAAGGTCTGAAATATTTGATCGCTTTGAAAACGGCGTATGCCTGTTTCTCTACGTCCGAATAATTGAGTTCAGCACCTTGTAAGTTTGAGCTAAAAAATGCGATTGGAGCTTCTACCTTTTCTTGATTCGCTTGAGTCAAAATTGCAGCATAAGAATTCTCTGAGGCAAACGTGTATAAGACAAAAGCTTCTGAAAAATTTGGGGTTGCTAAAGATGGAGCGTTGATGATGCCTTGTTTGATTAAGTTAAACGCTTCGTGCTCGTCTAGACCCCATTTAAAGTTTGAATTCTTTTTTATCATTTTTTGTAAAGGAGAAATAATACGTGAAAAATCTGGGACAAACCTTTTCACAAAATTGATCTGTCCTAGGAAAGATTGCATGGTCTTTTTGTTATGGGGCATGGGTATCTCGGAAATTTCCTTGATTCTGTCAGGTTCAATGTGGATGCCCGATTTGGACACTATGAATCCTAGCAATTTCCCTTCACTCAACGCGAAAAAAGATTTCTTTGGGTTAAGCAAGATCCCATACCTTAAACATCTTTGAAAGATTTGCTTCAAATCTTTGAGATGGTCGTTTCTGTTCTTGGAGTACACAGTTATATCATCCAGGTAAATCACTACCGATTTATTGACTAAACCTTTAAATGCAATGTCCATGGCTCTCTGAAAAGTAGCGCCGGCGTTGATCAGACCGAATGGCATCTTCCGATACGCGTAGGTACCCCATTTGGTTCGGAAGGTGGTTTTTAACTGATCATCCGGGTGTACTAGCACTTGATTATATCCTGAAAATCCGTCTAGGAAAGACATTAACTCTGAGCCTGCTATTGCCTGTAATATTTGCTCCATCGGTGGGAGGGGAAAATTGTCTTTCTGACAGGCTTTGTTGAGATTCCGGAAGTCGATGCAGATTCTAATATCTCCGTTTTTCTTCCTAACAGGTACCATATTGGATACCCATTTGGAATGTCTGACCGGGAAGATTATTCTGGCCCTCAAAAACTTATTCAGCTCAGTTTTTATCTGATTTTCCAAGTTGGGGTGGATTTTTCTGAGCTTCTGTTGGACAGGTTTCTCGTTGTCAATCATAGGGATAGTGTGCTGAATGATAGAAGTGTTGTAAGTTTTCAGCTCGTCGTAATTCCAGGCAAAAACGTTTTTGTACTATCGTAGAAGACGGATATATGCTGATTTTTCTTCGGGGGCTAGGCCTTGGCCTAGATTAATGTTTTGCGGTTTCTCATCGGTTCCTAGGTTCACTGATTCGTAGTTCAGAGTTGAACTGTAGAGCTTGGCATTAGCTGACCTTTTGAACCGACTTTTTAAGTCATATAAGTCTTCTAGTTTGACCACCGATTTGGGTATAGCATTATCAGTGCTATTTTGTTGTATTTGGTGATCATGACAGTCTTCGTCAATTATCTGGTTTGAGTAGGATCCTTCAGAGGTGAGGAAACTTACGATGTCTGGGTCGTCGTTGAATACCCTCCAGTTGGTGATGTTGTCAGGGATGGACGGTTTAAAAATTAACTCTATCAAGAATCTATCTGGACTAAAGTCTTCGGAGGGAATGAGTCTGGAGGCTACGTTAGCTAACAGGTCTGCGCTTGCATTTTGGAGTCTCGGGACTGACGAAATATTGAATGCTATGAAATGTGCAGTGAGATCTTGTACTAAAGATTGATAGTGCTTCAAATGACTTGACAGGCAGTGTATGGTGTTATGTACCTGTTTGACGACGATCTCAGAATCTCCAAAGACTTGAAGATACTTGACGTTCAATCCGATTGCTTTGTATAGGCCTTGCACCAAGGCCTCGTATTCCACTGTGTTGTTCGTGCAATCGAACTCGAGTCTGCATGTAAGCATAGTCTTATTTCTGTCTGGGCTAATTAGAACGCATCCTGCTCCTGCTCCCTCGTTGGACTTAGAGCCATCAAAATATAATTTCCAAAATAAAGATGTATTTACAGGGTTATCTAAAAAACTAACACATTTCGAATCATCAGTCTGGGAAAAGTTTTCTACTTGGGACAAAACTGAATTTTCCAAATAAGGTGATATGTGAGCATTGAAATTTCCGAGGAAAGAATCTACCGAGTAGTTGCCTATGATGCTGCTGTTGTATGCTATGGCTTCATTCTCTCCTTCCAAATCCGTCACTATGTATTTTTGGTGCAACTCTCGTTCAACCTTTATTTGATTTGGTTTCCCGTTGGAGGGTAACCACATGTGCGACCAGTCGGTTGAAAAGTATCCGTGGAGTTTCTCGGACCAGTCCCTGCTAAGAATCAAACCATAAAATTCATGGATATCAGCCACTAGAATGTCGATAACCTGGCATACCTTGGGGTTAGACGACAGTCTTATGGTCACTTGGTTAAGTTCACCTATCACTTCGACTTGCGATTGATCAAGTTGAACTATGTGCACTGCGGATTTTTGCGGTTGAACATTCAGTTTGGCGCATATTGACCTGGGTAAAATATTGGTTGAGGCACCAGAATCAACCAAGCAGTTGTGCACGTTTCTATTAAAGATTTCATAAGTGAGGAGGAAAGGAGGAGTATGAGATCTAGATCTTCCTCCAATCAAAGCGATGTCATTCGGATCGATTTTATTGATCGTGTTGACCGGAGGTCTTCCTATATGGTGGGAAGCTACAACTGTAGGTAAAGGTGCAGTAGGCACGGCATGTAGCTCTTTCATCATGATTTTCTGTTGGTGTTTCAATTTGCTCAACTCGTACAGAGTGATATTAGCCCTAGTCTTTTTCATGTCATCGATGATGTTATACTCCATTTCATCCGACACTATCAGTGTTCTTGATGGAGGCGTTTGATCTGATTGGACTGGGCTAAATTGGGTAGCTTTAGCAGTTGTTTTCTTTGTTGCAACCTTTTCTTTTGCTGCAGGGCTTGCGCCCTTCCGTTTGGGGGTAGTTTGGGGAGGATCAAGTTGATTTTTGCTTCGCGTGCTAACCGGAAATGCTTCTTGATCTTCTTCTTGTGGGAGGATGAAATCCCACATTCCTTGCAGTTCCACCACTTCTTCATCGTCGGTCTGTGTTTCGATGGTTCTCTCTTCTTCTTCTTCTTCAGATTCAACGTTTGAGACCACATTGGGTGGCTTCGTCTCCATGAGAGGATTTCTTTTAAAATTCCTAAAAGGATTTCTTGGGGACGATTCTGCTACTTGTTTTCTTATGTCAATCATCTCATTAGACATGGCCTTTAACACCTTTTGTAATCCTTCCATATCGAAAGGATCTTTCGTTTGCTTCTTCTTGGTGTCTTCTTTGAAAGAGATTTTCTTAGATTTACGTTCTTCGATTGCAGATCTCTTTTCTAGGGCTACTACGCGTTTTTCAACTGCTAACGCCTCAGTCAAATTTTCAACTAAGGTTGTCTTGCTTGCCCTATCTACGAAGATGGCCAAGTTTGAAGGTAAGGCCATGATGTACCATTCACATCTCACTTCCTCGCTGTGTTGGGAAGCAGCGGGGATTTTGTTGAGGATCTTGTTGAACCATAAGTTAAAATCTTTAATGGGTTCCCTAGCCTCAGCTTTGAGATTGGATAAATCGTTGATCAGTGTCGCTGTCGATCTATCATCACCGAATTTGGTAAGAAATTGATTTTGAAAAATGTCCCAGCTCGTGATAGATCCGGAGGGCAGCGAAAAATACCATGACCCGGCTGTCCCTTGCATTGTATAGGGAAAAAGTCGGACCACGGCATCTTCGTTGGTAACTCCATTGAGATTAACAGAAAACATGAAATTATTGATATGTTCTTCAGCTAGAATTCCTGTTTCTGGATTGAACTTCGGTAGCCATTTCTCAGGATGGGCGGGTATTGGACTTAGGGGTGGAGGCATTAAAACCGCCCCAGGATTGTTCCATGGAGACTGGGCCATCACTGAGTTGCTAGTTAACAAAAGTGCAGAAGGTGATCTCTGATGTTGAGAAGATGGAGATATTATGATCTTCGATGATTGTGGAGGAAGGGTTGTGGAAGATGGATGGGTGATTTGAGGTGAAGATGTGGGTGGTTGACTTCGCGAAGAGGGAGTTGAAATGGACGAAGTGGACGAAAGAGTCTCTCTGTCAGACTCTGGAAGTGCTTTCCTTGCTCTTTTCCTAGTGGGGAGAGGAATTTCAGTTGGCTGGATGCCAAACCTTTCACTCTTCAATCTGGTCAGGGGATGAGCAGGATTGTACTGCGAAGTCACGCTGCCTTTAGATTTATCAGACCTCTGAGTAAAAATAGAGAATCCCTGGAGTTTACGGATCAAAGTTTGAATTTCAGGGGGATCAATGATAAGTTGGTCTGATGTATTAGGGTGCGTAGCAGCGGTGGATGCCCGAGCGACATCTAGTTCCGAGTTTAATCGTACCGGAGAAGTCGGGGAAGTTGGTGAGGGTGATTTGCTCTCAGAATGGTATTTGGATTTTGAATTATGTGCCATTCATAGCTCAGGCCCTCCTTCTAGCGCCAGGAATGTTGAGGGCCCCGAAATCGGGTCGAAAACAAGGGGGATACCCACCCGGTCCGGAACCTGGTTGGCGGCTCCTTGCCCGTTTGGAGTAGCGGGTCCGACTGGGGGTAATGGGACCAGTTTCCCAATGTGAAGGGTGTGCGTGTGTGTGTAGAGTTTGATGGTATTGATTTAAAGGTTTTTCTAAGCTAGTCTTAATTCTAACTACTAAACTAACTCTATACTAATGTAATCTAATGAAGAAAAACAATACATCTAATCTACGCTAACCCGGGGTGTTTTCTTTTGTTATGCGATCTAGAAAGATTTCAAACAACAGCTGGTAATAAAGATCATTCAGCTATTATCAGAATATAAATCAATAAAGATAAACCACTCTGCATAAGAAGTTAGGCAGAACAATTGTGAACAGCATATCGCATAATTAGTTATTCATATGTCAAGCATAAATAAATGACTCCACCGTACATAAGTGCCAAATGGTAATACACACATTCATACAGTAACATATAAAGAACTTAGCTGCATATCACTTTAGGAATACTAGCAGAATTTAGTCAAGAGATAAAAGTACCATTTATGACTGACTTCACTAATAAACTTCAAGCAATAATGATTTATTTCTACTTGTTCTAATATCTGCTAAGAGTACAGAAGTGCAACATCAGTAACAGACATTAAAATGCAAACATAAATAAATCTCGATCCATCCATTCATCAAAAACCTCCTCCGAGGGTGCAGAAGTGCATGTTCTGAGGACAAGTTTTTTGACAGATTTCCGGACCCTTCTCCAAATTCCATGAGAAGGGTTAAATACTACTAACTAATTAATCTTAATTACACGAATTTAGGGAAAACGGCTTCAAATCACCGCCCTTTACTAAAAGCAAATTTATTTCTAAAACTTAAATCTAATTTCTGACCGTTTCTGTATATTCTCCTTAGTGCTGTAAACAGTGCAACGTTTGCCTGGGAAGAGTCGGCTGGCTGCCTTCTTCTTTCGCTCGGGAGATAAAAGTGGAAATAACAAGAGCTGGCAACTGCTTTTGACAGACCAGAAGATATTTTCGAAAATCTTTCTCTTGCTGGGTGTATTCGCTGCGTATATACTTAGCACAACCCAGGTTCTTCTCGAACTGATTTTGTTGTTGCTATTTTGGTTTCTGGTCGTGCGAATGACTGAGTGAGTTAGGAGTCATGTTGCATGGACAATTCCCTGTGTCGAGAATTTCTTCCGTTCTTTGTTCCAGGCTTTTCTGGAGCGTCCTCCTTCTCTTGCGCTTCTTTCTCTGCTTTACCAAGTCTGAGCTTCAGGATCTTTTGCAAACACACTGCTTTTGTGCGCCTTTGACTCTTCGTCTTGGACAGTCTAATTTCATCAGTGCCGGTTGGCTGATAGTTTGGAATCCGCGGTCCTGCTGCATGCGGCATCCATTTGCGGAGGCATCTTCTCTCTGTTATCTGATTGGTGCTTTCCCCTTTTCCTTAGATGTTTCCTGCATATAGATTTATATCAGTTGCGTGTCTTGCAGTCTACACAAAGAAGAAGGAAAAATGAAAAGATTGACATGAAAGCATTAAATTCTAATGAATGCATAATCCTAACATTCATCATGACTTGACTCTTCAGAAAATGCGATGCAATCATTTCTGGATACTCAAGCATGCGGTCATTAATTTCATTTAAGGTGCGCGCTCAATCTTGGGTCTATCGTGTATGTCGGAGAATTCTTGCGATGAGTCTTTTCATATCGCAGATCGCAGATCGCTGACATCGCAGATCGCAGATCGCTGATTTCATTCAATGGTTTACGCTTCTTAGTGCGACGTTTGCGATGTGCGATGTCGCATATCGGCGATCGGCGTTTCTTGAAGATCTTCTTTTTAAGAGTGCTTGGAATGCATGCGACGCGATGAACTTCGCGTCGCTCTTTCGCAGTTTTGCTTTTCGCGCTTGGGGGATGCTTCAGTCTTTCCTTGCGATGCGATTTAAGCCTTAGGGAGAAAAATACAAAAATTTTAACAAAATATTTTTTGGATTTTTTGTTCAGGGTCCCCCCTTTGCTTTATGTTATAGCTAATATCAAACAAAGAGGGGGGGTTGTTGGTGACCACAACAGGAGGCAAGAGTCCTCTTTCAACAAGACAATATTAAGAAGTATGGGGAAATCGCAACATAGTACCAAGCTTGGCATCAGTACATGACCGAGAAGCATCAACTGGATGTTGCCGAGTTGGTCTTTCCCCAAACCTCAGATTCATAGTGTTTTGTCTTTTTAGGCTATCTCTAACCTATTTTGTCTCACATGGGTAGATGTGGAAACTTGTATTATAGAAAATATGTTGTAAGTGAAATTCCAAGTGTCACTAGTGGAATGTGAACAATCACTATGTCATGTGAAGAGTCATGAGGGTATTCCAAGAGTCAAAGGGGAATGTCAAGGGTCACCCCACCCTTTGCTATATATAGAACCTCATAACTCATAGTACAACCTTTTGGGAGTGAATATTTTGGCTAGGCATTGCTTAGAGAAGGCTTGGAGACTATTGTGGCAAGCCTTGGCTTCTCCAAAGCATAGAGCGAGTACATCTCTTTGGAGGAGAAGGCGACATTGACTGTAATGTTCCAATATTTGGGCTAGTGGTTGTCAATTGTGTATGTATGGATGGAACTTTCACTTAATAATATATAACAGATCCAACACATTTTCATGCATATGTTGTTATTATAGTTGGACTATTATGGTTGCTTTAACAATGTATGTTATTTAACTTACACATTTGTGTATGAACTATTTTATATCGAATTGTATGAATCTTGTTGCAAATGTGTTTTTGGTTTAACTGATCACTTTGTATTGTGGACTATTCCACTTCTGGCCTGTGATGTCATTCCGCTCGTGTGTTCCTTTCAGGCTACATGCTATTACAAGCTTCTAAGGAACACACTTCCTTTTCCCCTCCATGTGTTAGAACCCCCATGTATCTCAATTGACTTACTGCAAGGTCACGCAATTTCTTTCAATAAAGTTATCATACTTACCTCTCTGCGCTATCACGGTCAAGGAACAACTTTACTACCCACTATTGGGACTCCTACTCCAAACAGTCTAAGGTCTAGATGGGACTTCTTACCAGAGAGATCACGTGACATGTTGGCAGGTCCATCGCCGTAAATAGGATCAAACCTCCAAAACAATTCAAGACATTTTTCATAACCATGAGAATCAATTTCATGAGGTTTGGATTCAAATTTCAAGGTCAAACTATTAACTGTGTGGAAGCACAACAAATTTGTTGCATTACTTCCTTCTTCAACAAAAACACAGCAAAAAACACAATGAGTTCATGATTTGCGATCTTTTCATCACCTCCTAGACTTTTGAATGTGTCACACATGTGAAATACAATTTTTGAAACACTGTATAGCCATTAGAAAAGACATGTCAAAATAGTAAACTTTCGTCCTTAACTCATCACCTATAGCAGAAGTGCAATGACTAAGCGCAACAAATTTTCACCTGCATAGGTTTGACTAAGTTTTGGGGTCTCGAACCAAGTAAAATAGTTAATTGATGATGTTGACAACCTAAAAAACCTTCTTAAGCCTCCATACATAAGAAACAATGCCAAAATCTTAGTCCTCTATCAAATGTTCATGCTTTTGATAGTAGTACAACAAATTTACTCTGTTATTGTGCCACTTTCCTCCTTTACAAAAGATTTCAAAAAATGCAGAGGATATGATTGATATAGGCTAGTGCACTTCAAACAAAAAGGAAGTTTTTTTTTATTATTTTTATTTTTATTTTTATTTTTATCTTGGTTTCTCTCCCAAACTCAAACCTTCATTGCCTTAGCCAACAATTCTAGATTTCCTCTTTCTTCCTTCTAGTTTTCTTGCAATGGCTCATGTAATTGTTGTTTTGTAGCCCTCATCTCCTTTTTCAAAGTGATATTTTTCCTACAAATGTTCTTGAGATGTCTATGTAGGGGCAAATTTCTCTTCAACATATACTTAGCTTCCAACAATGTTGGCTCACAGATATTCAAGTGGTCATGTATCTTTTGTTTGGCACTTTCATCTTGTTCTCTAAGCCTAGTAATTTCATCTTGAGCTTTCTTCAATTGCTTCCTCAGCCTATGGAAAGTGTGTTTCCCTTCATCCAACTCAGCCTTCTTATTTTCTTACATTGACTCTCCTTTGATCATACTTTCCTTCTGTAGCTCCAATTTCTTGGTTGAAGATATGGTCATAGGGACCCTTGATTGTGAAGTTTCAAGCTCCAGGATATCCTTTGTTTCTGCCTTTCCTTTACCTTTAGACTTGGTGGCAAGTGAGGTTGTCTTCATCGCAGGTTCTCCTTCATCATTTTTATATTTTTTCTCCAAAATGTTCTTCTTCGACTCCCTATTGTCATGTTGAAGCTAAGGAATGACCAAATAAGCATTTTTCAATTGTTCCTGTAGTTCCATAATCTCCTTATCTCTATCATATAAATCAACATTCTCTGATATGGTGTCTTGGACTTTAGTGAGATTTTCAGGTTTTTTTCCATGGATAACCTCTTTGCAAGAACTCTTATGTGTGGTTTCTTTGAAACTTCCACCACCTCAAGAGAGAAATTAAGTTTTTTTTCCCTTTTTCCTATTAGATTGGTCAACTAAAGTCTCTGGCCTTTTGATTGAGATTTCTAATGCTGGGTGAGCATTCTTTCCCACTGATGAGGGTGTATATTTTTTTCTCCAAGAACTATCTGAAAGTTCAATCGTCAACTTGGATGAATCGAAAAATGATTTCCATGACTAATTTTTCTTCCTCGGCTCTTCCGCCACTAACAGTTTGATCAAGGAGAAATGACAAATCCTGGGTTCCATTTGAATCTTCTGGCCCTTAACCTTATCTGTCATCTTACCAATGCTCCTAAACAAGTAGAAAGGTAGACTCAAAGGGTTTTTTCCTATGAAATGTATCAACAACTTAAATTGATATTGATAACCCCTCCCAAATCTGCCTTCACAAGTGAAATACCTTTAAATGACCTTGAGTAATTTGTTGTAGGGCTCAAGAAGATATTCCCTTGGCACAATAGCTCCATATTATTTGTTTTTATACTTCAGCTTTAGGAAATATTTGTAGTTAACTATATCTAAAGGCATGCCCTTGAACCATTGTTCTCCATGTAGAGGAATATTTGTAGTAGCTGAAATAGTAACCTTTGACACTAGGAACCTCAAATATCCAACCTTGGCTTCTACCCCAGTGAAGTTTAAAGAAAATTCTTTGGTCACCTAAAGATTTTTACCTTATATATTTTCACAAAACATGATGCAACCAGTCTGCTCAAATGAAAACCTAATGGACATATATGAATTTACCATAGCAAGGTATTGAGGCTTAAACCTTATTGTATCTCCCTCTCTATACCTTTTGTTCCTGTCTGGAGTCATCATGGCTCACAATGAAAAGAGAATTATTGGGTTTCCAAATGCAGTAACAACGCTAAACAACTTAGCGCAACAAGAGTGCAACTATGGAATTAAGGTTAGATGAAGTTTTCTTGCAAGATTTGGATGGAAATCCCCTATATTAAAAAAATAAAACTACAAGAACTCAACTCACATACCAAAATGAAGCAATTTCTTGTTTCTATATGGATTGAATTTGCTAATACACAGGAACAATGAGAAAGCACAGTGAGTTAAAGGTTATGAGGGTTGAAATATTTTCTAGGTGCTCTCCTTAATTGCTAAATATGAAACTAAAGAAACACCTAACGAATTATGCTAAAAAAGAGAAATTTTGAATCTGAGGATGGTCATGGTAGTAAAAAAAGGCTTCAACTTGTAGAAGTGCAGTGGATCCCCTGCAGCCAAAACGCAACAACTTTCATTTGTTATTAGAGTATCTGAGGAGAACGAGAAACCTAATCGATGCCTTCTTGATAGCCAATGCATGTATTTTCAATCCTCCACACAGCCCAGGACTCCCTTTAACTATAATTATGACTTTCTAATTTGAAATGTTCAAGTGCAGCATAATGTAGAAGCACATCAATAACTTGTGGTTATGATGATATCATGAAGTATTTAATGTGACCTTGTAAATGAATTGAAAAGATACCACTTAAGTCGACTTAATGACAAAAAACCCAAATCCATTATTGTCTTCACTCGTGACTTGAATGTCACATTTTCCAAAACTTACTAGAACTAGACCTTTTAATACTTTGACAACTTGATTTTATTTTCCACTCAAACTTTAATATGTCCTATTGACACTAAGACTTTATCTCTATGAGATCATAGCAACACTTTAAAAATTGACCAAAAAATAATAATAAAGACTAAGCTTGGCTTTGAATACTATAACATAGGACACTAACAACTTGTGTGCTCACAAAATTTCCCTCAAACCTACCATTTAGTGAATAAGTCTCATATAGCCTTGCCTTGTAATTTTTCTTTGTTTTCTTGTGATATTTCTTTTTTTGCATGGATAGAATAGAATATCCATTAATGTTCTTATCCCTGCACATATGGTGTAGTATCTCTAACTTTACTCTCCTAGATTGATAACTTAATGTCTAAAATTTAAGCAATTAAATTGACCAACATGTGGTAAATACTCCTTTGTTAGGGGAAAATTTTTTAATGACTCTATACATGGAGAATAAACCTCCTAAGCCACCAAATCTTCTAATTCATGCTTTCCTAAGGCCATTATTAATCCATCTAGATTCAATAACAAGATTAATTTAAGCAAGCCTAACATCATTTCATGAGAAGATATTAGGTTAATTATCCAATTGTATATATGATATCTCACCATTTCTTCTATATTGGATAATATATCCTCTTCAAGTGTACCATATTCAATTTTCATGACTCATAATAAAGGGGTTTTGAGGCTAAAAAGGCTATCAACTGAATCATAGAATTTTTGTTGGTGAACTAATTAATTATCATGAAAGTTAACTAAATATTCCTTCATGTTTCTTCTTCATGGATTCAAACATGGTCGGATCCCTATCTCAAAATCCCTAGGTCTATAACCCTTAGGCCTAAGGAAACCATGGCATCGCTACTCTACTAATAGAATTTCCTTCCACATTAATCAATAATTTACAACAAAGCAAGGTCTATCTAACTTCCACTTTATTGTTGCTCAATTACTTACCTTATCTTCTTCTCAATAGTTGTGTGCATTGTATGGTAGCTAGGAGATCTGTGTAAGAGAGCTAGGGAAGTGCAAAAGATCAATGAAATCTCAATAGCTGAGTGCATTGCATGCTCCTTCCATTACCAACCAACCTCAGTGATATGCCTATAGAATTCCCCAGATCGTTTTAAGCTTGAGTAGATTTGATTCTATGGCTTTGAATTACCCGAGTTATTTTCTCATATTTGAAATTTAGATTAGCATTAGATAAATTTTGAGGTAAAATACGTCTTAGTAACAAAAATGTACAACCAAAATAAGCTTTAGAATAACAAATAGGATTCAAGATGATGATGTCAAACATGGGGATGATTCACCATTTTTGGAGTAAAAAAGTAAAAATAAAAAAAAAACTACTTTTTGAACTCATATTTTCAACTTATCTCCCTACGGTTTTACTCAAATTTCGAGTGGGAGCACTATTTATATGAAAAGTTTAATCCCTCATCCAAGGAGAACCCATGTTGCATAATTTTGATGGACCATGCTACAAAAAATGAGAAATACATGAAAAACACGATTGCAATCACATTTTTTCATGTATTTCTGATTTTTCGTATAGCAGGGTCCATCGAAAGTATTTAACATGGGTACTCCTTTGATGAGGAATTAAATTATACATCTAACAAGTGTTCCCACATGAAATTTGAGTTAAAAAATAGGGAGATAAGTTGAAAATACGAGTTGAAAAAGTAGTTTTTCTTTTTTCCCTCAACAATTTGTTGATGCAATCTAATCATATTTGATCATTGCCACTATTATTTTATAATATTCCTTAGGAGGCCCATTTTAGACCTCAAAATTTCTCTAATTATTGGTTTCTTATATTCGAATTAATTTTTGTAGATTGATTTGCACTAGCCCTACTATGTACATCAAATGTGAAGCTATAGAAGCTTGTAGAGTGATTTCTTGTTGTTGAATTTTGGAAATGTAAATTAATTTGTCCTAGCCATATCCTAGAAATCTAATTCTAGATTTATCATTTATCTCATGTTTGGTTTATCCTGATATTCTCAATAGGATCAAAATTGAATGGAATGATGCTCATTTATTTAAACTTATTTACGTTTTAAAGGAGTAATTTTTTAATACTAGGTGTTCATGTTAAAGAAGGTTTTGGTCAACAAAAATCCAAAACGAAGGTTGGCAGAACCAAGCTAGACTTACTTCACCTAATATGGTTCGATTTAGTTGGCTTAAATTTTCTAGTTACAAAGGTGCAAAGGTTGATAATTCAATAGTTGATATGTTGAGTGGATACAACTAAGTTGACAAGTGAAAGATTCACAAAAGTCATGGGGATGTCAGTTGAGGCATGGGAAACATAGTAAGCATACTATGTCGTTTTCTTAGATGTGGTACAAAATGAATTGGAACAAATTAAGGATGTAGTGGAAGACAAACAAATGAGCATGTGCGCAACAATGACTCTAAAGGAGATGCACGAGTTGGTATCTAACCCAATTCGTTCTCAACAAGAGAGTGAATTCTATAAAATTGTAGAGACATACTTGATGGTAAATAATATTATTTCTCAAGCCTTGGAAGAAAAAAATATTTATCATTAAAGGAATTTTTCATACCATTAAAATATTTGAAGAAAACTTTGAGCCATCTACAAAGGGAAGTTTGGTTCGAAGATTGAAATTACCTAAGTCCCTAAGGGAGTAACCAATCAACATTAAAGAGATTTAGGTGGCATCTAGCAAAACTTTATCACTTAATTAGGAAAGGACTATGCTTCATCCTTAACTTTGAACATGAAGTTGTAATTCAATGAGAAATCCCCAAAACCATATGCATGATTTCAAGTTCAGGCCTTAAATGTTATCTTTTTAATTTTATACTTATGACTAGTACTAGGTAATTAATTTCTATATACTTTCCTTTTAGCAAAACAATAAAGAAATATAAAGGAACTTTAATAAAATATCTTATTAGTATGCTAGTGTAAGGGCTCCTTTCCCTTAAGGTAACACTGTATGTGTCATGAGTAATTGAATATACCTTTTTTTTAACTAATAATGTGAATATACATGTGTGTTTTAGCTTAAAAAAATAAATGTAAAAGGTGAGATATGATGTTATTTTATTTTTTTATTAGTCATGATAAAACCAAAGGGTAAAAAATGAAACATATATATATATATATATATATATATATATATATATATATATATATATATATATATATAGTAGCATGAATAAAATTAATTTTAAATATGCCCTCGATCAAGGTGGCAATCAAAATAAATGTGTGAGAGAGGAGGGGGGAATGTTGCTCTTCCATCACCTCACTCTCAAAGAGAGGGGGAGAGGCCATCCCATCCTCCACTTGGAATTCCAATTAATATTCATGCAATACACTATATGGTTACCAATCGAACTCTTAATTGTGTTGGATGCGAAGGGAAAGACACTATGTGAATCTTGTTTGCATTCTTATCTTCACTAAGTCCTGACATTATTATTTTGGTGTCGTGAAGGGGTTAATTGACCACCTTGGATTCAATTTTTTTGCATATATTTTTTGTTTCCATATCACTATTAAGGGAAGGCCCATGCCCTTCTCACCTGGCCTTCCCTTTGATTGAGATTCCCATCAAACATTTCAATGCTTCTCTACTAGAAGGAACTACAAGACATCACTAACATTTGGAGATCATCTTGTTTGAGGTCGTTGGTAGTTCATGGCATGGTGGCACTAAGAGAGGGATTCATATCAACACTTCACATCC
Source organism: Pinus tabuliformis (assembly GCA_031772625.1). Lineage (NCBI taxonomy): Eukaryota > Viridiplantae > Streptophyta > Pinopsida > Pinales > Pinaceae > Pinus > Pinus tabuliformis. The sequence continues at coordinate 600,815,140 of CM062814.1, read as the reverse complement.
CCATATCTCTTTCCACCTTGATAGTGCTAGGAATTAGGTGCTTCTTTCTACCCACTAGCCCTAGTTTAAACCTTCCCTCTCTAGCCAACTCTATAAAAAATTAGTTACAATTAATCATCCTGCTTTATATCAAGGCATAAATGGTATTATTCACTATGCTATCTAAATGATTTTTGTCATTTCACTTCTCTATGTAAATGATGAAACTTTGAATTTTGGTTTATACAAGCCCATTTTCAGCATTACCATGAATGTTGGACTTTTGTGAATAAATCTCATGAGCAATGATATCATTGTTCCTAGATCAATTAGATACCTTGAAGCATATTTATGTTCTATTTTTCCTAGCCAAAAATAGCTCTGTTACACCTATATCTTGTCATTCATTTTCATGACACCCGTCCTTGCTGTATCTCCTTGCTTCCCTTTAAGTTGTTCGACTGAGACAAGCTCTCCCCTGCGCACTCGCACTGCACCTTTTATCATTCATTGTCATCCCCTATTTACCATCATGCCTCACCAATGCATGAGAAGTGGGTGTAGCTCCTTCAATAGAGGTGAATGGAGCTCGAGAGGTCACTTCTGTGCTAAATCTATAGTTGTAACACCCCCTGGTAACCTCGCATGGGAATGCATAGGATTAGAATTTTTTTACATAATTTACACATTGGTAACTATTAAAATTAACTTTCCATAATACTCATTAACCATTAGATAGAATCTTCATCATTACATAGAGTAACATTAGGAAAGGAATAGTAAATTACATAACCATTAATAACCATTGTTGTATCATATTAACATAAACTTCTTGATGTAACCTTGCATCAGTTCCATGATTCTTTAACTCGGTTAGTTAATCACATTCTTAATAATATAAATACTGCACAATGAAAGGAATCAACATCATAAAAGTAGCACAATAAGCAACCACATCATTAGACACTAATATACCCTGGAAACCCCATAAAGTGAAAACCAACAAATGTTTAATTTTATTATTAAATGTTCGTGAGGGTGTTCACCCCTCATTAACCATTGTCAGAATATATTACAAGGATATATCATTTAAATACAAAATATATAGCTAAAAACTATTACAATCATCATGATATCATTTACCACAAATCTTCAATCTTTATATCTTTGTGGCCTAGTTGTTCCATCAATGGATCATCCTACAACTTGCACTTATTTGTATGGACCATTAGTTCTTTACCTACCACCACATTAAACATAATCTATCCTTTGCACAAGTCACCATCCTTTCCTACCATTATTGTCATCAACATATATTGATATCAAGGTTACATAAAATATTAATCAACCAATAATCAATCTTTAATAATGGTTCTTCAACATCTACTGGTGTGCATACATGAAATCTAAATCTAATATCGCAACATGATTTTGATAAAAAAATTGGTCATTCATTGATTATAAGAAAATAATTATCAAAGCATGTCAATAAAAATACCACCTTACTATAATCCTTCTCGCACACGCACATGTTCCTATCCAAAGGAAAACCAATGTAACCATCCATTTTCATTTAAAGGATACTAGCATCTTAGCTTTATTTTTTGTGCATGTAATTAAATGAAAACTTATTCAAAGAAAGTTAGCCCCTCAACTTCTTCTTTGTGCATGTAAGTAAGTAATCTTTCCAATAAAATAGATATTTTTATTATTACTATTATGCATGCAAATGCGTGTCCCCTTCTAATAGATACTATTGTCATGCATGCAAATGCAAGTCCCTTTTCCAAAAGCATCTTTCCCAAGATAGAGATATTTACAAAATCTATTGTACACACAAATAAATGCCTTTTTCTAAAATAAAACTAATGTGCTAGTTATTATTTTTGGTGTGTGGATATATTTATTTTTCCAAAGGAAATATAATGCATTTATTGCATGTGATTACTTGTTTCTCTTCCAAGGTTTAACATAATGATTATTTTTTTATGCAAGAAAATTATTTTCTCTTCAAAATGCCTAACAAAATAATTATATACTTTCCATGCATAATTCTTTTCAAAGAATCCAACATCATAGATGTACTTTTCATGGATGCAAAGATCCTATCTCCTTTCAAGAGATCAAACATAATATTTCTAGTTTTCGTGCAAGAAAATAACACATTTCCTTTCAAGAATTATCAAACATGTTAATTCTATGTCATGCATCTGGATAATTTATTTCCTCTCAAGAAATATCAAGCATAGTTGTTCTATTTTGTGCACACAAATACCTTATTCCCTCTCAATAAATATCCATCAGAATAGTTCTATTTTTGTGCATGCAAGGAACTTATTTCCTCTCAAAAAACATCAAACCAGCTAGTTCAATTTTTTTGCATGCAAATAACACATCCATGTCATCAAAAGGAGAGTTTAAACATAATAGCCATTAAAAAAGTGTTTCAGTTTAAAAAATTCTAACAAAATTGACCTTTCCTTACATGTAAATATATATTTATGTTGTAAATATATATTTCTATCACACATTGGTTGTTCTTTGTTCATGCACTAAATAATATTTTTTTTTTCAAAAGTGTAATGCATAGCACCATTATTTTGTGCATACCCACAAATTCTCTTTTCTAAGAATTTAATACAATAATTCATCAAACATGTCTTATTTTAACCCAATCACTATTCCTTCTATGCATACAAACACATAATATTTTCTTAAACCCAACATGGGTTCTTTTCAATATGCACATGATTCATAAGCAAGTTTCCAACAAAACAATCCTGGTTTTTATTATTTAATTGACAATAGTTCATATATTTTCTTTCGAAAGAATTGGCACAACTAATTTATCTTTTACCATGTAGTGTTTCTAAAATAACATGGCTAATATTTTATGCAAATGATAATTATGTGCATTCTTTAACTAAAGACCAATATAATTTGTTTTACTTTTACCATGCTTGTATGCAAGAATATCCGTAACATGTAAACACATGCTTTTCATTTCTAGAAATAATATAACTTCCACACACAAATCCCTGTAGTATTTACAACACAATATACAAGACTTATTTGTCCTCTTATGTGCAGGGTTCCTATATAGGTTTTGCAAAAGATTCACTGACATATATTTATTATATTTTATTTAAAGAAAAATGATTCATATGCCATATTTTCTTTTTATGAAATAGAATGTGTCAAATATATTTAACACTCTCATACACTCTCATAATGGTCACGAGCTTGTCCACTATTTGGTGTATGATATATTCCTTGTACATACACATCTAAATTTTTTAAAAGAACAATGTAAAATTTCTCCAAGATTATCATATCCAACACTTGAAGAATAACGAAGGGCACAATGGCTGGTTATAGGAGAGACAAAACAACTGTGAAAAGATATGATTTGAGTGTCGTCAGCCATGGTATTGTCAAAAAAGGGAAGCCAATGCCTTCGCCAGCATCACGTACCCCAATGTGACCCACTACACCACCATACTACTCTTTATGCAGGCTCAAATGACAATCCTCATAATCAGAGACCCTGTATTCTCCCCCAAAAAGGTTTTTCTTTTTTGTTTTGAATAATAAATGAAAAGTGATTATGGATAACTCATTAAACTTTCCCTAAAAATTGATTATTACTATCCCCGTCTAAAAATGGTTTTCCCTAAATAAATAGAACAAAGAAGTTATCAAGAACTCATTTTAACTTCTAACTATTCTTGGTGGAAACATTAATAATATTTCTACTCAGGTAATTATATGAGTTTTATGAAAGCTTCTAAGGTAGGTGTATTACATACTCCTCCCCTTAAAGAGAACATCGTCATCGATATTCTTCTCTCACTAGAACTTTAGCTTTTACACATGATATAACAATATAAACAACCCAAAAATCCTTCCACTTTGAAATGAAGGATTTCATTTCCAAGAACTATCAATAATAAAAAATAATAATGTTTTATCAATAACCATAAGCATTTACAACTACAAAGTCAATAAATTTCTACTTTCCATCACTTGGCCATTATTCAAATTCATAGAAACAAAACATAATCTTTATACCAACTTATCATTACTTACCAATTACTCCTGGAAGTCATGGTCATTGTTACACAAGAACTCCAATGGTATGATAGCCCAACAAAAAGCACCTTGTAATCTATTTCTAAAAAATCCAACACAATCATATCATTCACAACATTTTCAATCAAAAGAAATAATTTTAACTATCAATCAATTGTTCAATGTCAAGTGATATTTTAGTCACAGTACTTCTACAAGTACTTAGAGAGCACCAACACTCTAATCACTAAAATGATAAATCATTGCACCATGTGCAGACTGTCTTTTGTCTTAGCTCCCACTAAAGACATCCACACGGTACTTCTAGAAGTACTTAGAGAGCACCTAGCTCTCCAATCATCGAAATGATCAATAATTGCATCAAGTGCAAACTGTGTCAGCCCTTACTAGAGACATTCACAAGATTGGTAATACAATAAAGGAACTACTATGCTAATAATTCCTTATTGAGCACTAGGATCCTTTATTATCAAGATGTACATAAAATATCCACACAATTATATGGAAAAATCATTTTTAACACAATACATAAATGATTAGTTAATTTGTTCCACTATGAGAACCATAGTGGCAAAAGAATACTCATCCCAACCAATGGGAACTAGTTTCAACAACCAGATTGAGCTACTTCCACATCCAGATAGTTCTTTGACAGAGACCATACTAGGTCCAGATTGGAATTCCACTGGCCAACCAGCTCAATAATTCCAATGACCACAAATGGTCCAATACATGATTCCTCTTGGAAAGGTCTTGCCTATTCCTCTAACAACGTCCTGTATATGAGGATTTTTTGGGCCTCCTCCAATAGGCTCCAAAATCAATAGAGTTGCCTCAAGCATTTTCCCCTATTCACCATATTGGCCAACTTTTTTTTCCCTTACTAACACCATTTATCTCTAGGGAGAGGAAAAATGGGTAGGCAAGCGCCATCAACCCTCTAGGAAGGAAACTGACATCAACCAAAGGCCTGCGAGCCTTTCAAAACGGCCCACAACTGTCTGGCATGTGAAATTATCTTTTAGCCCTCTTTTCCACAGTAATTTATATATGAAACATATGCACATTATCAATAAAGAAAAATATAATTTTATGTACATCATACATTCATACTTGACCCTCAACATGTGTCTACAATATCTAGATTTATAGGAAACATAACTGACATATAAGTGGTATACATTATGATTTTCCAAATAACACAATCATTCATATGATAACATTATAATTTCTCATTTATGATTGAAATTCACATTGAAAAATTTTACCTTCACAATTTTTTATGTTGCCATTAAGCTACCCATGCTTAATCCCATCAACAATGTTAGTCATAAATATGCATAGCTTAAAAAATCATTCACTTTCACAACCATTTTAGTTTCATGCATACAATACTGTCATTCATAAAAGTATATACAAATATTCATTAGTGTGTAAATGTAAATAATGGTTAGGGTAATAATCCAAACATTTCCAATTCCCATGGTGTATTGTCACTAACAAACCGACATATGAAGTAACTACCATAATCACTTTTTTAAAACTTGCACTAAGCTTAAATCACATACAATCATGCATATAAGTTTTAATAGTTAGGCATGCAACATTAACTAATCAATGTTACTAACCATCTTAATTAGCAACTAGCTAATACTGTCAAGTTTCACTACTTGACTCATTGTTCATTTTTTTTAACATCGATAGGGGTTCTTTCAATGTCATTTTAAAACACTATATCATCCTCTTCAAGGACATTCCCCACATTTTCATTCGTGCATTTACTCTTTAGCAATAGTGAATCGCATCTTTAGTCATGATCATTAAATCTATCATTATTATTTGCATATTTGCAAAGGTTGGTAGTTGATTCTCACTTTCACTAGTGAGTACTTAGGTTGTTCATAGGTGCAACAAATATTTTATTGTATTTTATCCTCAAAAAGATTCAAATTTCATGAACACATTTTTGCAACAAACTGTATTAATTATTACTCTTTAATGCAGTTATAAACATGAATCATGTATCTGAAGTCAAAACTAGTCTTCTGCATATATCAATATGTAGATTGTTAGACTCATACCTGAGTTAATGCTCACCAGTAGCATACCTCAGTTTCCTTTTTTCTCAAAAATTCCCAAAAGGCACCAGCGTTGCAACCTTCAGCTCTTATACCACTTGTAACATCCCTCGGCAACCTCACATGGGAATGCATAATGTTGGAAATATTTTGCACAATTTACATGTCGGTAACTATTAAAATTACTATTCTATATTACTTATTCACCATTAGATATAATATTCATCATTACGTAGAGTAACTTTAGTAAAGGAATGTTAAGTTACATAACCAATAATAATCATTGTTGTATCATATTAACATAAACCTTCTAATGTAACCTTACATCAATTCCATGATTCTCTAACTTAGTTAGTTAATCACATTCTTGATCATATAAATATCGCATCATGCAAGGAATCAACATCATAAAAGTAGCACAATAAGAAACTGCATCATTAGACACTGATATACCCTTGAAACCACGTAGAGTTAAAACTAGCAAACATTTAATTTCATTATTAAATGCTCGTGAGGGTGTTTACCCCTCACTCAATGGCTTATAAGGGAGTCCATCGCTTAACCATTGTCATAAAATATTACAAGGAAATATCATTTAAATACAAAATATCTAGCTAAAAGCTATTACAATCATCATGATATCATTTACTCACAAATATTGAATCTTTATATATTTGCAGCCTAGTTGTTTCTTCAGTGGACTATCTTGCAGCTCACACTTATCTGCATCGACCATTAATTCTTTACTTACCACCACGTTAAACATAATCTATCCTTTTTACAAGTCACCATGCTTTTCTGCCATTGTTGTCGTTAACATACGTTGATATCATGATTACATAAAATATTAATCAATCTTTAATAGTGATTCTTCAACATCGACTCATGTGCATAGATGAAATGTGTAACATCCATGCTGAAAATTCCATGTAAAGATATATAAATACCACAGTTGATGGGACACGTATTCCAATCTGAATGGTGGGAAAAACATCCAAGTGGGTGTTCATTTAGTTGTTTATGGCTAAAGGAAATTAGCAAAGGAAATGACTAAGGATCTGGAAAGGCATGAGGCATTAATTGGAATTTTATTTACAAAAATAAAGGAAATTAGGAGAAAAGGAAGTTGAAAGGTCACAGGTTGCGTGTGAGGAGGAAATTGAAGGAAAATAATGGAAAATAAATAAAATAGAGGCCTCATTAATAAAAAGGCTTATGAGGATCAATGGGCGAGGTTGGTCAGTGTAACCTTTTTCAGTTTAGCTTTGGATCTCTCTCATTATTCTCTCTCTCGTGCTCATACTCTTGGACATAGAGTTTTCTTAGAGCACTTTGGCATTGGAGCAAGAAAGGTAAATAAGGCAAGAGGAAGAAAAAATGAAGCAGGGAAAGGCAGGATCAACAAGCTACAACAGGCTTCATTGTAGGTATCAACTTGCATGTGTATTTTCCTTGTTAGATTTGGCATGCATGTGATTGCATGTGTTTCTTTTCTACCATGGCATGGGTTTTTCCAAGTGTGACAATATTTTTAGCCTGGCCTTTCCATTTCCTGATAGCTTTGATGAGATGGGTTCTCTCATGCAGTTTGTGTGGGATGGTTGGATTGGACTCAAAGATAAGTGGGGTGGATCTCTGAATTGACAAACACATGGTGGTAGTGGTCCCTGAACCAGACTAAGGATTCATGAAGTCACTGGCATAGTAACCCCTGAACCAGATTGTGGGTTGTGGTGAATCCAGATTGTGTGCCTTGGTGGGCCTAGGAATCCTTGCGAGTGAATGGTAGGATATACGGTAAAGAAAAGAGGAGGATTTTTTCTCCATTTGTCTTAATGATCCTGGGATGGAATGCATGTTAAATCCTAGAGAGTATCTCTCAGTGTAGGGCCTAGTGATCCCTGGATTAGACTACAGATGCACAGTAAAGCCTGAGAGACTAGGAGGCAATCAAATTCCTCACGGTGTAGGCAGAGAACTCCAGTGGCATCCACATTGATTGGTGTTTTTTTTATGTGTTCTATGAGTCCCACATTCATGCTTGGAATATGGAATGGGGGTGATTGGCTGAAGAGAGACTTGGCTCAACCAATCTATGGTAAGGTGTCCCATGACTGGTTGGTTCATTGCATTTATTAATGAGAAATTCATTCCCTTTATTTTCATGTGCAAATGTATTGATATATATATGGACTTTTATGGTTGATATGTCCATTATATTTTTGTTCCTATTATGCTGGCTATACGTATATTTTGTGTTAGCAACTATGTATGGCTCTCAACATGCTTTTACTTGTATCAGAATTGATAATGTATCTATGATCTAATAAATGATCAGGAAGCAAATGACATGAGGAAACAATGGTTCATGGTGATTCTCAAATAAGTATGAGATCCCTACACTTAATTATGTTGTTTACACCTGTAGGTTACATGTTGATGATATGTTTCATGAAATTCTTGTCATGGCTAGTAGGGGTCTGGTTATGGTCTTGTTCACCTTATTGCTTTTGCATCTTTGTTTCTTTGTATTCTTACCAATTTTAAGTGATCATTCCATTCTGGGCAGTGTTCCGGGCTCTCGACCGAAAAATGTGGCTCAATTACCAGAATGCTAGCAAATAGAGCATTAGTTTAGAGACTAATTGGCCTAGGAAGTGTCTGGGGAGTGTTATAACTTTCCTGGGCAGTGTCTGGGGAGCATTATTACTCACGTGGGCAGTGTCTCGGGAGCATTACTCTTCCCTAAATTTGTCAAACAACATTAGGACCGAAGGACATGATGTCTGAGTGGCTTAGTTATCTCCTAAAGGTTCTATGGATCATTTTGGATGATTGTATGTGATGTTCCATCAATTCCACTTCCTTAAGGCCACCTAGGAGGTTGAATCTCATCATAGTAGCCTCTCATCTCATGTTTACCCCGGTTGGCAGGGTTACTTGGGTGGATGTGGGAGGATGGTGTTACAGAGTGGTATTAGAGCATGGTTCAACTTTCAGACTGAATGGGTAATATGCGTTGGTCATCCATGCATGTCAGTTTCATGTATGTCTCTTACACTTGCATTTCACGTGCTTGTTGCATTTTCTTAATGTTGGATTAGGGTTGTAGTATGGTTATCATGGAGAATTTGATATTGATTTCGTGAAGTGTATTTGTCATGAGTATGTGACTGGTTTCATATGGATTATATGTCCCTTACATGTTGATTTTATGTCGCCTACTTACATCCTTGTATGTTAGGTTACATTTTTTAATATTTTGATTACATGTATCAGCCTTGTAGGTTTATTACAAGAATTGATCGCTTATGCTCGACTACATGCATTTATGTGTATGTGTAGTTGATTTTGCATTACTTATCCATATTGTTGGCTGCATGTGACAAGGTGTACAACGGAGTAATGATTGTTGTCATGCATCAGATCATGGTTTGTATAGTTGATATGGTCATCCATTGATGACTGGAATCTAGATAGAATGACGCGTATATGGTTTTGTACTCATATGTGTTATATGTCTATATGTAGTTGTTATGCATGTATGGTCTTCGTTATAGTTATGCATGAATAGTAGGTCAAACATGCCTTGTGAAGGCATGGTATTCAATTTAGGTCATGATGGTGCTATTGTTTGTTATGATGCTAATGTGTTGGCTGAGATAAAGTAGGAGATGTAGATCATTAAAGTGAAGTTGCAATAATGGACCTCGAGGCAAGAGAACATTATCATATAGGTATTGTATGTTGGAATGCAAGTATGTAAGTTAAGGATTATTATATGCATTAGGGTTATACACATTAGGTTTATGAACAAGTATTTGATGTTATAGTTATGTTCATGATAGACGTTAGATGATTATATTCACATGTGTTGGATAGTCATGAATGATAGTAACATGTGGTTTATGCATTGATTTTGTTGTTTCTGTTAGATAATTTGATGATTAGGTTATATGTTGTTGATGAGCGTGATATATATATATATATATATATATATATATATATATATTATTGTTGTTATATGATATTAACTTGATGATTAGGGTTACTTCATTGAGATATTTATGTTGTAATTTAGATTGGTCATATGTGTGATGGTTATGCTCATTGCATTGAAGATATTGATGTTATATGTACTGTGTTAACCTGGTTTGACCTATGCATATGGTTATGGTTGTGATACTCAGGTATGAGCTAACATATTTTTGATATGGTGTCATACTAATCTAGATTGATCCTACATATGTGATTGTTATGCATGAACGACAGATGTCTATGAGCTTATAATGTGAACATGTTAGTTAGCTGTTGTTATGGATATCATGATTTATGTTAATATGTTGAGAAGTTATATCATGCTAACTAACTTGATTGTGCACATAAGATAGCCTCCCCTGAGATGTATTAAGTTATGATCTTGCTTATGGTATCTACCTGGTTCTTCACTGTTTGATTATGACATCTATTTGGTGTTTGAGTGTTTGGTGTCTAGCTTATTTATTTAACATGGTATGTTGCAAGTTGGTTGAATGTTTGATGAATTGCATAATATGATTATGTGTTCAAATGATATTGTTTTAAGATGATGGTACTAATACATATATGTTAAGTCAGCTGATAGGCACTTGAGTGTAGTAGATGATAGTTTTAGTATTATTCCTAATGACTATGAGTTGACTATGGATTATGACATGATGGTTAATATTGGTAAAGGTTTATTTAAAATTGATAGATATGATTGTCTTGATATTTGGAACATGTGGTTGACATGTGTGAGGAGTTGCAGGAAACATGCTTGGTATTAGCGTGACAAGGTAATAGTTGATGTGTTTACATAACTAACAGTTGGGTGATGTGACAATACATGGTAAGCCTTGATTGCAGCAAGGTAAAAGGGTAAAGGAAAGGAATTGAGCAAGAATTACTTTGGATATGTTTAGAAAACCCTAGTTCCAAACAAATGAGTGCTTTTGATATAGGGAGTCTTCTTAACCTTGATTTTGTTTGACATTATGTCGATATGTTCTAGATTCATGAACATGTACTTGACAGGTATATTAGGATATGTTCTAGATTCATGAACATGTACTTGACAGTTATATTAGCTGGTCTCTAGTTACAGGTGGATCTATCAAGGGAATTGGAGTCCCTTGAGACATGATAAAGATGTTTTTAGCTACAAGGCAACATGCTTGGAATAACAACATCAGGTAACTGGTGTATTGTTATGTTATATATGCACTTACAATTATGTGTTTATGGAAGTATGATGCAGAGGATTGCATGGAAGAGGAATTTGAGATGATATCTTGAAGAAGGCTCAGGTTGAGCTTTCCTTAGGAACCATGGGGATTGATTCATGGTGTTTGTTTTAGTCTTGTGATTTTGCTATTTTGTTATTTTCTTGTGCTTGATTTGTAGTTTTGTTATGTCTAGTGCACGATCATGCCACTTTGTTTGTGGAGTCATGTTGTTATTGGCTTTCATGGTTTTCTTGTTGTTCTTGTTTCTGTTCTTTCCTTTTATGTTTTGAGTCTGGGGAATTGGTTGGGAAAGAGGAAAGTTAATATAGCTCGAGGAGAGCTATGTGGTACTCGATAGGTGATGTAAGACTCGGATGAAGCTCTGCGCATGAGTAAGTGTAGCGGATGGTAATACTATGACTGTCAGTTGGACTGGATGGGTCCATTGTGCTAACTGGATAGTGGTAGTACAAACATGAGAAAGGCAACTAAAAAGGTAGAGTAAATGGATCTGAGGTGTCAGATGCCTTGGCTATGTTAGGAACTATTGTTCTCAATATCATGCATGTTGTGCATGAATAAAATAAGTTCTCTTAACCTTAACCTTGATATTTGGTAATTATTTTATGATCACGATTATGTTGATGTTTATATATGTATACATGTATATATGTATGTCATTGTCTGATAGGATCATGATTGTTTTATGCTAACATTAAAGATGTATCTGAAAGGGTTGTCAAGGATAATTCTTGTGGAGGAATGATTGCTTATGCAGGAGAAAGACATGAAGAGGTTCCTGGTCTATGAGGAATCAAGTGGGAAGAGTAGTTATGACATACATATGACGTCAGTATCATGTGAATATGAATTTATATTTCATGCTTGTATTATGCCTATGCTTATGTTATGGACAAGTTATAACGAGGGATACATAAACAAAGTGAAAGCAGTGTGGTTTTTGGCATGCTTGGGACAAGCATGGATAAGACACTAGAAGTAAGGTTGCTTGGTAAAGAGTTTGTGTGGTTTTGGATGTGAAGTACTGTTGTTGCGCATATGTTGTATATGTTGTACATGTTGCATCGATGATGTTGTGCACATGCAGTGTTGTGTATACATAGCGTGTGTACATGTTGTCGATGAAATGTTATGTACATGATGGTACATATATTGTTGTACGAATATTGCATATGCAGTGTGTTAGTGTCAGTCTTCCCAGCCTTCCTACAATGATCAAATATGCTCTTACAAAGTGATTTAGAAGTGTCAAGGTCAAATTTTGTCATTTCAGTGAGTCTTCAAGCAAAATTTGGTCACTAGGCATTAGGTCTAGGGTTTGCCCAAATGTCAGTCCATGTCATCATTCAGCTGAGCCTATCATCATTCAGAGGGTTGTCATTATCATGTCAGTGTCAAATGAGTCTTTTTACAACTTATTCATGCTTCAGTTGTGCCTAGGCAAGCTCATTTCCCTCTCCTAGGGTTTTGAAAGCCAATTTCTCTTGGACAGTCAAATCACCGGCAAAACTTGTTTCCTGATGTTCATACACCTTCCCCTATCCTTAAAGTACCTTATCAAACACTTCCCAACACTCAGATCCCCCAAATTCCTCATTTTTTCACAAACCCTAGTTTCTAGCTACAACCTGGCAATTTTCTAGGTTTGGCCTGTGTTTTGCCCTTTTCGACCCCTTCCCCTCATTCAATCTCTGAGATTCCACTTTCCCCTGCTTCCTAACATCCCTCCCCACTCCCAAAAATTTCCCCAAGAATTTAGAAGCCCCCTATCCCCTTCATTTCCCTCCATTTCGACAAAATCCCTTGTTTCACACATCGGGACAAGTTGCACTCAAATGATGTTTCAGAGCAATAAAAGATGAATTTTGGAAACCTGAGAGAGGTTTTTGTCCATAACATTCCAAAGAAGAAAAACCTCCTTCACTTTTTGCACAGGTGTCATGGTTTTAGAGAAATGCCAAAATTACAATCGCCGGATCCAAGGAGTTTGGCCAAGGCACAAAAAAGGAGAAAGAGGCTCGATCCCCTCCATATCTTGGCTGAGGCTTCACTCAAATATCATGGCACTCAATAGCCTAGCCACAGCTCAAATCCCAAGAAATTTTGAGAGTTTTGAAGCATTTTTGGCATTTTTGGGAATTTTACAGGTTTTGGCCATTTGACTGGTCTCACCCCGCGCGCGACCATACATGGGGGCAACTCAGAACGGGAAAAACTTTGCATTTTGGAATTTTCATGCAAAAATACACTTGCCTATGGATGGGTTTCATATTTTATGGAGATTTGGGCTTCCAAAAGCTCAAAATACATGCAATTTTTGACTTTCTGCCCCTATTTTGAGTTGCAGAAAGCTGTCTTGGAAGAAATGACGTTTTAGGGGTCAAGTCAACTCCAAATTCAGAAATTCCAGTGGGGTTGGAAAGTAGACTCACAGACCTTTCCAACGAGCTATCTTGCACCTGATTTTGACACTGGGAAGGCCCTAAAACAGAGCTGTGAATGTGCGCGACCAGTCAGAGTGATGTGCGCGACCTGTCAGGGAAATTTGCCTGTTTTGACCAGTTTGGCCAGCAAAACACTGTTTTCATCTTGGTTGACTTTTGAGGCATGTAAATGATGGATTTTTGTGTAATTTTCATGGCACTTAGATAATTTTACTCTCCTTCATCACTTCTAGAAGATTCTTTGATGTAAATGGTAAATATTTAATGCCTGGATAGGTTTCCTAAGTTTTAGAGGCAAGTTGTTTTGACTGCCTATTATCTAGTGCTCAGTTTAGAATTAGTTGGAACAGCTCCTAGGAAGCTGAGCTCGACCTCTAGAGGTGGGGAAAGGATTTAGATCATCTATATTATGCCTTCTCTTGCTCATTTTCATGGTTGGACTCTTGAGGGAGAAGCTCCTATTGTATATTTTACTTGTGTCTCTGCAATTTGAGGAAAAGGAAGACCAGGGTTTTGCAGACATCATTGGGATTCTTGTGGACTCTTGTGTTGATGGTGTGTTCTCTTATTGTAATTGTAAGTGTGTTTATGTGTTCCATCTCTTTCTTTACTGCAGCTTATCAAACAAATGAAGTGATAAAGTTTGAATTCATGCTTGCCATGCTCAGCTTTCAAATTTGTTTAATGTTTATGTTTTCCACTGTTTAGAGAGGATTCAAAGTCATTGTTTGCCCTCTTTAGCTTCTCTTTTTTCTTCCTTGATCATCCATCTCAGCTAAAGGCATCAGCACAAACTCCTACCTTGCCCCAAAGACCCACCTGCAGAAACTGTGTCAAATCCCCGCACCCTAAAATTGCAGATCCTCAATTTGCCACCAAAAAACCCCAAAAACCCCCAAATCAACCTTTTAATCAGTTTACTAGCCTAATATCAGTGTCACTGTATTGGTCATCTCTGTCCATTGAATATTTTACTGAGATTGACCGGAGAGAGCCTTCTCATACCCCGTAGGGCTAGCTACGAGGTGAAATCGTTTGATGTTGCCTTGAAGGTTTACCTTCCTCAGCCTAGGGTGAAATCTCAAGCGCTAACACAATGTTGGGTATAGATGGTGTTGTGTGCATGATGGATATGCGGTGTTGTGTGCATATAGTTTTTTGCACCTGTCAGATATGCAGTGTTGTGTACAAATGATGCTATGTACATGTTGGAAATGTAGTGCTATGTACAAGTGGTGTTTCGTTCATGTTGTACATGTGGTGCTATATACATTTGGTGTGGTGTGCATGATTGCAGAAGTGGCGCTCTATGCACGTGGTTTTGTGTACATGTCTTTCATGTGGTGTTGTGTACATGTGGTGTCACATACATGTCATGTGTGTGGAACTGTGTACATGTGGTATTGTGTACACATTGTACAGTGGTGCAATATATATATGGCATTTTGTACACATTTTGTACGTGGTGCCATGTACACATGATGTTGTGCACACGTTGTGCAGGTGGTGCTTGGTACATGTGGTACTGTTGTACGTGTGGGATTGAGTGCATGTCGTACATGTTGTGTTGCAGACAAGTGGTACTATGTATGTGTGGTGTGTAGTCATGGTATCATGACATATGCATTCCTTGTCTTGCACTCTAGACACGTATTTGGGTTATGTTGTACATCAAGTGTAAGTGCATGTATTGTGTTGTACACCAGATGTACGTGTATGAGTTGTGTTATATACCGGGTGTACGTGTATGCATTTTGTGGTGTCGCATGTTGTGTGTGGATGAATTTCTTTTAATGTACATTGTGCATGTATACCTACATACATTGGTTGTCGGTGTATGTGTTATATGTCAGATATAGGTGCATGTGTTGAATGGTGTTGTATGGCATGTGTGGTTCTATGTGTGTGATGTACACTATGTGTATGTACACCTGGTGGAGGAGAAAGCACTGGGTGTTTACTGGGTGTGGAAACCGATTCGGTGTGTGTACAAAAGAACAAAGGCAGAAGTAAGGATCGATGAAGGATAAGTATCGGTATTGTATTTCAGTTTTACTATGCATATGATTTATGATTCTGGACTATGATGATTACATGTGAATTATGATTCTGGTTTTTGATGGTTACATGTGATTTAATATTTTGATCTATGATGGTTATGTTTTGAGCTAACTTGATGAGATATTTTTATACATGTTGATTTGGTCAAATATGCTAGTTTGACTTGTTGTGACAAGAAGTGAACAAGATTGCAAATGTACCTTATTGATGAGCTACCAATGAGGTATGATGTGAATTTATTTCAATTTACTTTCAATCTAATGGAATTTATGTGATTGGTACAGGAATGCATTAAATGCCCAATTGGGAGATTGAAATTGACTGCAAGAATTAGCAGCATCAGCACAAAGAATTTGCAAATGTAGCAGTATGCTGGTAAAGAACTTGAGGAATAGGGCCATTGTGGGACACTGGTACCCAATAGTGTCCATTGATTTCCATGAGAATTATATGATCGGTATGATGGTTTTGAGGCAGGGATATTCCTTGGTTTTCGTATCTTCCAATGTGAGGAAGCCTTGCCAAGGGATGGACTTCCCGGGATGGGGGTGCCAACAGAAATTGGAAGGTGAGCGAATGGACAGAAGGGGTGACCAGATTGCCTAAGGGACTGTGTAGCAGAGAAGGGAAGGTCGAGGATATAATTTTTTTGGTCATGATCATTGCTAGAAGGAATAAGATGCACATTGGCAGTGCACCCCGGAACAATGAGCCTGTAACTGTTAGCTAAGAGGACAAGTTCCACAATATTTTAGTGCTGGACATTGGATGCAGATTTGACTTTGCAGTGGATTCTGGAATTCCTGGGAAGGAGGTGAATCCCAGTATTACTTTGGGGGTTGAGGTTTGATCCTATGGATTCCCTTATTGATTGATATGGCATTGTATCCTTTTATTTGTTGGTTTAACATATGTGCATATGTGTATATGTGGTTATTGTAAATATTGTAATGAGATGTGTTATAGAGGTCCAATATGCAGTATGGTTATTATCTGGTCATGTTTTTATGTTTTAGCAAATGGTAATTTTAAATACTACAAAGAGCTATGTTATAAAGCTCCATGGGCAATATGTTTTTTTAGCAACCTTGTTGGTTGTAGGTGTCATTGAACACCAAGGATGGTGTTCCTCGAAGAGAGAGGGTTCTATAACAACCCTGGTGAAAATTCCATGTAAAAATATATAAATATCACAGTTGATGGGACACCTATTCCAAGCTAAATTGTGGGCAAAAAATCCTAGTGGTTGTTCATTTGGTTGTTTATGGCTAAAGTAAATTGGCAATTGCAATGGATACGGATTTGGAAAGGCAAGAGGCATTAATTGATATTTTATTTATGAAATTAAAGGAAATTGGGAGAAAGGGAAGACGAAAGGTCACAAGTTGCATGTGAGGAGGTGTTGACGGTGCTAGACCCACCAACATGTTAGGGGATCTCCCCGATAAGAAGTGCCAACTAGACCTCAGACCGTTTGGTGTAGGACTCCCATCAGTGTATAGTACAATATCGCCTTGACTGCGGTTGCGTGCAGAGGTAAGTAAGATGTCCTTGTTGGTAGCAAGGGTGTGACATTGGCAGCAAGTCAAGGAACGTGCATGAAAGGCTCTAACACACGAAACGAGAGATGAGTGTGCCCCTTAGAAACCTGTGATAGCATGTAGCTTGAAGGGAAACATGAGCAACAAGACATCACAAGCTAGAAAGAAGGATAGTCGACGATCCAAAGTGATGGTTATACCAAAAAAAAAAATCGATAAGATTCATACAAACATATACAAAATAGTCCATACATACATGCATAAATAACAACTACATATATCATTAAAGTAACCAGGTTAGCCGAACTAAAATAACAACATATGAATGAAATGTGATGGCTCTGTTATATTAAGAAAGTGAAAGATCCAATCATACATACAACCATGACCAACCACTAGTCCCAATAGTGGAATGTTATAGTCACTGTCACCTACTCCTCCAAAGAGGTATACTAGCTCTGTACTATAGAGAAGCCAAGCTCATTACAATACACTCCAATATTTCTCTAAGATACAACTATAGGAAGCTTCGCTCCCAAAAGCCTGTAAAATGAGTTATGAGGTTCTATAAATAGCAAAGGGTGGGGTGACCATTTAAATTCCTATTTGTGACTCTTCACCTATCCTCATGACTCTTCAACTACTACATGATTGTTACATTCTACTATCGACACTTGGTATTTCACTTTTACAACATATTACATTACAAACTGCACATGTACCCATGTGAGAAAAAATAGGCTTGAGCAAGCCATGCAAGACATCACTAAGACTTGGACAGCTGTGGGAAGATGAAATCTTCGACATCCTCGGGATGATCGACAATGGCAAACTTATTCCAAGCTTGGTAGTCTGATATGGTGTCTATGTGCTCTATGGTGACATCCTTCTAAAAGAAAACTCTTGCCTTTGTTGCATCTGGATACACTGATCTAGCACCTCTGTCCAACTTGCCTGATAACATATGCATCATAGCCTTGAGTGTAGCCAGAACAACAACATACTAACGCATAGTGTCTGCACTGATCTCCAAGTTTGCGCTGGTGGCTACGAGCATCAAATCATCAAAGTACATGTCTAGTTCCAGTCAGACTTCGTTCTTTGACTTCGTATCGGTGAGTGTGCCAATGGATGGGCTCGCATGCATGAGGACAATGACATCCATGCTCCTAAGAACCCGTGCATGTGGAGCCTGCAAACTGATGATGAGCTGCTAGAGTTCCTCATAGTTCCAGATCTGACTCCGGATGTGTGACTTCAACTCTAATGCCTTTGGCTTCATCATCTTTGGAAAATGTAGTGGGGCTCCTTTGTACCTCATTATCCTTATTCGCATGCGAGCGACAAAATTGTGCAGATTTGACAAGATGTGTGATCTCCTAGCACAACGTTGTTGCCAACTGTTGAGATGGACAAATGAATTATGCACGATGACGAATCTGGAGTACAACGTCTGCATGACTCTCGAAAGAGAAGCTACTTCATCCAGTATTGCTCTCCTCAACTCTGCTCTGGTGGATGTTGTAACCTATTCTCCTTCCTACTTGGCCACTTGTAACTCTTTAGCCATACGATCGTTCTCAACTATCAAGAATCTAACACTAGTGCTAGTGGCTTCGGCATATGATTTGGTATCATCAACCAATGTTATTGGATTCTTGTGCACATAGGATATGATCACTCATTCTTCAAACTACGTAGGAGATATATGGACATTCGGAGTGGGCACTCTACACAACTTCACAACTTTGTATTGTGACTCGTCGAAAGATATGTTGTGCATCTTCACTTTTCGATTGTCTTCAAGGATCTCTGTGTCTTCACAATCGCTTGGGACTTGCTTTGCTTCCAAATCTGGTGAAGCCAGTGGGGTGACCTCTTGGTTCTGAGGCATGAGGTCAATTTCATGATTTGACTCTGGCTGAACCATATCTATGTCCATCTGCTCTAGCATATGTTCAATCTCTTGATCTAAATCCTGCGACTATGACTGCTCACCCTATATTCTCTCTGCCAGCTGCTCAGATGAGTTTATAACCTCTATCGGTGCAGTTTCATCAATCTATGCATGTTGCGCCTCCTGTTGTACCTGTTCATGTTGTGCTACCTTCTCTCTTATGTGTAGCTCTTGTTCTTCCCTGAGTTTCTGCTGCAACTCGTGCAACTCCTTTTCTGTTTCCTCCATCCTATGTTTCTCTCTTTCCCTTTGCACGATCCTCCTATCATGTTGTTGCCTCTTAACCTCAATCTCCAAAGCTCCTTTCAACAGAAGTGGATCTTCTTTGAACTTGCATCTTTTCTACCTCTCCGCTATCAACAACCTTTCTCTTTCCTTTGTCGCACGTAGATATACTACCCTCTGTTGCTGTTGATGATGCTACTCTCTAAGATGCTACTTCCTCCTACTTTTCTAACCACTCTACAACAATGCTGACTGGTTCGTTGAGCCTGAAGAAGTGATGAAAGTATTTCCATGGGTCTTCCTCATGCCAATGACATGCCTCGTGGATCCAAGGATGTTTCACTCTCACAAAGTGGTCCTTCACTAAGCAATGTAGGTCATACAGATTAAAAATTTTGGTGTTGAAGGTGATTCTCTTAAATTCCTCCATCTTTGCCTCAGGATGCTTGAGATTTTGGATCTCATACAACCTGATCCACAAAGGAAGAGTAGGCCAAGGTGCCTTCTTCTTAATGTGTAGTCTAGATGACAAACTTGTTGAGATGTGATATGAAACTTATTGCATGATGATCTTGTCCATGGAAAACTTTGGTAAAACATGCAGAGCCTTCTTCGTGTTGTACATCCATACGAAGTTGCCAAGGGGTGAGGCATACCAATATGTTATGTCGATTAATGCCTCCATCACTTCCTGTGACATGCAAGATGGATCTTGCTCAAATATCATTCTATACACAGGGTGAGAAAGTGGTCTGATAGTTGTATGATAACTCCATGGAAGCTTCATTCAGAGAACAACCTGCAATATGTATGCACAGAGGTTTCTGAAGGTGTCCATGCCCAATCCAAGCCTGGGAACTTCTGATGGGCACAAACTGCATCCAATATGTAAGCGAACATGTATATCTTATCTTCCTCACCCTTGGGAGGATGCCAAGCTTCTGTTACCTATTCCTTCAACCTGAGAGAAAACATGTCAGACAAGTTGAAGGGTATTCCTTCACTTAGCAGTTGATCCAACACGGTCACTGAACTCTACGAGAAGGTTTCTGTGCTCTCTTGGCTGTATAAGTGGAATGGAAAGATGACCAAGAATTGATATGCCTTCCACAGTATATTTGTCTTATAAACCTGGCTGCGTGTTGTCCTAAACCTGGCTGGCTCTTTGACCCAGCTCTTCAAGATATCTCTTGATTTTGCACTGCTATTGGGTCTGCTGAAGGGTTTCTCCATCGTGATCACCAGTTGTGGCAAGTGGTACATATCCTAAAAATCATTTGCCCTAAAGGTAGAAATTTGTGTTGCACTGACAATGCTCAATGCCATTGTCTCTGGCATAGTATGCTAGACAATCCAGTGAATCATGTTCGTGCATGGAAAAGGTACATGCAAGCGATCCAGTACAAGCCAAACTTGTGTATGTTGACATAGACCCCACGTCATCCAGATTTTCCTCAAATGTGCCTGAGAATGTATCATTAATTTCCTTCCATTTCATCTTGATATCCTTGTCTATGAAAAACTTGGTGTCTTCATAGATAAGCAAGCTCATAGAAACTTTCTCAACTGCATCTACATTGCACTTTCAATGGTGTCCTTTGACCCTACTCTCTTGAAGGCCATTGTACCTATATTGCTGAATGATGAACGAACACCTATGATACCTAGAGATAGAGAAACACTCATGGCAAGAAATCTATCAGTTGAAAACCAAAAGCAACTTGAGGACTAACATGCAACATACCCGGGCAACTAACTAGGAAGATGGAGCAATTTTCATTGGGAGGATGGGAGACTGACTTCCAAAACTGTGGAAGGCACATTGCAGGCTGTCAAGAAGCTGACTGACAGTACAAACTATGAAATGCACAGTTCAGCCTAGCCTACTAAAGACTTGAAACTGCATAACGCACAGTTTGAGTCAGCAAGGATTGTAAACCAACAAACTACATTTGCGCAATTTCTGGGTCCAGCAAGGAATTTCCTCTCAAAATTATGTAGAGAAAGCCTAGAGGTGAGTGTCAGAACAAATTTGCACAATTTTTGGGAGGAAGTCGGAGCCTTCACTCTGAGATATGCACATTGAGCCGAGCAAGGCAAGGTTCGGGGTAAGGCAGCCCAGACCCGTCGACGGGCGACTGAAAACATGAAAAGTATGAATGCACGGCGAAGCTAAGTGAAAACAATAGTGAATGATCATGCATGCAAATAGTGAATGTAGGATTCAGAAAATGGGAAAATAAGCATGTGTGTGAAGTGAGTCGCCGCAACAGCACCCATTAGTGTAGAAGCAATGCCATGCATGCGACAGTAGTGAGATGCAATGAAAAACTTGAAACAATGCTTCTACAAGCTAACATGCATTAAAACTACAGAAGGGATTCAACAAAACCAAACAAAAAATATTCACACAAAGTGAAATACAAAAGGCAACAAAAAAGCAGCAAAAGACATGAAAATGAGACTTACCTGGAAAAATGTGAGTCGATTGTGTCGAATACTCCTAGATGCGATGTGGGATGTCAGAGCTACAAAGACTGATGTGAGGAATGAGCTTTTAAGTTTCGAATAAATAATTTTTGATAAGATCGAGGCGTATGACGCGCATGCCACAAATATAGGAAAAAGCAACACTTGGAGGGAGGTTTCTAAAATGGACTTTTCATGTAACCTCCATGATCTGATATGATCATATATTAAACACTGATGTAGAGTTGATTAGCCATTAGTGAATTGAATGATAACCGAAAGCACAAAAAACGAGGAAAAATGCTGGAGCAGAACACTTTGGGACAACTAATAAACCATAATAAAGATGCAAAATTGAAATGAAAATAATGAAAACACAAATATACCAGATAGTGATATTGATTACGGAGTTTTTCCTTGATGGACTACGTCTCCGGGTCTGCTTTGAAGATGGGCAACCGTTTTATTAGGAATCAGAAGAAGAAGTGGATTACACAGTGATTTAGTCAAACCGAACTTGCAAATAAGCAATTTTAACCTCTGTCATCAGATAGCTCTCTGAACCAGCTTTCCAACACCACTTACGGTTTCCAAATCCAAATCTTGATGCTTCCCAAATCCTGAAAACAAAACAGCCTATATCCCTCCAGAATCTACACATGAAAACTATAAACTCTCCTCTGTCTTCAGTGAACAAAACTACCTCTTATAGGCCTGTACATGCATAAAAACCACCTTGAATGCCTTTAGGAATGAATTTTTTAACTTTTGGGTTGAGCTAGGGTGTTCTTAGCCACATCATTGGACACCTTAGGTCATTCGAATTAATTAAAATTAATTTTAATAACAAAACCCAAACAAAACTTTATAAAAGCCTGAAACTGTTAGCGGTCTTCCTAACTAGGCAAGAATAGTTATACCGCATGTGAACAGTCATTTTTAGAACTGTGGTTATCCTAACAGCTTGTCCTCCGGCGGTTCTGGTTGGCAGTTGTAGTGGTAGTCACATGCCACGGTCCCGATACGGTTAATGCCGCAGCTAGCGCTAACCTCCGCCGCTATCCCCTCCTGCTGACATGGTGGCTTTCCATGTTGGCGGTTTATGCTATATTTATTTAAACTTTGATGGTTTGATTACATGCAGTCACATATCACCGTTTCTGACGTGGTCTCCGCTAACAGTTTGGACCGTGTTTTAATTTATTTGCATTGTTTTGTATTGTTTAACATTAAAAATAGGCCGAGATGGGTATATATGATTTTGAATGTAGGATTAGGGCTTTTAGGAATGGATTTGTAATGTAATATGTTTTTTAATGGAGTTTGATGCCATTAGGACTTAGGTAACGATTAATGTATTTCAATACATAATGGTAGGCATTTAGGTTTAGCATAGGTTTAAACATGGATGTGTAGCATAGGATTTGAACATGGTTTAGAAATAGGTTAGAGTGCTTTAGGATTATTAGGGTAACAAAGATAAATGGGATATATTAGGAGTTAGGGTTTAGGTCTAGGCTTAGGTTTAGAGTTTCGTTTAACTTTAAAGACGCATGTCGACTCTGCACAGCGACATCAGCGAAACTGAAGCCTTTACCAGATGATCAACCCTTGTACCTCCTTGTGGTCTCCGTGCAACATTCGTCAACATTGCACGACGATGACGATCACATCTTTGAAACTGACACTGGTGATGATGACAAGACTATGTCATCGACCAGGTACTTTAACTTGAACCTTTTTACACAATCAACTATATCAACCATAAATCCTGCAAAGTCGAACGGCAAAACACATGTCGTCGACCAAACCCTGGCAGAACTGTCGATGACATAAGTTGACAGCCAGGTACAACATCACATCAACTGAACAGCATGAAACCATAACATTACCTGAAACAACCTGATCATTACCAACACTCTCAATCTCTCGGCACTGAATTGAAGCGACGACGACACTGAAAGACATTGAACGACACCCATGAACATTGATGACGACACTTCAAACACTTGTGCATTTGGATCAATGGATCCTCCTGGATCATTCCTCTCCATTTGAAATCTTTTGGACCACAAAAGTTTGACTAAACAATTAGTCGATGAGGGTATATCTCCCTCTCTTTCCACCTTGACCTGGCGATGTACCAATGCATTTGATCAATCACATGAATGTGATGACCCTGATGATGCTGACCATGATACATTTTGATTCGGTGACCTGTTTCTTCCATCCACAGTATGGCCAAGTTGTGACGATGGGCAAACAACTTGTTATCAACATGGCAATTGGATTTTTTCCATGAAGAATCATGAGTTAGTGATTCAGAAACATCTTTGAAAATAGTATTTGTAGAACTTTGTTCAATACATCTGATGGGTATTAACAATCTACTTTCCAGAATAACTGAAATATTCAAAGACTCCTTTGATTTTGATTTTGTATCAATTACTTGTCTTGATTTATTTTCCTATTGACTGATTACTAAGTGAATTTTCTGCTCATAACTCATCCAGCTGTGATGTAAAGACTATTGCAACTTAGTTTGATTATGAAAGTATCTAAGTAATTGTTGATTTACTTCAATCACTATGTCTATTAATTGATATTTCCATTGACTTACACTTTCAGTTAATGCATTAATTTTCAAATCTTGGTAAGGAAACTTTAGATCTGCTTTTGAAAATGCTTTGTCATGAAAACATATATAATTCCTATCCACTTGAAGAGAGGTTTCATTACTTTTAAAAGCATGAAATTATGATGCAATACTAAAGAAATGCGACAATGACTTTCCCCAATACTTACCTGCACCCCTGAAACTGAAATTAAACATACCATATGAAACAAGTCTTTGCTTAGACTCACATGTACCATTCCCTGCAATACACTGCTGATGATGATAGCTTCTATAATTTAGTTGAATGAATGAATTGAGATTCATTTTGTCTTCAAGAAGATGTTCATAGGACATTAAATGTATCTATGTTGCTTATCCTGCTCATGAATAAGATTACTTGGAAAAGAATTAACCAACTTAACCAATTGATCTATAAACTGAATCTCGCATCTTGAACAATCAACCTGATGTTGTTCCTTAATAACCATGAGTACTTATTTACTTGAACTTATAAACTGCTTTACTTGATTTGAAACAGTTAGATCCAAGTTTGATTTGACTTTATGTGCCCGAACAATAAATTCGACCCCTTCTTTCTTTAGGTGATATTTATGTTCTCTTTCATAAAACACTGCATCTCTATCATAAAGGTAAGGACTCCCTAAGACAACTCCACAAATGTCTACTGGGACCAAATCTAACTCCACTTCATCGATGTACTTAGATGTAATTGCAAATTTTAACCGACACTACTTTGTGACACGTATCTGAGTTGATTTATTAATCCAACCTAATGAGTATGGTCTTGGATGAGTCCACGTTTCCAATCCCAATTGATTAACTACATGCTCAGATATTAAGTTTGCTTGTGATCCACTGTTAAACATTGTGTCAATCTTTGTATGCTTAGAATTTATTCTTATGTGGAAGAGTTCAACTCATTTATCCTCATGTGGAGGATTTATGTTTGAAGAAGATACATTAGATTTCAAACTTGAACCAATATCAGAAGTTTTACCTATTGTAACCATGGCGGTTATTTTCTGTTCATCACCTGAATTTGAACCAAGGTCTTGCTGTATTGTTGCATTAGCCTTCTTTTCATCCTTCGCCTTAAGTAAATTTTTTGGCTTAAGTTCTGGATGAAGTTCACAGAACTTCGATTCATCATGATCAATTCTCTGGCAATGAGAATAGGTAGGTCTTTCCTTCTGAATGATCGTTGATTTCTTTCACTCTGAAATGTTCCCCTTAATCTCTCTGTATTCTTTGTTTTCCATCTATTTGGATGACTGAGATGAAAACTTGAATGGTCTACCACCTGATTCAATATGTATGGCCTGAACACACACCTCATCAAAATCATCAGGATTAAACATTAATAAAGTATGCTGCAAATATGAATGTAAATTGCCAATGTATTTTAACAAAGTTTCTCATGTATCCAATGAAATACCAAGTGCCAACTCTTTCTTCATGAACTCTTGAGTAAACTCCTGAACACTCTACCCTTTACCTTGCCTTAGATGTTGCCAATCAATAACATCTTGCTGCATGTATCCTAAAGGATAGAATTGTTTCCTAAGAGCTTTCAAAATCTTAGAACATGAAGAGATAACTTTTCCCATTTGCTTTACATCTAACTGAGTTTTTCTTTCCCACCAGATTAAAATTGTTCCCCCCATTCTAAGTGTAGCTAACTAAATTTTAGTTTTATCTTTAGAAATGTTTTGAATACGACAATACACTTCTAGCTGCTTTATCCAGTTATCTAACTTTTCAGGATTCATTTCACCATCATAAATAGGTAACTCAAATTTAACATCAAGTTTCAAAAGAGATGATTTCTTAGGTTTCTTATCCGTTTCAGATGTTGCACTGGAAGAAGAAGAAGAAGAAGAGGATGATGGAGATGATGGAGGTGAAGGAGGTTTATCATTTTTTCCTTTACCTTTGTCCTTCTTCGATTCCTTCGAAGAGGATGCTGCATCTCTTGCCTTCTTGTCTTCATACAATTCTCCCAACATTTGCTGCATAGTTAATAACACCTGCTGAAACTGTTCCTCACTCATCTTAGTCTCAGTGTTTTCACCTACATTAGATCCTGACATGGACGATTTTTGAACGACTCGTCGCTTTCCAATCTCTGAATCGATCTGCTCAAGGATTCCTTCTCATCATTACGACTTAGACCTGGTTAACATTCAATGGCAACTCTACAAATGAAAACCTACTCTGATACCAAATTATATTGTCTAATATGATCATATATTAAATACTGATGTAGATTTGATTAGCCATTAGTGAATTGAATGATAACCGAAAGCACATAAAATGACGAAAAATGCTGGAGAAAAACACTTTATGACAACTGATAAACTATAAGAAAGATGCAGAACTGAAATGAAAATAGCAAAAACACAGATATACCAAACAATGATATTGATTACGGAGTTCATCCCTGATGGAATATGTCTCCAGGTCCGCTTTCAAGATGGGTGACCATTTTATTGGGAATGAGAAGAAGAAGTGTATTACACAGTGATTTAGTCGGACTGAACTTGCACATAGGCAATTCTAACCTCTATCATCAGATAGCTCTTTGAACCAGCTTTCCAACGCCACTTACAGTTTCCAAATCCAACTCTCGATGCTCCCAAAATACTAAAAACAACACAGCCTATATCCCTCCAGAACCTGCACATGAAAAGTATAAACTCTCCTTTGTCTTCAATGAACAAAACTACCTCTTATAGGCATGTACATGCATAAAAACCACCTTGAATTCCTTTACGAATGAATTTGTTGACTTCTGGGTTGAGCTAGGGTTTTCTTCGCCACCTCATTGGACACCTCAGGTCATTCGAATTAATTAAAATAAATTTTAATAACAAAACCCAAAAAAGACTTTATAAAAGCCTAAAACTGTTAGCGGTCTTCCTAACAGAGCGGGAATAGTTATAGCGCATGTGAACAATCATTTTTAGAACCGCGGTTATCCCGACGGCTTGTCCTTTGGCGGTTCTGGTTGGTGGTTGTCGTGGCGGTCACATGCCACGGTCCCGATACAGTTAATTCCATAGCTAGCATGAACCTCCACGGCTATCCCCTCCCACTCACATGGTGGCTATCCCCGTTGGCGGTTTATGCTGTGGTTATTTAAACTTCGACGGTTTGATTGCATTCAGTCACATAACACCATTTCCAACATTGTCTCCGCTAACGGTTTGGATGGTGTTTTAATTTATTTGCATTGTTTTGTATTGTTTAACATTACAAATAGGCCGAGAGGGGTATCTATGATTTTGAATGTAGGATTAGGGATTTTAGGAATGGATTTGTAATGCAATAGGTTTTTGAATGGAGTTTGATGCCATTAGGACGTAGGTAAGGATTATTGTATTTGAATACATAATGGTAGGCATTTAGGTTTAGCATAGGTTTAAACGTGGATGTGTAGCATAGGATTTGAACATGGTTTAGAAATAGGTTAGAGTGCTTTAGGATTCTTCGGACAACAAAGACAAATAGTATAGCTTAGGAGTTATGGTTTAGGTCTAGGCTTAGGTTTAAAGTTTTGTTTAATTTTCAAGACCCATGTCGACACTCCACAATGACATTGGTAAAATGTAAGCCTTTACCGGACGATCAACCCTAGTACCTCCTTGTGGTCTCCATGTGACATTCACCAACGTTGCACGACGATGACCATCACATCTTTGAAACTAACATTGGTGACGATGATAAGACTATGTCATTGACCAGGTACTTTAACTTGAACCTTTTTACACAATTAACTATATCAACCATAAATCTTGAAAAGTCAAATGACAAAACACATGTCGCTGACCAAACCCTAGCGAAACGATCAATGACCTAAGTCGACAACCAGGTACAACATCACATTAACTAAACGCCATGAAACCATAAAATTACCTGAAACAACCTGATCATTACCAACACTTTTGATCTATCGACACTGAATTGAAGCAACGATGACACTGAAAGACACTGAATGACACCCATGAATATTGATGATGACACTTCGAACACTTATGCATTTGGATCGATGGATCCTCCTGGATCACTCCAATTGCTAAAGTTGGATCCCTAAAATCAAGGGATTCTTTTTTCTTTTTTCTTTTTTCTTTTTTCTTTTTCAGAAAAAGTTGTCTATGCATGCAAATCAAGATTGGTCAGTCCTGGAGGGAATTGGTCAATGTGGGAGCACATGAAACAACCTGCAAGCTTGGGAATGATATTTGCACAGTTTTTGGACTAAGAAAGTCTAGTTTTCCCTCATGTATTGTACAATTTTTGGACAGGATCCCTGATTAGTTTAGTAGAGAAAACTTGTACGAATTGCCATGTGTCACTTTTTCAACCTTAGTACCTGAAACTAATGCAAAGAAAACTATAGGAAATCCTATTTCTGAAACTTCTTACGAAATTTAAATCTGATGCTCAAAAAAAAAGTTATGAATATTTTCCCCAGGTCACCTATTTGGAATGTAATTCGGGAGTCTGCAAAATCACCAACTTCCTCAGATCATATCTCCACTAATATAGTGAGACAAGCTCTGCAATTTGGTCCCAAAGTTTAGAATGTTTTCGGCCCAAATGGGTTTCATTTTGAGCTTCTGAAACATCACAAAAAAAAGTTATAGAAAAAATTCGATGATGACCTATTTGGAGTAGTGAAACCCTAGAATCCAAAGCTCTGATACCAAATGTTATGAAACTATCTCACAAAAAGATAGAAAAGATAAATGAACGCCTTAGAAATAACCCTCTTCGAGGGTGCAACCTCCTTTACATTACACAAATGAACAATTCTTGGATGATAAAAATGACAAGACCTCCTTTCTATATATAGGAGTCTAAGAGGTCATAATATAATCATAGCCGACATAAAAATAATAATCTAAGGGCACACTAGTAACAATAGGCTTCTATGGGGCACAATAATAACAATATGGGGACTACATGTGCACAACAATATAATAAGGGGGTTGTACTAATAACAATAAGGGGTTACACTAGTAGTATAGGGACCTAACAACAGAAAAGAAAAAAGTGAAAGCGCATGGCATGCACTCTGTAGACTTGCCATGGTGTTGTGATACACTGCGTGGAGATGTTAAGCATATGCATTCTCTTTACTGTGACATGCAATAAAACATGAGAAAGATAGACAACTTACGTCGCACATGTGTACTTGATGTGTAATATTCCTCCAATGCATGAGAGATGGGATCATGTAGTTCGAGTGGAGGAAGCGAAATTCATGTCTTTGATTGATCTTCAATGCATACAGATGAGTGATCAGGAGCCTTGGTTGTTTAACAATTTTCCTGATCGGAAGTGAAACTAACCTCAGGATAGCGAGGGCCTGACATAACCATCAGCTTAGGCTAAAATGCCTCGAAAACATGCAGGGTTTCAACTTTTTCGATAGATCAATCATCATAAATACGTTTCTTTGAAAGTGTTGTAGTGGCTACAACCACCCTCTAAAATTTTGCCTTGAATTCATTTGGGAGCCTCCATACCAACCTTTCACAGCAGCATGTCTTGCCTTGTCAAGTAAACAAGATTCAGTGTTTTTCTTGGAGAATGACAACCTGTCCATCAAAGCTTGTTGCATCCCCCTCATAGGTTGTTTCTACGGACTTGGTCTAGCTACAGGCTAAGAAGCTCCCTTAAGAATTTGCACAATTCTGTCTCATAGCCTGCGGGGCTCCAAAATTGCATAAATCTGCCTGTCACTGTTCACTGGAAAAATTACGCAATTCCTCC
This sequence comes from Pinus tabuliformis, assembly GCA_031772625.1. Taxonomy (NCBI): domain Eukaryota; kingdom Viridiplantae; phylum Streptophyta; class Pinopsida; order Pinales; family Pinaceae; genus Pinus; species Pinus tabuliformis. The sequence goes on along the minus strand of CM062814.1, from coordinate 600,784,611 downwards.
TAGCAGGACTGCTTAGCCCAGAAATTGTACAATTTTGGGCAGCAGTCAGTTTCTCTTCCTAGAAATTGTGCAATCCCTCTGGGTAGCCAGCCCAGCTCCCTCCCAGATATGCGCATTTTTTCCTCCTAGCTAAGTAGACTATTGCATGTGCAGTTGAGTTGACCGGTTCCATCCGGGACCAAGATAAAATGATTTTCATGCATTGGCTACTCCTCCCAAGGTAGCATGCAAAGGCATCCCTTGTTTCAGGGATCTATTTTTAGCAGTTGGAGGTTACATGCAAGGATCATTTCAGAAAGCTCCCACCAAGTGTTGCTTTCCCTAGATTTGTAGCATGCATGTCGCAACCTTGATTTTATTGAAACTCAACAACCGGATGCTGTAGACCTAATTCCTCACATTGATCTTATAACTCTAACATCCCACATTGCATATAGGAGTCGTCGGCACATTCCATTCAGTTGTTTTGGGGTAAGACCAATTTTCATGTCTCGCGCTGTGTTTTTGGCGCTTTTTGTGTTTCACTTCATACGAATGTTGTCTCCTTGATTCCAGTGAGCGCTTGCTATCGTTTTGATACATACTAGCTTGTACTAGCACCATTTCAGTTTTTGTTTACATCTCACTGCTTTTGCATGCATGACACTGTTTTGCACGGATGGTCGTTGTTGCAGCGACTCGCTTCACACCCATGCATACTTTCCTGTTTTCTGAATCCTGCACTTGTTGTTTGCATGAATGATCTTTCAGTCTTGTTTTCACTCATCTTATCATTCTTTCACACTTCTCATGTTTTCAACCACCCATCGGTTGGACTGGGCTTCCGGACCATGCCTTGCTCGGCTAGCACTATGCATTTCCAGAAGGAAAGCCTCTACCTCCCCTCTAGAAATTATGTAAGTCTAGCCAGGCATTGACCTCCAGGAATTCATTGCACAATTCTTGGGTGTAGTGTCTCGTTGGCCCTAGAAACTATGTAATGCAGTTTGCTTGTTGCATGTCACTGCTGACTGAAATTTCGCATTGTATAGTTTCAATGCTCAACAAGTCAGGTTAGACTATGAATTGTGCAGTTCCAACAGTCAGTCAGCCTCTTGATAGCCCAAACTATGCCATGCGTAGTTTTAGCAGCCACCCTCCCAACCTCCCAGTGAAAATTGCGTAACCTTCATGATCACTCACACAGGTATGTTGCAAGTCAATTCTCATGTTTGTTTTGGTTTTCGACTAACAAATTGCTTGCCATGAGTGTTTCCATGTCCCTCAGTATCACAGGTGTTCATCTATCGCTCAGAAGCACAAGTACAATGGCCTTCAAGAGAGAAGAGTCAAAGGACACCGTTGAAAGCACAACGTGGGTTGCAGCCAAGAAATTGTCTATGAACTTGCCTACCTATGAAGACATCAAGTTGTTCGCATATAAGGACATCAAGATAAGATGGTAGCAACATCATAGCGATCAACATCACAATGAGTAGCACCATCAGTAGCAGCAGAAGGCAGCACACACGCATGTGGTGAATGCAAGAGGAAGGTTTTTGACAACACAGAGGTGGAACAAAGTTGCAAGCTTGAGAAGATCTACTTGTGATGAAAGAAACTTTGGAGATTGAGGCTATGAGGTGATGGCACAATAAGATGATCGTGTGAGAGCAAAGAAAAGAATAGAGAACGAGTTGCAGGTGATGAAGCAGAAAATCAAGGAAGAATAGGAGTTGCATAGACGAGAGAATGAGTTACAACAGAAAAAGGTATAGCAGGGGGCGCAACATGCACTCATGGATGAAACTCCACCTGTACAAGTTATAGATCCATCCTAGCAGTTGGCACGAAGCAAACAAGGTCAGCAGTGTTTTTGATCACATGCAAGGGAATGCAACAACATGCATGTTATTGTGCACATGCATGTGATCCCACCCATTCAGTACACTCACCAAGGTGAAGACAAGAAGTAAGTCCGACTGGAGCTAAACATGTACCTCGACAAGTTGATGCACATGACCACCAACATATGCTTGGAGAGTAGCATAGACACTATGCATCAATGTGTTGCTGGTCCAATGACACCAGGATGACCATGCGGATGCTATTACACGAGTTGGACAGAGGAGCCATATCAGTGCACCCGGATGCAACGAAGGCAAGAATTCGCTTCAGCAAGATGTCACCATTGAGCACACGGACACCATCACAGAAAACCAAGCTTGGCATCAGCTCATCACCTTTGACCATCACAAGCATGTCAAAGAGTTGGTCTCACCACAATGGTTCGAGTGTCAGTGATGTCTTGCATGGATTTCTCAAACCATTTTGTCTCACATGGGCACATGTGCATTGTAATGTAATGTCTTGTCAAGTGGAAGTTCAAGTGTCGATAGTTGAATGTAATAGTCATAGAGTAGTTGAAGAGTCATGAGGGTAGATGAACGGTCTCAAAGGGGAATATGAAGGGTCACCCCACCCTTTGCTATAAATAGTACCTCATAACTCATTGTATAGGCTTTTTGATAAGCCAAGCTTCCAATAAGACTATCTTGGAGAGAGCTTGGATAGTATTGTAATGAGCCTTGGCTTCTCCACTACGCAGAGCTAGTATATCTCTTTGGAGGAGTAGGCGGTTGTGGTTGTATCGTTCTGCTGTCGGAACTAGTGGCTAGACATGGATGTATTGTATGAATGGAACAAACACTTCTTAATATAACAGAGCCATCTCGTTTCATGCATATGTTGTATTGTATTCTATGCTATCAATTTTACTCTAAATGATATATGTATTTGTTTGTTCATCCATGCATGTATGGACTATTATGTATAAGTATGTATGAATATTTATGAAATGTGTTGTTGGTTTAACCATCACTTTGGATTGCTCGCTAACTTGCTTTCTAGCTTGTGATGCATCTTCGCTCATGTGTTCCCTTCCAAGCTTCGTACTATTACAGGTTTCCAAGGGGCTCAATCACCTCAAACTCAGTGTGTTAGAACCTCTCATGCACCTTCCTTGACTGACTACAGTTGTCACACCCTGGATAGCAACAGGGACATCTTACTTTCCTATGTGCAAAATTGCGGTCAAGGCATTACCGTCTGACCCACTGCTAGGACTCCTACACCAAATAGTTTGAGGTCTAATTGAGACTTCTAACTAGGGAGATCCCCTTACATGTTGGCGGGTCCAACACCATCAACAGAAATATCACCAACGATAAAATCATCATCGTGATCGAATACGTGAGTAAAATAGATCATGAAAACTACAATTATAAAAATCAATTATTTCATCGACATCCTCATGATGAGATAAATCAAATAGATGGGTAGATGAGAAGCAATAATGTTCACCTCTACATTTCTGGAAAAGGCAGATGAAAAATCAAGTGTATTTTCAATGAATAATTTTTTCTCTCCACTGTCTAATGGTGGACAGACATCTGTTGTGTCTTGTGAGTGATCAGGAGTGAATACATTCATGGAAGGATTTACGCAAGAAAAATGAGAGATAGCAGAATTACCAAATATTTCAGGAAAAAGAGGAGGAGGCATGGAAAAAAGGAGGGAATCCTTTGTCATGGGTTGATGTTCAGGTCCCCATTCATACTCATCATAAATGACAACACAAGTTAGTTGTGCAACACCAACTCTATCAGTGGCTTGATCCTTGTTCATAATAGGTGTAGAGTTCAAAATGGAAGAACAAAACACAATAAAATCTAGAGGATCAGCAGAATGCGAAGACTAAGGCTGAGGTAACAAAAGCATGTGATAACCCATGGGCTTCACAACCAAATTGGCACAAAAACTTGAGAGAAGTGATGATGGGAGGATGTGAGAGTTGAATAGATGTGTGTGCATGTTCTCCCACATCACTTTGTGGTGGTGGAGTTGTTTGATGAGGTGAAGGTAGATAGTCACTTGTGACAGCAACCGTGTATGCTTGTGATTGCGGAGCTACATCACTGAAGTATGCTGAGCGTGGTCTGAAATTAAACTTTATCTTGGAATAGAATGATTTTTCAAGGCAATATTAAAATATATCCCAAAGATATTAGAATTTCATCTAGTTTTTCGGGGCTTGAAACTTAAGTACACAGAAGCGCTGCCAAAAATCCATAGGCGATTCATGCAGATTCTTCCGGTTGTGTTAACAGTTTTTGGTCAAGAGGTTCCAGATCAAAATGATGGAAATTAGATTTAATTAGATCACAGAACTGCTTAAGTGAGTGCACGCAATCATGAGACAGGTTGTGGCACCATCGTTTTGGGGATTCGCGAAGTGTGTGCGAAAGAAGAAAGTTGACCTTGACTTCATAAAACTCATTTGCATCCTCCAAGAAAGCAAGGAATTCATGTAAGTGCTCAGGTCAGGCCACTTCGCCTTCACCATCGTACATGAATTTTAACAAGAGATCATGAAAATCCCTCGTGATGTCGATGAGTTGAGAATTAGACAGACATCGGGGAGGGTGGAATCTAATGATATCCATGAAAGATGCGTGAAGATTCAAAACAAGATGGGAGGACTCAACTTGTCATCTGGCCCTCCTTCTAGCGCCAGAAATGTTGACAGTGCTGGACCTACCAACATGTCATGGGATCTCACTGGTACAAATTCCCAACTAGACCTTAGACCATTTGATGTAGGAGTCCCAGTAGTGGGTATTACGGTATAGAAGAGGTAAGTAAGATGTTATCGTTGGTTGCAAGGGTGTGACATTGACAGTAATTGAAGGAAGGTGCATGAAAGGCTCTAACACATGGAACGAGGGATGAGTGCGCCAACTTAGAAACCTGTCATAGCAAGTAGCTTGAAAGGGAACACATGAGCAACAAGACATCACAAGCTGGAAAGAAGGATAACTGACAATCCAAAGTGATGGTTATACCAACAACACATTTCGATAAGATTAATACAAAAATATACATAATAGTCCATACATACATGTGTAAATAATAGCTACATATATCATTAAAGTAACTAGGTTACCCGAAATAGAATGAAAACATATGCATGAAATGTGTTGGCTCTGTTATATTAAGAAAGTGAAAGATCCAATCATACATACAACCATGACCAACCACTAGCCCTGATAGTGGAACGTTATAGTCATTGCCACTTGCTACTCCAAAGAGATATACTAGCTCTGCACTATGGAGAAGCCAAGGCTCATTACAATACACTCCAAGATTTCTCTAAGATACACCTATAGGAAGCTTCACTCCCAAAATTCTCTACAATAAGTTATGAGGTTTGATAAATAGAAAAGGGTGGGGTGACCCTTGACATTCCCCTTTGTGACTCTTCACCTACCTTCATGACTCTTCAACTACTATTGACTGTTACATTCTACTATTGACACTTAGTCTTTCACTTTTACAACATATTAAACTACAATTTGCACATGTACCCATTGGAGACAAAATAGGCTTGAGAAAGCCATGCATGACATCACTAAGACTCAGATAGTTGTGGGAAGACCAACTCTTTGACATCCTCGTGATGATCGATGGTGGTGAACTGATGCCAAGCTTGGTAGTCCGTTATGGTGTCCATGTTATCTATGGTGACATCGTTCTGAAAGCGAACTCTTTATTTCATTACATCCAGGTACATTAATTTGGCACCTCTTTCCAACTCATCAGGTAACATGCACATCATAGTCTTGAGTGCAGCAGGACCAGCAACATACTGATGCATAGTGTCTGTGCTGATCTCCAAATCTAAACTGGTGGCTACGTGCATCAACTCATCAAATTACATGTCCAAATTTGGTTGCACTTGGTTCTTTGACTATGTTTCGGTGAGTGTGCCAATGAATGGGATCGCGTGCATGCACACAATGACATCCATGCTCCTAAACACCTATGCATGTAAAGCCTACAAACTAGTGATGAGCTGCTGGAGTTCCTCATAGTTCCAGATCTAAATCTGGATGCGTGCCTTCAACTCAACCACTTTTCGCTTCATTATCTTTGGCAAATGAAATGGGGCTCCTTTGTACCTCATTGTCCTGTTTGCATGCGATCAACAACAGTGTGAAAATTTGACAAGATGCGTGCTCTCCTAGCATAGTGTTACTGCCAACCATTGACATGGACAACTGACTTATGTGCGGTGATGAATCTAGAGTACAACATTCGCATGACTATCTCGAGAGACGATACTTCATCTAGTATCTCTCTCCTCAACTCTACTCTGGCAGATGCTGTAACATTTTCTCCTTCCTACTTTGCTACTTGTAACTCTTTAACCATACTCTCGTTCTCGGCTATCAAGAATCTAACACTCAAGCTGGTGGCTTCAGCATATGCTTTGGTAGCATCGGCCAATGTTGTTGGATGCTTATGCACATAAAATACGATCACTCATTCTTAAAATTACGCAGGAGATATATGGACATCTGGAGTGGGCACTCTACTCAACTGCACAACTTTGTGTTGTTACTCGTCGAAAGATATGTTGTGCATCTCTAATTTTGGATTGTTTTCCAGGATCTCTATGTCTCCTTGATCACTTTTGACTTTCTTTGCTTCTAGATCTAGTGAAGCTAGTGGGGTGACCTCTTGGTTCTAAGGCATGAGGTCAATATCCTGATTTGACTCTGGTTGAACCATATCTATGTCCATCTGCTCTAGCATATGTTCAATCTCTTGATCTAAGTCCTGTGATTGTGACTACTCACCCTGTCTACTTTGTGCCAGCTGCTCAGATGATTCTATAACCTCTATAGGCATAGTTTCATCAATCTGTGCATGTTGTACCTCCTACTATACCCTTTCCTGTTGCACTTCCATCTCTCTTCTACACAACTCCTGTTCTTCCCTGAGTTTCCGCTTCAACTCCTGAAACTCCTTTTGTGTCCTCCATCCTTTGTTTCTCTCTTTTCCTTTGAGCGATCCTCCTATTGTGCTGTTACCTCTTAGCCTCAATCTTTGAAGCTGCTTTCAACAAAAGTGGATTTGCTTTGAACTTGCAGCTTTTCTCTACCTCTAAACTGTCAACAACCTTTCTCTTGCCTTTGTCATGAACAAGTCTACTACCCTATACTATTACTTATGCTGTTGTTCTCTGTGATGCTGCTTCCTTCTTCTTTGCTAATCACTCTACAACTATGCTGCCAATTCATTGAGCCTGGTGAAGTGATAGCAATATCTCTATGGGTCTTCCTCAAGCCAATGACACGTCTCGGGGATCCAAGGATGTTGCACTCTTGCACAATGGTCCTTCACTAAGCAATGTGGGCCATACAGATCAAAATTTATGGTGCTGAAGGTTAAACTCTTGAATTCCACCATCTTGGACTTAGCATGCTTGGGATTCCTGATCTCATACAACCTAATCCACAAAGGAAGAGTAGGCCAAGGTGCCTTCTTCTTCCTGTGCAGTCTCACTGACAACCCTGTCGAGATGTGACGTGAAACTTCTTGCATGAAGAGCTTGTCCATGGAAAACTTCGATAAAACATTCAGAGCATTCTCTCCATTACATCCGTATGAAGGTGCCAAGGGTTGAGGCATACCAATCTATTATGTCAAACCATGCCTCCATCATTGCCTACAACATGCAAGGTGGATCCTGCTCAAATATCATTCTATACACTAAGGTGACAAAGTGGTCTGATAGTTGTATGATAACTCCACAGAACCTGAATTTGAAGAACAACCTGCAATAAGTGTGCACAAATGTTTTTGAAGTTGTCCATGCCCAACCCAAGCCTGGGAACTACTGACGAGCACAGACTGCATCCAATATGTAAGCAGGCATGTATACCTTCACTTGCGGACCCTTGGGTAGATTTCAGGATTCTTTTACCTGTTCCTTCAACTTGAGAGCCAACATGTCAGACCAGTTGAAGGGTCTTCCTTCACTCGCCAATTGATCCAACACGATCACCCAACTCCCCGGGAAGGTTTTTGCGCTCTCTTGGCCATAAAAGCAACATGAAAAGATGACCAAGAACTGATATGCCTTCCACAGTATCTCCATCTTGTAAACCTGGCTGGGTGTTTTCTTGAACTTGGTTGGCCCTTTGACCCAGCTCTTCAAGATATGTCTTGAGTTTTCACTGTTGTTGGGTCTGATGAAGAGTTTCTCCATTGTGATCACCAGTTGTGGCAAGTGGCACATCTCCTAACAATCCTTCGCCCTAAAGGTCGAAAGTTGTGTTCAACTGACACTGCACAACATCATTGTCTCTGGCTCAGTATGCAAGACAATCCAGTGAATCATGTCCGCGCATGGAAACGTGGGATACCTGCATGCAATCCAGTTGTTACACTAAAATTTGTCACCATGACTATCTTGTTATAGACATTTTTGTGCCTTACAGCATGAAGCATGAAATGTCCATAATCAAAGGGATCCAAAGTCCCTAAACATGTTGTTCTTACCCCTAGAGGAACAAGGTCAGCAAACCACAGCACTTCAAATCAGTTCTCCACCTGAAAACACTCAAAAACAAGGCAATTCTGGATCATGTCAACTGCTACACTGGCTACCTGCACTGAATGTCAACTGCTACACTGGCTACCTGCGCTGAATGTCAACTCCAACACTAGCTACCTGCGCTGAACGTGTTTGGACAAGTGGCAGGCTCATTTCTCAAGGTGTCAATGCCCAGGAAGCTTCCAAAATGACACTTGGATCAGGGAATTCGCCCAGTGATGAGTAAGAGGTTCTTAAACTCCAAGTGGAAGCAAGGATCTCCAAGTGGACTCAAGAACGGAAGTATAACTGAAGTGGGAGAGGACACTAGTCAGCTTGAAGCCAGCCTCAAGCTGACTCATCTTTTCTCCAAATCTCCTATATATAGAGCTCTCTCATGAGGTCTAGGGAGGCTAGAATTTTGTGCAAAGCAAGGAAGTGCTGTTGGTTTACAGTTAGAGCTATTGGGTGATTGCTTTTATAGAGGGAAGAGGAGATTTCTTGCTGCTGGGGAGGTGCTGCTGGATTGGAGCCATTTATGGTTGTAATCTTCTCAGAACCTTTTTCTTCTATCAATAAAGCTTTGATGTTCTCCTATATACTTGTATTGCAATGATGTATTGTTTTTATCTGTATATTTGATTCATTCTAATCCATGCATCAGTTATGAGTACATGTTTCTTGTAGTTTCCCTCTCTTGTTTTTGCAGGATCTTTGTGTAGCTGGGCCGGTAAAAGGAGCAAGGAGCTGGGAACAAGAGGCAAAGAGAGAAGACAGGATCGACAAAAGCGAAAGACATCGGTTGGTCAATCTTTTCTTCCTTCTCTGTACTTTCATAAAGGAAAAATATCAAAGCTTTACTTTCAGTTGTTGCTAAGGAACTATCACCCTTAGAGTAGGGATAGGGTCATTCCGAGTCGGATACTTTTCCCCACAACAAACTGGCGACTCCGCTGGGGAGCCTAGTATCTTGTTGGTGTTTGTAGTATCTTTGCTATTCATTTCCTGAACAAAAGAGTACCAAATCGAAAAGCTTTTGACTATATCAAAAGCGAAGTAGAGGGACTGCTACTCTTGCTCATTTTCTGAGCAGATTCATGATTTGAAGAGCTGATCTACGAAAGACTCTTGTGCTCTTTGTGATAGCTTTTCGTCCTCTTGATCATCCCTTAACTTGTACTTGACCTATAGCTTTTTATTTCAGCAAAAACAGTGAATTTTTGAGCTTTTTATGACCCGGAAATCCTTGTAAACGCAACTCTCATGTCTCAGTGCAGGCTGTCCAAAGGCAGTCTGCATTTCAGCACAGGTACTCCCTTCGGGAACTGCGCTGAGAGTCAGTTTGACAGACCAGAGCTTGCGCTGAACCAGTTAGCCAGTGTCTTGCTGAGGTTTCCTACTGAGTCTTGGCCCTGTTTTCACTGTTGTTTGGCTGCTGATTGCTTGTCATTTGTACTTGCTGTAAACCAACTTTCCTTGACATTATTCCGCCTCAGTTGTGTGATGAAACTGTGATTGTTCTTTCAGTATTTCTTGTTTCAGTTACAGTTTCCCATTGTGAAAAGCAAACCAGTATAGATGTGGTCTCTTAGATCCTGAACTGTAAAAGTGTCTTTATGATCTTAAGAGCTAGTTTTATTACTGTTCATGGCTGTTTGAGTTTGTTTGTTTTTCATTTTATGGTTTGAATTCATACATTTTTAGTGTCGAAACAAATACCTGTAAGGCGTCTTTTGATTTTAGACAAAACTTGTTTGTTTACGCTTCAAATTGAATTCGAAAATTATACGACAGTTTCCTTTTGTCTTACATCAACATTAAGGGAAAAGAAAAGAAATACATGCATCTTGCATTTGCATTTTTTGATAAGTTTGCGTGATTGATCTAGGAGAAAGTGCATTAGTTTGTGCTTTGTGCTCTGTGTGGAAAGATTATGTTTTTCTCTCCCCTCAGTAGTTAGGATTTTCAAAGCTAAAAAGATTGTAAAGCTTGCTTATCATTTTAGCTGCATTTAGGAATTTGTACCAATACATCTCGTGGTGATCCTGAAAGATAAACTGCTAAACAAGATCAACTTAAAATATATTGAATGAATCTAAAAACGCTTTGTAACATAACGCTCACAATAGAGGTCTAGGTAGAGACGTGTTCTGGCGTCGTTAAACGTAGTGACTGTCGATCTCTACGAAGGTGGGTGATTCCTCCTGAGGGACGATAGCACTAATACGGACTTGTGCTCCCACGTACCGTCGCGTATATTGGGAGACCCCTATAGGCATTTATCCTTTATCCTTAGGAAGCCGTGTCGGCCGCCCTACTGATCGCGATGCAGTGAACACAGCATTCACGAAGATCGATCACCCGTACCGTAAAACGTATTCTGTGGTTTCGCGAAAGGTTTGGCACACCCTCTGCCTAGATCTCCAGAGCAGTTTCTTTTGGCCTTTTTCAAACTCTATAACTGAAAAAGTCCAACCGATCATTTGTCACTTCGGGCTCGTTAATACATCAAAGGCGACTAGAGTCATCTTTAGCTTTTTCTCGACTCTTAAAACATGAAAAAGCAAAGTTGTGTCTAAAAGCGTCTAATAAAATTCATTCAATACGGAAACATAATTCCCCTTTTTGTATTTTAGTTGATCAAGTAATCCGCAACCGTGGAGGAAAGTCAATTAGAACTCCGTCGTTCGAGGAGACTCGCGAGTCAACCGTCTTTGTCTCCGAAATCGAGATTAGTACGGACGAAGCAAACTCGCTTGACCGGGTCAAAATCTCCCATTAAAGTTAGAACAACAGTTCCAACTACATCTAAGATTCTGGTCACTCCTAATATTTCTGGAATCCCTACCTCTATTGAAGAAGTTCAACAGCGACAGAGGGACAGTTGTACTGATCCTAGTCTGAGAACAAGTACTTGCATAACTGAACCAGTTCCATCTGAAACCGGTCCACAGAGTCTTGTTGCTCAAACAAATGTCGCTGTTGAAGCAACCCCTTCTTCGGCACCAGAAATCTTTTACGGACCTGACGGTCTTCCTCTTCCTCCTGGTCTGATTGCAATAGAGGAAATCGTAGAGGACCAGCAAGCAAATACTCCAACTCATTTTGGAGTAGGCATCACTCTTTTTCCTTCTGCATCAGAAGTTTGTCCATCGCCAGTGGAAGTTCCTGTAGAATCGTTAGGCAGTTTATTGGATAGACTTAAAATGTCTGAGCAACCATCGACATCTAGGACTGTGCCAAATGACACAGCGACAGCAGAAGCTCCTGCTGTCACTCCGACAATGTTTGCCGGCATACCAGCTGTCCCGACTAGCTCTCAACAGCTAGAAGGAGTCCACCCAGGGACTATTATGACAACTTGGTCTTTTCCAGTTTGTTCTTCCGGTATAATACCCGGTAATTCTTATGTTGAAACTAGACAAATTGATCCCTTTGGAAATCAGTTTGGACCATCCAGTCCTCAAAGGCAATCTATACCCTTGAGCTCCGGATTGTTACCGTATGGGGGGCAATATGCCCTTTCACTTCCCCCTCCGGGAGGATACCCATACGGCAGTTTTCAACCGCATTCAGGTTTGACTGAAGTTACGACGAGTGGTTGGGTGCCTATGTTGCCCCAACAACCGAGAGTTGTATATTCCATGCAACAATGTGTACCTATGTCTAGCATCCCGATGATGCCAGCAATTGTAACCGTGTCGCAAGTTCAATCGATGCCTGTTGTATGTCAACCCCAAGTTGTAATGCAACAGCCCCTTGACCCTGCAACACAACCACAATCGCCAACTGCCGGGACGACACAGATACAAACGGGAACCATAACCCCGCATCTTGGTCCGTCGGTTAGTATCGCACAGCAAAACATGGCTTCGCAGCCATGGATGATGCAATACCAACAACCTCAGTTTCAACAGGTGTACCAGGGATCTGAGCGACAGATCTTTGCAAATAGTGGGCAACCCTATATTCAGAACGGGTTAAATCAACCACTTTACAGTGGCCAAGCCCACCAGCCATATCAGTCCTATCAACATCAGTTGCATTATGCTGGTATGCAAAGGCCTACTGCTCAGGCGATTCCATCGTATCCTGGGTACGCCTCGCCAAACCAAAATCAGCAGTTGCCATTCGTGGCGACTCTAGAATTACCAGATTTACATCGATTGACGAATGATCCAATCGCCTATGCCCATTGGTGGCCAGCGATTCCTCACAAACTTCCTTCGGACATTCCTAAATTCAATGGAAATCCTGGCGAAGACCCGTCGAATCATGTGATGACTTTCCATCTGTGGTGTTTGTCGAATACCTTAAATGATGATTCGATAAGGCTTCGCCTTTTCCAGAGGACATTGACTGGTCCGGCGGCTAAATGGTATATTGAATTACCTAGAGCCTCTTTCGACAATTTTAGTTCCCTAGCCAGGACTTTCTTAACACACTTTCAGTTACCTATAAGGTACGAAACTGGAACCGAGATCTTAACCAATTTCAAGCAGACAACGGCCACACATATATCAGATCATATACATGAGTGGCGTCGTCATCGCAGAATGGTAAAGACTTATGTTCCAGATCAGGTTTTAGCTGAGTGGTTTATAAAGTCGCTTCTTCCTGCTATAACAGAAGATGTGGCCAAGGGAGGCGTCGTAACAGAGGAGCAAGTTATTGCTCGTGCCCAGTATTTAGACTTAGTATATACTCAGTCTGGCACGCTCTATGACAAGATACCTAACGCCCCTAGACCGGAATTTTCAATTTCTCCCCCTCCTGGATCAAATAGTGACTCTCATGCCGGCGATGGTGTGATTGGCACTGCAAATGCAAAGTCAACACGGGATTCGTCTAAGAAAACCCATAAGACTTCGAATCAAAATGCAAATGAAGAACTTCTTGCCTCAGAAGTAAGTGCCGTGTCGGACGACAAGGGCAAACAACTGAAGCAACCAGGAGACAAGAAGAAAAAGAAAGGGAGAAAAGGGAAACCCCCTTCGGGGTGTCATATATGCGATGAGGATCATTGGACAGCAGATTGTCCATGCAAAGCCGAGCTTAAAAGATTCTTTAAGAGTCCGAAAACCTCAGCTGTGTTGACTGATCCGTTTCCTAATCCTGGTCAAAATCTGGTTGCTAATCAAAATGCTTCCCGATCCCAAGTGCTTATGTTGTCTACCTCAAAGCAGCAGAATAATGCTTTGACAAGGAATAAAGATTACGGGAATCCATGGCTGTCAAATAACAAGGCTAATGAACAACCTAGTAGTTCGACGACAGCTTTGACCAAAGTTGTGCCACCCATCATTCCTGAACCAATGGTAAAGTTGCCAAAGGGAGTAGTACACAAATCGACATTTAATCCTCATGCCAAAATAGCACAGAATTATAATATAATAGAGGACCTGGCCCAATCGCCGTCCGCTATGTCGACACTTGAGGTACCGCAAAATTGCCCCTCCCAAGAGAAAACTTTATTATCAGCAATAGGTGGGATTGGCCCAATGGATTCCAATCTTGTGGCCTTTGATCATAAAGGATATGACCCTAAGTTACCAGCTCAACTAGCTTTCCTTATTCAAGTGAAAGCCCTCAACAAAACTGTTCATCGAACAATTATTGATGAGGGGGCATCTACATGTCTTATGTCGATGAGTTGCTGGAAAAATTTAGGCTCACCACCCTTGTCGAAATCGTCAACGACCTTAAAAGCATTTGATGGACGATCATACACTCCCTACGGGATTTTAGGTAACTTGCAAGTTGAACTGGGGGGAAAAACAGTAGAAGTCGATGTTGAAGTAATTGATGGAAACCTCGATTACAACATCCTACTAGGAAGGCCCTGGATATATGCCATGGCCGCAGTCGTGTCGACCTACTTCAGGAAGATTGCATCTCCCTTTCAAGGAGGGATTACAGTCGTCGACCAACAAACTTTCCTCCCCGACAGTTCACAAGTTACGGGAAGCATTCCAATGACACATGGAAGCGATCATTCGCTTCAAAATATTGGAGTAGGTCTCTTAAAAGACCCTGCCTTAATGGGTACTTTTTCCCTACCGCCTGCAAGTAATCTGGCAGAGGTGGCCACAGTGGAAACCTACAATATGAAATCTTCTATATCTAATGGATTCGGAAGATTCCTAAACATTTTGTCAGCATGGATCATCGCCCTAATAGAAATACTGTAAATACAGTGGGCTTCGAGGATAGTTCCTATCTCATGTCAACCTCGTTAAAAAATGAAACAAATCCCCTTTCCAAATCTCAAAGGTAAACCTTCATTCCAACCACCGAGTTGAATGCAATGAAGCTTGGGGGGCATGCACCTCGATTTTCATTATTATGCTGGGGGCATGCAAACTTATCATCGAGCAGTTTTAGCACATAGTTCATGCTCGTTAAAAAATAAACGCAAGATCCGAGCAGTTTTAACGCGGTCTTCATGCTCGTTAAAAAATAAATAAAAGCAGTGAGCAATGTTCCCTCCAGAGTTTAAGCTCATTTTTATCTAAAAAAAGAACCTATCCCGGTAAATAACCTTTTGAGATCGTAAATCCATCAGCCATAAAAGCCTTGGTCGTGTTTGTGCACCGTCACCTCCACTTTTCATTTGGCCGATCATTCACCTCCATTTGTGTGTTTACCTCTTTTGAGAAACAGCTGTGAAGAGTGATTTCACCTAGCCATCCTTGTGACACTGTCGTGATTGGAGAATTCCAACCTGTACCTGGAATCTGCTGTTATCCCTGTTTATCACTCGTTCCTCAAAAGACGAGTCTTCTTTGAGCTCTTTTCATCTGACTCGTAAAATATGAAAAGTTTGCCGAGTTTTGGCCTTCCAGCTCGTTAAACGACCGGAAGAGCTATCCCTCCTCTAGATTTTAATCTTTTTTGGACCTGAGGGATTATTGCACAAAAAGATCGAGCACTTGTCTTGTTCGGCTCCTTAAAAGTACTGAACACTCATCCCTTCTGTATTGTTTTATACTTTTTCGGACTTAAGGGATTAGATGACGAAAAAGGAATTTTGGAGTTAACTTTCTGTACCTTTTCAGACTCTCTAAAAATGAAAAGGACCGAGTTTTCCTTGTCGTTAGACTCGTTAAAATGATTAAATAGCGACAAACTTGTCTTTAGACGAGAACGAGTTTCCCTATCGCTAGGCTCGTTAAAACATAGCGATGGGCTTGCCCGAAGGGCAGGTTATAGAACAAGCATATGTTATCCTCCTCAAGCTTGACAAAAATAAAGAGGTGCTGGTCAGAAATGACTGGGGAAAAATTGGGAGAACATCAAAGCTTAATGGTAGCAAGTCGCTCTTGAACATGACACTTTTCCTTCGTACCACATCGAGTTGGGTTGTTTCATTCACCGGTCTCATCGCCATGGTCTTCGCCAAACCATCCACAGTTTGGGGTAATGCTACCGATCCATCGCATCAGTGTCGTTATATGTTCAAGAGAGGTCATTCTGAAAGTGTCAACCGTGTCCCATCCACTGCCATACATTATCCTTCATCCATTCATGATCGCCACCCTGAATCATATGTCACAGTTTGTTTTCACCTCCACTAAAATCATTAGCTCCGTTCCGTGTCATTGATGTGGGATTCATTAAGGCCCTCCTTTGACGGATCGCTTCTTGTCGACTTCAGCTCATTATCCAAGAAGTTGATCTAGGAACAACCCCATCAGTACTTTGAATCTTGCATGCCTCAATGGCAAGTTTCTCACTTCCGGCGACAGGTATACATCAATGACCTTCGACCAGAAGATTTTGCGTGGCGTTCGACGCCAAGTCCTTTATTCACGCCACGTGAATTGTACTGTAGTACCTTGAGGGTCATTATCATTATCGGTGATTCCTCTCGCGCTTGTTAACGGTTTTCATCATTGACTGGTAATCAAGCGATGTCTTTCCATGTTCGACTTCAGTGCAATTCTCACATGGATCAACTTGTACTTAGAGTGAAGATCGAGCGAGTTTGAAGACCCCGGATCTAGTTTCATCCATCCGGGCTGCGAAATATATTCAGGAAATATAAAAACATTTGTCATATACATCATTGCAGCAGATGATCATCCTATTCAAAGGATGATAATTTCAGCAGAGAATTATCAGTCTACCATCAGACGATCGTCTGTTCTATGTACCAAAATGTATTTATAAAGCTGAGCATGGGAATGCCCGCCTCAGCTAGATCATGAAAACAGAATGAAAAATAATGTATTGTATTGTATCGTATTACAGGGCACCTCTCAGCACTTGAATGAACTTCGGATCCTCTGGATAAAGCATTTCACCCGATAAACGACCTCATACTTTAGGGGCAACTGTTATAGACATTTTTGTGCCTTACAGCATGAAGCATGAAATGTCCATAATCAAAGGGATCCAAAGTCCCTAAACATGTTGTTCTTACCCCTAGAGGAACAAGGTCAGCAAACCACAGCACTTCAAATCAGTTCTCCACCTGAAAACACTCAAAAACAAGGCAATTCTGGATCATGTCAACTGCTACACTGGCTACCTGCACTGAATGTCAACTGCTACACTGGCTACCTGCGCTGAATGTCAACTCCAACACTAGCTACCTGCGCTGAACGTGTTTGGACAAGTGGCAGGCTCATTTCTCAAGGTGTCAATGCCCAGGAAGCTTCCAAAATGACACTTGGATCAGGGAATTCGCCCAGTGATGAGTAAGAGGTTCTTAAACTCCAAGTGGAAGCAAGGATCTCCAAGTGGACTCAAGAACTGAAGTATAACTGAAGTGGGAGAGGACACTAGTCAGCTTGAAGCCAGCCTCAAGCTGACTCATCTTTTCTCCAAATCTCCTATATATAGAGCTCTCTCATGAGGTCTAGGGAGGCTGGAATTTTGTGCAAAGCAAGGAAGTGCTGTTGGTTTACAGTTAGAGCTATTGGGTGATTGCTTTTATAGAGGGGAAGAGGAGATTTCTTGCTGCTGGGGAGGTGCTGCTGGATTGGAGCCATTTATGGTTGTAATCTTCTCAGAACCTTTTTCTTCTATCAATAAAGCTTTGATGTTCTCCTATATACTTGTATTGCAATGATGTATTGTTTTTATCTGTATATTTGATTCATTCTAATCCATGCATCAGTTATGAGTACATGTTTCTTGTAGTTTCCCTCTCTTGTTTTTGCAGGATCTTTGTGTAGCTGGGCCGGCAAAAGGAGCAAGGAGCTGGGAACAAGAGGCAAAGAGAGAAGACAGGATCGACAAAAGCGAAAGACATCGGTTGGTCAATCTTTTCTTCCTTCTCTGTACTTTCATAAAGGAAAAATATCAAAGCTTTACTTTCAGTTGTTGCTAAGGAACTATCACCCTTAGAGTAGGGATAGGGTCATTCCGAGTCGGATACTTTTCCCCACAACATATCTGCAATTAGTATGGCTCCATCAACTGTCATACTATCCTCCTTGGCAAGTCTTACACCTCTGCTCCTCATGTCAAACTCCAAGAAAGAGAGAAAGTCCTTAAAAAGTCAATTAACTCTGGTTACGCAGTTTCTCTTAGCCTTACCTGCGTGTACGCACCTCTAGTTCATAAAACCTGCGTACTTGTACGCTCTGTCTATAAAGGGGTGGGTGTGTACTCCTGTAAAGGTCAAAAGGCAAAAGTTTCACTTCAAAAAGTTACTTGTGGTCAATTCTAGAGCATTCTAGAAGATGGTTTGACGTGGATTGAGCGCCTCCAGATGGTTCATGCATCCAAATGAAAGAGGAACTTATCCCATGAAGAGGGGAGCTATCCCATTGAAAGAGGGGCTTATCCCATTCATGGTGGACCTGATTAACTTCCTCCAAAGCACTATAAATACAGGCATTGGGCCAGAGGGAGGGGAGGTTGAAAGCTGAACATTCCTAAGGGTAGATGCTGCTGAAATTAGGACTCCCTTATAGAGCTTGAAGAGGAGAGATTCTAATCCTTTCCTAGCTTCATTTGGAAGTGGGTGAGCTGATCAAAGTAAAGGATAACTCTTGCTGGACCCTGGGAGGGACCTGCACAACACCAAGGCACTAGTTGTAATGGTTTCTTTTGTTTCCAATTAATACAATTAAGCTCATTTTTCTCAACAAGTTGTTTTATATAATTTGTTTCATATACTCCTTGGTCTTTATGATGAATATGTTTTATTATATGAGTTATTCAGGTGCTATGTAATCGTTTTCTTGTTAGTGAATGCAGGCTTCAAGGAGAAAGAGCTCATCTGGATCAGAGAGGCTGGACTACAACAAACAAGCGTTGGACTAAAGGTATGTTTTAAACACCTGGTTGCTTGTATTTTAAATGCATGTTTAGGGGAAGATAGTGCTTAAATTATCTTGTTTGTCACTAGAAAGCCTTAGCTTCTAGGGAGGTCGGTTTTGTCCGCAAAATTGACTCTTTCTGCATGACAAAATGGCGACTCCACTGGGGAACTCCATGGATTTGATTGATTTCTCTTTTCTGTGAAACTTTGATTTGAGAAGAGTCGATTTCTTTCTGGTTTTTGGCTGATTGACTATGCATTTGGGTGAAATAGCTTAGGGTTAAGTTAGATTTTATTTTTTCTTGGTTTTGCTAGCAGTACGCACCCTCTGCGTTAAGCACAGTGCATACTTGTACGCACTGCAGCTTTGTACACAGAGCGTACACGCACCTGTGCAAACAGGTTGCCTGCGTACCCTGTCAAAAGTTGAGAAAATTTCAATTTTTTCCTTTTTGCCTCTTAGATTTTGTTTATAATTTGTTTTTGCTACCCAGATCCACTGGTTACCTGTCAGAAGTCTTCATCTAAACTTGTTTCATCAGTATCAAGAGTTTTAGTGAAATTCATAGAGGTTCTAGCCCTAGGGTTTGATTTTTGCATTGGTCCTGTAGTGACTTTGGCTTTAGAAGTTGTAAAACCTTGGATATCCCTGGTCTTTTCAGTCTTCTTAGGAGTCGGACCTTTCATAAAATCCACCTTTGTGAGAAGCCTACCTTTGTGTTGTCTCTTTGCGGAATTTCGAGAAAGCTTGTTGGTTAAGCTGTGAATTTCATTCTTAAGAAAAAGAACAAAAGATTTTGATTTTTGTTTTTGACTGGTTTATGATTCTACATGAACTAGTCCTTGGTTGAATCGTGACTGAGTAAAACATCCTGGAATTATACTTTATAGGCTTTTGCCTCATTAGATGTGCTCTTAGGTGAATTTCTCTTAGATTTGCTTTTAGGTAAAATTGATTTGATTGTCATAGATGTTTTAAAATTTGATTTTTGTTAAGTAGTTTTTATATGCTTTGTTAGTATAGGAAAAATCCAAAAAGTCTTTTTTGAAGAAAAGTTTGTTTTAGTAGCATTTGAAGTCTTTGAAAACAAAAAGGAATTTTCGTGAAATAATTAGTGGTCATGTGTTGTATGCTTTGGAAAAGATAAAGAGATTGTTTCTTTGATTTTCATTGCCAAGAAAGTTGTCTTTATATCAATTTTGCATTCTTCAACTCTCTTAGCTAAGGAATTCATTGAAAAAGAAAAATAGTATAAATCATCCTAGGTGCATCTTTTTAGTGGATTTGAGTTGAGTCTACACACCATCAGTTTCATCTTCGCTACCTTTTGTCCTAAAGAAAAGCCATAAAAATTAACCCTTAAAGTAAAATCAACTTAGTAACTTTTTATTTACTAGGGCTCTGAAACACCAATATAGATCAGGCTAGTGTCTTGGAGTAGGAGAGTAATTAACTCTCCAAGACAGTAAAACCAAACAAGTAGCTCATCTTGTGGTAGGATAAATCCAACTATTTCATTTGTACTTTGGGAAAGCTCCTCTTAAAGGAGAAGCACGAGACCGTGTCCGAACCAGTGAGGGGATCAATCCTCCTTCATTGGGAAAGACGCCAGATACGCACATACTAGAAACGGTAAACCTCGAATTATTGTCTAGGAGCCTGGGGTCACTTGTCGGTAAACCTTGGATTATTGTCAAGGAGCCGGCAAGGGGATTGAGCTTGTTACTCTGCCCTTGCGTGCTATCGGGTCGTAGACTGTTCCCCCAGGTATATTTGTTGCTGTTGGTAACCTTAGTGACCATTATCTTTAGGATTCTACCCAAGGTGATGGTGGAGGGAAGATCCCACTGTACCTGGAGCAGACGTCGGCTAGACTCACTTGGATTTTCTGGGGGGTTCACTTCACTCGAGACGGTTAAAGTGGAGGAACTTGGTCCAGTCTATTCATTAAGCAGGTTGCCGGGGTAACTGTTCCACCCGCCACTTCTGTACTGAATCCGGCGATGTTGGATTTCATCACCAACTAGTGCTTTCGGTCCGGAAGGTTACTGTTTGTGTTTGGTTTGACGCCCTAGATTCTTTAGGTGTGTGATTTGAATTTGTTTGATTCTTTTGAGACTTTAGGCGGTTTGCTTTGAGATTTTACTTTGTTTGCATGTACAGTAGTTAAAAGTTTTTAACTGTGGCTGAATTACCGAGACAGTCCCGTAGACTTCGAGGCCAGTCTCCTGAGATTGTAACCGTGGCCGATTTGTTGAGGAAGTCCCGTAGACTGTGGGGCCAACCTCTTGAAGACATCCCGAGTCATTACGAAGGTTTGAAGGTCCTTGTAACTCCTAGTGGCAGTAAAGTAGGTTCACCTGAAGAAGGAGAGTCTTCGTTGGTAGTTCATCCTGATTACCAAAGTCTAGAAACAGGTAATAATCCTGAAGCTATTGCAGTTTCTGAGCTTGCTGGTAGTTTTTCATCTACTAGTGATATAGGCAAAGAACCTGAGATATCTGAACATGTTACTCCAAAGTGCTCCTGATTCACCTAGGGTAGAAAGAGTCATTACCGAAAATCTTCCTTCTAGTTTGATAGCTATTGAAGAACTTGCTCCATAAGAAGAAATAGGCATCCCTATCCCTAAAGATCAACCTACTATTGATCTAAGGGAGCGTGAATCCATTTTTTACAGTCCACCTAGAAGTACTACTTGGTATCTTTCGTTAACTAATTATTTGGACAACTCAGGGTCAAGTTTTTCTCCACCTCGTACTCCTTATCCACCTGGAGGTATTTATACTCCTGTAAATATGTCTGGCCAGTTGTCCATGTTTACTCAATCGCCTGAATCTTTTTTGTACGACGGTCCTTCTGTTCCCGCTAGATATCAGTCACTTTCTGGTACTTTTGCGGGAGCATCTCCTCAACCCATTGAACATGGGTTATTAACTAGAAACAATGGTAATAAACTGTTGGGCGTAGGAGACATTTACATGATGTTAGGTTCAATTCCCAGTTCTCAACCTCAAGGTGGCCAGTTACCACCTGGGGGGCAACCTCAATTAACGCCTGGGGGGCAACCTCAAGGTACAAAAATTGCGTCTAGGGGGCAACCTCAAGGACAATATGTACCCGTGGTACAATACATTCCTCAAGGTCAACCCCAGCCTCAACATGTACCCCAAGGTCAACCTCAGTATCAATTTATACCTCAAGGTCAACCCCAGTATCAGTACTTACCTCAAGGGTATCTACCCCAAGGTCAGTACTCGAGTCAAGGTTATCAACCACCCCAAGGTCAATCTTATGTTCAAGGTATGGGAAATGTACCTTTCAATTATCAATCCTATCCTCTATCCGGTTATGGATCTCAATATCCTGAACCTGTTATGGGTCAATACCCCGGAGTGAACATAGTGTGGGATCCATCGCAAATTCAACAGGTATTGCAACCAAGTGTACAATTGTCATCTCAAACTGGACAACCTTTAGTTTCTGGTTCACCCCACCAACCAGTCTAGTCTAATGTTCAAACTTCTGTACCTTCGGTAGTTTCTCAGTCTGGGCCTATTGCACCTAGTACTCCATCTCAAACGACTGCTGCAACTACCGCAACATCTGTTCAGTCTACCACACTTACTTCTGGAGTATCGACAGCGCCGGTTTCTACTGTCTATGCAACTACTCCTCAGACATCTTTACCATTGTTTGCATCCACGATTCAAACTACGGTTCAGATGCCTGTAGGACAGCCTGGTTTAAGTACGGTTGTCACTAGTCAACCACATTTCGCTTATCAACCGTACCAGGGGCAGTACCAATTCGGGCCTGCTATCCAGCAGCCAGTTTACCAGTATCAACCGTATCCTGGGTACACTTATCAACAACCACAGCAACCCCAGTACGGTCCGGTTAATCCTGGTTTTCCAGGAGGATACAATATCTCGAATGCGATTCCTATTCCAAGTTATCCTGGATATCCTCCTCCTGGGACTGGTCTCATGACCCAGAGTTTTAGGGATCCTAATCAACAATTGTCGTTTATCGCAACTTTGGATTTACCAGACTTGACGCGCCTAACGAACGATCCGATCAATTATCTTCCGTTTTGGCCGCCAATGCCGAATAAGTTGCCTAGTGACATTCCCAAGTTCGAGGGTAAGTCTGGAGAGGACCCATCAAATCATGTGATGACTTACCACCTCTGGTGTGCCTCAAATTCCATCTCCGATGATTCGATCCGTTTACGTCTCTTCCAGCGTACTCTCATTGGTCTCGCGGCCAAGTGGTACATTGAGTTACCATGGGCCTCTTTTTATAATTTTAGCAAGTTAGCTACCTCGTTCCTAACTCATTTTTAGTTGCCAGTCAGATATGATAATGGCACGGAATTACTAACTTCATTAAAGCAATCGACGTCCACTTATATTTCCAATCATATTCATGAATGGAGACGTCGAAGGCGGTTAGTGAAAGTTTTTATCCCAGACCAAATCTTAGCTGAATGGTTTGTTAAATCATTGTTACTGAAGATTACTAAAGACGTAGCTAAGGCCGGAGTAGTTACTGAGGAGCAAGTGATTGCTTAAGTGCAGTACCTAGACTTAGTTTACACTCAGTCAGGTACGTTACACGAAAAGATCCCAGATATTCCAAAGTCAAATCAAATTGCTGCTGCTCCTTCGGGATCTCATGCTACTGATGGCATGATTGGTACGGTGAACACTAAAAGCAAGAAGAAATATTCAAAGAATTCTTCTCCTATTATAACCTTACCAGACTCCCCGATAGGAGATTCTTCTGCTGAACTTTCAGCCGACATTCACGCTGTAGAGTCATCTATAGCTAAATCAAAAACCGGTGGAAAGAAAAAAGGCAAGAAGAAGAATAAAGCAGACAAAACTCCAAAGGAGAAAAATGAAAAAGCGGTTCATCCAATGATGAAAAACGCAAGCCTCGTTATCCGTGTCTTATTTGTGAAGAAGAACACTTTACAAGACACTGCCCTCATCGAGCAGAGGTTGCAAAAATTGTCAAGGGTTCCCAAATTCCTGTTGTCTTAAAGGACCCATTCCCGAAAGATAGCAAAATGATAGGTTCTTCCTCGAGTGCCACTGAAGAACCCATATTGATGATGTCTCATGTAAGGATTGCGACTCGATCACAAGATTATGGTAGTAAAAGTCCTATTGATGGATCGAAAGAAGCAGAATCTTCTCATTCAAATCCATCAACCTCAGTTCCCGGTTCCGATCCACTACAGATCGAGAAACCAAACCCTGACTTAGTAATCAAACCGCCCGCCAAGGGTGTACTTCGAAGGTCTGCTTTCAATCCACATGCGAGAGCGGCCCAGAATTACAACATTGTTGAGGATTTAGCTGTTTCACCCTCAGCAATGTCGGCTTTGGAAGTGCTGCAATCATGCCCAGCACAACGCAAATTACTTTTGTCGGCTATAGGAGCTGTTGATGTTCAGGACCCGAACCTAATAATCTTTGATCTAGAAAATAGTACACCACGTTTGCCTCATCAAATGGCTTTCCAGATCCCAGTGATAGTAAAAAACAGGCCTATTCATCGGACTCTAATTGATGAGGGAGCTTCCACGTGTATTATGTCGATGCAGTGTTGGAGATCACTTGGTTCTCCTTCACTAAATCAATCCTCGACAATTCTTAAGGCCTTTGATGGCCGTGGGTTCCGTCCTTTTCGCATTCTACAGGATTTGCCTATAGGGGTTGAAGGAAAAACCGTTAGTCTAGACGTGGAGGTGGTTGATGCCCCTTTAGACTACAACCTTCTCTTGGGTCGAAGTTGGAATTACGCTATAACAGCGTCGTTTCATCGGTCTTCCGAGTAATAAAGTTTCCACATAATGGCAAGATCGTAACAATAGACCAGCTGACTTACTTTTCATCCGACCCAACCTCTTCAGAGAGTATCCAGCATGTCGGTAAAACGACTATCCCATATAAGGATGTTGGTGTAGGATTAGTTAAAGATGTCGGTTTACTGGGAACTTTTCCTTTTCCTCCACTCAACGCGTCGTCTTCATTCGCAACTATTCATATGATTACATCAGATACTATTTATTATGACGATCCATGGATCGTTCCTTCTGAATCTGAAATCGACTCGTTTGGTAATTCTATGCCGTTGAGTCCATATGAAATTGCTTATGAAGCCGTGCAGTCTTTTACCGACCCGTGTTCAACCAGAGTCGACCAAATGAATGTGGTCCGTGAGGAATCGTTTTTCACATCAACCTCGGAGTTAATAGCGTTTCCCGAAGTTGTGTCATCTGACGAACAACTTCGCGAAATCCTGTGTATAGATGATTTACCATGGGAGGATCTCCATCATAGATCTTCGTTTTTACCTGAGGATGATTGTTTTGAAAATGATTTCTCATCAGTTTTTACAACTGAATATGTCAAAGAGGCTCAGAATCCCATGAAACATCCTGATTCAGAGTTGAATTTGGGAAATATTTCTCGAACTCTTCCCATTGACATTTCAGTAAAGCCCGGAATTGTTGAAAACATTCATATAGGTGCCTCGTGTACAGATGACGAAATTCAGACATACAAGGCCCTATTTCAAGAATTCCGCGACGTGTTTGCCTGGTCCTATGAGGAAATGCCAGGAATTGATCCCACAATTGTTGTTCATGAGATCAAGACTTACCCGGATGCTAAACCCGTCCGGCAACATTTGCGTCAGATTCACCCACGAAAAGCTGCTGCAATTAAAGCAGAAGTTGAGAAGCTGTTGAAAGCAGGTTTCATTTATCTGATCCCGTTAACGGATTGGGTATCGAATATTGTTCCGGTTAACAAAAAACAGGGAACAATAAGAATATGCATCGACTATAGGGATATCAATCGAGCTTGTCCCAAGGACAACTACCCAACGCCCTATATCGATCAAATCATTGATGATTGTGCCAGCAGTGAAATATTTTCCTTTATGGACGGTTTTTCTGGTTACAATCAAATCAATATTCTACCTGCCGATCAACCAAAAACAACTTTCATTTGTCCATGGGGGACATTTGCTTACTGCAAATTACCTTTTGGGCTTAAGAACGCCAGAGCAACTTTTCAAAGGGCGATGTCTTATGCGCTTCATGACATCAAACACATTGTGCAACCGTATCTCGATGATTTGCCCGCTCATTCATTACATCGAGCTGATCACCTTGTCCATTTACGAGCAATCTTCATGAGGTGTAGGCATTATCGTATTCGGTTGAACCCACACAAATGTGTCTTCTGTATAGAAGTGGGACGGTTACTAGGATTTGTAGTTTCAAAAGCCGGCATCCGCGTCGATCCCTCGAAGGTAGAAGCTATCATCAAATTGCCTCCTCCTTCGAGTCTTTGCCAACTCCAAAGTTTGCAGGGGAAAGCAAACTTTTTACGACGATTCATTCCTAACTACGCCGAGGTTACAAAAGGTTTTACACGGTTGTTGAAACAGAACGCTCAATTCTCTTGGGATGAGATAGCTCAGAAATCTTTTGATGCACTTAAACACGCGTTGACCCATGCACCGTTGTTGCATCCTCCCAACTACAACCAGGACTACTTTTTGTACCTCGCCGCCTCCCATTCCACCATTGGAATGGTGTTAGTTCAGGAAGATGAATTCGGAACGGAACATGTGATATATTATCTTAGTCGGATGTTAAATCCCACTGAGCTAAAATACTCACATGTGGAGAAATTGGCATTGGCAGCCGTTCAAGCTGTCCAACGTTTTCGTCACTACATTTTACTCCGTAAAACTACAGTCATTTCGGATTGCAACCCTATGATTTACATTTTGACTAAACAATTGCTAGGGGGCAAGTACTCCAAATGGATCGTCATCCTGCAGGAGTTCGACTTGGAGTTCGAAAAATCTAAGTCTAAGAAATCCTTAGTTTTTGCAGAGTTAATGTGTGACTTCCCGCGTGCTGACACAGAAACTGTGGCAGAAGAGCCCATTGCGGACGAATCTCTGTTTCTAATCAGCACTTTAGATCCGTGGTTTGGGGATATCATCATCTATCTCCAGACCCAATCCTTTCGGCCTGAAGCTTCAAAGTCGGAACGTCGGAAAATTCGATTCCAGTCCCAACAATACCAAATTATTGGAGATACTCTTTATCGACGTGGGGCAGACTCTATTTTTCGACGTTGCTTAACTCACGACGAGGCAGAAAGGGTTCTAAATGACTGTCACTCTGGAGCGTGTGGCGGTCATATGTCTGGGTATGCCACAGCCCAAAAGGTGTTGCGCGCTGGCTACTTCTGGCCATCCATGTTTAAAGATTGTATTACTGCGGTCCGAAAATGCCACAACTGTCAAGTGTTTGATCGAAAGATGCGCTCCACCTGCTCCTCTCCACCCTATAATTTCCATTGGTCCTTTTGCTAAATGGGGTATCAATTTTATTACATGTAACCATCACTCGGTCGGGGGGCATGCGTATATCATCCTTGCGGTTGATTATTTTACTAAGTGGGCCGAGGCGATGCCTACATTCGAGGCTGACGGCAAGACAGCTGCAATTTTCGTATTCAATCACATAATTGCTAGGTTTGGTGTCCCACAAGCGATAATCACTGACCATGGGCACCATTTTCGAAACGTTATGATGACAGAACTTACAGGCCAGCTTGGTTTGCGTCACGATAGTTCAACTCCTTATTATCCACAAGTGAATGGTCTGGTTGAGTCTATCAACAAAGTTTTAGTTATCATGATCCGACAAATCATTGGTATTCATCGGTCGAATTGGCACAACATGTTATTTTCAGCGCTTTGGGCGTACCGAACCTCAGTGAAAACATCTACAGGGTTCACTCCTTTCCAACTCGTTTATGGTTTGGAAGCTGTGCTACCCATTGAATGCGAAATCCCGTCACTGCAAATGGCCATCGAGTTACTTCCAGCTACTTCTGAAGAGGAGAAGCGTTTATTATACTTAGCTCAATTAGATGAGAATTGACGTGATGCCGCATTGGCAATCGAGACTCACACAAAACGAATGAAAGCTCAGTATGATCGAAATGTGACCCCTCGAAATTTTTCGGAAGGTTACCTAGTGTTATTATATGATCAAGCTAATGATAAATTAGGTGCTGGAAAATTCGTTCCTATGTGGCATGGGCCCTATATTGTCAAGCGAAAGCTTGCCAAAGGGGCCTATGAGCTGGTAGACTTTGACGGGGACTCTTTGGGTAAACCCAGAAATGGACTTTACCTAAAGAGGTATTATGCTTAAAAGATGGGTATGGAGATTTTAGTTAGGTTAGGTTTTTCTTTCTAGCTGGTGTGTTTGTTAATTTAGACAGTGTGCTTAGCTTAGAAAGTGTGTTTTCGTCGTTATTCTGGCTTATCTTGGTTTTACTCTTGATGATGCAGATGTCGATGCCTCTCCAAACATACATTGGTTTTGCTGATGGTGCTTGTCGTAGTACACAGAATATCTCTTCCGCAGCTTGGGTTATTTATTCGCCCTCTGACGAGTTAGTTTCTATGCATGGGGTGAGCCTCGGTCAAACAACAAACAACATTGCAGAATACAACGCAGTGATTGAGTTATTGTCTGAATCTATTTCGTTTGGGATTCGGAGTTTGATAGTGAGGTTAGATTCTGAATTCATTGTATTACAGCTTAATAGAGTGTATGCCATTAGAAATCCAGTGTTATTAAGGTTATCTTTGAGAGTGCGTCTCTTGGAACGTGAATTTGATTACATTGAATATCAACATATTCCAAGGTCTTTAAATACATTAGCAGATGCAATTGCTTCTCGAATGTTAAATAGACATTTGCAATAATCATACATGTAAATTTAAAAACATTTTATCACACATGTTTAACAAGATAAGCCGGTAATAATGATATATATAGATAGGAGTGTGTCAAAAAATACATCGTCTTCGATCATAGGTTGAAAAACACCTTATGATCGGCAAAAATGATAAGTACAAAAAACCAAAATGTCACATGTGTCTACAAAAACGACCATCTAAATCACTGGTGATGATCTCTATATGACACCACTGCACGAGCCACCCTACACAAGAACCTCCTAAAAGGTCCTGGGACTCCGACTACAAAGCGCTGAAGCCTGATAGGAATATCATCTATAGTAGTCTCTGGTATGTCTGTTGTAAGATGCTCTAGGTCATGCTCCAACTCAGCTAAAGTCTCTGTGGCCTCGTCCTGTGGGGCCGGTGCCGCTGCAACTGGTAGTCTCCTCTCGAAAGGCCGGAGATTGGCTGGTCGATGTGGGCCTACATCTGCATTTTGAAAATTGTCACTGTCAGCTTTGAGACGATATATAAAAAAAAAGTAGATAATTTAAAAACTTGTGAAAAATGAAGTACCTGTGTCATCCCACTGTTCTCCCGGTGGAAGAATCATGTCCAGATCTCCACGAAAATCAACTCCGGCATAAGGAAAATCCTGTATCGAAAAGACCTGGTCCTCTAACCAGTGAAAGTACTCCGGAGTAAATCGGACAACCTCCGTGCCCTCGTCAGGATGACGGGCCATAACCGTAACCCATCACACCAATTTAGGCTCTCGGGGAGGCCCAACCTCAATAGTGAGCTGCTGTGGGATCAGCATCGGAACCCTCTCTAGGGCAAAACTCACAACTAAAGGCCCATAACCAAAAGTCTTTAACTGTCCATTTTTAGTCCTAGTCAGTTGGCCCTTTAAATTGGCCAACACAGCATCACACCAGTTGAAAATGGTGCCCTGATAGCAATCAATCGCCATCCGCATCTGGGATCCAGTGGCAATGTACAAAGCGGCAGCTACGCAAAGTCTGGTAACTGTAAAAGCAATGTCCATAAGTTTAGGGCGGGATATAGTTTTGATTTCTATCCCCTTCTCCTGGTTCTGAGTGTTGCACCACTCTAGTCGGAGACTAGCGATGGACTGGCCACCCGGCCTAGTCCCGAACAGAGTCAAGTGTTCGCCCCTCTTGGGCAAACCAGTGAGAAAGTAAATATCCGAGGGCTCTATCTCGAGCTGGTGCCCTCCAATGTAAAAGCACTGGTCCTGGACGTTCCATCTCTCTACCAGCCACTCTAGAAAGCGCACCTGGGCCCTCATGCCAGGTATGGCCCAGTATTTGTAAAGGTCGCATGCCTTCAAAGCATCAATGGACGGTTGATGATTAATGGCGGCCAAATCAACATCTTCGTGCTCTCTCTTGCGCCAATCAAGCATGGTGGGCAATCTACACACTAGAAAACATCCATTAGAATCCATAAAATCAAAATTTATTGGTCCATTTTGGAGAATTTGGGGTTTGTAAACCCTTTGCGCGGAGTACGCACCCCGCCTTTAGGAACAGGGCATGGGTACGCGGCTTTCCTTAAGGCAAGGTGCGTACGCCCGACATTTCCCAACTGAGAAAATGTCGGGGTACGCGGGTCGCCAGTGGAGCACCTGCGTACCCCGAAAGGCGGACCTTGAAACCCCAAAGTCTCCAAAAAATGAAACTAGGGCCTAAAAACAAATTCTAAATGGATGAAAATGAAGAGGAGGATGTTGTAGAATACCTGATGAGATGACGTTCGGTTTCAACGGTCGGATTCTCCGCAATGTCCACGGGAAGTTTCTTGCCAAAAGCCCTTTTTCTCTCCTCAACAGTAAAATGGTAAAAATGAATTGGTAAAAGCCCTTTTTATAGGTTTTTTGGGTAAATAAATGTTAAATTTGTTTATTTTTCACCATGAAAAGGTATTTTTCAAAGTATTTTTATCTATCGTAAACAGGTATGAGTAATGTGTTGGTTTTTGTGCAGGATAAAGGATTTTCAGGGAAAATTGTCATTTTTTACAAACAAAAACATCAGAGTCATATTTAAGCCCTTTTCTGACTCCTAAAACATGAAAATATTGCCGAGCGTTTCTTTTACACTCGTTAAAACGAAATTAAAAGACGGTCCCCTTATAGCCCTTTTTTGACCGTAAAAACAAGAAAAGATTGCCGGATTTTTGTCGTTTCAAATTCGATATTGGAAATAAAACGACGTGTCCTTGATCGATTTTTACTTTTTAGGTCAAAGACACTAATCATGAAAGTACTCCTTGGTCGTAAAAGATCAAGCGGTTCTCTAAAGTTTTATTTTATACTTTTTCGGGCTTGGAGACACAAACTTACGAAAAAGTTCAACCCTGGAGTCTTCTTAAGTTTTTCAGACTCTCTAAAATTGAAAAACGCCGAGTTTCTCCTATACTGGACTCGTTAAAATTTCACAGTAAAGGACCTGTTCGATTACAAACAGGAACGGACCACTCCTTCTTAGGGTTCGAATCTAAACTAAGATGGACTCATCCGAAGGATGAGCTTATAATCAAGCAAATGTTATCCTCCTCAAGCTTGTTAAAAAATAAAGAGGTACTTGCCAGAAATGGTGGGGGAAAAGAGAGAAAAATGAGCCTATTTGTTATCTTTTGTATCGGAGAAACATTATCACCGCTCTTGAACACGACACTTTTCATTCACCTGGGTTGGGAAATCCTTTGCCTCACAGTTGATTAAACCACATTGAAAGTCTTCAGCCGGGTATTAACTTTGGGTCAAATGCTACCAAGCCATCTGTTGTGTCGTTATGTGTTCAAGGGGTCACTGCAAATAAACCATTCATCTGCAAAATACTTGTCATCCATCTTGACCATCCCTGAGTCAGTCCTTACAGCTACATTTCTTCAACTTGATTTATGATTTCGTGTTGTGGGCTTGCCTACGACGGATCGCTTTCTATCGACATCAGCACATTATCTAGAAAGATGATCTAGAAATCGTCAGTACCTTGAAATCCGCATGCATCAATGGCAGATTTCTCGCCTTCGACGACAGTTTACATCATTGACTTTCGATCGAAGTATTCCGTGACGTGTTCGACATCAGCACATTCATTCACATCTCATGGATTGTACTGGGTACTTTGAGAACCATTAACATCACTGGTGGTCTCTCTCACACTTGTTAACAGTTTACATCATTGACTGGTAATCAAGTGGTTTCTACCATGCTCGACATCAACTCATTCATTCGCATGGATAGAATCGTACTATTTCGGGAAGTAGAAATGAAGACCCTGGATCTAGTTTCCACCATCCAGGCTGCGAGGAGTTTTGTATTCATTGTATAGTATACTAATTATAAACAGATGGCTGCGTCCATACTGTGTCTACATGAGTCTATGATTATGATGTACTGCGAAATCATTCCTGTATCAGAGCAATAGTTAGTTAGTTAGTTAAAGTTTTTGATCTGAGTATGGGAATGCCTACCTCAGCGATGATATGATCTCATACATGTATTTTGTGTTGAATACTTGCAGGTTCCGACTGGGATCTCCACAAGACAATCCTTGAAATGATAAAGTACTTCACCCTTCCTAGATGATATGAAACCCTAATCTACTACAGGCTTCGCACTTTAGGGGGCAATCTGTTACACTAAAATTTGTCACCATGACTATCTGCAGTTAGTATGGCTCCATCAACTGTCATACTATCCTCCTTGGCAAGTCTTACACCTATGCTCCTCATGTCAAACTCCAAGAAAGAGAGAAAGTCCTTAAAAAGTCAATTAACTCTGGTTACGCAGTTTCTCTTAGCCTTACCTGCGTGTACGCACCTCTAGTTCATAAAACCTGCGTACTTGTACGCTCTGTCTATAAAGGGGTGGGTACGTACTCCTGTAAAGGTCAAAAGGCGCAAGTTTCACTTCAAAAAGTTACTTGTGGTCAATTCTAGAGCATTCTAGAAGATGGTTTGACGTGGATTGAGCGCCTCCAAATGGTTCATGCATCCCAATGAAAGAGGAACTTATCCCATGAAGAGGGGAGCTATCCCATTGAAAGAGGGGCTTATCCCATTCATGGTGGACCTGATTAACTTCCTCCAAAGCACTATAAATACAGGCATTGGGCCAGAGGGAGGGGAGGTTGAAAGCTAAACATTCCTAAGGGTAGATGCTGCTAAAATTAGGACTCCCTTATAGAGCTTGAAGAGGAGAGATTCTAATCCTTTCCTAGCTTCATTTGGAAGTGGGTGAGCTGATCAAAGTAAAGGAGAACTCTTGCTGGACCCTGGGAGGGACCTGCACAACACCAAGGCACTGGTTGTAATGGTTTCTTTTGTTTCCAATTAATACAATTAAGCTCATTTTTCTCAACAAGTTGTTTTATATAATTTGTTTCATATAATCCTTGGTCCTTATGATGAATATGTTTTATTATATGAGTTATTCAGGTGCTATGTAATCGTTTTCTTGTTAGTGAATGCAAGCTTCAAGGAGAAAGAGCTCATCTGGATCAGAGAGGCTGGACTACAACAAACAAGCGTTGGACTAAAGGTATGTTTTAAACACCTGGTTGCTTGTATTTTAAATGCATGTTTAGGGGAAGATAGTGCTTAAATTGTCTTGTTTGTCACTAGAAAGCCTTAGCTTCTAGGGAGGTCGGTTTTGTCCGCAAAATTGACTCTTTCCGCATGGCACCAGTACAAGCCAGACTTGTGTATGTTGACATAGACCCTATGGTCTTCCAGATTTTCCTCAAATGTGCCTGAGAATGTATCATTGATGTCCTTCCATTTCATCTTGATATCCTTATTTATAAACAACTTGGTGTCTTCATAGATAAGCAAGCTCATAGACACTTGCTCAACTACATCTCCATTGCACTTTCAACGGTGTCGTTTGACTCTTATCTATTGAAGGCCATTGTACCTGTATTACTGAGAGATGGAAAAACACCTGTGATAACCGGAGACAAAGAAACACTCATGGAAAGAAATATGTGAGTTGAAAACCAAAAGCAACTTAAGGAATGACATGCAACATACTCGGGGAACTGACTGGGAAGATGGTGCAATTTTCACCAGGAGGCTGGGAGGCTGACTTCCAAAACTGTGCAAGGCATAGTCCGGGCTATCAGGAGGTTTACTGACTACTGAAACTGCATAATTCATAGTATAACCTAGGTTGTTGAGGACTGAAACCATGCAATGCGTAGTTTCAGTCAGCAAAGACTGCAAACCAACAAATTGCATTTGTGTAATTTCAAGGGTCAGCAAGGCACTGCCTCTCAGAATTACGCAGAGCAACCCTGTAGGCCACTACTGGGCTAGCTTTGCACAATTTATGGGAGGAAGGAAGAGCCTTCACTCTCATATATGCACATTACCAGCTGGGCAAGGCAAGGTCTGTGCCAAGGAAGCCCAGACCCGTCAACGGCCAACTGAAAACATGAAAAGTCTGAATGCTTGGTGAATTTGAGTGAAAACAAGACTGAATCATCATGCATGCAAATAGTGAGTGCAGGATTCAAAAAATAGGAAAGAAAACATTTGTATGAAGTGATTTTCCGCAACAACGACCATTAGTGCAAAAAAAATGTCATGCATGCGATAGTAGTGGGGTGCAATGAAAAACTTGAAACAATGCTTCTACAATATAACATGCATTAAAGTGACAACATGCATTCAACAAAACCAAGAAAACAACATTCACACAAAACGAAATACAAAAAGTGACAGAAAAGCAGCAAAAGACATGAAAATAAGACTTACCCAAAGAAAGCTAAGTTGAATGTGTCGAATGCTCCTAGATGTGGTGTGGGATTTCAGAGCTCCAAGATCAATGTGAGGGATCAGCTCTGAAGCATCAAATAAATAAGTTTTGATAAGATCGAGGCTTATGAAGAGAATGCCACAAATCTAGGAAAAAGTGACACTTGGCAAGAGGTTTCTAAAACGGCTTTTGCATGTAACCTCCAGTTGCTAAAAATGGATCCCTAAAATCAAGGGATGCTTTTTGCTTTTCTCCTTTTTCGGAAAAATAAGCCTATGCATGCAAATCAATATTGGTCAGTCCTGGAGGGAATTGGTCAACCTGGGAGCACATGCAATAACCTGGAAGCTTGGGAATGACATTTATGCAATTTCTAGGCTAAGAAAGTCTGGTTGTCCCTCATGCATTGCTCAAATTCTAGACTGAAGCCTTGGCTGTCAGTTAGAATTGCCCAATTTTTTAGATGAAGCCCAGTGTTGGGATACATTACGTAGTTTTCAAAGGGACGTTGCCTGGCTGGATTGTGCATTTCTGGAGCCGAGCAGGAAGCCCAGATGGATTGCATAATTTCAAGAGGGAAGGCTAGTTCCCCTCCAGAATTACACAATTTCTTAAGTGAGCATCACAACCAGAAAATGGTTAAGTCCCGGTGTGTTAGCCTGTGGGTGGGAGGCAAACAAGTTGAAAAACATAGGTCGGTAATCCAATGAAACTAAACTAAATCATTTGTACTTGAATAGTGCAAGACATGATTCTAAGGATTGGTTGGTAGGGAGGATCCAAAACGAAGCTAAGGAAAATTTTTTGAGGGTGGTTGTAGGCACTACAATGGGAGGAAATTGAAGGAAAATAATGGAAAATGAAGAAAATAGAGGCCTCGTTAATAAAAAGTCTTCCAAGGACGAATGGGCAATCTTGGTCAGTGTAACCTTTTGTCAGTTTAGCTTTGGAGCTCTCTCATTATTCTCTCTCTCTCTCTCTCATACTCTTGGACACTTAGAGTTTTCTTGGAACACTTTGGCATTGGAGAAAGAAAGGCAAAGAAGGCAAGATGAAGCAAATATCAAGTAGGGAAGGGTAGGATCAAGCAGCTACAACAGGCTTCATTGTAGGTATCAACTTTCATGTGTCTTTTCCTTGCTAGATTTGGCATGCATGGGATTTCATGTGTTTATTTTCTACCATGGCACAGGTTTTTCTAGGTGTGATGGTATTTTCATCCCAACCTCGTCATTTCCTAATAGCTTTGATGAGATGCGTTCTCTCATGTGGTTTTTATGGGATGGTCTAATTGGATTCAAATCTAAGTGGGGTGGATCTCCAAATTGACAAACACATGGTGGGAGTGGTCCCTGAACCGGATAGAGGATGCATGAAGCTACTGGCATAGTAACCCTTGAACCAGACTGTGTGTTGTGGTAAAGCTATATTGTGTGCCTCAGTGGCCCTAAGAATCCTTGCCAGTGAATGGAGGGATATATGGTAAAGCCAAGAGGTATATTTTATCTCAGTTGGACCTAGTGTTTCCAGGATGGAATGCACAGTAAAGCCTAGAGAGTATGTCTCAGTGTAGGGCCTAGTGATCCCTAGATCAGACTGCAGATGCATGGTAAAGCCCAAGAGACTAGGAGGCACTCAAATTCCTCACAGTGTAGGCAGAGAACTCTGGTGGCATCCACATTGATTGGTGTTTTTTTATGTGTTCTATGAGTCCCACATTCATTCTTGGAATATGGCATGAGGGTGATTAGATGAAGAGACACTTGGCTCACCCAATCTATGGTCAGGTGGAATGTGGTAGCCCCATCACCGGTTGGTTCATTGCATTTATTAATGAGAAATTCATTCCCTTTATTTTCATGTGCAAATGTACTGATATATATATATATATATATATATATATATATATATATATATATATATGGATTTTGATGGTTGATATGTCCATTGTATTTCTATTCCTATTATGATGGTTATATGTATATTTTATGATAGCAACTATCTATGGCTCTCAACATGTTTTTACTTGTATCATAATGGATAATGTATCTATGATCTAATAAATGATAAGGCAACAAATGACATGAGGAAACAATGGTTCATGGTGATTCTTAGATAAGTATGAGATCCCTATGCTTAATTTTGCTGTTTACACCTATAGGTTACATGTTGATGAAATGTTTGACGAAATGCATGTCCTAGATAGTAGGGGTCTGGTTATGGTCTTGTTCAGATTATTGCTTTTTCATCCTTGTTTCCTTGTATTCTTGCCAATTTTAAGTGATCATTCAATTCTGGGCAGTGTCCCAGGCTCTGGGCCAAGAAAGGTGGCTCAGTTCCTAGAATGCTAGCAAATAGAGCATTACTTTAGAGACTAACTCGCCTGGGCAGTGTCTGGGGAGTGTTACTTTTCCCTAAGTTTCTCAAACAATAGTAGGACCTAGGGACAGGTTGTTTGAGTGGCAGACTTGTCTTCTAAAGGTTCTGCGGACGATGTTGGATGACCGTGTGTGATGTTCCATCGATTCCACTTCCTTAAGATCACCTAAGAGGTTGAATTTGATCATAGTAGCCTCTCGTCTCATGTTTACCCCGGTTGGCAGGGTTACTTGGGTGGATGTTGGAGGAGGGTGTTACAAAATGTAAATATAATATCACAACATGGTTCTTATAACAACACTACTCATGCATTAATTATAAGAAAATAATTATCAAAGCATGTCAAAATAAATACCACCTAGCTATGTTCCTTCTTTCGCAAGCACACATTCCTATGCAAAGGAAAGCCACTCTAACCATTAATTTTCATTTAAAGGATACTAGCAACTTAGCTTTTTTTCCATGCATGCAATTAGAGAAAAACTTATTCAAATAAAGTTAGTAACTCAACTTCTTCCTTGTGCATGTAACTAGGTAATCTTTCCAATACATTAGATATTATTATTATTACAATTATGCATGTAAATACATGTCCCCTTCTAAGGGAAAACTAACATAATAGATACTACTATCATGGATGCAAATGCAAATCCCTTTTCCAAAAGAAATTTTCCCAAGATAGAGATATTTACAAAGTCTATTGTACAAAAAAATACATGCTTTGTTCTAAAAGAAAACTAATGTGCTAGTTATTATTTCTTGCATGTGGGTATATTTATTTTTCCAAAGGAAATCTAATGCATTTATTGCATTCGATTACTTGTTTTTGTTCCAAGGTTTAACATAATGATTATTCTTTTCTTGACAAAAATAACTTTCTCTTCAAAAAGCCTATCACAGTAATTATATACTTTCCATGCATAATTATTTTCGAATAATCCATCATCATAGATGTACTTTTCATGGATGAAAACATCCTATCTCCTTTCAAGAGATCAAATACAATATTTCTATTTTTCGTGCAAGAAAATAACACATTTCCTTTCAAGAATGATCAAACATAGTAATTCTATGTCGTGCATGCGGAGAACTTATTTCCTTTCAAGAAATATCAATCATAATAGTTTTATATTATGCACACAAATAATTTA
Organism: Pinus tabuliformis; assembly: GCA_031772625.1. NCBI lineage: Eukaryota > Viridiplantae > Streptophyta > Pinopsida > Pinales > Pinaceae > Pinus > Pinus tabuliformis. The sequence continues at coordinate 600,746,790 of CM062814.1, read as the reverse complement.
TTTCCTCTCAAGAAATATCTATCACAATAGTTCTATTTTGTTTCATGCAAGGAAGTTATTTCCTCTCGAGAAACATCAAACCATCTAGTTCAATTTTTGTGCATGCAAATAACACATCCATGTTCTCAAAAAAAGAGTTTAAACATAATAGCCATTAAACATGTGTTTCAATTTCAATAATTCTAACAAAATTTATCTTTCCCTACATGTAAATATATATTTATATAACACATTAGTTGTTCTTTATTCATGCATTAAATAATTTTTTTTTTTCAAAGGTCTAACAGATAACACCATTCTTTCATGCATACCCACACCTTTCTCTTTTCTAATAGTTTAATGAAATAATACATGAAACATGTGTTCTTTTAACACAATGACCACTCCTTATATGCATACAAACACACAATCTTTTCTGAAAACCAACATGGGTTCTTTTCTATATGCACATGATTCATAAGCAAGTTTCCAACAAAACAATCCTGGTTTTTTTTTTATAATCCACAAGAGTTCATATATTTTCTTTCGAAATAATTAGCACAACTAATTTATATTTTACCATGTAGTGTTTCTAAAATAACATGCCTAGTCTTTTATGCAAATGATAATTATGTGTATTCTTTTATTGAAGACTAGTATAATTAGTTTTACTTTTACCATGATTCTATGCAATAATATCCTTAACATGTAAATAAATGGTTTTATTTTCCAAAAACAATCTAAATTCCACACAAAAATCCATACATTATTTTCAATACAATATACGAGACTTATTTATCCTCTTATGTGCAGGGTTCCTATATATTTTTTGCAAACGATTTAGTAACATATATACTTATCATTTATTATATTTCTTTTAAAGCAAAAAGATTCATATGCCATCTTTTCCTTTCAAGAAATAGAATGTAAATAACATGTATACTTATCTTTCTTTGGAACTGTCAAATATGTTTAACACTCTCATAATGGTCACAGGATCATCCACTATTCGGTGTATGATATATTCATTATACATAAACGTGTAAAAGTTTGTAAAATAACTATGTAAAATTGTTCCAAGATTATCATATCCAACACTCGAAGAATAACGAAGGGCACGATGCCTAGTTATAGGAGAGATGAAACAACTATGACAAGAGATTATTTGAGTGTCTTTGGCCATGCGACTGTCAACAACAGGGATGGTAGTGCCTCTACTAGCAACACATACCCCAACATTGTGAAAAATTGAGAATCCACGAATCACTACTACAACAAACTGATATTACTTCTCCTACTTGTTAATCCATGTAAATTATTTATTATGTTCTACTGTAAATATCGAAGTAAATACAACTGTAGCCTTCACAACTTTAAATAATAAGTGGAAACAAGAATCTAAGAAAGAAGGAAATAACACACATAAGTGACACTTTTATTTTTGGATCAATGTCCCCGGAAAAACCCAATGTGGGAAAATTGGTGCAACAGCTGAGGGTTTGTATTATTAAGCAGTAATTTTTTAATACAATCTTTGGATGCCTTACTGGCTATCCAATATAGAGAATCTGACTGACATAGAGATGAGTGTGATATACCTCACACTATCATTGGCGATCTAGTACCGATCCAGCCACTCAATGGCTAGCTCCTAGCTATCTCTGTGTAGTTTTTGTGCAATTACTATGCTGCTCTATGTCACTTCTTCTGGGAGCTACATCACTCCTTCAATATGATCGATTTGCCTTTGGAACTTCAAATTTCCGCCCTTCTAGTCTCACACCCCAGCTTTTGGCTCTTAAACTTGATTCTCCAACAAATTTTAGATCTCCTCTCATGCTCTACGCTACCACAGCGTGGCCCTACACTTCCCACCATGGCTCCACGCTGCCTCTTCTGGATCTCTCTCTACCTCCTCTACAATGTATCCCCAGATCAGGCAATCTTCATCCAGAAAATATCCCTACCCCTCACTACAAGAAATCACCTCGATCACTTCTCCAATAATTGCTACGTTGCTCTCTTGAGAAAATCGATCTCTGATCTCTCACTCGATATGTTTTCCACATTCCCATCAAGCCTCATCTTATAATCCTCTAGTTGATCAATTAACGAGCTAGATTAGATTCTAATCAATGGATCAGATCATTTTGGCTTGATCCTAATATTCTTCTAGAAGTTTCACCCCCAGTTTAATTAATATCCTTTAATTATTTTAATTTCCTAAGTTTAGACTTAGGCCCCCATTAAAAATAATTAATTATTTTAATAAAACTGTCTCGGGTGGAATTTCCAGAATGATTTCTGGGTATTCTAGAATACACGTGTCCTAGCCTTCCTACAAATTTAAGGCTTAAACCACATCTTATGCTACCAAAAATGAACACTCCCTCTTAGCAAGGAATGTGCTCTAGTAATGCAACATGTTAAATCATCACCCTTCTTCGTAACATCTCCCTTTTTGCTGCTGATGTCTAACATCACTACCTACTAACTACTACGCGAATGCTACATTCATGTTGTTGATGGCCCTTTCACTGCCAACACTACATCTACACTACAACCCTCACAAACTTGCATCTGTGATGGTGTTGCACCTACCACTTCCAACACTGCATGTGCACTACAACCCTTTCCAACTGTTGTTGTTGCTACAACAACAATGGAAATGAATACAAAATACTGAACCAAGGGTGTTCGACGTGACACATGTGCTACTGGAGTTCTGACTAATGCTAGTCTCTACGTTGTCACTGAAGCAACTGCATTGTTGCTGAATCTTCTCTGTGCCAACTGCACTTCTGCCAACACTAGCTCTGCGTTGCTCAAACTCTCGTGATCCTAGCCATTGCAACTATCACTCTGGCACTCCTCTGCACCAAATCACCCAGTGCATCCTTCTACTTTTGATATGGTCTCTCATAGCAAGGTATTGAACCAAGAGGTGAAATCCTCAAGGATCCTACCCATGTGTAGTTCTTTCGAACTACAGTACTAGATCACCCCACTTCTCCCCTCGAGGTATCTAGGTAGTCATGGCGAACTCCTATTCCTCAATATTTGTGATAACATCCTATAGATAATGTTTCTCATCCTTTTCCTTATTCTTGAGAGGACACTTCATAGCATAGTGACCAAATTCAACACACCGGAAATATTTGATCTTTGAGACATCTTTCTTCTTGTTCCACCGCTCTTGTTGCCCCTTCGATGTAAAGGCTACATTCTCTTCCTCCTCCTTGGGTTTCGTCCCACTGTTGTTGTTGCCATTAAGTTTTCACTTGACTAAGTCTCACCTCATCTCTTCCTGCTAAAGAGCATCCCACATTCCTTCCCAATCTGACAATCTCTCTAGACTACCCAAGATACTCTAGACAAATACTTTCCATTCTTCTAAAACTGAATTGAGGACCAACCTCACCATCTCTGTAGGTTGAGGTGTTTATACTACAGCTGCCAATTGATCTCGGACTTCCTAAAGATTTGACATGAACAGATCAATGTGTTCCCCTTTATTCATTCTTGCTGATCTCAACTTCTCCTCCAAGGGTATCTTCTGATGCTCAGAAGATCCTTGATATAAAGTAGTCAGGGAATCCCACATCTCTTTAGTATTCCCTTTGATAGCAATGTGACATACAACGTGATCCCTCACTCCATCGAGGATCAAATGCTTGTCCTTTTCAATCTTAGCCTTGTACATTTTGAGTGGATCTACATCATCGGGAACCACTACCACACTATCAACATACATCTTGAGATCATGCTCATCCAGAAGGCGTGATATCCTAGGCTTCCATACCACATGGTTGGATGCTCCATCCAACCGATATTGATCTCTCAGCCCATTAACTTCCATCTCTGTCAACAAAAATGTTGAACTACCTCCTCTCTCCTCTGCGCTGCAACTAAGCTGGCCTATGCACTCCGTGCTGGAGTTAATAGATCTGCTCCTCTCTACTCTTGCTTAGAAAATGAGAAATCGAATTCCCGGGATAGGAATTCTCTAAGGAAGAGATTATCTCATGGGATTTCATGTGTTTATTTTCTACCATGGCACGAGTTTTTCTAGGTGTGATGGTATTTTCATCCCAACCTCATCATTTCCTAATAGCTTTGATGAGATGCATTCTCTCATGTGGTTTTTGTGGGATGGTCTAATTGGATTCAAATCTAAGTGGGGTGGATCTCCAAATTGACAAACACATGGTGGGAGTGGTCCCTGAACTAGATAGAGGATGCACGAAGCTACTGGCATAGTAACCCTTGAACCAGACTGTGTGTTGTGGTAAAGCTATATTGTGTGCCTCAGTGGCCCTAAGAATCCTTGCCAGTGAATGGAGGGATATATGGTAAAGCCAAGAGGTATATTTTATCTCAGTTGGGCCTAGTGTTTCCAGGATGGAATGCACAGTAAAGCCTAGAGAGTATGTCTCAGTGTAGGGCCTAGTGATCCCTAGATCAGACTGCAGATGCACGGTAAAGCCCAAGAGACTAGGAGGCACTCAAATTCCTCATAGTGTAGGCAGAGAACTTTGGTGGCATCCACATTGATTGGTGTTTTTTTTATGTGTTCTATGAGTCCCACATTCATTCTTGGAATATGGCATGAGGGTGATTAGATGAAGAGACACTTGGCTCACCCAATCTATGGTCGGGTGGAATGTGGTAGCCCCATCACCGGTTGGTTCATTGCATTTATTAATGAGAAATTCATTCCCTTTATTTTCATGTGCAAATGTACTGGTATATCTATATATATATATATATATATATATATATATATATATATATATATATATATATATATGTATATATATATATATATATATATATATATATATATATATATATATATATATATATATGTATATATGTATATATATATATATATATATATATATATATATATATATATATATATATATATATATATATATATATATATATATATATATATATATATATATATATATATATATATATATACGATTTTGATGGTTGATATGTCCATTGTATTTCTGTTCCTATTATGTTGGTTATATGTATATTTTATGATAGCAACTATGTATGGCTCTCAACATGTTTTTACTTGTATCTGAATGGATAATGTATCTATGATCTAATAAATGATAAGGCAACAAATGACATGAGGAAACAATGGTTCATGGTGATTCTTAGATAAGTATGAGATCCCTATGCTTAATTTTGTTGTTTACACCTATAGGTTACATGTTGATGAAATGTTTGACGAAATGCATGTCCTAGATAGTAGGGGTCTGGTTATGGTCTTGTTTAGATTATTGCTTTTGCATCCTTGTTTCCTTGTATTCTTGCCAATTTTAAGTGATCATTCAATTCTGGGCAGTGTCCCGGGCTCTGGGCCAAGAAAGGTGGCTCAGTTCCTAGAATGCTAGCAAATAGAGCATTACTTTAGAGACTAACTTGCCTGGGCAGTGTCTGGGGAGTGTTACTTTTCCCTAAGTTTCTCAAACAATAGTAAGACCTAGGGACAAGTTGTTTGAGTGGCAGACTTGTTTTCTAAAGGTTCTGCGGATGATGTTGGATGACTGTGTGTGATGTTCCATCGATTCCACTTCCTTAAGATCACCTAAGAGGTTGAATTTGATCATAGTAGCCTCTCGTCTCATGTTTACCCCGATTGGCAGGGTTACTTGGGTGGATGTTGAAGGAGGCTGTTACAAAATGTAAATATAATATCACAACATGGTTCTTATAACAACACTACTCATGCATTAATTATAAGAAAATAATTATCAAAGCATGTCAAAATAAATACCACCTAACTATGTTCCTTCTTCCGCAAGCACACATTCCTATGCAAAGGAAAGCCACTCTAACCACTGATTTTCATTTAAAGGATACTAGCAACTTAGCATTTTTTCCATGCATGCAATTACAGAAAAACTTATTCAAATAAAGTTAGTAACTCAACTTCTTCCTTGTGCATGTAACTAGGTAATCTTTCCAATACATTAGATATTATTATTATTATTACAATTATGCATGTAAATACATGTCCCCTTCTAAGGGAAAACTAACATAATAGATACCACTATCATGGATGCAAATGCAAATCCCTTTTCCAAAAGAAATTTTCCCAAGATAGAGATATTTACAAAGTCTATTATACAAAAAATACATGCTTTGTTCTAAAAGAAAACTAATGTGCTAGTTATTATTTCTTGCATGTGGGTATATTTATTTTTCCAAAGAAAATCTAATGCATTTATTGCATTTGATTACTTATTTTTGTTCCAAGGTTTAACATAATGATTATTCTTTTCTTGACAAAAATTACTTTCTCTTCAAAAAGCCTATCAGAGTAATTATATACTTTCCATGCATAATTATTTTCGAATAATCCATCATCATAGATGTACTTTTCATGGATGAAAACATCCTATCTCCTTTCAAGAGATCAAACACAATATTTCTATTTTTCGTGCAAGAAAATAACACATTTCCTTTCAAGAATGATCAAACATAGTAATTCTATGTCGTGCATGCGGATAACTTATTTCCTCTCAAGAAATATCAATCATAATAGTTTTATATTATGCACACAAATAACTTATTTCCTCTCAAGAAATATCTATCACAATAGTTCTATTTTGTTTCATGCAAGGAAGTTATTTCCTCTCAAGAAACATCAAACCAGCTAGTTCAATTTTTGTGCATGCAAATAACACATCCATGTTCTCAAAAAAAGAGTTTAAACATAATAGCCAGTAAACATGTGTTTCAATTTCGATAATTCTAACAAAATTTATCTTTCCCTACATGTAAATATATATTTATATAACACATTAGTTGTTCTTTATTCATGCATTAAATAATCTTTTTTTTTCAAAGGTCTAACAGATAATACCATTCTTTCATGCATACCCACACCTTTCTCTTTTATAATAATTTAATGAAATAATACATGAAACATGTGTTCTTTTAACACAATGACCACTCCTTATATGCATACAAACACACAATCTTTTCTAAAAACCAACATGGGTTCTTTTCTATATGCACATGATTCATAAGCAAGTTTCCAACAAAACAATCCTGGTTTTTTTTTATAATCCACAAGAGTTCATATATTTTCTTTCGAAATAATTAGCACAACTAATTTATATTTTACCATGTAGTGTTTCTAAAATAACATGCCTAGTCTTTTATGCAAATGATAATTATGTGTATTCTTTTACTGAAGACTAGTATAATTAGTTTTACTTTTACCATGATCCTATGCAATAATATCCTTAACATGTAAATAAATGGTTTTATTTTCCAAAAACAATCTAAATTCCACACAAAAATCCATACATTATTTTCAATACAATATACGAGACTTATTTATCCTCTTATGTGTAGGGTTCCTATATATTTTTTGCAAACGATTTAGTAACATATATACTTATCATTTATTATATTTTTTTTAAAGCAAAAAGATTCATATGCCATCTTTTCCTTTCAAGAAATAGAATGTAAATAACATGTATACTTATCTTTCTCTAGAACTGTCAAATATGTTTAACACTCTCATAATGGTCACGGGATCATCCACTATTCGGTGTATGATATATTCATTATACATAAACGTGTAAAAGTTTGTAAAATAACTATGTAAAATTTTTCCAAGATTATCATATCCAGCACTCGAAGAATAACGAAGGGCACGATGCCTAGTTATAGGAGAGATGAAACAACTACGACAAGAGATTATTTGAGTGTCTTCGGCCATGCGACTGTCAACAACGGGGATGGTAGTGCCTCTACTAGCAACACATATCCCAACATTGTAAAAAATTGAGAATCCACGAATCACTACTACAACAAACTGATATTACTTCTCCTACTTGTTAATCCATGTAAATTATTTATTATGTTCTACTGTAAATATTGAAGTAAATACAACTATAGCCTTCACAACTTTAAATAATAAGTGGAAACAAGAATCTAAGAAAGAAGGAAATAACACACATAAGTGACACTTTTATTTTTGGATCAATGTCCCCGGAAAAACCCAATGTGGGAAAATTGGTGCAGCAGCTGAGGGTTTGTATTATTAAGCAGTAATTTTTGAATACAATCTTTGGATGCCTTACTGGCTATCCAATACAGACAATCCGACTGACATAGAGATGAGTGTGATATACTTGACACTATCATTGGCGATCTAGTACTGATCCAGCCACTCAATGGCTAGCCCCTAGCTACCTCTGTGTAGTTTTTGTGCAATTACTATGCTGCTCTGTGTCACTTCTTCTGGGAGCTACATCACTCCTTCAGGATGATCGATTTGCCTTTGGAACTTCAAATTTCTGCCCTTCTAGTCTCACACCCCAGCTTTTGGCTCTTAAACTTGATTCTCCAACGAATTTTAGATCTCCTCTCAGGCTCTACGCTACCTCAGTGTGGCCCTACACTTCCCACCATGGCTCTACACTGCCTCTTCTGGATCTCTCTCTACCTCCTCTACAATGTATCCCCGGATCAAGCAATCTTCATCCAGAAAATATCCCTACCCCTCACTACAAGAAATCACCTCGATCACTTCTCCAATAATTGCTACGTTGCTCTCTTGAGAAAATCGATCTCTGATCTCTCACTCGATATGTTTTCCACATTCCCATCAAGCCTCATCTTATAATCCTCTAGTTGATCAATTAACGCGCTAGATTAGATTCTAATCAATGGATCAGATCATTTTGGCTTGATCCTAATCTTCTTCTAGAAGTTTCACCCCCAGTTTAATTAATACCCTTTAATTATTTTAATTTCCTAAGTTTAGACTTAGGCCCCCATTAAAAATAATTAATTATTTTAATAAAACTGTCTCGGGTGGAATTTCCAGAATGATTTCTGGGTATTCTAGAATACACGTGTCCTAGCCTCCCTACAAATTTAAGGCTTAAACCACATCTTATGCTACCAAAAATGAACACTCCCTCTTAGCAAGGAATGTGCTCTAGTAATGCAACATGTTAAATCATCACCCTTCTTCGTAACATCTCCCTTTTTGCTGCTGATTTCTGACATCACTACCTACTAACTACTATGCAAATGCTACATTCATGTTGTTGATGGCCCTTTCATTGCCAACACTACATCTACACTACAACCCTCGCAAACGTTGCATCTGTGATGGTGTTGGACCTACCACTTCCAACACTGCATCTGCACTGCAACCCTTTCCAACTGTTGTTGTTGCTGCAACAACAATGGAAATGAATACAAAATACTGAACCAAGGGTGTTCGACGTGACACATGTGCTGCTGGAGTTCTGACTAATGCTAGTCTCTACGTTGTCACTGAAGTAACTGCATTGTTGCTGACTCTTCTCTGTGCCAACTGCACTTCTGCCAACACTAGCTCTGCGTTGCTCAAACTCTGGTGATCCTAGCCACTGCAACTATCAATCTGGTACTCCTCTGCACCAAATGACCCAGTGCATCCTTCTAATTTTGATATGGTCTCCCACAGCAAGGTATTCAACCAAGAGGTGGAATCCTCAAGGATCCTACCCATGTGTAGTTCTTTCGAACTACAGTACTAGATCACCCCACTTTTCCCCTCGAGGTATCTAGGTAGTCATGGTGAACTCCTATTCCTCGATATTTGTGATAGCATCCTATAGATAATGTTTCTCATCCTTTTCCTTATTCTTGAGAGGACACTTCATAGCATAGTGACCAAATTCAACACACCGGAAATATTTGATCTTTGAGACATTTTTCTTCTTGTTCCACTGCTCTTGTTGCCCCTTTGATGTAAAGGCTACATTCTCTTCCTCCTCCTTGGGCTTCGTCCCACTATTGTTGCTGCCATTAGTTTTCACTTGACTAAGTCTCACCTCATCTCTTCCTGCTAAAGAGCATCCCACATTCCTTCCCAATCTGACAATCTCTCTCTACCCAAGATACTCTAGACAAATACTTTCCATTCTTCTAAAACTGAATTGAGGACCAACCTCACCATCTCTGTAGGTTGAGGTATTTATACTACAGCTGCCAATTGATCTCGGACTTCCAGAAGATTTGACATGAACAAATCAATGCGTTCCCCTTTCTTCATTCTTGCTGATCTCAGCTTCTCCTCCAAGGGTGTCTTCTGATGCTCAGAAGATCCTTGATATAACATAGTCAGGGAATCCCACATCTCTTCAGTATTCCCTTTGATAGCAATGTGACATACAACGTGATCCGTCACTCCATCGAGGATCAACTGCTTGGCCTTTTCAATCTTAGCCTTGTACATTTTGAGTGGATCTACATCATCGGGTACCACTACCACACTATCAACATACATCTTGAGATCATGCTCATCCAGAAGGCATGATATCCTAGGCTTCCATATCACATGGTTGGATGCTCCATCCAACCGATATTGATCTCTCAGCCCATTAACTTCCATCTCTGTCAACAAAAATGTCAAACTACCTCCTCTCTCCTTTGCGCTACAACTAAGCTGGCCTATGCACTCCGTGCTGGAGTTAATAGATATGCTCCTCTCTACTCCTGCTTAGAAAATGAGAAATCGAATTCCCTGGATAGGAATTCTCTAAGGAAGAGATTATCTCAAATAGTGTTTCCTTCCCTCTTCTGATGTTTTTCTACCTCGGGAACTACTACAGAAAATTGTGTCTCATCAGAAAACTACTTTGCATTGAATCTGTTGCTATGCTGCTCCTCGTGCCACTGAAAAATATCGATCTGTAAATCTTACCTCTCTTTCGACTCACTCAAAGAGGGATCTTCCTAGAGAATAATTCCCTCCTAGCTTGGACTGCGCAGTCCCTCAGGGGATTCGATATATTGCCTATGCAACACTTTGATCTCTCTACTTCTCTTCAGCGCTAGGCTCTTTCAGTCTGCTCTCTTGCTTCACCTGCGCTATGATACCATGTGAAAATTTGAGAATCCCCAAATCACTACTGTAGCAAATTGATATTACTTCTCCTACGTGTTAATCCATGCAAGTTATTTATTGTGTTCTATTGTAAATATCGAAGTAAATACAACTACAACCTTCACAACTTTAAATAATATGCGAAAACAAGAATCTGATCAAGAAGGAAATAACGCACACAAGTGACACTGTTATTTTCTTACCAATGTCCCCAGACAAACCAAGTGTGGGAAAACTGGTGAAGCAGCTAAGGGTTTGTATTATTAAGCAGTAATTTCTAAATACAATCTATGGATGCCTCACTGGCTATCCAATACATAGAATCTGACTGATAAAGAGATGAGTGAGATATACCTCATACTATCATTGGTGATCCAATACTGATCCAGCCACTGAATGACTATCCCCTAGCCATCTGTGTGCAATTTCTATGCAATTACTACACTACTCTGATTCACAGCTTCTCGAAGCTACATCACTCCTTTAGGCTGATTTATTTACCTTTGGAACTTTGACTTTCTACCCTTTCAACCTCACACCCTGGCATCTTGCTCTGGAACTCGATTCTCTATAAAATTTCAGATCTCTTCTCAAGCTCTGTGCTTCTTGAGCTGGCCCTACGTTGCCCAACATGGCTTTGCGCTGCCTCTTATGGGTCTCTCTTTTCCTCCTCTGCGATTATCTTCGAATCAGGTAATCTTCCTCCAAAAACTATCATTGGCCCCCACTACAAGAAATCACCTCGATCACTTCTCTGAAATTTGTTGCATTTCTCTTTCATCTCTCACTCGATGTGTTTTCCAAATGCCCATCATCCCTCTTCTTATAATCCACTCGTTTATCAATTAATGACCCAAATTAGATTCTAATCAATGGCTCATATCATTTTGGCTTGATCCTAGTCTTCTTCTAAAAGCTTCACCCCAAGTTTAATTAATACCCTTTAATTATTTTAATTTACCAAGTTTAGACTTAGGCCTCCATTCAAAATAATTAATGATTTTAATAAAACTGTGTCCAGGTGGAATTTCCAAAAATTATTTATGGGTATTAAGGAATACATGTGTCCCAACCTCCCTGTAAATTTGAGGCTTAGAGAACATCTAATGCTTACCAGAAATCAACAACCTGCTGAAGCATCACCCTTCTTTGTAACATCTCCCTTTTCGCTATTGATGTATGACATCATTACCCAGCAACTACCGTGAAAATATTGCATATATGCTACTACTGGCCTTTCCACTTCCAACATTGCATCTACTCTGCAACCCTCACAAATGTTGCATTAGTGATGCTACTAGCCCTACCACTGCCATGTAGGTTTTAACCTTGTATATAAATTACCTGCATATGACTTCTAAAAAAAAAGAAAACAAACAATGGCAAGATCATAAAACATAAAACATATATACAGAGATTTTCCCCTAGATCCCAAAACCAGGACTACCAAATTGATTTTTTGTTATATTCCTTTCAATGTTACAATACAAATATATACATGTTGAAGCATCCACAAACCCCAAACCATTAACCCTGGACTAGAACATAATCGTAGTTCCCTTGACTGGATCTACAAAATACCATGGAAAAAAAACATCATGCCCAAAACCATGTGCGAAATCCATGTAAAACCATAGGTAGTTCCACCCACCTAATATAGAGTCCAAAAAAAAAAAAATTCCCTGGGCACTGCCCCAGACCCTGTTCATGGGGCCTATGTCCCCCTAGCAGTGCCCGATGTAACATACATGTCGTGCTACCACCCCCTGTTACCCCCACGTGTGTGGGGTAGTCGTGGAAAGAATATAACACAACTCAACATGCCAACACTACATCTGCACTACAACCCTCTCCAATTGCAGTTGTTGTTGCAACAAAAAAAACAACGGAAAATCATCCAAAATACTGGACGAAGGGTGTTTAGCGTGATGCATATGCTACTAGAGTTCTGATTACTGCTAGTCTATACGTTGTCACTGAATCCACTGCATTGTTTTTTACTCTTCTCTATGCAAACTGCACTGCTGCCAACACTAGCTCTGCATTGGTTAGACTCTGGCGCTCCTAGCCACTGCAAATGTCACTCTGGCACTCCTCTTCACCAATTGACCTGATCCATCTTGCTACTTCTCATGTGGGCTCCCATAACAAGGTATTGATCCAAGAGGTGAACTCCTCAATGATCCTACCCATCTGTAGTTCTTTCAAACTATAATACTATATCACCCCACTTCTCCCCGGAGGTATCTGGGCAATCATGTTGAAATCCTCTTCCTCCATATTTGCGGTAGAAACCTGCTGATCATGTTTCTCATCCTTGTCCCTTTTCTTGAGAGGAAACTACTATTATTTCCCCTTCAATGAAAGGGATGCATTCTCTTCCTCCTCCTTGGGCTTCGTCCCACTGTTGTTGTTGCCATCAAGTTTTCACTTGACTACATCTCACCTCATCTCTTCCTGTTGAAGAGCGACCGAGATTCCCTCCCAAACTGGAAATCTCTCTCTTCCCAGGATACTCTAGACAAATACTTTCCATTCTTCTGAAACTAAATTCAGGGCCAACCTCACCATCTCTATAGGTTGAGTTGTTTATCCTACAACGTCCAATTGATCTCAGACTTCTTGAAGCTTTGACAGAAACAAATCATTGAGTTCCCCTTTCTCCATTCTTTTTGATCTCAGCTTCTCCAATTACATCTTTTGATACTCAAAAAATCCTTGATACAACGTATTCAAGGCATCCCACATCTCATCGGTCGTCCCTTTTCCAACAATGTGACATACAATGTGATTCCTCACTCCATCAAGTATCAACCGCTTGGCCTTCACCATCTCATTCTTGTACTTTTTTAGTGGATCTACATCACTGAGTACATCTACCACACTATCGACATACATCTTGAGATCATGCTCATCCAGAAAGAATGAGATCCTACCCTTCCATATCACATAGTTAGATGCTCCATCCAACCGATCTTAATCTCTCAGCCCGTTAGTTGCCATCTCTTCCAACAAAAATGTCGAATTTCCTCCTCTCTCCTTTGTGCTGTAGCTAGGATGGCCTACACACTCCTTGCTGAAGTTAGTAGATCTTATCCTCTCTACCACTACTCAACAAATGAGAAATCAAATTCCCTAGCTAGGAATTATCTAAGGAAGAAATTCTCTCAAATGGCATTTCCTTCCCTCTTCTGACGTTTTTCTGCTCCAACTCCTATAGAAAACTGCTTCTCACCAGAAAACTACTCTGTGTTGAATCTGTTGCTGTGCTGCTCCCCATGCCACTGGAAAATATCGACATGTAAATCTTAACTCCCTTTTGACTCACTTAGAGAGAGATCTTACTTGAGAATATTTCCCTCCTAGCTTGGACAGCGCAATCCCTTTGGGGATTCGATCTACTGCCTATGCAACACTTTCATCTCTCTCCTTCTCCTCAACGCTAGGCTCTTTCGGTCTACTCTATTGCTTCACCTGTGCTCTGATACCATGTGAAAATTTGAGAATCCCCAAATCATTACTGCAACAAACTGATATTACTTCTCCTACTTGTTAATCCATGCAAGTTATTTACTGTGTTCTACTTAAATATCGAAGTAAATACAACTGCAACCTTCATAACTTTAAATAATATGAGGAAACAAGAATCTAAGCAAGAAGGAAATAACACACACAAGTGACACTGTTATTTTTGGACCAATGTTCCCTGAAAAACACAATGTGGGAAATTCGGTGCAACAGTTGAAGTTTTTGTATTATTAAGCAATAATTTATGAATACAATCTTTGGATGCCTTACTGGCTATCTAATACAGAGAATTTGATTGACAGAGAGATTAGTGTGATATACCTCATACTATCACTAGCGATCCAATATTGATCCATCCACTGAATGGCTAGCCCATGGTTGCATTTGTGCAATTACTGTGTTTCTCAGTGTCATAGCTTCTGGGAACTACATTACTCCTTCAGGCTAATCGATTTTCCTCTGGAAATTTGAGTTTCTGCCCTTGGGGTCTCACACCCTAGCCTCTGGCTCTGGAGCTTGATTCTCTAGCAAATTTTGAATCTTCTCTCAAGCTCTACATTGCCTTAGCGTTGCCCTACATTTCCTAGGGTGGCTATGTGCTGCTTCTTCTGGATCTCTCTCTACCTCCTCTAGAATGTATCCCTAGATTAGGAAATCTTCCTTCAGAAACTATCCCTGCCCCTCACTACAAGAAATCTTCTTGATCACTTCTCTGACAAATGTTGCACTACTCTCTTGAGAAAATTGATCTTTGATCTCTCACTCAATGTGTTTTCAAAATTCCCATCAAGGCTATTCTTATAATCCTCTTGTCGATCAATTAATGACCCAGATTAGATTCTAATCAATGGATCAAATCATTTTGTCTTGATCCTCATCTTATTCTAGAAGTTTCACCCCTAGTTTAATTAATACCCTTTAATTACTTTAATTCCTAAGTTTAGACTTAGGCCTCCCTTAAAAATAATTAATTATTTTAATAAAACAGTCTCTGGATGAAATTTCCCAAAATGATTTCTGGGTATTTCAGAATACATGTGTCCTGTCCTCCCTGCAAATTTTAGGCTTAGAGCACATCTGATGCTACCAGATGTCAATAAATATGACCCACTGTGACACCATACTATTATTCTTGCAGGCTCAAATGGAAATCCTCATAATCAAAGACCCTGTGTTCTCCCTTAAAATGGTTTTTATTTTTTCCTTTGAATAATCAATGCAAGGTGATTATGAAGAACTCATTTAACTTTTCCAAAAAATCGATTATTCATATCCCTATCTAAAAATGGTTTTCCCCAAATAAATAAAACAAAGAAGTTATCAAGAACTCATTTTAACTTCTAACTGTTCTTGGTGGAAACGATAATAATATTTCTACTCATGTAATTATATGGGTTTTACCAAAGCTTCTAAGGTAGGTTTATTATAGTGGCACATTGGTACTACGACTATATTCTTGATCATATCCAACATGAATTGAACTAGGATGTTGTTGAGAAAATGATAGACATAAATGAACACATTGATGAGAAAATTCTTTACACAGTAATTGAGTGGCTTCCAGAATTAGGCCACACTCAAGGAAGACATATCAATATCCATGCACTATAGAATTATATTAGCATATAAATACTCTCATTGGAAAGGCTCTGAAAGAAAAAGAGGAAAAGAAAATAAAATTGTCATTTCAACTCAGTACCATTGAAGCAGAGAATCATAAAATGTCTCTCTGGTTAGCATGCATTGAGGTCATCCTCTGCAAGGGTAAGGGCCCTACTTCACTCAACACACTGGAAGCTCCAATATATGTTTCAACTTCCACTTAACCTATTCCATGTATTTTCTTGTTTACTACAACTTTTCTACTTGGATTTGAAGGCATATAGTCATCTCGGACTTTGAGCAGCACAACTTTCATTTTGATGTATCTAGGTTTAAGGTAGATATACTAAAATATGGTATAGTCATGATGTTTCTTAGCTTCATTTAAAATTAACAAATTTACCAACTTAATGAGAACTATGACCTCAAAAAAAGAGCTCTAGAAAAAAAACCCTATTTTTGTGCAAAAGACATGAAAAACTACCTTGAAAATGAAAAAGTGTTGATGTTGCATCAACATTTTTTTTTCAAGTTAAAATTCTATTTTTTATCAACAATATTAAAAACCAATTTTTTTGTGCAAAAAACATGAAATAACACTCAAAAAAACAAAACTGTTGATGCTACATCAACAACGACATTGTTTTTGGTTAAAATTCCAATTTTATTTTAACAATGACATTAAATTTTATTTTTTTTGTGCATTAAACATGAAGAAAACACTTTGAAATTGAAAATTGTTAATGTTGCATCAACACTTTTTTTTGGTTAAAATTCTAACTTTTTAAGCACTGGAATTAAAAATAAATTATCATGAATCCAAAAGACTTAAAAATTCCTATAGTTCTTGATGATAACATTAAAAATAAAATATCGTAACTCTGAAAACCCTAAAAATTCCAAAATAAATATTTTTTTAAACAAAAATGAGTAAACATTGTAATAAATTGGTGATCGATCGCAACAGATACTTAGGAAATCATTACAATTCATCAGTTTCATATGATCCTTTAGTGAGGAGCCATCTATAAAACTAAAAAACTACTAAATAGAAAGACTATAATATCAGGCATACATACATATATTCGAAAAAATTGAAACAACGCAAGTGAAAATTTGCAGAAGGCTCCCATTATAGAAGAAACAATGTGTCTTCATCAACGAGTCTGTTAAAGTTAAGTTGCATATTTCCATAGGTTGGGCTTTGAATAGAGCTTGCGGAATTTGTATTCCCTACAACATTGCCATTTATTTTAAGATCGTCAATTTATTTTTGAATGGCATCAAGCTCACCATCCTAGTGAGGATTTTTGATTTAGAGGGATTGGAGTTCTTCTGTGATGAAAATTAGAAAGTTATCTTGCTAATGAATTTTACAATTTAGGTCCATATTCTCCACTTAAAGAATCTCCAAATACATGTTACGTGTTACAAGTAGAATTTCCTAAAGTGAGTGAAGTCTTGAGGTTGGAAGCATTGGTTGGGAGGTCCAAGAAACAGTTCAAGGGGTTCCAAGAGGTAGCAATGGTTGTACACTAGTGGAAAATTCAGACAATAGTGAAAAGGATTTGAGGGATAGTGATGTTCATGAGGGAGTCTAGGGATATGGGTGCAACATTAAGGGGTTTAGTTGAGTTCATATATGCCCCATATAGAGAGTCATGGTAAATGTAAGGGATCCAAAGGTTTCATAGAGAGAGGGGCATAGTCCACTTTCAACTACCAAGCAAGAGGGAATAAAGAGGGTGGCCCAAAACATAACAAAGATATGAAAGGGATTATAGAGTGAAACATTGAAATTGATACAAGACAAAATGAATAAACACAAGAGGATGAGAGGACAGTAAAATAACACAATAGAGACACCGATAATAGACCTTGTTACACTTAATTATGTTAAACCTCGGGTTGATGAAGTTGTTCCATGAACAAAATTTGTTGTTGATCATTAAAAAAGGGGTCCCGGAGAGAGAATTCCACTAGTTGATCAAACTGTAGGGGTGGGGGAGCCAAGGTTTCTTCCCACCAACGATAAGGGCTTTGCTAGTCAAATGAGGCTCATTATAGAGCCACCTAGAGATAAGAAAAACCAGACACCATGAAAGTATCAAAAGGAAGGAGCTACGATTTCTAGTGGAAGTGAAAAGGAGGGGTCTTCATCGGAGGACTAGTGCAAACAAGGATGTGACGTTGGGGGGAGCGGGGGTAGGAGGGGTGCGGGGGTTACAAACCAGACCTGATATTTATCAATGTAGAGTATTACCTCCCACACAATGCCCATTATATCACAATTAACACATATAATTCTTAGTAGCTTTGGATTCATTAATTCATAAGGTGGTAGATAAGAACAAGAAGTGCTCCAAATTTATGAAGGAAGAAATGAAATACATATATAAGCATAAACAAAGAGTTACAATGAAAACATAACTTCAATTCATTAATAACAAATTACTAATAACTATTTACATGTAAAATGGAAATAAAATAGTTTGAGGGATGGTATCTTATTGTTATCACCCCAAGAAACTCTCCTAGGTTGTATATCAGAGATGCTCAGGAACATTACAAACTAAACAAGAATGTTTGAAAATGGTGGATGAATGGAAGGAATGATGCATATTCAAGCCAGATAACCACTTCTACTATGCTTAACCCCAGACATGGGTGAACACCCCCAAACTATAAGGCTTTAGACCACCAATTACTCACAGTTTGAGGAACAGGTGAAGATGGAGAATACTGACCACACCAGCAGATGCACAGGACCCTATGATGGGTGGTTGCAACCAGTAAAGAGGTCTCCAAATCTATTTCCTAATGCACAGACAGGATGACAGCTCTCTGGCATTAAAACAACAGAAACTTGCATACACATTCAATAATACCTACTAGCTTCTAACACAGAGGTGGGATGACAGACCCTCTAATGCTAAACATCAAGAGCATATGAAAAATGCATAATAGGCACAGCCTGAAACAAAGAAGAATTGGAAAGTAAGTAATAAACAACAAAATAAGCTTGCATTAACTGAAAATGAAGACCAGACACTGCAGGTATCACAGTAGTTATAGTCTCCAGAAGTTGAATTTTACATCAATACAATATCCATCAACCATCATTACATCTTGTTTCTGGGTATATATGGAGGTTGATTACAAAACTATCTGCTATCCTATGCGTGGAGGGGTCATAATGGACCACCAACCACATTAACTGTTTGATATGGGTCTCTGATACAATTTGACTGTTTTAATGAACAAAATGACCCTTTTTTGGTACTCTGTTTTACTTCACGAAATGGTGGAGTGCTACATTGAAGGAGTTCCATGACTGATAAACGCCATAATCTGCACAAAGCTATCCTTTATGTTGAATGCAATGGTTGAGGAATAACTGCTTGGATACATAACTACAGGCTAGCTTCGTCCTTCGAGAGTCTGGAAAGGCTGTAGAAGAGGACCATGTGGGAAAACTAAGGGGGAAATAGGTCATAGGATCATGTAGATCAACAACGGAAAACGCTTGGCAAGGAGTACTGGGAAGCGAGATGGAATTGAAATGATTGTGAGCCGTCAGATCTAGCAGGTGAACGACGGCAATCAAATCGGAGGGAGCTATTGGGAAGAAATGCAGACAGACGAGCGTGGGTCATTGGATCGCAGTCGAGCAAATCCGACGGCTATCGGGTGGTAGAGACGCGCACATGTTAACAGGCGGAGGACGTACATGTGGGCGGTAAGCAATTTCCCCGCACCGCTTACGGGAGGTAGGTGGTATCCGTATGCGGGGGTGTGACACAATAGAACTGCGACGCGTATCGGATGTGATAGTGGGGAAATCACTTTCCCTGTGGGTTAAATCGCGATCACTTTACGGTAGCAGGAAGCACGATCACTGTTATATCTCATGGTGAATGCGATCGACGGTGGGGAAATGAGCAAGGTTTAATGCACGGGAAAAAGGGTTGTGGCGACAGGGACCGTTGGATCAGGATGATCAACGACTGTGATTAAAGAATGACGAAGGGCTGAGGAAGGGCAGAGTCGTGCAATCACGAAGGGTTGTATGGGCGTGGGTTCATGGGTTAAGCGCCCGTGCTTAAGAAAAAAGGGTTATGCAGAGTTTTGGAAGCAAAAAAGAGGCAAACAGGCTAATGGGGTTTATGGAGTTATAAGTAGAATGCAGGAGAAAATGAAACCGGCTGCTGCAAGCTTTCCTCAGGCACGAGACAACACTGCCACGCCTATTTTCAATCCATCAATCATCACAAAATGTAGCAGAGCTAACATTGGCTCCCTCTGGGGATGAGATCCTACCTGTGAGGTCTCAAGAACCTGCAGACCATTGCCTTTCCAGTTGAAAACAAATTAGCCAAAATTCCTAGTGTTCCGTTGGGCATGGAGTATGACTAAAACTGATAAAACCAAATATTTACAACCTTTAAGGCCAAAAGACCTTAAATCACATAAATTTTCAGAAAACACCCATTAACTGGGCCAACAAAAACTACCTCTCCTCCCATACTTTTCAGTATGAAGGTGTTGTTCCCCTGAATATGAGAAATGATAAAAGGCCCTGTCCAGAAAACATCAAATTTCCCATGGTTTCCCTTCTTTTCCTTCAATGCATCCCATTTCAGGACCAAGTCTCCAACTTGAAAATTATCTGTTTTTGTCTCCCTGTCAAAAGAATCCTTGATCTTTTTCTGATGTTCTGCAGCGTTTTCAACCAGTTGCTCTCTAATCTAATGTACCTCTGCTAAATCAGTGATCCTCTTTGCCATTTCTTCTTCCTCATTCTGTTCTGTTTGAAGGAATTTTTCCACAAGGAGAGTTAACTAAATGGAGAATATAGCTTCAGTACCGTATACCAGCTTGAAAGGAGAATTCCCTATGGATCTTTTAATGGTCACTCTGTCAGCCCACAGTGCATATTTGAGCTTAGAATCCCAATTCCTTTTATTGTCATCCAACAACTTCTTAATTATCCTTATCAGGCTTTTATTAGAGGATTATGCCAGAACATTTCCTTGAGATAATATGAGGTGGAATGAACAATCGTAATATCCATTGAATCACACATTTCCACCAATTCTTTTTCTCTGAAGGCTACTACATTATCTGTGACTAATTTATGTGGACAACCAAATCTGGTAAAGATATTCTTTATCAAAAACTTCATGACAACATTATGATAAGCCTTTCTAGTAGGAATTGCTTCAATCCACTTGGTAAAATAATCAGTGGCTACTAATATCCATCTGTGCTAGCCACTGGAATGTGGATTGATTTCTCCAATGAAATACAAGCCCCACTACTGAAAAGGTCCCTTTGCCTGTATTGATTTTAGGGGCAGGGACTTCAACTGCTGCTTTCCTTCAAATATTTGGCACCTGTCACAAGATTTAACAAATGAAAATACATCAGAAAATAAAGAGGGCCAGTAATATCCAGCTCTGAGAATTTTATGGGCAGTGGTTTTCGAATAATGGTGTCCTCCACACATGCTAGAATGAAACTGCTACATAACTTCCATTGACTGCTCTTTGTCCAGACACCTCAAAAGCACTCCAGATGGATCCCTCCAGTAGAGCAGATTTTCATTAGTGCAATATTTCGTTGCCCTAAGCTTAATAGTTCTGGCTTGACTTTGAATAAAGCTTTAAGGGATTTCTAGCTTCAGCAAGAATTTAACTATTGCAGAATACCAATCACAAGAAGCTAGATTTTCAGCCACTGATTGATTTCTCTCTGGTTCAGCTGCTTCCTCTTCTTTATCTATCTGACTAATTTATGTAATTGTGCACAGGAAATCAATATCCAATGATCTGCAATTTTCCTCAGCCAATAATTTGGCAAGACCCTAACCTCTGACCAGCTTGGTGGGCTTTAGTTCTATATTAAATTCAATCAATTTTGGAATCCATTTAGCCCTTCTTTCATCAGCATCAGGTTTGTTAAGACATCTTTTATTGCAACAGAGGGTACATATGTAATTATCTTGGAATGCAAGATATAAACTCTGAAAGCTTTCAAGGATTTGATACGAGCATATGCTTGTTTTTCAATAATGTCATACCTCAGTTCAACATCCCTTAAGTTTTTGCTGAAAAATGCCACTGGATGCTTTGAACCTTCTTCATCTGCCTGCAATAAAATTGCTGCAATGGTGTCTTCAAAGGCAAATGAAAATATATGGTACTCCTTGCTGTAATCTAGGCTTCTTAGAGTAGGAGCTTCCATAATGGCCTTTTTAATAGACTCAAATGATTTTCTTTGCTGCATTAGTCCATCTAACCTCTAACCCCTTCTTCAACATGGAGGTAACATGCTTCATTAGTTTTGCAAAATTTTGTATAAACCTCCTGACAAAATTAATTTTGCCCAGAAAGGACTGGACATCCTTCTTTGATCTAGGGACAGACAAAGTCTGTATTTCTTTTACTCTTTCTAGATCAATCCAAACACCTGCAGCAGAAAAAATATGTCCCAACAACTTGCCTTCTTCTAAAGCAAATTGTGACTTTTTAGGATTGACTAAAATCCCAAACCTTCTGCACTTCAGAAACACTTTTTTTAAATGCTGCAAATGGTTTTGATGGGTGCTGGAGTATATGGTTATGTCATCAAGGTAGATAAGGACAAATTTATCCTTCTCTCCTACAAATGCTATATGCATAGCTCTCTGAAAGGTTGCTACAACATTCATCAGTCCAAAAGGCATCTTAGCATACATAAAAGTGCCCCAAGGAGTGGTAAATGCAGTCTTCTCTTGAGCATCTGGATGCACAACAATCTGATTAAACCCCGAAAATCCGTCCAAGAAAGACATCACTTTGGCTCCTGAGACTTTTTGCAGCAAATGCTCCATCTTTGGTAGGGGATAATTGTATTTCTTTTAGCACTTTTTCAAGTTTTTGAAATCAACACATAGTCTAATTTCTCCACTTTTCTTCCTCACCACTACTAGATTGGCTACCCATTTGGAATATCTAAGAGGAACTATAACGTTGCAGCCAACGATTTTTTAATTTATTTTTCAATTAGAGGAAGAAGCATCGGATTTATTGGTCTCATCTTCTGTTTGAAAGGAATGGTGTCTTTCTCCAGAGGGATTTTATGCTGGATTATCTTCTTATTATACGTTTTCAGTTCACTATACTCCCAGGCGAACACATTAGCAAATTGCTTCATTAATTTGCAGTATTCAGAACTTTGGTTAGCAGATAGATGAGTGGACAAATTTATGTATCTAGGCTGACCTAGACTTCCTATATCATGCTTACAGACTGCAGATTGATCTTCTTTTTGGGCAGCCTTGTAAGGCACATCATTTTGGTCAAACAGTCTTTCAAGAGGAATTAGACCCTTTGGAATATGATTACTAGGAAGCTGGACAATGCTATTTTTACCAATTTTATTTCTAAGCTGGGATTTGGGGCTTTCTAATAAGGCTTGATTCTCTTGGTCAATTTGCATTTCAGAAAACTCATCAATGACTTTCAGAAACCTATTTAACTCATCATCATCATTGAAAACTTTCCAATGCTGGACATTATTACGCAAGGATGGTCTATATTTCATTTGGACTTCATAAACTAGTCTGGGAGGCATAGGAGGGATAAACAGACTAGCAGACACAACAAGGGAATCAGCAAGTTGATTTTGGGCTCTAGGAATATATGAAATACAGAAATAATCAAAAGAATCTATGATTCTCCATACCTCATCTCTGTATGCTTTCAGCCTTGGGTGTTTTGCTTGAAATGTTTTATTTACTTGCTAAATGATGAAATCTGCATCTCCAAATACCTTTATGCTTCTAATTCCTCTATCTTTTGCTGCATTAAGGCCTAATAGTAGAGCCTCATATTCTGCTATATTGTTTGTGACTTGAAAAGCCAGCTTGAAAGACAGTTGTATGCATTTTTGTTCTGGAGATATCAGCATCACCCCTGCTCCTGCAGTCTCCCTCGAACACGCTCCATCAAAGAACATCTCCCAAACCTGACTTCCTTGCTCTTCTTTGGCCTGATTTGTTGGTTTCTTGAGTTGCATTGACGCCTTCTGGGATTCTTCTATTTGGAGGAACCATGCTCCAAAATCAGTTTCCACAGCATATATGGGATGATTAATAGGATTCTTCTCATCACTGATGATGTATGCCAACTGTGCTTCTCTGTACAATCTCCTGCTTTCTTCTCCAAAAACTGGGATAGTGGCATAAGATAAATCATTTTGTAATGTCCCACCTAGTCTCTTAATCCATCCTTTGGACAACAGCATACCAAACTTAGGAGGGACATATACTACCACAATATCCATCATCATACTCTTCATGGGCAGTTGAGTTTAGGTAATGGCCAGGTCTTTGATTAATCCTAGGCATTTCACTTTCCTTGAATCAAAAGAGAATAAATCATGATATGGTCTAGTGATGTCAAGGCCTAACTCTTCCATGACAGCTTTAGGCATTAAATTGCGGCTGGCCCCTGTATCTAGCAGGCAGTTGTGGAGGATTTTGTCATGAATGGTCAAGGAGACATAAAAGGATGGAGAATTATTATCAGCAAGTTCAATCATAGGGCTGAGCACAATGGAAAGTTTATCATCTTGCAAATTTATAGAGTCAGTGGAGGTCTGTGTAGTTTCCAGCTCAAGGGCTTCAAGGATAGGCTTTCTAAATACTTCACTCTTCACCAATTCTATTAGAGGCACAGATACTTTCAATTTTTGAACTTCTGACTCAAAGCTGAAAGAGGAAGGCAACTTATCAGAACCTCTTACCTCTTGAACTGGAGCTTTGAGAGTGACTAGATCAGCTACTGGTCTTCTCTGTCTGATATTCTGTGACTCTATTTGGACAGCAGCTCTTTGGGCGGTATTCTCCTTGACATTTTTTTCATTTGACCTCAGATTGTATCTTTGTTGTTCACCAATTTATAGGACAGCTTCTTTGTCCTATTATTGACTGTCTTATTCTTGCAACAATGATTCTTCATACGCATCCAAAGTCAAAAATGCAGCACTGCCTTTATCTTCCATGCAGTGAATTTCATCCTCATCTTCAAATTGTTCCTCCTCCATGACTACATTTTGAAAAGGAGCTTTAACTTTCTATTCTTCATTTGGTTCTTTACCCCTCTAAATCATTTGTAACTGCTCATTTGCTCTTCTGAATGGATTTCGATTTCTTGGAGCAAATGTGTTCTGCTGCCTTGTTTTTCCTAAATTTTTCTCTACCTTCAGCTTAGATATTTCAGCAGTCAATGACTCTATCATCTTAGTCATTTTGTCTAATTTGGGCTCTGAGGAAGAAGCAGAGGAAGTAGAAGCCTGGCCTCTCTACCTCCTTCTGTCAGATTGACCTTTGAGCTTTTCTACAGCCATGATATTAGACTTTACTTCTAGGGTTGCATCCTACATGTCTGCCAGAGTAGCACATCTCCTTTCTCTCAACAACAGGCAGAAATCAGAATCAAAAGCATTGGCATAAGTGAGTTTGGTAGAGGTGGGGGTAGGCTTTACCTCAACTGGTATCTTACTATACATATGATTGAATCTTTTATTGAACTCAGGTAATGATTCCCCATTTTCCCTCTCCAGGTTACCAAACTCAGTATGGTAATAAAGAAAGTCTTTTTTATCTCCCTAGTGCTTCAAAAATGCATCATCTAAGGCTTCAATATCAGCAATAGATCTAGGGGCTAGTTCCCTGAACCACTTTCTGGCCTCTCCATCAAGGCTCTGTACAAAAACTCTCATCCATACATAATTTTCACTTATATCTAAGTTATCAGCATAACTATAAAAAGCTTCAAGGTGTCCTTCTACTGTTACACCCTCTGTGCCAGTGAACTTAGGCATATATTTATGATATTCTCCCATAGGCATAGGATTTAAAGGAACAGGCAAGACCAAAGGTCCATATCTAGCAGCAACAATTCTTTCTATCTTCGTGGGTGCTTGCTGGCCTACCATGGCTGGGGTATGTGGAAGAACGTTGGCAGATTGAGCAGTATGAAACAATGAAATGGATGACAGAGACAAAGGGATGTTCTAGACTGTATGGGAAACTTTCTTTGGACTGAGATTCAAAAGGGAACTAGGTGGAAAAGGGGTTGTATTAATCTCTGAAGGAATTTCCTTATTAACAGTGTTGGGCTCTAAATATTCAAACTATATATCTTCAGCTATAACTTTATCTTTCAGAGATGCATGAGATTTCTTAGGCTTACCTGATCCTGATGCCCCTTTCTGTGATGCTTTCTTCGATTTGACAGTCCTCTCAGGGTCAGGCACTGGTTCAGCTGGTGATTTCTGAGGATTTCTTCGAGTATGTCTCACAAACTAAGCCAGAACTTCAATGTGGAGTCGCCAAATGTTGGTCTTCCTCCAGTGGAGTCGCCAGATAGATGATTACAACCAGAAATGTGCCCAGACCTTGTCTATCATCAAAATCTGGAACTGTGTCTTTCTCCCAGGGAACCTGAGCTTCAATCTCCTATCCCCGGCAATGACACTAATTAATGTTATCACCCCAAGAAACTCTCCTAGGTTGTATATCAGAGATGCTCAGGAACATTACAAACTCAACAAGAATGTTTGAAAATGGTGGATGAATGGAAGGAATGATGCATATTCAAGCCAGATAACCACTTCTACTATGCTTAACCCCAGACATGTGTGAACACCCCTAGACTACAAGGCTTTAGACCACCAATTACTCACAGTTTGGGGAACAGGTGAAGATGGAGAATACTAACCACACCAGCAGATGCACAGGACCCTGTGATGGCTGGCTGCAACTAGTAAAGAGGTCTGCAAATCTATTTCCTAATGCATAGATAGGATGACAACTCTCTGGCATTGAAACATAGAAACCTACATACACATTCAATAATACCTACTAGATTCTAACACAGAGGTGGGATGACAGCCCCTCTAATGCTAAACATCAAGAGAATATGAAAAATGCATAAGAGGCACAACCTAGATCAAAGAAGAAGTGGAAAGTACGTAATTAATAGCAAAAGAAGCTTGCGTTAACTGAAAATGGAGACCAAACGCTGCAGGTATCACAGTAGTTACAGTCTCTAGAAGTTGAATTTTACATCAATACAATATCCATCTACATTCATTACATCTTGTTTCTGGCTATATATGGAAGTTGATTACAAAACTATCTGCTATCCTCTGCGTGGAGGGGTCATAATGGACCACCAACCACATTAATTGTTTGATATGGGTCTCTGATACAATCTGACTATTTTAATGAACAAAATGACCCTTTTCTGGTACTCTATTGTACTTCACGAACCAGTGGAGTGCTACATTAAAGGAGTTCCATGACTGATAAACGCCATAATCTGTATAAGGCTGTCCTTTCTATTGAATGCAGTGGTTGAGGAATAACTGCTTGGGTACATAACTACAGGTTCCCTTCGTCCTTTGGGAGTCTAGAAAGGCTATAGAAGAGGACCATGTGGGCGAAATGAGGGGGAAAATAGGCCGTAGGATCACGCAGATTAATGACAGAAAAAGCTTGACAAGGAGTATCGGGAGGCAAGATGGAAGCGAAATGATTGTGAGCTGTCAGATCTGGCAGGTGAATGGCGACAATCAAATCGGAAGGAGCTATCAAGAAGAAATGAGGACGGACGAGTGTGGGCTATCGAATTGCAGTCAGGCAGATTCGACAGCTATCAAGCAGTAGAGACGCGCGCATGTTAATGGGTGGAGGACATACATGTGGGTAGTAAGTAGTTTCCCCGCACTGCTTACGGGAGGCAGGTGGTATCTGTATGCGGGGGCGTGATACAATAGAACTATGACGCGTGTCCGATGTGACAGCGGGGAAACCAGTTTCCCTGCGGGTTAAATCGCGAGCACTTTATGGGAGCGGGAAGCGCGATCACCGTTAGATCTCATGGTGAATGCGATTGACGGTGGGGAAACGAGTAGGGTTTAACCTGCGGGAAAAAGGGTTGCAGTGACTGGGACCATTGGATCAGTACTATCAATGGCTATGATTAAAGAACGACGAAGGGCTAAGGAAGGGTGGAGTCGTGCAATCGCAAAGGGTCGTATGGGCGCGGGTTCACGGGTTAAGCACCCGGGCTTAAGAAAAAAGGGTTATGCAGAGTTTTGGAAGAAAAACGGAGGCAAACAGGGCTAATGCGGTTTATGGAGTTATAAGTAGAATGCAGGAGAAAATGAAACCAACTACTACAAGCTTTCCTCAAGCACGAGACAACACTGCCACACCTGTTTTCAATCCATTAATCGTCAAAAAATGTAGCAGAGCTAACACTTATCTTTAAGAAGAGATGTGGTAGCTACATGCTTCTGAATTATGTTACAATGAGGCTTGAAGGCCTTTTTATTATTGAGAAACAATGGAAAACCCTATACATCGAAAAACCTAAGCCTAGGAGATGAAATGCCAAAAGTCTATGGGCCCTGTTGGGGTTAGTTGGTACATCAACTTGTTGGAGTCATAAATTTGGCATGCGATCTCTATTTGATGTGTACGATACCTCATTAGAAAGATCTATCTGACTACAATTTTCGCTTACATACCCTTGCCTACAAAGATGTGTTTACCCATTTTCCAAAAAAACGTCATTTAGGGCCTCAAAAACGCTATGGAAGTTTAGGACTCAAAAAAATGCTCAAAATAGTTAATTGTGCTATGATTAAGGAAACTGAAAGAAACAGTAGTGGGGTCTAAGTGGAATAGGTGGGTGGCCACCAATATCCACCTGGATCAAGAAGCCATCTTCAATCCCTTGTAGGGAGAAGCGTTGAGAGTTATTATAACCTCCCACGCATGAAACTTGACGACACCGACCTTCGTGGCCTTTGAAAATTTAAATTTAATGATACTTATGATCGTTGAAATGTTCATATCGGGGCAAAATGTGGGTGAAAGCATAGGGACTGAAATAAACATGGGAGGATTATGGGGTTAAGTGCCACTCCCTAATTCCATTAACTTCTTTTTGGCCTTCTTCCAAGAGGAAGGCCACGTTGGCTTGATATTTGGCCTCTGAATTTTGATTTTATAGTATATGGAAGAGAGAAAATGAGGATAAGAGGCTAAGAGCATGATTTATTCTTTTAAGGAGGAGATTAAGGATATTTTACTTAGGATATTCAAACCATTGATCAAGCATTGTATAATGATCATAGAGTCTCCAAAGATTATGAAGTCTGAAATTCCCACGTTGTGAGTCAAATTTAACCCCAATAATATACACATCTCAACTTGGTTTTTGGTTTTCCTACCTAAACACCATGAATATTTGGCAA
Organism: Pinus tabuliformis; assembly: GCA_031772625.1. NCBI lineage: Eukaryota > Viridiplantae > Streptophyta > Pinopsida > Pinales > Pinaceae > Pinus > Pinus tabuliformis. Next base: position 600,717,437 of record CM062814.1, on the reverse strand, counting down.
CAATTTTTCTATCGATATTAGATAGATCCCTCTCCCTCTTGTTATCCATAAAAATTCCAACAATTTTCAAGAATGGCATTAAAGACAAGTATCATGACTCTGGAAAACCTTAAAATTTTGATATTTTTCAATCATTACGTTAAAGATAAAATATCATGACTTCGAAAAACCCTAAAATTTTGATATTTTTTAACCATGGAATTAAAATCATAAATATCATGACTATAAAAAAACTTAATTTTTCAACATATTTCAAAACCAAATATCATGAATAAAAAAACCTTTAAATTGAACACATAAATCAAAGAGCCATTATATCAAGAGTATTTTTTATTTTAAATTCTAAAAAGTATGGTTATTTTAAAATCTTAGCCAAAGAAAACTTGACATATTGCAACCAATAAATTGGCACACAGTGGGGGTGGACTTGACCCATTGCGATGTAAACTTGAAAATCAACCATCAAGTTGACACACAGTAGTGGCGAACTGGATCCATTGTAAAGAAAAATTAAAAAACAACTACCAAATTAATACAAGGTGGGGTTAGATTGCTATTCGACCATCCACACAACCCCTGCAAAAAAATAAAAGTAAAAAAAAATCAATAAATAAAAATTAAAAACAAAAACAAAAAAATAGAAATTAAAAAGAAATGAAAGAATAAAAAGAATAAAGGTAAAAAATAAAACTAAAGCATTAAAAATTAAAAAATTAAAAACGGAAAAATAAATAAATGAATGAAATCTAACATTAAATAATTATAAAAAAGGACCTAAAAAGCATTAAAATTGTTTAAAAAACAAAACAAAAAATAATCCATAAAAGATAAAAATTCAAACATTAAAAAGTTAAAAGAAGCAAAACTTAAAAAAAAAAAATAATAATAATAAAATAATATACAATTTTTTTTTAAAATTATTTTAAAAAATTAAAATAATAATAATAATAATATATCAAAGGTCGAGTTCCCACTGATAAGTATCTCGCTGATTGAGAGGTCACGTGATTAATTTTTCTCGATGCCTTCGGGGTTAGGCTCTGCTAGGTTCACCAACAAAACCTGATTCCCTCAGGTTGATCTACCTAGATTTTCCATAGGAAGAAATAACAATAATAATTATAAACTAAAAAAATAAAAGAATCCAATGCAAAATTTGATAAAAAAAAATGAAAACAAAAATTGAGTCATTTTTTGCTTGGCCCTAGTGGCTATTTTGTGCTCCAACTGGGGTGTAGTGTTGATTCCTAGAATCAACCCCTGCCCACACAATATTGTGCGGGTGGGGGTCAGTTTTGGGAATTGACTCCCCACCTTAGTGATGGTGCCAAAGGGCCGCAACCACCTTGCCAACGCCCCTTTGGAGCAATGGTTGGGCAGGGGGCAACCTAATTTTTTATTTTATTTTGGTTGGTCTAATCGATGAGAATTTGAGCTTTGAATCTCATGCTTTACATATTACTTCATCACAAGGCGATCAATAATTGAGCTACGCCCCATGAGATTTTATATTTTTATTTTCAAATTAATTTATGATTTGTTTTATTTTTTATTTATTATATTTTATTATATTTTTTATTCATTTTAAAATTTTCAAGCTTTTCTAAAATTTGTGTAGTTTTTTTATTTTATTTTTGGCAATTTGTGTTTTTTTTTTTCTTTAAGTTTTAAAATTATGTTTCTTTTCATTTTCATCTTTTTTTGTGCTAATTTGTTTTATATTTTGTTTATTTTTTAATTTCGTTAGTTTTTTTTAATAACATTTTATATTTTTTAAATTTTTGAAACATTTTGGTTTTATTTTTAATTGCTTATTATTTTTATTTTTTTTTATTTCTTCCTTTCTCTCTTTTTATAATAAATTTCAATTTTAATAGGTTTAGAATATTTTAATTTTTTTTCCAAACTTTTGTTTTAAATGTTTTTTTGAGTTGTTTTAAAATTTTGTTTTCTATTTTTTTATTTATTTTTATTTTTATTTTAAACAATTTTTTTTTTTTTGTTATTTTGATTCTTTTTGTTAAAGTTGTTTTTATTTTTTAATTTTTTATTGCTTGTTTTTACTTAAAATTTTAAGCGATTTTCAAATATTATCATATTTGGATATATAATTTATAAAAAATTCATAAAATTTGCAATTTTTCAACTTTTTATGTTCAACTTTTTATTTTTTATTTTTATTTTTCAGTAAAAATCTTTTGTTTAACTTGTCATTTTTAGGGGAAAAGGTCTTGAAATGTGTCTTTTTTAATTACATGTGACTTTTAGTGAAAGGGTCCTAAAACATGTATTTTTATTTATATCTATATGCCAAATGTGTATTTTGTTCTCAAATGTTTAAGATTACTTCTTTTAGTGAAAATTATTTTGTATATTGAAGTATTTTTTTTATTGCTAAGTTGTGTGAGTCTTGAGATCACTACATGTTTAACCTTTGGCTTGAGAAACCATGACCTAGGGGTATCTAAGATGTCAAATTCACATGGTAATTACACCCTACCTGGGCCACACGAGTCCTTAGCATGGGTGGATTTTTGTCCACGAAGGTTCATTGGAAACCTTCACATCATAGAGTGTCTTAACACCCCATCACCCTCTATTCTATGCCTTGTGGGCATATGTATATTGGAGTATTAATTAATGATACATAAATAGATAAAAGAAATCCAAAGTTCAAAATATTAATTTTATTATTCATTTTTGAACTTTGTGAAAAATTGAGAATTTCCTTACAAATAGACATTGCGAAAAAAAGAAAAAAAACAAAACAAAACAAAAAAACAAAACAAACAAACAAAACAAACAAAACAAAAAGTCAAAAATCCCTTCAAAAAACATCTCAGAAGAAGAAGAAAGAAAAAGAAAAAGACAATTTGAAAAATGGTTAAATAACTGACATTAAAAAATGCACTTACATATAAAAATTTAATGTGTCAAAAGTAAGCTCTTGAAAAAAAAGGTTGATGTTCATCAATGCTTTTCAATGTCAGCATGAAAATCACCAACATTTAAAAATATTTATCCATACTTAATACATAAGAAAACAACTGTGAAACATAAGGCCCCCCTTGCCCCCCCCCACCCCCTCAAAAAAAAAGGGTTGATGTTGCATAAACAATTCTCAAAATAGGCATGAAAATCACTAACATTTTTTCCCATATTTAATACATAATAAAATTAAGTGTCAAATGTAGGCTCCAAAAAGAAAAAAAAAAATTATCTCGCATCAAGATTTTTCAAAATCGAAATGAAAATAATATTTTATGCAACCTTTGAAATAAATGAGAACTTGGTACAATTCTCATTAATTTGGTAATTTTGTTAGTTTTAGACTAAAGAAATATTGTTCTGCTATTGGACTGGTGTCCTAGTAATAAACCACGGAAAAAACCTTATGATTTTTTCCAAAGAGAAAAAACACATGATTTTATTCAAAATTTTAAGAAAGGAACAAAATTATATTTTATAGATGATAACCACATTTAGTAAGAGTAGCCTCCCAACTTAGGTGCATAAGAAAAATCTAAAAAAATAACAGAAACTTGCGAAGTTCGGGGTAGTAATCAATTAACTTCTCTATCTTTCCTTTTCTTTTATAAACCTTCTTCCATCTCCCTGAGTTGGGGTCGACTAGAACAATTGCCAAACTACCTCTGACTATCTTCGGTGGGAGTTCTTTACCTGAATATGAACTTTAATAAACATGAGCTCTCTTTATTTCCACTGTCCCATTCTCCTTGTGTACCACTTTTTTTATTTGTTCTAGTTCATGGATCTCTTCTAATTCTACACCATTCTACATATGGGATGCATTGTCATTTTGGACCCAGGAATCCTCTTCTTCTTGGTTTGGAGGGTTCTCTATGATTTCTTCCTCCTCCTCCTCAGTGAGGTAGCGATCATAAAGCTACCATCCTTTTGTTTTGCAGGTTTGCCCCTTTTTATTTTTTGGGGTATTCTTTTGCCTATAGGCATGTGTTATGCAAGTGTCATTTTTGGTAACATAATCAACATTTGAATGTCATATTTTAATAATATAGAGGTTGGGTCCACTGGATGTTCTTATGTCTCAGCTGAATGTGATCACGTAGAACTTTACATAGGTTTGTTTCTACACATATTATGGTTAAGGTAAATAATTATTTCTTTGTTATTCCAAGTTCTATCTTTTTGAATGACCCTAGAGTGTTCCCAATTTCGTTTAGAATCTTATGGTGCCATAAATGAAGGGGAATATTTGGTAGCCTCAACCACAATGGCGTTGTTAGATCTAAGACTTTTGTGATCCATAATGTAGAGAACAGTCTTTCGGAATAATCACATTGTAAGGATTGACCCAATCCTTACAATGTGATTATTCTGAAAGATTGTTCTCTACACAATGGCATTGTTGAGACCACTGTTGTTGTGGCATCAAAGACTAGGTACGAAGGGGTAATGAAGAGCCATGGATTTCCCAAAATCCAAAGCCCTTCTTTTAATGCTCTCTCCACATCATCTTCAGTATCACAATAAATAATAAAGAAACCTTTTGAGAAAAGATGTATATCATATTTTTTGTTCTAGTTTGTGAAAACCCACTAATGCTAAACATTGAATTTGGGCCAAAATCCATTGAATTTGCAAATCACTACCCTATATTGAAGGATAGAAAAAAGTTGGTTACTTCTGGTAGATTTACCTCCATGGTTGTTGCTCGTTGTTGTTGTTTGAAAATGTAAGGTATAGGATTGTATTGTGGTTGATATGATGGATTAGTTCCTTTCCCCATGCCACATCCTTGTAAGAAGCATAGCCTATTTGGTTTTTGGCTACAAAAACATGTAGCTTTAGATTCAAGCCAATAATGGAATTTCTTGAGATGGTGTAACTCTACAGCTAAAAATGATCTTATAGTTGTTTCCCTTCATGAAGGATCCATTTTGTATTTACAAGATATCATAATCATTTCTCTATTTGTTTCTTGAGGTTCATCTTATAATCTAAACCTGAAACCTAAATAGGGAAGGTTTTCCCATTAATGTACATAATAAAGATATGAAAACCCTACCCCCTCTTGCGCCTCTCCTAACAATTCAAACCTTCAAACCCTTCACCAAATCCAAATTGATTAGGGTATAATGTTTAATCTTGTAGATATGATACATTTGGTAAGTGACCCATATTGTGTGAGCCAAGATATAGGCTTACTACCCAAAGAAAACTTAGAAATGGGTTAAAAATGACCTAATTTGTAGTAGCAACAGAAAATGGGCCTAGGAAAAACCTCTATACTATATATGTTATTTCTTAATTTATCATAAAACACTAAACTTAAAAAGGAAAAAATTAAATATATTTTATAAATACAATTATAAAAACTTCCCTCTTCTCATAACTATTTTTGAACTTATGAGAAAAGCTTAACTATGACTTCTCAGATTTTTCTAAACTTATCACTTAAAGTAAGTTGTTAAACACAAATGGTTCTTCTTAAAATGAATTTAACTTCTATTTTGAGCTCTATTGGTATGTGATATAATATGATTAATTGTGGTTGATTTAGGGGATATTTTATTTCATTTATAATTTATTGAAATATATATAAAAAAAAATGTATCAAAAATCATACTTAAAAATGATAATAAAAAGTTTTACTTATATTTAATTTTTCTTGTAAGCTTGGTAGGAACACAATTTCATCATGTCAAATTTCTCATCTCGATTGGAAGGTGGATAGCATAATATCTGAACCCAAGACTTCCAATTTGGTGAGACTTCATTTCCAAGGCCATTAATGATTGAGCTACCCCAAGCATAAATTTATATTTGTAAGCTTGGCACGGCTACATCTTCATCATGTTCAATATATCATCCGATCAAGGCAGAGAATTGAACTAGTGACTTCACATCATGGAGTGCCTTAATTGAGCACACGATCACCATCTATCCAAGACCTTGTGGACATTTATATTTAACTTTAAATAAATTTATTAAAATTATATATATATATAATTCCCCTAAAAAAACGTAATTTTCATTAATATAGTGATGAAAATTACATGTTGTCTAATTCTAAGCTATCATGTCAAAAATTTACTGTTGATCTTCTCAACCAGCCTCATAATGTCTACCAGATACTGATATATATATATCTCAACCAACCTCAAAATTTCTACCAGAAACTGATATATATATATATATATATATAGAAGTAGAAGAAAAAATTGTGTACAAAACCAAAATCTATGTTGTCAGGGTCATGAAAGTGTTGAGTATTGTAGCTGTGGAAAAAAGAAGTAAAGTTGTTGTGTCTATTTCCTTGATGTTGTCATTGTGTCGATGATAATATTGATAATGTTTTTATCCTTGTTGTTCTATCACGTGCCACACACCAAACGCTTGTTGCGAGCCCTCTTTAGATACTTGATATGAAATATGGTTCTTCTCCCTGTAAATATGATGATAGAAAATGGAGTCAAAATGTGATTTGAGCAACATAATTTTATCATAATGCTTCTGAGTGTATGTGTGAGGAATGTGGATTTAATATTGAACCAATCAACAACCACCTTTGAATCACCAAAAAATTGAACGTGTCTATAATTTTTTTCCAAAGAGAAAAGGAGGAGATGTTTTAAGTTGTATAGGTCTGAAAAATTATTTTCACCTCGCCCCAGCCCATATTTGAGCTTGAAATGATGTGCATCATTAAGATGTAAGACAACACCCCCACCACATCGACCTTGCTACGATGAGCCATCAAAATATTCCCAAGGGACTGTGTGATTAATAGAATCTATGGTGACAATATGGGGTCGTGGGGATTTTCCTCATTCAAAGGAAGGTTATATATCACCATGATTTGTGCCACTGTAAGTTATGGAGAAAATAAAATATTTTGGAAGATCTTCCTATTTTTCCCTATCCATATGCCCTAGCATGTACTGATATGTTCCATAGATTTTTTTGGTGTTTCCTTGTTCCACCAATTTTCCCATCCATGTGAGAGATGTTCTCCCTGCCATTTGATATTTATGGACAACCCCTAATAAATAAGATTCCAAACTTAGCGAACTACTTGACATGATAAAAATAAATATAAATGTTTTACAGATTCCTCAAACTCTCTACATAAAGCACACCATGAGGGACCATGAAAGGATTTATTTTTCAGATTGTCACCAATTGGTAATTTATTTTCTAGAATGCACCATAGTAGCATCCTTGACTGGTTGGTCCTTTCAACTTCCAGAGGTGCCTCCACCACTAGTGTTGAATGACGGGTTCCTTCGAGACAATGATAAACAAATAACCATATTTGGGGTGTAAGTTTTGTGTTTAGATTGAGAACATAGTAGTTTATCTCGATCAAGTATTCAAATGTGTGACATAGATAATTTTATATAAATTCTAAATTATTATTTTTTTAATAATTTTTAATATAAATATTAGATTTTATATTTTTCTTTCGCTCTTAATTTATTAATTCTAATGGTTTAATTTTTAGATATTTCAAAATAAATAAATTTTGAAACTTAAATTGCAAGATTTGAAAGATATTTATATCCCTACACATTTTAAATTATCAATGTAATATTTGAAAATAAATAAAATTTTAAAAAATAATTTAACTTGCAATTTTTGTAAGATAATTGTATTTGCAAATATTATTGCACTGAGAGACGTATTTTACAACCTAGTATGACCCCAATGTGTAAGTATGTCACGTCCTCAAAAAATAATATTCTGTTTTTACTAATGTTGGCCAAAACATTAGATTGAATATTAAATTATATATCATTTTTTATATTTCCTTTATCATATGTGTGAATTTGAATGGATCATAAATTTACCTCTAAAAAAAATTAAGGCAATAAAATTCCAAATTAGGTAAAATATTAAACATCTTTAATGAGATTTACTAAAGCCAATACCATCTCTTAAATAAACATTCCTGATCCAAAATCTTTTAATATTTATTCTAATTAAATATTTTTAAAATGAATCTTTAAAGGGAAAAACTATATCCTATGGATATATTAAAGTCTTTAAAAACATAAATATTTCAATATAAAAGCTATAATATTTGAAAACATTAATGTGATGTAGTTTTATTATAAATTTTTTATCATGCCATAAAAAAATTATTAAATCTAATGTTAATATTATTAAATTTAGTAAATTTGGATTAATACGATATTAAATTTAATATGATATTCAATTTGTTATATTATAATATATATTAACATATTATATATATATATATATATATATATATATATATATATATATATATATATATATATATATATATATATATATATGGAAGAACAAAGACATAAAATGATAGAGGTGGAGAGATAGAGGGAGTGATCAGGGAGAGATGGAGATAAAATGAAGGAGAGGGGAGAGGAGGAATGGGGAGAGAGAGAGAGAGAGAGGAATGAGAGAGGGGGAGAACAGTAAAAGAGAGAGAGGGAGACACAAAGATGGAGGGGGGAGAGAGGAACAAGGTTCTAGAGAAGAGAGAGGGAGAGAGAGGGAGGTAGGAGAGAAAAGGAGAGAGGGGAAGGACTAGAAAGAGGACTTGAGAGAGAGTGGAGAGAGGTAAGGATGGAGAGGGCGGGAAATAGATATGGAGTTGGAGGGGGAGAGAGGGAGTGACAAGGAACAGATGGAGAGAGAGTGTGTATGTTTTGGGGTGAGATAGAGAGACAAAGAAGGAGAGATGGAAGGAAGGGGGAAGAGAAGAAGAGAGAAGGAGAGAGGAAGGGATATAGTGACAAAGTTAGAGGGTGAAGAGAGGGGGGAGGGGATAGACAAAGGGAGGTGATATGGAAAGGAAGAGAGCAAAAGGAAGAGAGAGAGAGAACGTTAGTGAGAGAAGGTGAGAGGGAGGGAGATAATGACGCAGTTGTAAGGAAAGAGAGAGGGAGGTAAGAATGAATACATAGAGAGAGAAAGATGGAGAGAGAGGAAGTGATAAGGGAGATAGAGGGGGAGGGAGAGTAGGAGGGAAGAGATATAGAAGGGGGAGAGAGAGTGAAGGGGAAGGGAGAGTGAGAGGAAGAGGGAGGGAGAGATATATAGATATGGAGAAAGATTGTGTATGTTTTAGGGGTGATATAGAGAGACAAAGGAGAGGCAGAGGGAAATAGAGATATAGATGGGAGGTGAAGGAAGGGAAGAAGACAAAGATAGAGAGATGGAGATATATCCCTCCATCTCTCTATCTTTGTCTTCTTCCCTTTCTTCACCTCCCATCTATATCTCTATTTCCCTCTGCCTCTCCTTTGTCTCTCTATATCACCCCTAAAACTATATATATATATATGGAGAGCGAATGTGTGTGGCTGTATGGGGGGGTGAGATAGAGAGACAAAGAAGGAGATATGGATAGGGATATAGATATAAATGGAGGGGGAGAGAGGGAAGAATATTTCTTGTAATATATGCATTGATTTTAGTGTATATGATGATTTCTAAACCTATTTGATTGCTTGCACTAGATGCATTGATTTCAGTGTAGATGTTGATTTCTAATTATATTTGATTGCTTGCACTAGATGCAGCATTGATTTTAGTTTACATGTTGATTTTAGTTTAGATGTTGATTTCTAATCCTATTTGATTTCTTGCTCTAGATACATTGACTTTGGCGTAGATGGTGATTTCTAATCTTATTTGATTGGTTGCACTGGATGCATTGATTTTAGTATAGATGTTTATTTCTAATTATATTTGATTGGTTGCACTAGATGCATTGATTTTAGTGTAGATATTGGTTTCTAATCTTATTTGTTTGCTTCATTATATGCATTGATTTTAGCATAGATGTTTCTTTCTAATCCTATTTGATTGCTTTCATTAGATGGATTAGATGTTGTTAATCTTGAGACTGTAAATTATTAGAAATAATTTCAAGATTGAATGGATGAGGGAGAGAGGGAATAATATTCCTTACACTAAATGGATTAATTCCAGTGTAAATGATGATTTCTAATCCTATTTTATTGCTTGCGCTAGATGCATTGATTTCAATGTAGATGTGGATTTCTAATCCTATTTGATGGCTTGCACTAGAGCATTGATTTTAGTGTAGATGTGGATTTCTAATCCTATTTGATTTCTTTCATTAGATGCATGGATTTTAGTGTAGATGTGCATTTCTAATCCTATTTGATAGCTTGCACTAGATGCATTGATTTCAGTGTAGATGTTGATTTCTAATCTTGTTTGATTGCTTGCACTAGATGCATTGGTTTGAGTGTAAATGTTGTTTTCTAATCCTATTTGATTGTTTGCATTAGAGGAATTAGATGTTAATCTTGAGTTTGTAGATTATTAAAACAAAATCAAGATATATTTAGTAATACGTAGAGGGACACTATTAAGAAATAATTAGCTGTCAAAATTTGCGATACCTAGAATTAAAATGAAAAAGATGTGTAGAATCAATCCTCATGCAAAGTGAAAATTAATCCTTGACAATATTGGCTCCCTTCTTTATCACCAACTGATTACTAATAGACAATTACATATATTCGAAATATATTCAAAATTATTAATAGAGTATTTACATACAACAATGTATTCAAAATATTTATAAGAGGAAAATGTATGTTTATAAACATCAAAACATTTTTTTTTGTCTTGAAGGAGATGTGATAATCCTTTGGAGAAACAAATAATGTAAAGATTTTATAAATTTTGCTACTCATTAAAAAAATTCAAAAATACATTAATTCTTGATTTTGCAAAATAGACTATAGATAAAAAAATCATCAAAATATTCTTGAAGGAAATAAATTATTTCAAACATAAACAAAGAAACAAATTATTTCAACAATATGCAGTAAATTATTAAAACTTCTCTTCAAGATATATTTTGTAATATTTGGAGGAACACCATTTAGAATTAATTAGTTGTCAAAAGTTGTGATACCTAAAATTAAATGAAATAGATGTGCAATGCCAATCCTCTTGCAAACTATTGACAAGTTTATCTCTATGTGATTTTGCCGAAATTATTCTCACAATCAAGATAATCTCTCTTCTTCATCACCAACTAATTATTAATAAATAATTACATACACATATAAAAATATAACACAACAATTGTAACATTCACAAACATTACCATTCAAATACAAACACTTAAAACACAAACCACTCAAAGCTTCCAAACACAGAGGTACAAACCATTCAAGGAATGAACACAAACCAGAATAAAGAAGAAAATGATACGGTCATGCCAAGAAAAGAAAACATAATGTGAATTTTGAATTTTATCTCAAATATATATATATAATAATGATAATCTAAAATGTGACATTGTTGCCTTCAAGTAGAACCATCTTAAATCCATCTAACGCCCGACGTGCAAACATTTCTTCAAGTTCTACACATCAAAAAAAGGATTTTCACTTCAAAGAATTTGATCCCTCTCAAAGCGTGATAAATCCTCTATCAAATCTTTTCTTTTTAAACTTTGTGATAAGAGATTTTGATTTGATTCTTTAATAACTAATTTATTTAAAAACTGAAGTTAGAAGACCTTTTCATAAATATTTAGGTTTGACAAACTATATATATATATATTAATTCAATAAATATTAATTTGAAAGTAAAATTTTGCAATAAAAGTTTGATATTCATTTTAATAAAAGTATTAAATTAATATTTTATTTTAATCAAAATATTTTGATAAAAAATCTTAAAATATTAGATACATAAAGAATATAACTTAATACTTATAATATATATAAAAATTAATAACAATGAATAACAAGGCATATTTACCGGTCTATCTAGTGATTAATAAGCACGGTAATATATGCTTATCGCTGGATAACATATCAGTTTTAATCTAAACTGTAGACCTATACTATATATATTATTCATGTATTTATACCTTTTTTTGAATCTAGGATAATCAGTAACTAGTGAGAGTTATCCTAAACAGACTTCGGATCAAATCTAACTGGCTCTCACTATAAACCTAGACTGTATACCACAATCTGCAAACTACACAATAACAAAAAACTTATGCCTCAAGCTCGATAAACTTGTTAATATTAAGTGCCGGAGGGCTCTTTTTCTCTATTTGCATTTTGAGTGTGCCTGAGTTGATTTGATAAGGGCGGTGGCAGGACGTTTGATAATGCGTGTGGGGATCAAGAATGGTGACGGACAACATCAGGAGTTCTGTGACGTCTCCATCACATAATTTTTTTGAAATTCATCATTTTTAATCCAATCGTTTAAAGCTACATATTCAAAATCTAAAAACTAAAAGCCAATCGAATTTCAATTAAATTAAACAATTCACGAAATAAGTGATTAAAAACAAATTTTCTACTAAATTTCCATTAATATATCAGCTCTAATGTGTACCAATAATACTAATCCATTGTCATACCTCTGTCGGCAGTGGAGCCTACGAGGTGGTGTGGAATGTTTCGCACATGTAGTCATGAATGCTAATATTCAGGGGATTCGACATGATATTGACAGTGTTACTATTGCAATTCCTTATCTCGAAACTATTGCAATTCCGGCTAGATTTATATATATAATTATCGTGACGATATATCTGAAATCTACATACCTCAGGAAATGTAAGAATGGCGCATACTTGTGGCTTTTCTGACAACGAATAATTTAGAAGAAGAAAATGTCGAGGTGGCAGATGTTGATAGCATTAGTTTGGTCATCCATAGTATTTCTTTTTACTATGTTTTTGCTGGAAATTCGCTGAGAATAATAAAACATTCAAATATTACAGTATTGGTTCACATCCCTTTTATTTTTCTCTGGCTATGGAGGGTTTTTTTCGAAATCTATGGTGATTCCAGAATTATTCGTAAATAAAATTTCCCCGTGTCATAAAAGTACTTTGGGAATGAATGAATTTTAAAATTTAAATTATCTTGATCTTAAAAAATGATATTTTTTATTCTCTTAAATATTAATAAATTTAAAATTTAGATAAAGATATTATATTAATATAATTTTTTAAATTATATTTTTATAATTGAATTGAGGTTTCCCTGATCCATATAAAGTTATGAGAAAAAATATTTCGCCAACAAATGTGGTTCATGGCCACACTCATTGGTTTGAAATGCCTAAACAAATATAGTATCTTGTGATTTATGCTAAAATATTATATTTTTATTTAAAAATATTATATTTTTATCTGGTCTCATGGTCCTGACGAGCTAGATCGTTTCTTCAGTCACCTCAATAACCAGTCCGCCGCCATTAAATTCACGATGGAAAAAGAAGATAATGGTTGTCTTCCGTTCTTGGATGTTCTCATCACTAAGAAGGTGGATGGTTCCTTTTCTCATCAGGTGTTTAGAAAGAAGACGCATACTGAACAATACTTGCATGCGTCTTCGCATCATTTCCCCGCTCAGAAGATAGGGGTTCTTAGCACGCTTGCTACACGTGCTGTCAGAATTTCGGATGAGGAGAGCTTGGAAGCAGAGAAGGCTCATCTCCTAGATGTCTTTGAGAAGAATGGTTACAATAGGTACCTAGGTCAAAAAGCCTTCCTCAGGGCCAAGAAGGAGCCTTCAATCCGAAGAGTCCCGAAAGACCATATCATGGGTGTGAACCTGCCTTACATCCAAGGGACCACAGATAGGATTGCGAGGGTTCTGAGGAAGTACGATGTGCCCGCGACTTTTAGACCGCTCCGCACGATCCGTGGCTCCCTCAGGTCTGTGAAAGACCCTATTGACCCTAAGGACATGAAGGGCGTCTATGTCATTCCCTGTTCCTGTGGAACCCCTTATATTGGTGAGACTGGTCGCTCTATCAATCAACGGATTAGTGAGCATTCGGCTGACTTAAGACATGGTAGGACTAAGTCCTCTGCCCTGGCTGAACATGCGGGGAAGACTATGCATCATGTCTGTATAGAAGATGCTCAAGTCATTGCCAAAGTTGCGCAGTTTCACCATCGTAAATTTAGAGAGGCCCTGGAGATTGAAAAAAGGCCGATCAATCTTAATAGGGATGATGGCTGGAAGATTAGCAGTTGTTGGGTCCCAGCCTTGTCTTCCTAGCCTCCTCTTTCCCCTTTTGTTAGGTCTTAGTGTTTCTGTCTTTCCCCTCCTCCAGTTCTGTTTTTGGTGGGTTTTTCATGGAGTGCAGGAGTTAGTAATATGTTGTTTCGAGCTAATTAAGGTATTAACCTTATCCCAGGGGGTATATTTAAATTTGATTAGATTATTTACTTGGACTGGTTCCCTATTTATTGATAAGTAATAACAGGGTTAATTTTAATAAAAAATTTAGTAATAAATATAGATATAAATTACTAATTTAGATTATGGATTTACATAATAATGATTTAACTAGAATACGTATTTAATATCAGAAATATATATTATTAGGTAAATATAGATTATTTAGTAAACTTAAATTATTGTATGAACTTATTATTTTAATTTCGAATGGGCCATCACATTAAAATAATTAATAAAAATGATTTATTTTGGAGAGGATCTTGGACCCTTAATTTTAATAATTCACAGTGACCTATTGTAACTATATTTTAATACTATTTATTCTATTTAGATAATTTTTGGAATAATAATAATAATAATTTATCATTATTCAGTTTACCATAATTTACCATTGGACCTTGTGATTTAAACAATTATTATTAAATAATTATACAGTTACCTATTATAACTAAATTCTAAGAATAATAATAATTTAATACTATTTATTTAAATAATTTAAAGATAATAATCAAATTTAGGTTTTTCATTAAATATTTATTATTAACTAATAATAATAAATTATTAGCTTCTATTATTAGTAAAATCTAGGGTTTGACTTTGATCCTCAGGTCAAAATTAGCCGTTGCAATATAGCCGTTGGAATCTCTGCACACTCTATTTAATCAAGCTAAACCAGATCAGTTTGTCAACTTGTCCTGACGATGAACCACACTGGTTGGTTCGAAACGCGTCGACAAATGATTGATTATGTGATTTTGCCGAAGATTTTTTAGACAAAATTATACATATCTTAATTTAAGATAAAAACTACATTTTGTTTTTTGAAAGTGACATCAATTCTACCTAGATATATAGACTATTATTAAATTTTTAAAAAATAATTAAATCATAATTAAAAAATCATAAAAAATAATTAAATCATAATCAATGCCAGTGTAAATAAAAATGTTAAAATAATAAAAATAAAAGTAGCTTAACATTAAAATAAAGATAATTTAAAAATCAAATTTATGCTATTATTCTTAATTTTAATCATTTTTATTAGGTAGTCAAGGTGAATTTCACTGAGTCACGTCATCAATGCTATTCATGTGGAAAATAGTCTATTTAAAGGGTGAAATTAAGTGAGTCTAAATCCATCTTAACCGTAAGGGTCTACAATCAAATCTCTTTTGCATTAAAAAAAGATATTTGCTTCTTAAAATAATTGATCCCTCATAACACATAGTTTGGGAGCTAAAATGGATTTAGGTAAGTTTTAGATTATTGTGTTGAGAGGCCTCTCCAACTCAGTATGAAAAAAATACTGTAATGTGTTGTCTCTATAAACATTTTCACTCAATCAAATTATATAAAAATAAAAATAAATATAAAATAAACTTTAAAAATAAATATAAAATAAATTTTAAAAATAACTCTAAAACCCACTCTAAAAAATATTATCCTATCATAAAAATATTGTAATTTCCCACTCTAAATTTTAATAACCAATAATTATTTCACTAACTTTCAAAAAACACTTAAAAAAACGAAACCCTTACACCACTATAAGCTGCTCTATATCGGCCCTGCGTCCCACTCTGCAGGAATTGAACCTACAATCAGTCACCGCAGCAAAAATAAGTAAACGTTGTTCGTGAACACAGGTGGTATGCAGCAAATTCAATTTTCATTTTCCTATTTTAACATGTCAACTGGTGCTTCCCAACGGAGGGTTGAGGTTGTGGACACTTTAAATTATTTGGTATTCTCACGAGAAGTAGGCGACATATGTCATAGAAATATGTCATAAGCTCGCACATGATTATTATTATTTTTTTCAAATATAAAAATAGGCGGTAGAAGTTGTCCAAACCTCTGAGTTTAAGTAGATTGCGGAATATTTGAGTTTAAGTAATTGCCGAATATTTAAGGATCTTATGTACCAGGACAATTTCAATAATTTGAATTCTCCCATTTCAGTATCTTAATATCTCGAATATTTTAAGAATCTGTAATCTATATAAAAGTGTTTAATTTTTTTTGAGAAATTTTGTTTGAATATGATATATTTTAAATTTAGTAATTTGGGATAGATAAATTTTGTTTGGATAATGATATATTTTAAATTCAGTTGTTTGAGATAGTTCAAGAGACAATGTTCATAGAAATAAAATTTAACCAAACCAGAAATCTTGAATTTAAATCTTATACTACCTTCCCATAACAAAATGAATAATAAACATATAAACAAAAAAAAATAAAAGAACTTATCAAATTTATAAAAAATTATACTTTAAAGAAACCCATCAATATCAACTCCTCTGTCTCCATCCAACCACAACAAAGACAGAGTGTAAGGTGGGTTTCAATAGGCTTCTATGAGCCACACTGTGGTTGCCACATTCACAATGCAGACATGGCGAGAGTGGTTGTTGTGGAGGAGCTGATAAATAATATCAAAGTCACTATTCTCAAAAGCATAGAGAATTCATGGGTATGAACATATTCTATCGTTTCCCTCTCATTTCTATATTTTTAACTTCTCAGATCAAAACCTGGCCTGTCATTAGCTTACATCATACTTCTATATAGGCTGCAGTGTTTGCGGTGTGGGATGAATGACCAGATGGGATGGATGACAAGATGCACGCAATCATTGCCCGGATTTAAATCTACCAGAGATATTGTTTTAGTAATTTATATTTTTTCCTTCACCGACAATAATTTGACCAGAAAAGTGGATCAGGCATGACTAATCAATTGGCATGCCAATTGATTTCGTTTATGTGAGCACCGACGTTCCTTTACCGACAATAATTTGACCAGAAAAGTGGAACAGGCATGAGTAATCAATTGGCATGCCAATCGATTTCGTTTATGTGAGCACCGACGTTCACAAAGGGGATGGATTTAGCGTTGAGAATAGTGGTCTCCCACCAAAGTTTTTAGAAGGTTAATAAAGAGTCAAATAATTGATTTTTTTTATCTTCAGATTCTAAAATATTCTTGACATAAAAAAGCTGTAAAATGTTGTCCTTGCAAACTATTTTTAGTTAATTACTTTATAACAATTTTATATTTTTCAGATTCTTTTATTAATCATTTTCCAATTAATAATTGAAAGTAAATTTAAATAGTAAAACAACATATACTTAAAAATAAAAACTTTTGTAATACTTTTGGGTTTACAAAACTAGAATCTTGGAGTAAATATTAAGCATGATGCAGTAAGTTAATAATTTGCTTACAAAATTTTTATCAAATGGATAAAAAAAAATGACAATCAATACATAAAATAAAAAATAAATAAACCCTAAAATAAAAAATAAATAAACCAATCATTAACTTATTGTATAGTGTTTAATATTTTTTCACTAACAATGAAATGAATTCAAAATTATCAAACAACTTATACCCAAAAAAATGTTTAGATCCAAAAACCCGGTTTTCTCCCACAAGAGTTCCAGGAGGTCAACTAAGGCATTCCCTTTGCGTAGTTAGCGTTAGCCCAAGTTTTCATATATAATGACAATTTCGACTATTTCTATTAAAGTTTATTTATATAATTTTATACCCAAAAAAAAATGTTTAGATCCAAAAACCCGGTTTTCTCCCACAAGAGTTCCAGGAGGTCAACTAAGGCATTCCCTTTGCGTAGTTAGCGTTAGCCCAAGTTTTCATATATAATGACAATTTCGACTATTTCTATTAAAGTTTAATTATATAATTTTTTAAGTTAAACTCTAATTTTATTTTTAGATTTAATAGATATAAAGGGTAAATTTGAATTGATTTGTGTTTAGGAAAAACTTATGAAAAATGATTAAAAATAAAAATAAATTTTGATAGAAAATATTTATATATAATTAATATTTTTTTTCTTTTATGTATAAGTATAGATTTATTTTAAAGATGGATTTTAATATGAGTTCAAAAAATCAATTTTTTTTAGATGCAAATTTTTTTTGGAGTGCAAACTACAATATGTAATTTTTCATTATTTGAATTGTATTTATGAATTCTATATAAAGTATCAAAAAATATTTGTTGCATTTCTAACAAAAAAATATAATCAACCTGTAAAATAATGAGACCACTTTAAATGTTTTAATCATAAAAACTTTTTTTTTTTCAATAGCTTTATATAATATATATATATATATATATATATATATATATATATATATATATATATATATATATATATATATATATATATATATATATATATAAATAAATTAAATAATATATAATAAACATAGGTGACTTTAAAATATTTTACATAACATTACTATCAAGATATTTTATCATGACACATCAAAACTTTTTTTTTTTGTTATTAATATAGCCATTGTCTAAACATGCTTCCAAAAGTTATTTTTTGTTGTTTAAAATGGATTCTTGACTACATATATCGATTCAACCCCTTGAAAAACCATGGGGCACTTGGATTGTAGAGAATTTACAACTCAAACATGTGATTCCAAAAACCCTCTCCCAGATTCTAAACAATTTAAATAGGAAAATATTCTAGAAAACCTTCCAAAACATAACATATATAGAGTATGACATTAATATACTTTTGAGTATATTAAAATATTTGGTTGATACCCATATTGAATATTTTGTTATATACAACATTAAAATATTTTCTTATAACATTTTTTTGTATGTATAAATATATATGAAGTTTATTCAACATAAATATTCAAATAGTTAACAATTAACTAAACTTGGATAGCATATTAATTTTTATTCTTTTATTATAGACAACATTGTTTTTCTATTTAGAGACTATTTTAATTTTATTTTAAGAAGGACAGGTGTCAACTCCATGTTGAGCAAGGAAAAAATTACACATCGTCTTCATACTGAATTATACAATGAGCCTCCGAGCTCAATTATAATTATTCAATTTAATAATTAATATTTTTTTGATAAAATTTTTAAAAAAAAAAATGAAATTTATATTTAATTAATTATATATATTATTATTATTATTATTATTTATTTTATAAATAATTTATATAAAAATTAAAAATATACATCTCAAAAAACATGGAACAAGATTTTTATCCATGGAGATTTATCTCCACTTTTCCATGGAGATTTAATTTGTAAGTAGACTATGTTACAATATCATGGGTCAATATCATAGCTTATGAATACCACATTTCCAAAAAACACCTTTCATATGACACTTGTTTAAATGAAACTGTTTTAATTAATCAATTAAATTAAAAGAACAAAAGGTCATTACTATTTCTCAACCTTTGATTAGTGTGTACTAGTAAGAATATTCTAGAATATCATATGGAGGTTAAATCCCTACTACCCACCCAATAATTATTGATCATTAAACTAAAATATATATGCTCATTTCCAACTTAACTACACAAAATACTAAAAGCACTAGAGTTATATATTCTCACGATATTCCTTTTATAGAATTATTCTACAAAAAATGCAGATATCCTTGTTACCAATAACTAGTAAGATATGATTACCATTGACTAGTCCTCAGGGGTGGGGGCGTCTACACTTCTGCATCTCTGCATCTCTACGGTTCCAATCTTAACACTACTTTCTAGTGCCTGCTTGAAGAATTTGACCATTGCCGAAGAGCTTCTTTGGTTTATTGGATGGTTGGGATCTGATTTCATCTTGTGGTTACCTGATATATAACTATTAACATTGTATAAAGACATACTTCAATGAATTTGTTTGTTTAAGTTCCATGTTTTGTATTATTTTATTTACAAACATCATATATACTCTAACATTCACAACATATAATGTGTAACTAGCTCATTTTCTTATGTCATGTTTTCTTAATGAAAATTCTCACATCGTTTTATTGACTTATCTAATTTTGAGAATCCTATATTTAGTAAAATAATATTAAAAATCATTTTTGCTTCACATATAGTTTATGTTTACATAGACTTTGGCATTTTAAATGACCTCTTAAAGAAAACAATAAGATAAGTTAATACTAGCATGTAACTTTTCCTAAAGTAAGTAATAATATGAGTCTATTTGTAATTGCTAGCATGTAAGCTTTCCTAAAGAAGAAAACAAGTCCTATTTGTTTGCAATTGTATGATACAGACCCTTTCCCTTGGAAACAATTACAACAGTTAATTAATATTTCCTTGAAGTTTGTTTTCAATGCATGCTGGCTAGGTATAATTATGATTTTCCTTTAGCAAAGGTCTAATTTATGTATGATTTAGGCCTTCTATGGCCTCATTCTTGTCAGGCTAGAGTGAAGATGATCTCTATCTTATTGTGCTCAAAGCACATCTTTCATCTATTTCTATTTCACGCATTTTCCATTTATGTAGATGTGAAATCTCCTTAGGAGGGTCTTCTCTCACTACACATTCTAATTATGCTATGGGAATTCTCCTTGTTGTGGCATTTTCCTTTCCTTAGTTGCAATGTGATCCAGTTTGTCACCATACGTAAATATCAATGCCACTTAAGTGCAAACCCATTAGTTTTAATGAGATATGATATGATATTGTCAAAGGTTTTCACTCATTCCTTCTCCTCCCTTGGAACATATCACAATCAAAATAGGGTTTTCTACACTCAATCTTCCAACAATTTTACTCTTTGACAACAATGATTATATGCACTCACCTTCAATTAAATTTTCCATCATACCATGCAATAAACCACCTTTCCTCCTTCGCTGTGAGGGGAATTGACTTAAACCCTCCAAATGTACTTCCTTCTACAACAAAATTTTCTACGCTATGTCCCTTTCTTGATTGTAAGGATATAGATTTTTAGATGATTGCATAGAATGGAAATATTGTTCAACAATTCACTGAAGAATGCACTTCCCATGCGAGGAGGATACACATAGGAACAATACTAAATTTTTTCATAGAAACTGATGCAGGAGAGAGATAAAGAATTATAATTTATAAGTTCCTTATCAAAGGACTATGAAAATATCTTTGTCATGAGACCAAACCTTCTTCTCTTAATTAAAATTAATATTGTAATTGTAATTACTTCTAAAAATAATGACAACCACCTCAAGGCACATGTGACAAATAGCTTTTATTCAAATTCCAAACAAAAATCCTCAACAACATGTTATTTACATAATCTTCACCTACATAATAAAATTATTTACCTTCTAACATCCACACAGTTATACAAGATTTACAAAAACTTGACCTGCTTGGATTTAAATCAAATGGCCCTTATTTTGAGTTTTGGCTAGACTTGGCCATTTTTTCTATCTCTCTCTCTTCCTCCCCTATTCCTCTTGATCCCACATAACTATATTCTAAATCCTTTTTTTATAAAGGGATATGAAAATAATTCAGGTCTACAAACTTTGTAGCAAAAGTCCCATACGAGGATTCTTAGATCAACTTTTCTCTCAGGAGATCTAACTAACCTCTAATATCTCTAACTTCCTCACATAATCCCGAGATCCATCCCTTAGAATAATTTGGTTGTCATTCTATCCATATTTACATTATTTCCTCTAGAAATATTTAGCAACATAAAATATACAAAAAATTACCCAATCACACATAAACCCCTAATCTAAACAAAATGGATTTTGACTTGGGGTATGATGCTCCTACATCATATCCCAAGGTAGAAAAATATCATGGCCTCCTCACCATGTGTTCTCTTTTATTGAAATTTTCCCCGTCGATCCCATACTTTTGTCTTCAATTGATCTTTTCCTCTGCTCTATTGTTCTTGTCATGTTGTCATCAGTTCTTCAGGCCTCCATATTTTATATTGTTGTTTTGCTTTTTCTCTGCTAAAACACATTTATTCAATAATCTATATACCTCTACTAGTTGGCCTTCCCATTCTATTATATCTTCGCTTCAATGTTCTCCTCATTAGTATCCAAATTTCTTCAATTACCTCCTTGATTTCTATTTTTGGTTGAATTTATTGTTGTGAGTATCCTCAAGTTGTTGTATATCTTCCTCCTCCACCAAAATTGAAAATATTTTTCCCAATTCTGACTTGTATCTATTTCTCCCAAATCACATTCTACGCCCTACAATTTGTTCTTCGTTATTTATGCAACCAAATTCTTCTTCCTCTAGCTTTGTCTTTGCAATCTAAATACACATTGTTTGTCTTTCTATCCTTCTCTCCAAGGAGTTTAATTATGTAAATAATTCACCAAAGCAACCTTGAATGGCTTCGGTATTTTCCATACTATCTTCATTGTTTACCTTCCCTATTAACCCTTCTTTTAAAATCACCATCTTATCTTCATTCAAACTCTCCTACTCTATTATGAAATTTTTAATTAACAAAAGCATGTCCTTGGGAAATACTTTTCTTTCATCTTCACATGTATCATCTTCATGGGGTTATATTAATTCATTAACAACCCCTTGGCTAAACACATTATTTCCAAATTCCATTCGCACATGTTTATTTATGGCGTCTTTCATTTCTTCCATTTCTTTTAGAAGTCTCAACTCTTTATCTTCAATTACCATTTTACATAATTCTATTTTGTTTTTCACTCTTGCACAAAAATTTTGGTTCCTCATCCTAGGATTAGATGATGTCGTCTCATCTTTTTCTAAATCATAAATCAAAGATGGTTCTTTTTCAGTATTTCCTCTTATAGCAACTTCTCTTCTCCCTTCAACATCTTCCAAAACAAAAACCAAATGCTCACAAATATGTTCCATTTCAGATACCTATTTAAGAAGTCTTAACTTCTTCATTAGCTTGCAGAAATATATTACAGTTAAGCATTGATCACTACTTGCCACACCTGCAAACACACATAGATTATCAAATTAAAAAATATAGGTATTTTCTCTCTCTAAGGCCTTAGTTTCCTTTTCCTCCCGTAGACTCCTTATAAATTCTTCTTTAATATATATGGTTTCTTATGTGCCAAAGAACACATTTCTTTCAAAATCAACTACTCTAAGATCCTAGTTTAGTCTGCTATAATTCCTCTGTCTCAAATCTTTTTACAAAGAAGGCCATCTTAACTTCTTCTTCTGTAATATCTGACCATAACACTATTTCTTCTCCCATTCTTCATATTTTTGTTTCAATTTTTCAAATTATGCTCTCAATTCAGCCAATTCCCTCATTCTTTCTTCTTTTCATGCCAATTGATTTGGCATTCATCCCTTTCTATTTGTGACTCTCTCTTAAACCTTGTACATGACTATTATTGTCCATATTTATTTTTCTTCTTTGCGAACTCTCTCATTCACCTATGAGTTGAAAGAAACCTATCTCTCTATATAATTAGTCTGCAACTTGCCACCAGTACCAAGCCTTCCCTTGTGTTGAGGCCTCAAAAATCGCTGCTTCAACACAGGGGGGAAATCACCTAGTCTGAACCTTAAGATAACTCCTTTTTCATTTAGGTAGTGGCTTTGACTAGATTGTATGCGACCAGTTTCCCAACGAAAGGTGATTGAATGAGTGTGTAATGCTTATAGTGAAGTCAAATAGATGGATTTGTAGTAATGAACTAAATGGGAAAATATATGTATTAATCTACTCTATAACCTAGGATGTTTAAATTTTATCTAGATCCGATCTATAATTATTTTCCTTTGTAAATCACAATATAGATTGCTCATAGACCATTGGAGATGAAATTATTTCAAGATGATTAGTTTGATTAAATAGTTAATCAAAATAATGTGTAAACTCATATCACATTTAGAATCTAACAATAAATTGATTAACATGTATAAAAATATCAATGGAAGCATGATCAGTAGTGAATACATGTAACATTGTTCTTTAAATATCAAGTAATAAGAAATTTGAAAAGATAAATCTGCCATTTACTTATGAATAAAATAGAGGTACAATGATAGAAATACTAGATACACTTCTCTCAGCTCATAAAAGAAATAACAACAATTTATTCCTTCCCACAAAGATGATTCTAGGAGTACAATAATGCAACTTCTCAAAATTATTTATGAAAATTCCTAAACAATGTTCCAGTCGTTCTATTGAGAAAAGGATGAAAGTACAATAGTGCAACCTTTTGTAAGACTTTCTTCATGAAATTCATGAACTTTATTTCCTACAACAGCTAATCTTAAATAACATAAAACAACTCTAATCTATTGTGCAGAGCATTGAGGGCATTAAATAGATCCCTTCAACAATGCTTAAAGGAAAATAGTATTTTGGTAGAAGTTTCTGAAAATGATTTGCTATCATCATTAGCTTCATTTGTTCCATCGAATTATTTGGATGTCTGTCTGTCTGTTTGAACTGATCTGCCACCATCATCACAACTGTTTTTCTCTGTCACGAACCTGAACATGGCAAACAAGAATCGATAAGATAAACATAAATGAGATGATGAACGAATTTTTTTAAACAAATCACTTTTGCAGGAAATTAGGAAAATGTAGAGCACGATAAATCTGACACTGACATCATGGAGAGGAATGCGGAGTGAGGAGGTGGAGATTTATGGCTTATCACAATCAAAGGTTGGATTTTTGGGGAAGATCATAAAATAGTTGCAATTGGAATAGAATCAGGGGAAAAACTTCATAACAATCGCAATTGGTTTAGACTAGGAGTATTTCATATAAAATCCAAAAGGGAGCCTTCTCAAATAAAATCACAGTCATAATCGGAATGGGCAGGAGTGAGAGAAATGGTGTTCTTTTGTTATTTGAGATAGCCACAGATGCGGGGTATGTATGAGTTGGAGTGAATAATCCCGTCAGGTTCGATCTAATTGTAAATCGCAAATCAACTGGATGAAAGGTTTATTATAAGCTGTGTCCCTTTTTAAAACTCAGGATTGTGGGATCCCGGGGAGACGTCAAGGATGACATCATAGTGACATCACTATGAAATGATAGGTGACGTGGATATAACATGGTGGGAGATGTGGCAATGACGTGGCAGCTGACTTAAATGATGACGTAGATCTGACATCACTGCTAATGTCATACCGCAATCGGTGTTGGGATATATATTGCAATCGGCATAAGGCAATAAGTTCATTTGATTGTGCAGAGGCGCGATTTTAATGAAATGAAGTTGGTAATCCCCGCGAGTTTGGTTATATCACATATCACAGTTTGTAGCTGGCAGAGCTTTTAGACTCTTGGATACTCCGATAGCTCTAGACGTAGGATTTAAATGAAATTGGTTTTATAATCCTATGGGACTGGGCTTGACGGTGGGGTATGGACTTAAGTTCTTTTTTTTTAACCTGCGGTAGTCACAGACTCAGGGTTTTATGGTTTGTATTGGATAATCCCGTCGAGTCTGGTTTATATCGCAATCACAATGTAGTTTTGTGTAGTGGTCTTGAGCCTTATGAAACTTGTGATGCGGGGAAGCGGGATGAGTCGGATTTTGTTAAGATTTCAACCTTAGGGGATTCAAAAAATCAATTTATTTTGTTTAAATAACCCATATTTTTGAATACTTAAGGTTTTTTTTAAGCCTAAGTATAGTTTTGATCTCGGGGGCTATTAAAAAATGGTTTTTTGGGATAATCAATGTTTAATACTTGGGTTTTAATTAAAAATCTTAAGTATTAAACTTTGATTATAAGATTTTTCTAAAATGAAGGGTCCTTATTTTAATATAATAAATTTCATAGAAATTTATAATATATTAAAATGAGGGTTGTTGGATAGTAAAACAATTGGCGATTTACTGGAAGAACCAATTGTTACACTAAAAAATGTCACTGTGGCTATGTACAGTTAGTATGGCTCTATCAACAGTCATGCTATCCTCCTGGGCAAGTCTTGAGCCTCTGCTCTCCATGTCAAACTCCAAAAGAGAGAGAAAGTCTTTATAAATGTATTTATCTCTGGGTACGCAGGTTCTCTCAACCTTGCCTGTGGGTACGCACCTAATGTTCACAATAACTGCGTACTTGTACGCTCTGTATGTAAAGGGGCAGGTGCGTACTCCTGTAAAGGTCAAAATGCGCAAGTTTCATCTTTAAAAAGTTACTTGTGGTCATTTCTAGAGCATTCTAGAAGGTTGTTCGACGTGTATTGAGCGCCTCCAGATGGTTCATGTACCCCTACCAAAGAGGAACTTATCCCATCAATAAGGGAGCTATCCCATCCAAAGAGGGGATTATCCCATTGATGGTGGACCTGATTAACTTCCTCTTGAGCACTATAAATACAGGCATTGGGCCAGAAGGAGGGGAGGTTGGAAGCTAAACATTTCTAAGGGTAGATGCTGCTGGAATTAGGACTCCCATTTAGAAGCTTGTGAGGAGAGATTGCCATCTTTGCTTGTTCTATTTGGAAGTGGGTGAGCTTTGTCAAAGTAAAGGAGAACTCTTGATGGACCCTGGGAGGGACTTGCACAACACCAAGGCTCAGGTTGTAATTGTTCCTTTTGTTTCCTATTAATGCAAATGAGTCCATTCTTCTCAATAACTTGTTATTTATGAGTTGTTTCATGTACTCCTTGGTCTATGTGTTAAATATGTTTTATTTTATGAGATTATCAAGTGCTATTTAATCGTTTGATTGTTAGTGAATGCAGGTTTCGAAGTGAAGGAGGAGCTCATCCGGATCAGCGAGGCTGGACTGCTACAACAGCGTTGGATTACAGGTAGGATCTAAACACTTGATTTCTTATATAGTAAATGCATGTTTAGAGAAGGATTGCTCTTATTTGTCTTGTTTGTCACTAGAGAGTCTTAGGCTCCTAGGGAGGTTGGTTGTGTCCGCACTATCAACTCTTTCCGCCTGACAAAATGGCAACTTCGCTGGGGAATCCATTGATGTGAAAGTCTTTTCCTTTGTATGCAACTTTGATCTGAGAAAAGTCATTTATTTTCTGGTTTTTGGCTCTGTGACTTTGTATTTGGGTGGGTTAGCTTAGGGTTAGATTGAATTTAGTTTTTCTTGGCTTTTTCAGTGGTACGCACCCTCTGAGTATTGCACAGTGCGTACCTGTACGCACTGTTGCTGTGTGCACAGAGCGGGCCCGCACCTGTCTTAACAGGTTGCCTGCGTACCCTGCTAAAAAATTAAGAAATTTCCATTTTTTACATTTGTCCTCTTAGATTTTGCTTTTTCTTAGTTTTTACTGCCCAGATCCATTAGTCTCTTGTCAAAGATCTTCACCTACACTTGTTTCAATAGCATTGAGTGTTTTAGTGGATTTCATAGAAGTTTAAGCCCTAGGGTTTGATTTTTGAATAGGTCCTGTAGTGACTTTGGCGGTAGAAGTTGTCAAGCCTTAGATCTCTCTGGTTTTGTCAGCCTTCTTAGAAGTCGGACCTGACTTAAAGTCTACCTGTGAGAGCAACTTACCTTTGAGTGGTCTCTTTGGCAAATTTCGAAGTGCTTGTTGATTGAGTATTGAATTCCATTTTACAAAAAGAACAAAAAGATTTGAGTTTTGTTTTGACTGGTCTTTTGATTCTGCATTAGCTGGTCCTTGACTTGATTGTGGTCAAGTAAAACAACCTAGAATCATCTTTGTAGGCTTTTGCCTCGTTAGGTTTGCTTAGAATAAATTTCTTTTTGATTTGCTTGTGAGTCAATTTTTCATAGATTTTATAGATTTTGAGATTGATTTTCGTTAAAATAGATTTATATGCTTTATTAAATAAGAAAAATACAAAAAACATCTCCTTTGAAAAGTTTTGTTTCAAGTAGCTTTGAGGCATTTTGAAAGAAAAAGAATTTTTCGTGCACGTACGGAGTGGTCATGTTTGTATGCTTGGAAAGATAAAGAGAATTGTTTCTTTGATTGTCTTTACTAAGAAAGTTGTTTTCCATAAAAATTTGCATTTTCCAACTCTCTTAGTTAGGAATTTCATCGAAAGAGAAAAGTAGCGTAAATCATCTTAGGTGCATTTTTGTAGTGGTTTGAGTCGAGTCTACACACCATTGGTTTCATTTCCGCTACCTTTTGTCTTTAAGAAAAACCATAAAATTAACGCTTAAAGTAAAATCAACGTAGTAACTTTTATTTACTAGGGCTCTGAAACACCAATTTAGATCAGGCTAGTATCTTGGAGTAGGAGAGTAATTAACTCTCCAAGACAACAAAACCAAACAAGTAGCTTATCTTGTGATAGAATAAATCCAATTGTCTCATTTGTGCTCTGGGAAAGCTCCTCTTAAAGGAGAAGCACGAGCTCGTGTCCGAACCAGTGAGGGGATCAATCCTCCCTCGTTGGGAACGACGCCAGACACGCACGTATTACAAACGGTAAACCTCGGATTAACCATTGTCGAGGAGCCAGGGGTCACTTGTCGGTAAACCTTGGATTATTGTCAAGGAACCGGCAAGGGGATTGAGCTTGATACTCTGCCCTTGCGTGCTGTCGGAGTGTAGACTGTTCCCCCAGGTGCATTTGTTGCGGTTGGTAACCTTAGTGACCACTATCTTTAGGATTCTACCGAGGTGACGGTGGAGGGAAGATCCCACTGTACCTGGAGCAGACGTCGGCTAGACTCACTTGGATTTTCCGGGGGTTCACTTCACTCGAGACGGTTAAAGTGGAGGAACTTGTGCCGATCTATTCATTAAGCAGGTTGTCGGGGTAACTGTTCCACCCGCCACTTCTGTACTGAATCCGGCGATGTTGGGTTTCATCTCCAACTAGCGTTTTCGGTCTGGAAGGCTACTGTTTGTGCTTGGTTTGACGCCCTAGATTCTTTAGGCGTGTGATTCAAATTTGTTTGGTTCTTTAGCGACTTTAGGTGGTTTGATTTGAGATTTTACTTTGTTTTCGTGTGTAGTAGTTAAAAGTTTTTAGCTGTGGCGGAATTACCGAGACAGTCCCGTAGACTTCGGGGCCAGTCTCCTGAAGTTGTTTCTGTGGCCGAATTGTTGAGAAGATCCCGTAGATTTCGGGGTGAGCCTCCTCGAGACGACCCGAGTAATCTAGAAGGTTTGAAGGTCCTTGTAACTCCTCCTAGTGGCAGTAGAGTAGGTTCACCTGAAGAAGGAGAATCTTCCTTGGTAGTCCATCCAGATTACCAAAGTCTAGAGACAGGTTATAATCCCGAAGCTGTTACAGTTTCTGAGCTTGCTGGTAGTTTTTCGTCTACTAGTGATATAGGCGAAGAACCTGAAATATCTGAGCCTGTTACTCCGACTTCTAGTGTTCCAGATTCACCAAGAGTAGAACGAGTTATCACCGAAAATCTTCCCACTGGTTTGATTGCTATTGAAGAACTTGCTCCAGAGGAAGAAATAGGCGTCTCTAACCTTGAAGATCAAATTACTATTGAGCTCAGGGAGCGTGAATCTATCTTTTACAGTCCTCCTAGAAGTACTACTTGGTACCTTTCGTTAACCAATTATTTAGACAACTCAGGGATAGGTTTTTCTCCACCTCGTACTCCTTTTCCACCTGGAGGTATTTATACTCCTGTAAATATGTCTGGTCAGTCGTCCGTGTTTACTCAAACTCCTGAATCTTTCTTACACGGCGGTCCTTCTGTTCCCACCGGGTATCAGTCACTTTCTGGTACCTTTACGGGGCATCTCCTCAACCCGTCGATCATGGGTTATTAGCTGGAAACAATGGTAATAAACCGTTGGGTATAGGGGACATTTACATGATGTCAGGTTCAGTTCCCGTTTCTCAACCACAAGGTGGCCAATTACCGCCTGGGGGGCAGCCTCAATTAACGCCTGGGGGGCAACCTCAAGGTCAGTATGTACCTATGGTGCAATACATGCCTCAGGGTCAACCCCAGCCTCAATATGTACCCCAAGGTCAACCTCAGTATCAATATTTACCTCAAGGGTATCAACCCCAAGGGTATCAACCTCAAGGGTATCAACCTCAAGGTCAAGGTCAACCCCAGTATCAGTATTTACCCCAAGGTTATCAACCTCAAGGTCAATACTCGAGTCAAGGTTATCAACCACCTCAAGGTCAGTCATATGTTCAAGGTATGGGAACTGTACCTTTCAGTTATCAATCCTATCCTCAATCCGGTTATGGACCTCAGTATTCTCAACCTGTTACGGGTCAATACCCCGGAATGTTAGTGTGGGATCCATCACAGGGTCAACAGGTGTTGCAGCCAAGTATACAGTTGGTACCTCAAGCTGGACAACCCGTAGTTTCTGGTTCACCCCAGCAACCGCAACCTGTCCAGTCAAATGTTCAAACTGCTGTAACTTCGGTAGTTACTCAGCCGCCAATTGCACCTAGTACTCCATCTTAAACGGCTGCTGCAACTACCGCTACATCTGCCGCACTTACTTCTGGAGTATCGACAGCTCCGGTTTCTACTGTCTCTGCAACCACTCCTCAGGCATCTTTACCGTTGTCTGGATCTACGATTCAAACCACGGTCCAGATGCCTATAGGTCAGCCTGGTATAAGTACGGTTGTCACTACTCAACCTCAATTTGTTCAACAACCGTACCAGGGACAGTACCAACAAGGGCAAGCTATCCAACAGCCGGTTTACCAGTATCAACCGTATCCTGGGTACACTTATCAACAACCTCAACAACCCCAGTACGGTCCGGTTAATCCTGGTTTTCCAGGAGGATATAATATCCCTAATGCGATTCCTGTTCCTAGTTATCCTGGATATCCTCCTCCTGGGACTGGTCTTGTGACCCAGAGTTTTAGAGATCCTAACCGGCAATTACCATTTATCGCAACTTTGGATTTACCAGACTTGACGCGCCTAACGAATGATCCAATTCAATATCTTCAGTTCTGGCCGCCAATGCCAAATAAGTTGCCCAGTGATATACCCAAGTTCGAAGGTAAGCCTGGAGAGGATCCGTCCAATCATGTGATGACTTACCACCTCTGGTGTGCTTCAAATTCTATCTCGGATGATTCGATCCGCTTACGTCTTTTCCAGCGTACACTCATTGGTCTCGCGGCCAAGTGGTACATTGAGTTACCACGGGCCTCTTTTTACAATTTTAGCCAGTTAGCTACCTCGTTCTTAACTCACTTTCAGTTGCCGGTCAGATATGATAACGGCACGGAGTTATTAACTTCACTAAAACAATCGACGTCCACATATATTTCCGATCACATTCATGAGTGGAGACGTCGAAGAAGGTTAGTGAAAGTTTTTATTTCGGACCAAATCTTAGCTGAATGGTTTGTTAAATCATTATTACCGAAGATTACTGAAGATGTAGCTAAGGCCGGAGTAGTTACTGAGGAGCAAGTCATTGCTCAGGCGCAGTACCTTGACTTAGTTTATACTCAGTCGGGTACGTTACACGAGAAGATCCCAGATCTTCCAAAATCGAATCAAATCGCTGCTACTCCTTCGGGATCTCATGCCGCTGATGGTATGATTGGTACGGTGAACACAAAGAGCAAGAAGAAGTCTTCCAAGAGTTCTACTACTCCTATAATCACCTTGCCTGATTCCCCAACAGGAGAGTCTTCTCCTGAACTTTCCGCCGATATTCACGCTGTAGAGTCATCTACGGCCAAATCAAAAAACGGTGGAAAGAAGAAAGGGAAGAAGAAGGCTAAAGCAGACAAGGCTCCGAAGGAGAAAACAGAAAAGTCGGAAACCAATGACGAAAAGCGCAAACCTCGATATCCTTGTCTTATTTGTGAAGAGGATCATTTTACAAGAGATTGCCCTCATCGGGCCGAGGTTGTGAAAATAGTCAAAGGTTCTCCCACTCCTGCTGTGTTAAAGGATCCATTTCCAAAGCAGGAAAGTAAGATGATAGGTTCTTCCTCGACTGCCAGTGAAGAACCCATTTTGATGATGTCTCATGTGAGGATTGCGACTCGGTCGCAAGATTATGGTAGTAAGAATCCTGTTGATGGTAAGGAAGCAGAATCTTCTCATTCTAATCCATCAACCTCAGCTCCTAGTTCTGATCCACTACAGATCGAGAAACCTAACCCGGACTTAGTAATCAAACCGCCCGCCAAGGGTGTACTTCGAAGGTCTGCTTTCAATCCACATGCGAGAGCAGCCCAGAATTACAACATTGTTGAAGACTTAGCTGTTTCACCCTCAGCAATGTCGGCTTTAGAAGTGCTGCAATCATGCCCAGCACAGCGAAAATTACTTTTGTCGGCTATCGGAGCTGTTGATGTTCAGGACCCGAATCTTATAATCTTCGATCTAGAAAATAGTACACCGCGTCTACCCCATCAAATGGCTTTCCAAATTCCAGTGATAGTCAAAAACAGGCCTATTCATCGGACTGTAATTGATGAGGGAGCTTCTACGTGTATTATGTCGATTCAATGTTGGAGATCGCTTGGTTCTCCTTCGCTGAACCAATCCCCGACCATCCTTAAGGCCTTTGATGGCCGTGGGTTCCGTCCGTTTGGTATTCTACAGGAATTGCCTATAGGGGTAGAAGGGAAAACCGTTAGTCTGGATGTGGAGGTGGTTGATGCCCCTCTAGACTACAACCTTCTTTTGGGTCGAAGTTGGTCATATGCTATGACAGCGGTCGTTTCATCGGTCTTCAGGGTAGTAAAGTTTCCACATAACGGTAAGATCGTGACAATTGATCAGCTGACATACTTTTCATCCGACCCAGCCTCTTCAGAGAGTATCCAGCATGTCGGTAAGACGACAATCCCTTATAGGGACGTTGGCGTCGGTTTAGTTAAAGATTCCGGTTTACTGGGAACTTTTCCTTTCCCTCCAATCAACGCAGACCCTTCATTTGCATCAATTCATATGATTACATCAGACACCATTATTTACGATGATCCTTGGATTGTCCCATCTGAATCTGAGATAGACTCATTCGGTGATGCTATGCCTTTGAGTCCATATGAAATTGCTTATGAAGCCGTCATGTCTTTTACCGACTCGCGTTCAACCCAAATCGACCAAATGAATGTGGTCAGTGAAGAGTCACTTTTCACATCAACCTTAGAACGGATAGCGTTTCCCGAAGTCGTGTCATCTGACGAGCAACTTCGCGAAATCCTAAGTGTAGACGATCTACCATGGGAAGATCTTCATCATAGATCTTCGTTTTTACCTAAGGATGATGCTTTTGAAAATGATTTTTCATCTATCTTTACCGCTGAATATGTCAAAGACGCTCAGAATCCAACGAAACATTCTGATTCAGAGTTGAATTTAGGGAATATTTCTCGCACTATTCCCATTGACATTTCAGTGAAGCCCAGAATTGAGGAAAACATTCATATAGGTGCCTCATGTACAGCAAATGAAATTCAAACTTACAAGGCCCTATTCCAAGAATTCTGCGATGTGTTTGCCTGGTCTTACGAGGAAATGCCAGGAATCGACCCTGCCATTGTTGTTCATGAAATAAAGACCTACCCGGACGCTAAACCCGTCCGGCAACGGTTGCGTCAGATTCACCCTCGGAAAGCGGCTGCGATTAAAGCAGAAGTCAAGAAGCTGTTGAAAGCAGGTTTCATTTATCCAATCCCGTTAACGGATTGGGTATCGAATATTGTTCCGGTTAACAAGGAACAATAAGAATCTGTATCGATTATAGGGATATAAATCGAGCTTGTCCAAAAGACAACTATCCAACGCCTTATATCGATCAAATAATTGATGATTGTGCCGGAAGTGAAATGTTTTCCTTTATGGATGGTTTTTCGGGCTATAATCAAATCAATATTCTACCTGCCGATCAACCAAAAACGGCATTCATTTGTCCGTGGGGGACATTTGCTTACTGCAAATTACCTTTTGGGCTTAAGAATGCCGGAGCCACTTTTCAACGGGCGATGTCTTACGCATTTCATGACATCAAGCACATTGTGCAACCGTACCTCGATGATTTGCCTGCTCATTCTTTACATCGAGCTGATCACCTTGTCCACTTACGAGCAATCTTTATGAGGTGTAGGCATTATCGAATTCGGTTGAATCCCCACAAGTGTGTATTCTATATAGAGACGGGTCGATTGCTGGGATTTGTTGTTTCAAAAGCCGGCATTCGCGTCGATCCCTTGAAGGTCGAAGCTATCATCAAATTGCCTCCTCCTTCGAGTTTGCGCCAACTCCAAAGTTTGCAAGGGAAAGCAAACTTTCTACGCCGATTCATTCCAAACTACGCCGAGGTCACTAAAGGTTTTACACGGTTGTTGAAACAGAACGCTCAATTCTTTTGGGATGAGATTGCCCAACAATCTTTTGATGCACTTAAACACGCGTTGACCTATGCACCGCTGTTGCATCCTCCCAACTACAACCAAGACTACTTACTATACCTCGCAGCTTCGCATTCCACTATTGGAATGGTGTTAGTTCAAGAAGATGAATTCGGAGCGGAACATGTGATATATTATCTTAGTAGGACATTAAACCCCACTGAGCTAAAATATTCGCATGTGGAGAAATTGGCCCTGGCAGCCGTTCAAGCTGTCTAGCGGTTTCGTCACTACATTCTTCTTCGTAAAACTACAGTTATTTCGGATTGCAACCCTATGATTTATATTTTGACAAAACAACTGCTAGGGGGCAAGTACTCTAAATGGATCGTTATCCTGCAAGAGTTCGACTTGGAGTTTGAGAAGTCCAAGTCTAAGAAATCCTTAGTTTTTGCGGAATTGATGTGTGATTTCCCGCGTGCTGACACAGAAACTGTGGCAGAGGAGTCCATTGCGGACGAATCTTTGTTTCTTATCAGTACTTTAGATCCGTGGTACGGGGATATAATCATCTATCTCAAAACCCAAACCTTTCGGCCTGAAGCTTCAAAGTCGGAACGTCGAAAAATTCGGTTTCAAT
Organism: Pinus tabuliformis; assembly: GCA_031772625.1. Classification (NCBI taxonomy): domain Eukaryota; kingdom Viridiplantae; phylum Streptophyta; class Pinopsida; order Pinales; family Pinaceae; genus Pinus; species Pinus tabuliformis. Next base: position 600,682,498 of record CM062814.1, on the reverse strand, counting down.
CCCAGCAATACAAGATTATTGGAGATACACTTTATCGCCGAGGGGCAGACTTAGTTTTTTGACGTTGTTTAACTCACGAAGAGGCTGAGAGGGTTTTAAATGATTGTCACTCTGGAGCATGTGGCGGTCATATGTCTAGGTATGCGAGAGCTCAGAAGGTGTTGCGCGCTGGCTATTTCTGGCCGTCCATGTTTAAAGATTGTATCATTGCGGTCCGGAAGTGCCACAACTGTCAAGTGTTTGATCACAAGATGCGCGCACCACCTGCTCCTCTCCATCCTATAATTGTCGTTGGTCCTTTCGCCAAATGGGGTATCGATTTTATTACTTGTAACCCTCACTCGGCCGGGGGCATGCGTATATCATCCTCGCGGTTGATTATTTTACTAAATGGGCCGAGGCGATGCCTACATTTGACGCAAGCGGCAAAACAGCTGCAGTTTTCGTATTCAATCATATTATAACTAGGTTTGGTGTCCCACAAGCAATCATCACTGACCATGGGAGCCATTTTCGAAACATCATGATGACTGAGCTTACAAGCCAGCTTGGTTTGCGCCACGATAGCTCTACTCCTTATTATCCGCAAGCCAACGGTTTGGTTGAGTCTATCAACAAAGTTCTGGTTATCATGATCCGACGAACCATTGGTATTCATCAGTCGAATTGGCACAACATGTTATTTTCAGCGCTATGGGCATACCGAACTTCAGTGAAAACTTCAACAGGGTTCACTCCTTTCCAGCTAGTTTATGGCTTGGAAGCTGTGTTACCCATTGAATGCGAAATCCCATCACTTCAAATGGCTGTCGAATTACTCCCAGCTACTTCCGAAGAGGAGAAACGTTTATTATACTTAGCTCAGTTAGATGAGACTCGACGTGACGCTGCATTGGCAATCGAGACTCACGCAAAGCGAATGAAAGCTCAGTATGATAGAAATGTGACCCCTCGAAGTTTTTCGGAGGGAGACCTAGTGCTATTATATGATCAAGCTAACGATAAGCTAGGTGCTGGAAAATTCGTTCCTATGTGGCATGGACCCTACATTGTAAAGCGAAAGCTAGCAAAAGGGGCCTATGAGCTGGTAGATTTTGATGGGGACTCTTTGGGTAAACCCAGAAATGGACTTTACCTTAAGAGGTATTATGCTTAAATGATGGGTATGGAGAATTTTAGTTAGGTTAGGTTTTCTTTCTAGCTAGTATGTTTGTTAGTTTAGATAGTGTGCTTAGCTTAGAAAGTGTGTTTTTCGTCATTATTCTGGCTTATCTTGGTTTTACTCTTGATATTGCAGATGTCGACGCCTCTCCAAACGTACATTGGATTTGCTGATGGTGCTTGTCGTAGTACACGGATATCTCTTCCGCAGCTTGGGTTATCTATTCGCCCTCTGACGAGTTAGTTTCTATGCATGGGGTGAGCCTCGGTCAAACAACGAACAACATTGCAGAATACAGTGCAGTGGTTGAATTATTGTCTGAATCTATTTCATTTGGAATTCGACGTTTGATAGTGAGGTTAGATTCTGAACTCGTTGTATTACAGCTTAATAGAGTATATGCCATTAGAAATCCTGTGTTATTAAGATTGTTTTTGAGAGTGCGTCTCTTGGAACGTGAATTTGATTACATTGAATATCAACATATTCCAAGGTCTCTAAATACATTAGCAGATGCAATTGCTTCTCGAATGTTAGACAGACACTTGCGATAATCATGCAAGTAAATTTAAAAACATTTCATCACATATGTTAAACAAGATAAGCCGGTAATAATGATATATATATATAGGTAGGAGTGTGTCAAAAATATATATCGTCTTCGATCATAGGTTGAAAAACACCTTATGATCGGCAAAAATGATAAGTACAAAAAACCAAAAATGTCATGTGTGTCTACAAAAGTGACTAGCCAATCACTGGTGGTGCTCTCTATACGAGACCACTGCCCGCGCTACCCTACACAAGAACCTCCTAAAAGGTCCTGGGACTGCGACCACATAGCGCTGAAGTCGAATGGGGATGTCATCTATGGTGGTCTCTGGTATATCCGCCGTCAGACGCTCTAGATCCTGTTCCAGCTCGGCTAAGGTCTCTGCGGCCGCATCCTGTGGGGCTGGTGCTGGTACAGCTGGTGCTCTCCTCTCAAAAGCCCGGAGGTTGGCTAGACGCCGTGGACCTACATCTGCATTTTGAAAATTTGTGCTGTCAGTTTTGAGGCGATATATAAAAACAAAAAAAATAGATAACTTAAAAACTTGTGAAAAATAAAGTACCTCTGTCATCCCATTGTTCTCCCTGTGGAAGAACCATGTCCGGATCATTCCGAAAATCCATTCCGGCATAAGGAAAATCCTGAATAGCAAAGACCTGGCCCTCTAGCCAGTGAAAGTAACCATCAGGAAATCGAACCACTGTCGTGCCCTCATCAGGATGCCGGGCCATCACTGTAACCCATCTCATCAACTTAGGCTCCCGAGGAGCCCCAACTGGAACAGTAAGCTGCTGAGGGATCAACATGGGAACTCTCTCTAGGGCAAAGCTCACAACCAAAGGTCCATACCCAAAGGTCTTTAGTTTCCCGGTCTTTACCCTAGTTAGTTGGGCCTTCATGTTGGCCAGCACAGCTTCGCACCAGTTGAAAATGGTGCCTTGGTAGCAATCTATCGCTATCCGCATTTGGGACCCGGTGGCAATGTGCAAGGCGGCTGCGCCGTAGAGTCTGGTAACTGTAAAGGCAATTACCATAAGTTCAGGCAGGGATATATATTTGATTTCTATCCCTTTCTCCTGGTTCTGATTGTTGCACCACTCTAGCCGGAGGCTAGCAAGGGATTGGCCACCCGGCCTAGTCCCGGAGAGAGTCAGTTGCTCGCCCCTGTTGGGCAAACCAGTGAGAAAATATATATCAGAGGGCTCTATCTCGAGCTGGTGCTCTCCGATGTAAAAGCATTGTTCCTGGACGTTCCACCTTTCAACCAGCCACTCAAGGAATGTCACTTGGCCCCTCATGCCAGCTATGGCCCAGTATTTGTATAGTCCGCATGCCTTCAAAGCATCAATGGAGGGTTGATGATTGATTGCGGCTAAATCAACATCCTCGTGCTCTCTTTCGTGCCAATCAAGCATGATGTGCTCCCTACACATCATAAAACATCAGTTAGGATCCATAAAATTTAAAAATTTTGGTCTATTTTTGAGGTATGAGGGTTTCAATTTGTGTTTTGCGGGGTACGCACCCCGGCCTTTAGGAACAGAGCGGCTGGACGCAGCTCCCCTTAAGGCCGGGTGCGTACACCCCGTAATTTTCCCATTGGGAAAATATCGGGGTACGCAGGTCAGCAGTGCATGACCTGCGTACCCCGAAGTGCGCATCTTGAAACCCCAAGACCCCCAAAAAATCAAATAAAAGCTTAAAAATGAATTCTAAATGGATGGAAATCAAGAGAGGGGTGTTGTAGAATACCTGGTGAAACGACGTTCGATTCTGACGGTCGGATTCTCCGCAATCTCCACGGGAAGTTTCTTGCCAAAAGCCCTTTTCTCAACCTCAACAGTAAAATGGTAAAAATGACATGGTAAGAAGTCTTTTTATAGGTTTTTTGGATAAATAAATGCTAAATTTGTTTATTTTTCACCATGAAAGGATATTTTCAATGTATTTTTGCCCATCTTAAACAGGTATGAGTAATGTGTTGTTTCTGTGCAGGACAAAGGGACCTTAGGGTAAATTATCATTTTTCACGTCAGAGTCATCTTTTAAGCTCTTTTCTGACTCCGAAAACATGAAAAGATTGCCGAGCGTTTCTTTTACACTCGTTAAAATGGAATTAAAAGACGGTCCCCTTATAGCCCTTTTCTGACCGTAAAAACAGGAAAAGTTTGCCGGGTTTTTGTCGTTTCAAACTCGATACTGGAAATAAAACGACGTGTCCTTGATCGCTTTTTACTTTTCAGGTCAGTGACACTAATCATGAAAGTACTCCTTGGTCGCAAGATCAAGCGGTTCTCCCAGGTATTATTTTATACTTTTTCGGGCTTGGGGGACACAAATTTACGAAAAAGTTCAACCTGGAGTCTTCTTAAGTTTTTCAGACTCTCTAAAATTGAAAAACGCCGAGTTTCTCCTATACTGGGCTCGTTAAAATTTCACAGTAAAGGACCTGTTCAATTACAAACAGGAACGAACCACTCCTTCCTAGGGTTCGAATCAAAACTAGGTTGGACTCATCCGAAGGATGAGCTTATAATCAAGCATATGTTATCCTCCTCAAGCTTGTTAAAAATAAAGAGGTACTTGCCAGAAATGGTGGGGGAAAAGAGAGAAGAATGAGCCTATTTGTTATCTTTTGTCTCAGAAGAAACTTTATTACCACTCTTGGACACGACACTTTTCATTCACCTAGGTTGGGAAATCCTTTGCCTCACAGTTGATCAAACCACATTGAAAGTCTTCAGCCGGGTTCCGGGGATTAACTTTGAGTCATTCGTCACCAAGCCATCTGTTGTGTCGTTATGTGTTCAAGAGGTCTGCAAGCAAAACTTTCATCTGCAAAATACTTGTCATCCATTTGACCATCCCTGAGTCAGTCCTTACAGCAACATTTCTTCAACTTGAACAATGATTTCGTGTTGTGGGCTTGCCTGCAACGGGTCGCTTTCTATCGACATCAGCACATTATCTAGAGAGATGACTTAGAAATCGTCAGTACCTTGAAGTCTGCATGCATCAATGGCATGTTTCTCGCCTTTGACGTCAGTTTACATCATTGACTTTCGATCGAAGGATTCCGTGAAATGTTCGACATCAACTCATTCATTCACATCTCATGGATTGTACTGGGTACTTTGAGAACCATTGACATTACTGGTGGTCTCTCTCACACTTGTTAACAGTTTTCATCATCGACTGGTAATCAAGTGGTTTCTACCATGTTCGACATCAACTCATTTATTCGCATGGCTAGAATCGTACCAATTCGGGAAGTAGAAATGAAGACCCTTGATCTAGTTTCCACCATCCAGGCTGCGAGGAGTTTTGTATTCATTATCTAAGTAGACTAATCATAAACAGATGGCTGCGCCCATACTGTGTCTACAAAAGTCTATGATTATGATGTACTGCAAGATCATTCCTGTATCAGAGTAGTTAGTCTGTTAGTTAAAGTTTTGATCTGAGTATGGGAATGCCTACCTCAGCGATGATATAATCTTATACATGTATTTTGTGTTGAAAATTGCAGGTTCTGACCAGGCTCTCCACGAGATAATCCTTGAAATGATAAAGCGCTTCACCCTTCCTAGATAATACAAAACCCTAATCTACTACAGGCTTCGCACTTTAGGGGGCAATCTGTTACACTAAAAAATGTCACTGTGGCTATGTACAGTTAGTATGGCTCTATCAACAGTCATGCTATCCTCCTGGGCAAGTCTTGAGCCTCTGCTCTCCATGTCAAACTCCAAAAGAGAGAGAAAGTCTTTATAAATGTATTTATCTCTGGGTACGCAGGTTCTCTCAACCTTGCCTGCGGGTACGCACCTAATGTTCACAATAACTGCGTACTTGTACGCTCTGTATGTAAAGGGGCAGGTGCGTACTCCTGTAAAGGTCAAAATGCGCAAGTTTCATCTTTAAAAAGTTACTTGTGGTCATTTCTAGAGCATTCTAGAAGGTTGTTCGACGTGTATTGAGCGCCTCCAGATGGTTCATGTACCCCTACCAAAGAGGAACTTATCCCATCAATAAGGGAGCTATCCCATCCAAAGAGGGGATTATCCCATTGATGGTGGACCTGATTAACTTCCTCTTGAGCACTATAAATATAGGCATTGGGCCAGAAGGAGGGGAGGTTGGAAGCTAAACATTTCTAAGGGTAGATGCTGCTGGAATTAGGACTCCCATTTAGAAGCTTGTGAGGAGAGATTGCCATCTTTGCTTGTTCTATTTGGAAGTGGGTGAGCTTTGTCAAAGTAAAGGAGAACTCTTGATGGACCCTGGGAGGGACTTGCACAACACCAAGGCTCAGGTTGTAATTGTTCCTTTTGTTTCCTATTAATGCAAATGAGTCCATTCTTCTCAATAACTTGTTATTTATGAGTTGTTTCATGTACTCCTTGGTCTATGTGTTAAATATGTTTTATTTTATGAGATTATCAAGTGCTATTTAATCGTTTGATTGTTAGTGAATACAGGTTTCGAAGTGAAGGAGGAGCTCATCCAGATCAGCGAGGCTGGACTGCTACAACAGCGTTGGATTACAGGTAGGATCTAAACACTTGATTTCTTATATAGTAAATGCATGTTTAGAGAAGGATTGCTCTTATTTGTCTTGTTTGTCACTAGAGAATCTTAGGCTCCTAGGGAGGTTGGTTGTGTCCGCACTATCGACTCTTTCCTCCTGACACCAATTATCTTTGATAAATGAAATTTCCCAAAAAATCAGTAAAAATAATCTAAGTGAAAACTTCTTTTCGAAACATCTAGATAAATAAAATTACTCTGACTATAAACTCATTAACTTGCAATCTCTTTTGAAAACCTTTTGTGAATCAAAAACACCTATTTACTTGTTTGAGTCATTAATCAGTTTATAAAAAATAAAGTAAGGGGCCTTTTGGGACTTAGCTTTGAAATGTACTCATACATCACAGTCAGAGCCACTATTGCCAGCAGGCATTCATAGCCTCAACAAGGTTACCTTTTAACCAACAACAATCCAGTGTCCCATCCATTTAATAATGCAATAATTAGAGGTAATTTATATATATATATGCTAAAAAGCCATTGTCCTGGTTTGGTGGCCAGATAATGAAAATTTCATTCACTAGTAACAATTAAACTGAAAAAATTGGCTTGTGATGAGACCCCTTGTCTTACAATTAAAAATCACAAGCCATTACCCTGATTTGGTGTTCAAAGTGGTAATGTCAGTTTAATTGGTTCCCTATGAACATGGTAAGAAAGCTCGTGATGAGACCTCTTATGTTTTTAGATTTATTATATTTTATAATTACACTCTAAAAAATCCCTTTTTAATGGATGGGGAGGATTGTTGACTCCTTAAGAGTTTTGGATGACAAATTCGAGTTGAAAGTTTTAAGTCATAAGACAGTCTTTAATTTTTAAAGATAACCTTTTTGACTGAAACTAGAGCAAAAGGATATATTCTTTTGAGATTTTTTAAAGATTTTAGAACTTAATGGAAAATATTGTCAAAGTTATATAATTTGTATCTAATTTTCAATTTTGGTAACCACTTCTTAAAAAATTCCTACCTTCAAAATGAAAAATAAAAATACCTTCAAGAGATGTTTGAAAAGTCAATAGAGTACTATTTAACATTTATTTAACAAAATCTGTAAAAGGAAAATAAATTGCAGTGGGTTCTACAATGTGAGTGATTTTTTACAGATTTTATTCTTCATTATATATATATATATATATATATATATATATATATATATATATATATATATATATATATATATATATATATAGAGAGATATATATATATATATATATATATAGAGAGAGAGAGAGAGAGAGAGAGAGAGATAATTCTTTAAGATGAGACCATTTACAGGGAGAGAATCTCTCTTTCTTAATAAATATTGAAGTATAAATGTAGATGGGATTATTTGTTCAACAATCTGAAATGGACCATGATCATGAGAGATCGCTCTGATGCAGCAGACTGCAAATCGCTTCAGAACCCTAGCCATTAGCCGCCCCTGACCGCTTACGCTCTCGCCGCCGCCGGACTCCTGCTGGTAGCCTGCAATGGCAAAGACGGTAGGAGGGGAGAGCTCCGCCTCCCCTCCAAGGGACACTCCAATCTCTGACAAAGAACAGCATGCACCGCCTCTGCACCCCTCTGGCGCAGACCCTGAAGCTGGGCAGGAAGGACATAGGACGAATGAAGAAAAGATACCCACAGCCCCGACAGAAGAGGAAAACACAGAAAAAGAGACGCACAACAAAGCTTCGTCGTCACAGCCAAAGGCGACCTCGGCCACCTGTATCCCGAAGGCTGCAGAGCGTATCAAGGTCGACCTGCCAAGCCACCGCATCAACGGTGAGATCCAATACATGCAGGATCATGCACTAATAGGAAAGTTTCTGGGATTCTGGCCTACGGAAAAGGCCTTACAAGGCTGGATAGCCTCAAAATGGAAGCCCAAAGGACAAGTTACCCTGCAACTGGGTCCGAAAGGCTTTTTCACAACCATCTTTCATTGTGTGGAGGAAAAAGCGCGGATATTCGAAGGCGGCCCATACTTCTTCAACTCTTCAGGTCTCTATCTCACGGAATGGAAACCAAGATTTAACCCTGATAAAGAAGATTTCAGCTGGGCTCCGGTCTGGATAAGGATGTATTCCCTCCCAGTGGAATATTGGAAAGAAGAAACGCTGGCCGATATTGGCAACAAACTGGGGACCTTCATCAAAGTTGCAGCTGAAACAAAAACCCGCAAATACACCTCGTATGCTAGGATCTGCGTTCAGATGCACCTGACCAAAGCTTTAGCTGATTCGGTAAGTCTCTTTCACGATGACTTTGAATGGACACAGCCTTTAGATTATGAGCATATACCCTTCCGCTGTCGCAAATGTCATGAGCATGGCCACCTCTTCCGAGATTGTCCATTAAATTTACAGTCCAAAGCCGCTTCTGCTGTCTCTGACAAAGACTCGGAAGGTTTCACCAAAATTCCCAACCGCCGCAGGCATGCCAAGAAAAGCCAGCCAGTCTCGGACAATGCCTTCAAAGCTGACTCCCAGAACAGATTTTCTGTTCTCGCTTCGCAAGTTATGCAAGACCAACCCAGTTCTGTCCCCCCAAATAAGCCCTCTATGCCCTCAACCTCCCACAACCCCTCAGCCCCCATGCAGTCCACAGATCCCACTCTTTCTCACCTCACTCCTAACCCTTCTTTGGAGAATGAAAAATTGGTTTCAGATCTTAGTCCCTTCACCTCCTCCCAAGGGAAATCTATGTTGGACAATAAACAGCAAGACACCGACATGGAGCTAGATGCAGCTCTAGCCCTCAGTCTACATGAAGAAGCGGATGAGGAAGAACAGAGTTCTCCTATTGTCATGGAGGAAGATCAGGTGGATGTCAGCTTAGATGGTCTTGACATCTTCAAACTTGAAACTGCATGCAAACAGAAAGAATACAACTCAATTCCCCCCTGGCAAATAGACAGACTGGAAGGAGTCCTAACCAAGGTGCAGCACAATAAAAGTCTTGGCATACAAGGAGGCAGCCCCTGGGACGGAAAAAAGGTGCTCAAAGAAACCAAGAAAAGAGGAAGAAAGACAGACCTTCAAAGGACCATAATAGTAGGTGAAATACTTATGGAATCAGGGTGATTCCCTAAGTTGACAAAGTTCTATAAACCTAAACCCCAGTTTACATGAAGCTAATATCCTGGAACGTGAGAGGACTCAACAGCCCCTCAAAACATAGAATGATAAAAAACCTGATTCAACAAGAAAAACCAACCATAGTTTTTCTTCAAGAGACAAAAAGCAGCACCGAAGCTATTGAAAGAATTCGAAACAAGATCTGGGCAGGAAGCAGCTCTATTTATGTAGATGCCTCTGGAGCTTCAAGCGGTCTGGCCATACTGTGGAACCCGCAAATCATCTCATTATATGACTTCCATGCCACCCTTCATCTTATCCAAGCATCCTTCCACCTTATAGGCACCAGAATCCATGGGCATCTCACAAATGTTTATTTTCCACAGACAATACAGCAAAAATTGGATCTTCTGGAAACGATCTCCATCCTCAATGAAAATAGGCAATTCCCCCTCTGGATCGGCGGCGGCGACTTCAACATAATAACATCCATGGAAGAGAAACAAGGAGGCAGAATCAGGCTCGACAGTGACAGCAATGGCCTCAGACAATTCATACAGACCAATCAACTTATGGATATTCCAACCTCCAATGGAATTTTCACTTGGACTAACAAGCGTCGAGGTATTCACCATATTGCCTCTAGGCTTGATAGATTCTTCATCTCGGATAATGCAATCCACCTGGGAGGGGATTTCAATGCTTTCCATTATCCCCCAAGGAGGATCAGATCACTGGCCAATTTTGCTACAATGGTCCAGGCTAGGTAACTGCTGCAACAGACCTTTTCGATTCGAAGCATTCTGGCTCACAAATACCAATTTTAGGGCAGTGGTCAACGAAGCATGGACATCTTATATCCCGCCAGAGGGAGCCAAAATGTATCAATTCCAACAAAAGTTGAAAAACTTGAAACAAGTTCTCAAAGTTTGGAATCGCACAAATTTTGGTAATATTCAGGCAAATCACCAACAATTGGAACAACAAATGCAAGTACTTCAACAAACTTTCATTCTAGAAGGCAGAACAGACGAACAAACACAACAGGAGCAGATACTCTGGAACCAAATTGAAGAGCGTCGGAAACAAGAGGAAATTCTCTGGCGGCAAAAATCCCGAATCAATTGGCTAAAAGAGGGGGAGAAGAATACAAAATTCTTCCACAAAACCACAATCCAAAGGCGAATGCACAATAATATTACCTTCATCAACAATCAACAAGGTGAAAGAATCGAAGCACATGAAGATATGGAAAAGGAATTCACAGGATATTTTAAGGACATTCTTAAGGAGCCCATAGACAACAGGGATGAAGCAATCAGAGCCATCACGCAGCACATTCCTCGCATCATAACTGAGGATCACAATAACAAACTGCTTCAGCCCACGTCCCTGCAGGAAGTTGAAGAAGCCATGGCTCAGCTCAAAGATGGAAAGGCTCCTGGGCCTGATGGCTTCACAGCCAATTTCTTTCATGAATTTTGGGAGCTCATCAAAGTTGAGGTTTGGGAACTCGTTGAGGAATCCAGAATCATGCACTGGATCCTCCCGACCCTCAATACCACCTTCATAGCTTTGGTACCCAAGGGAGAAGAGCCCAACAGGCCAGAAAAATACAGACCAATCGCGTTATGCAATGTAATCTACAAGCTAATCTCAAAGGTCATCGCGAACAGGCTCAAACCACTCCTTCCCCTACTCATCTCTCCAGAACAGACGGGATATGTAGAAGGCCGGCAGATCATGGATGGAATAATTCTATCAAATGAGGTAATTCACTCATTAAAGATTCTCAAAAAACCAGGTATGATTCTAAAACTAGACCTTTCTAAAGCTTTCGATAAGCTCAGTTGGAATTTCATTCACAAAATGCTTTTAGCCTTTGGCTTTAGTGCAACCTGGACCAGATGGATTATGAACCTTATTACCTCTCCCAGCTTCTCTGTCTTGCTGAATGGTTCTCCCTCATCTCCCTTTCGACCCTCTCGCGGCATTAGGCAGGGGGATCCACTTTCACCTTTTCTCTTTGTTTTAATGGCAGAAGGTCTAAGCAGGCTTCTCAAATCAGCTGTCGCCTCTCAAGCTCTTAAAGGTATCTCCATCCATGGCCTCAATCCTCTGTCCCATCAGCAGTTCGTTGATGATACCATGTTATTCGGTCATCCATCCTCGAGAGAAGCCTCTGTATTCAACTCTCTACTTTCCCTCTTCTCCGATGCCTCTGGCACTACCATTAACGCCTCGAAATCTCAGCTCTTCTTCTTTAACACCCCCCCCTCTACGCAAAGAAATATTGCCAGAATTTTGGGATTCACCATATCCCATTTGCCATCCAAATACCTTGGGGCTCCTCTTTCTGATTCAACCATCAAACATGCTTCCTGGAGGTCTCTCCTTGATAAGCTTGAATCAAAGCTCTCATCTTGGACCTTCCGTGCTCTAAATATGGCAGGCAGACTTGTCCTGATCAAATCAGTCTTACAAGCAATGCCACTGTACCTATTTTCCATCATGGTAGCTCCAAAATGTGTCCTTAAAGCCATTCGCAACCTTCAACGCAACTTCCTCTGGGGCTCCACTGGACGGAATCGAAAATGGGCTCTTGTTAATTGGAAAGAAGTTTGTAAAATCAAATCAGAAGGAGGACTAGGACTACGGGATCCGCTTCAAAGCAACAATACAATGGGAGCACGAATGTGGTGGAACTGGATCTCCAAACCTCATTCACCATTGCTAGATTATGGCAAGCAAAATATGCCCCGGGAAGTCAATGGAGCGATCTCATAAGAATCAACTCCACAGCCCAAGGATCACCCATCTGGAACACTGCAAAGATTCACAGCAACTTCATTCAAGAACACAGCTTCTGGGAAATCCACTCAGGCACGACAGCAAAGTTTTGGGAGGATTCGTGGCAGAAACTCCCTAAACTTGCAAATATATTCCAAAATCCCCTCTGGCAAACTCATATGCAGCAAGCGAACCTCACCCATGTTCACCAATTCTGGCAACAATCCAGGCATCATGACTACCAATCATGGAAGCCAGCGAGCAGCTGGCAGAGGGATTGGCAGGGAGAAATGTATTCTGATATTGATCAGGAACTCACATACCGAAGAATTCGTTACTCCAACCAGCAGGACAAACTCAGATGGGGTCACACGCCCAAAGGCACATTCACCACTAAAGAAGCCCATCAACTGCGCTATTCAGACCTCCAAGTGGACAAAGATCAAATATGGGGACAAGTTTGGCTACCAGGGCTATGGCCCAAGATCTCAACTTTCTTATGGCTGCTAAGTAAAAGACGCATTCTTACATGGGACAATTTGATAAAACGGGGATTCATTGGGCCATCAAGATGCCCAAATTGCAATCTCAACTCTGAGACCATCAACCATTTAATGGAAACATGTCCGCTAGCTAAGCAACTTTGGGAGAAAGTTGAGAAATGCAACATGAGAACAGAACCCAGGGGGGAGGATGTAACGGAAAATATCAGGAACTGGAACAAGAACCCGTTCAAAAGCCAGCTTCTCAACACTTTATGGAGTCTCATACCAGGCTTTTTGTATTGGATTCTCTGGAAGGAGCGAAACTACAGAATCTTTAACAACACATCCCGGTCAATAGATGCTCTGTGGCTCATCTACAAAAAAAACATCCAGGAAACCTTAGCCATAAGAACCTGGTATGATACAGACATGCCAAAAACGCAGCAGGAGAGTAATATTTTGAAAGAATGGAATCTCGATCTTTCTGCCTTTGCCAAGGTCATCACCCATCCCCCAATCAGCTCCACCTCCCCGTCTTCCTGGTCCCCACCAGCAACCAATTCATTCAAGCTTAACTTCGATGGGGCAGCTAAAGGAAATCCTGGACCTGTCGGATTTGGAGGAATCTTCAGAAGCCATACAGGAGCATTACTGCACATTTACTATGGATCAATAGGCAAAGACACTAACAATGTAGCTGAACTGGAAGGACTCTGGGAAGGGATCTGTCTAGCAGAACAAAAGCACTTCTTCCCTCTTGAGGTCGAAGGAGATTCTCTCATCCTTATAGCAGCGGCTAAGAGAATACAGGCTGGGGCTACAGCAGTCAAGATAGCAACAAGCTGGAGATTGCTCAGTAGATTGGAATCCCTGGAGGCAAAGCTTAAAAATCCCCAAAGTATAACCTTCCAGCATGTAAGAAGAACAACAAACCAGGTAGCAGATAGAATGGCTAACCAAGGTGTATCTCAGCTATTACCATACTTCTCCGGCTCTTTGGACATGGTAGATGATGATCAACTCAAAAAGGACTGCATCTCTTTGGTGCAAAAAGACCTCTCCCTCCCGGATGCGGGTGGTTCCAACGCGTAGCAGGCCAATGGCTCGTCACATGGGCATGTGTCAGCCCGGACGAGCCACGCAGTACCGGGCCGGTGGTTATTTAAGATTGACGGCGGTTGTTCCTCTGCGGGAATTAATACCAGTCATTTCTGTCTTAACTGTTCTCCTGCGAAGTGGAAAAATGGCGCTACAAAGGCCCGGCACCTCTGTCACTTTCCAGCACTCTTGCATAGGGTATGAGCACTCGGCGGCAGCGTTGGAACATCCTCTGGTTCTGTGGAAGATTGCGCAGGGATATTCCTGCTCTCTGGCTAACTTGGTGATGCAGCGTGAGCGCTTGAGAATGAGCAGCCGGCGCGGAAGCTCCAGGGGTCGTGCTTCGGCTCAGAGGCATGCAATTTCTCCCTCTTCCTCAATTGAAGTAACTTCAGACCATCGTCGCTCCCAGGGACGAGCAGCTGGCCGTGGTAGGGCAACGAAGCATGGAGAAATCATGGAATGCAGACACTCTGCACATCCCATGGTTAGGTATCGAATTCCCTGCTCTCTGGCAAATTCCACATTCATCGTTTCGGTTTCTGTTGAGCACTGTGGCAATTCAAGAGGTCAAGAGGAAGCACCGTAGGCAAACCCTCCTCGGGCTCCAAGGATTGTTCCCACAATCGATATGCAGGTACCTACTATTGATCTGTCACGCCCCATCAAGGAAAGCTCTTCCCCAGACTCTCAGGCTGCCCTTGCAGGCCCCAGCGAACCGGCGCAGAGGATCCATCTCTCCGACCCGGACATCCCCAAGCACTTCAGGGGCAAGGAGGAGGACGAACCGCATACCACCGACGATGAATAACTTGACCTGCTATTCGCTCTTAGTCGCTGGGAAGGGAAAGTTTTCTCTGTTTTCACTCATTGTCATCTTGTATGTGTTCGGACTCAGTCCAGATCTCAAAATCTATGTGTCGGCTATCCATATGTTTAAGGTGTCGGTCTTATGCACTGTCATGTGTCGTTATGCTAGTTTGTCATCGCTTCCAATTTTTGTACCTGTGTAATTTTGGACATGTTTAAACTTGGGCAAACTGTTAATCTCTCGACAGGAATCACAGGGCTAAGGCCCTGTTGTAACACTAATGATGTAATTTTTGACTTTTTGTAATATAATAGAATAGTCTGATTCAAAAAAAAAAACAATCTGAAATGGACCAAGCCATAATTTCTAAAATTTGCTATGTTTTCCTTTTTCTTCCTGTGCTTTGTCCCTCTTGAGAACTAGATGTCCAACTTAAAAGGATCTTTGTGTGAATGAAATTGCATCAAAGAAGCTTTCACCATCTGTTGATGTTTGGTGTGTGTGAGTTTGTCCTTTTCCCTTTCTTCTTTTAGTTTTAGGATTTGTGAATTTCTTAATTGCAATGAAGAAGAGGGTGTTTCTTCAATAAATTGAACTAGGGCTAATGAAGGAAGAGCTAAATATGATGGAATAAGGCTTCCTTTCCATAGACTAGGTTAAATGAAGAAGTGCGTATAGAGGCCTTCTGAGTTATCCTATTAGCCCACAAAGCAAATATTAAATATTTATGCCAGTTTCTTTGATTTTGATCTACAATTCTTTTGATTATTCCAAGGATATTTTTATTAGTGGATTCTGCCAAACCGTTTCCCTGGGGATAGTAATTAGCAGAATATTTGAGTTTAAAACCTCTCCTAGTTGCAAATTCAATCATAATGGTACTTGAAAAATAAGATGCATTATCAAATATAAGTGCAAAAGGAAAATCAAATCTTGTAATGATAAATTGATCAATAAATTCAATAATAGATTCATAATTGACTACCTTTAGCAGAATTTCTTCCACCCATTTAGTGAAGTAATTTGTAGCAATCAGAATATACCTATGTTGTTTAGAAGAATGAGGAACGATCTCACCTATGATATCTAGTCCCCATTGTTCGAATGGTTGATCGATGTTGACTAGCTGCAGAGGCAAAGTTGGTTTCCTTTGTCTTCCAGAAGCAGTTTGGCATGTTTTTCATTTCCTCACATATGCGTGGGTATCTTTGAAGAGAGTGGGCCAATAGTATCCAGCATGTAAGATTTTGTGTGTTGTAGTATCTCCTCCAAAGTGTCCACCTGTTGGTCCATCGTTAAGTTCCTAAAAAACGGTTTGTGGTTCATATTTTTCTAAGCATCTTAACAATATGGAATCATAGTTTCTCCTAAATAACATGTTATCAACAATCTCATAATTTTTTTCCTTTAATCGTAAAGCTCTTTTTCTTTTATAATTGAGTTCGAGAGGAGCATATCCATTTTTCAAGTAAAAAATTAAATAAACATATTGGGAATCAACATCAATTACACTTAACTCATAAATGTGTTCATTGTTACCTATGTCCCCATCGGTTGGTAGGTTGGATTCTCCTGTAAGAAACTTGCAGAAGCCTTGCCCTCTAAAAAATTGGTAGGCTTTATTTTGATATCATATTCCTGCAGAGTCGTTACCCAATTTCCTCTCTTTTCTCCTAATTCTTTCTACAATGGTAATTGCCTCACTACTGGGAATGGGACTATTAATTTCGTGTGTGTTTTTAAGAGAAAAAGATCTAAAATGATCTACATATTTATATATAGCAAATGCCTATTTTTCTACTTTTGAATAATTCAATTCAACGCCCTGAAAATTTGAAGCTGAAAAATGAGATGGGTGCTTCAATTTTCTCATTATTAATTTGTGTCAAAACAACGACATAATACATTGAAGAAGCAAAGGTATATAATATGAAATGATTGGAGAAATTTGGAGTATTTAAAGAGGTAGCGTTGATAATTGCTTGTTTAATTAAATCAAATGATTTCTTTTCATGCTAGCCCCATTTAAAAACTGTGTTTTTCTTAATCATTTGCTGTAACAGTAAAATGATTTGTGAGAAATCAAGGACAAACCTTTTGACAAAATTGATCCATCCAAAAAATGATTGCATGATTTTTTTGTTATATGGTGAGGAAATTTATGAAATTTCCTTTATTCTATCAAGGTCAATGTAAATTCCATTTTTTAACGCAATGGATCCTAAAAGTTTCCCTTCACTAAGAGTGAAAAAAGACTTTTTTGGATTTAATGAAATACCATATTTTCTACAATGTTCAAAAATCTGTTTTAATTCCTGTAAATGACTATTTTTTATTTTTGAATAAATAGTAATATCATCTAGATAAACAACTATTTTATTTAACAAACCTTTGAAAGCTATATCCATGGCTCGTTGGAAATTGACCCTTGTGTTTATTAAACTGAATGGCATTTTTTGGTAAGCATAATTTCCCCATTTGTTTCTAAAAGTTGTCTTTAGCCTATCATCTAGATGGACCATAATTTGATTATATCCAGAGAAGCCATCAAGAGAGACATAGGTTCAGAACCAACAACTGATCGTAAAATCTATTCCATAGTGGGTAGAGGGAAATTATCCTTTTGATCGGCCTTATTAAGATTGCTAAAATCTATACAAATTTGGATATCACCATTTTTCTTCCTAACATGTACCAAGTTGGAAACCCATCTTGAATGCCTAACAAGAAAATGATTTTAGCCTTAAGGAGTTTCTTCAATTCTTTTTTGATTTGATTTTCTAAGTTCGGATGAATTTTCCTTAGTTTTTGTTGGACACGTTTATCATTTGATATCATCGAGATTGTATGTTGAATGATAGAAGTGTCAAATGTTTTCAGATCTTCGTAACTCCAAGAAAAGACATCCTTATATTTCTTTAACAAATTAATGAAGGATAATATTTCTTCAGAAGCGAGACCAAGTCCTAAATTGATATTCTGAGGATTAATATTTGTCCCAAGATTTATTGATTCAAATCTCAAAGTTTAATTCTATAGTTTTGAATTAGTAGCTCTTTTAAGTCCGTCTTTTAAATCATATAGATCCTCAAGTTTAACTACAGATTTGGGTATAGAATTATCCTCAATTTTCAATTTTAATTGATCATCATGTTCACCTTCATCGATTATTTAGTTGTTGTATGATTTTTTAGAAGTTAAGAAACTTAAAATGTCTTCACCATCATTGAATACCAGCCAGTTGGTGATATTATCGGGAATGGATGGCCAAAAGATTAATTCTACAGAAAATCTATCGGGACTGTAATCTTCGAATGGGATCAGTTTTGAGGAAACATTAGCAAGAAGGTCAGCACTGGCATTCTAAATTCTAGGAATAGCATAAATATTAAACGCCAAAAATTGTGAAGTGAGAGACTGAACCAATTATTGATAATGCTTCAAGTGTGTAGAGATACAAGGCATCATGTTTCTTACTTTTTTTACTACAATTTCTGAATCTCCATAAACTTGCAAGTATTTAACATCAAGGCTAATTGCTTTATACATACCTTGGACCAATGCCTCATATTCTGCAATATTATTTATGCATTCGAATTCCAATATGCAAGTCATCATTGTCTTCACACCTTCAAATTAATCAATATGCAACCTTCTCCTACTCCATCACTAGATTTCGACCCATTAAATTACAATGTCTAGAATAAAGAATCAACTGATGGTTTTTCTAGCATATTTGCACATCTGGAAAAGTCTGTCTGTGAAAAATTTTCAATCTGAGAAGTTACAGAATTACTCAGAAATGGTGGCATTTGTGCTTTAAATTTCTCAAAAAATGATTCAGTAGAGTAGTTTCCAAGAATGTTGTTATTAAATATTATTGCCTCACTTTCACTTTCGAAATCTGTTACTGAATGTTTCATATGTTTTTCTCAGTTGATTCTGATTTGATTCGGCTTTCCATTAAATGGGAGCCATAAGTGAGACCAATCAATCGCAAAATAACCATGTAGTTTTTCTGACCAATCTCTAGTAAGAATTAAACCGTAGAAATCTGAGATATCAACAACAAGTATATCAATTATTTGACAAGCTTCAGGATTCAAATATAATCTAATAAGAACTGAATTCATTTCTCCTATGACTTTGACTTTTGTCCTATTAAGTAGCACAATGTGAATTGGGGTTTTCTGGGGTGAAATGTTTAATTTTAGACAAACTGAATACGACATGATATTCGAAGAAGCCCCTGAATCTACCAAGAAGTTATGTAAATTTTTATTAAATATTTCAAAATTCAAAAGTAAAGGAGGAGTATGCGAGTTAGAATAGTCACCTATCAGAATAGCATCAGAGGAATCGCATAATGGATGAACAGGAGGTTTACCCATTCCGTTAGAAGCTTTGGATACCACAGTAGTAGGAAGAGGAGAAGTAGGTACTGCATTCAACTTTGTTAGTAAAAAATTATCCTATTGTTTGAGTTTAGTGAGTTCATGTAGGGAAATGTTTTCTTTTATTTTATTCATATCCTGAAATATATTGTACTCAATAGCATATGAAACTACTAAGGTTCTAGGTGTAGATGGAGAATTGGATGAAGATGGAATTACTTGGGGAGAAGTGGAAGTGGATTTTTTAACAAAAAATTTATCTTTAGCAGTGGAAGTTGAAGGTTTATGTTTCTGAATTGATTGTGTAGGATCAACTGAACCTTTACTTCTTGTGCTAACAAGTAATATTTCATATTCATTTTCACTATTAGAAATAGCAAGCATAAAATTCCACAATCCATTTAACTCATCTATTTGTTCATCTTGGGATTCATCAACAAAAAATGTTGCTTCTTCCTCATCTTCATCATCAGTTTCTGCATTAGAGATCATGTTTGGAGGTTGTGGATTAGGTGGCTAATTTCTTCTGAATGGTCTAAAAGGTTTTTTGGAAGAGGATTCAACTACTTGTTTTTTGATCTCTACCATCTTGTTAGACAAAGTTTTAAGGACTTGTTGTAAGCATTCAAGATCAAAGGGATCTTTAGGTGTTTTCTTTTTAGCTTGATCCATAAATGTAACTCTTTTTATTTTTGTCTTCCTGGTCTTTTTTATTTTCTAGTGCATTTATCCCCTTCTCTACAGACACAACTTCTTTCATGTTATCTACCAAGGTATTTTTATTAGCTCTATCTACAAAAATTCCTATGTTAGAAGGAAGAGATGAAATATACCATTCAATTTGTACATCGACACCAAGTCTAGAAGTAGATGGCATTTTATTTAACAATTTGTTAAATCTGGAATTGAAATCTTTTATCTTTTCCCCTGAATTCATTTTTAAATTGGAAAGGTCATTAATAATAGGTGCAATTGAGCGATCATCACCAAATTTAATATAAAAAAAATCTTCAAAAATATCCCGACTAATAATAAAATTGGCTGGTAACGAAAAGTACCAAGAACTTGTTGATCCTGTAAGATTGTACAGGAATAATCTAACAATAACATCTTCTTCATCTACCCCATTAAGATTGATGACTAACATATAGTTCTGAAGGTGTTCTTCAACAAGTAACCCATCATCATGATTGAATTTGGGAAGCCATTTTCAAGATGTTTTGGTAGAGGATGAAATGGTGCTGGCATTTGAGCAACTTTCAGATTGGACCATGGTCTAGCTGCGATTATAACAGTTGGATAGTTGGATGTGGTGAAAGAAGAATTAGTAGCTGTGATAGCACTTCTTGGGGCAACAATAGTTATTTGTGTAGAGAAAATGGAAATAGATGAAGTGAACGGCAGAGAAAAAGGAAATGAAAAAGGAAGAAATGGATCTGTTGGTGAATGAGAGAATGAGGTAATCTCACTAGTATATTTTTGGGAATCTGATGTAACAAATTTCGTTCATCAGGATTGTAGTGGAAATTCAAATGGCAAGATGCCAAATTTTTCACTTTGGGACTGAGTTAAAACACCAATTCCTTGAAAAATAGAAGTTATTCTTCCTTCAGAATCTTCAAATGATTCAGGATTTTCTGCTGAAATGGAGACATCTTCCAATTTATTTATCAAAGCTGTAATTTCTGATAATTCTGGAGTATAATCTGTAGGGATTACCTCAGGAAGTCTTATAGGAGAGTTGGGAGGTGATGGTACAACTCCTGATATAAAAGTAGGAGATTCTAGAGGGGATCTGGAAATTGTAGGAGATTTGGAGAGACAATGACTCCTGGAATGGCCTTTTGTGTTTGGATTGGACTTACTTTCCATTCATAGTCTGCAGGCCCTCCTTCTAGTGCCAAAAAGTGTTGAGGCCTCAAAAATCGTTGCTTCAATACAAGGGGAAAACCACCTGGTTTAGACTGTAAGGCGGTTCCTTTTCCGTTTAGGTGGTGGCTCCGACTAGATTGTAAGGGACTAGTTTCCCGATGAAAGCTGGTTGAATGAGTGTGTAATTCTTAGATTGAAGTGAAATAGATGGATTTGCATTAATGAATTAAATAGAAAAATATATGTATTAATCTACTCTATAACTCGGGATGTTTAACTTTTATCTAGATGAGATCTGTAATGATTTTCCTTAGTAAATGAA
The DNA here is from genome assembly GCA_031772625.1 of Pinus tabuliformis. Taxonomy (NCBI): domain Eukaryota; kingdom Viridiplantae; phylum Streptophyta; class Pinopsida; order Pinales; family Pinaceae; genus Pinus; species Pinus tabuliformis. Next base: position 600,661,352 of record CM062814.1, on the reverse strand, counting down.
AAATAGATTTCTCAAAGACCAATGGAAATGAAACTATTTCAAGATGATTAGTTTGATTAAATAGTTAATCAAAATAATGTGTAAACTCATATCGCATTTAGAATATCATGACAAATTTCTTAACCTATATAAAAATATCAATGGCAGCATTATCAGTAGTGAATACATGTAACATTGTTCTTTAAATATCAAGTAATAAGCAATTTGAAAAGATAAGTTTACCATTTACTTATGAACGAAACAGAGGTACAATGATAGAAATACTAGATACACTTCACTTAGCTCATAAAAGAAATAGCAGCAGTTTATTCCTTCCCAAAAATATGATTCTAGGAGTACAGTAATGCAACTTCTCAAAATTCTTTATGAAAATTTCTAAACAATGTTCCAGTCGTTCTATTGAGAAAAGGATGAAAGTATAGTAGTGCGAGCTTTCGTAAACCTTTCTTCATAAAATTCAAGACCTTTGTTTCCTATAGAAGCTAAGCTTAAATAGCAGAAAACAACTCTAATCTATTGTGTAGAGCATAGAGGCCATTAAAAAAATCCCTTCAATAATTCTTAAAGAAAACAAAATTTGTAGAAGTTTCTGAAAATGATTTTGTCTTCATTAGCTTCATTTGTTCCAACGAATTCTTTGGATGTTTGTCTATCTATTTGAACTGATCTGCCACTGTCATCACAACTATCTTTCTCTATCATGAACCTGAACATGGAAAACAAGAATCGATAAGATAAACATAAATGAGATGATGAACAAATTTTATTTGAAACAAATCACTTTTGTAGGAAATCAAGAAAACGTAAATCACAATAAATCTGACACTGACATTATGGAGAGGAGTGAAAAGTGAGGAGGTGGAGCTTTATGGCTTATCGCAATCTGAAATCAGAGTTTTGGGGCAGATCATAACATAATTGCAATTGGAATAGAATCAGGGGCAAAACTTCAGAACAATCGCAATTGCTTTAGACAGGGAGTATTTCATATAAAATTGAAAAGGAGGCCTTCTCAAATAAAATCGCAATTGTAATCGAAATGGGCAGGAGTCAGAGAAATGATGTTCTTTTGTTATTTGCGATAGCAATGAACACGAGGTATGTATGATTTGGAGTGAATAATCTCATCGAGTTCGGTCTAATCACAAATCGCAAATCGACTTGGATGAAAGTTTTATTATAAGCCGTGTCCATGTAAAAATTGTTATTGTGGGATCCCAAGGAGACGTCAACGATGACATCATAGTGATGTCACTTTGATGTGGCGGATGATGTGGAATGGTGACATGGTCGATGCCATGGATCTGACATGGTGGGAGACGTGGCAATGATGTGGCAGTTGATGTGGAGGATGACGTGGATCTGACGCCACAGTTTACGTCATATTGCAATCGGCGTTGGGATGTATATTGTAATCAAAATACGACAATGGTTCTTGCGATTGCGCAGGCGTGGAATTTTAATGAAATGAAGTTGATAATGCTCACGGGTCTAGTTAAATATCACAATCGACAATGTGTAGCGAGCATAACCTTTAGATTCTTGGATACTCCGATAGCTCCAGACGTGGGATTTAAATGAAATTGATTTTATAATCCCACGGGTCCGGACTTGATCACATATCGCAATCAACGGTGGGGTATGGACTTAAGTTTTTTTTATAAAACCTGCGGTAGTCACGAATTCGGGGTTTTATGGTTTGTATTGGTTAATCTCGTCGGGTCTGGTTTATATCGCAATCGCAATGTAGTTTGGCAGAGTGGTCTTGAGCCTTATGAAACTTGTGATGTGGGGAAGTGGAACGAGTTGGAGTTTATTAAGATTTCAACATTAGGGGATTAAAAATTTTGATTTATTTTGTTTAAATAACCCATATTTTTTAATACTTAAGGTTTTTTTTAAGCTTGAGCATATTTTTGATCTCGAGGGCTATTAAAATTTGGTTTTCTTAGGATAATCAATGTTTAATACTTGCTTTTTAATTAAAAATCCTAAGTATTAAAATTTGATTATAGCATTTATCTAAAATGAAGGGTCCCTATTCTAATATAATAAATTTCATAGGAAATATATAATATATTAAAATGGGGGTTGTTGGACAATACAACACCTTGGTATATTTTCTCTTTCTCTTAGCAATTCTACCCACACTCTCTTGTGGAATTTCTTCACAAATTCTACCAAACTTTTGTTTGTTGGAAGTTGTCCTCCTTCTAGTTCTCTGTAGTAGACCCTTTATCTTATTCTTTCTTCTAAAGCATGTATACTTCTCAGCTTTCTAGCTTGTCCAACTTCTACATCTCTATCTTCTCACATCTCTTGAAATGTCTACTCCTCATTGCAGCAATCTCATTTGCTGCTATTAATTCATGTCACCATTTCAATTAAAAAAAATTAGTTGCTTCCTCTTCCTTTGCATATTGTTTCATTATTGTATGGTTTTTGCTACTTGAACCATAACTTCTCATAACCAATTTTATCCACGATCCTCCAATCTATTACTATAATATCTGTAGCAAGATATTATATCCAAAATATTTACTTTGGTCCACCTCTCTGAATCAACTCTTTTTCCAAAGTATATGTATCATGTACTTTCTCAAACTATTTTTTTCTTATTTATTCCTCTAAATCAATCTCCCAACTAATACAAAATGTAAAAATAAATTGACTTACTCGATCCTATTGTTTGTTACTCTGCATTTCCTCTGTTGTTCCCCAAAAGGATGTAATCTTTCCATTTTCTGTTGTCTACAGTTCCCAATTCAAATCCACAACTGTTTTGTTTTTCCAACTACTGCAAAAGTGCGTCTACTCTGTACTCTTTTTCTATTAAAAAACACATCAATTCTTTAAATTTATTATTCAAATAAAAAATTCATAATCCAATTACATGTAAAGTTCCATCCTTCAACTATTTCTCCAAAGCCTCCATCTTGATTTTTTTTGTCTTCAATTATCTGTCAATTCAGAACAGCATGCACTATCTCTTTCTCTTGTTGAATCAAATCTCCCAATCAACATTCAAAACGTACAAAATAAATTAATTTACACAATTATTCAATCCATAACTTCATCGATTTTTTCTTTCTCAAAGAGTTATCATATTACAACTTTCAGTTCAGGTTTTTCTTGACTTCGGCTTCACATTTTAAGATAATCCAGAAACTAGGCAACTGGGATGTTGGAAGTGGTTATCCGGAAGACCTTAAGGGAATATAATGTTATCATGATGAATAAGAAGACATCTTGAAACGATAAACGTTGGGAGTAACATTTAATTTGGAAATATTTGATCACCTATTTCTGCTGATGTTGTGCATGCACTTTGACGAAAACTGTTGGATGTTTCTGGTCATGGACAAAGACTTGAAGTCCAAGTCAGTACTTGTTCATGAATATGCCACGTGTTTTTCACTTGAAATGCATATTCTACCTAACTCTCCAAAGAGATTTTGATTCATATCCCGACACTGAGAACCCACAAATTATATTGCCACTGTTGCATTAGGGTTTCAAACTGTTGCTAAAAATTATGAGAATAAAGGAAACATCCTCCAGAATTTTCTCGTTGAATTGGCTGAAGAATATTACCAACATGTGAATAGAAACCCTTCAAAACTCTCTAATCATAGATTCTCGCAGTTCAATCCATAGTTACCAAATACGGCCCAATCACGGTTAAAAATACAAAAATTCGCCGTTAAAAATACAAACATTCGCCAGAACGATTCGAATACCGATTAGTTTGATAAAATTCGATCCGGTTCGTAGTATACGTGCTTAACAATTTGGGTGCATGTAACGTTCATTCCCTGGCATAGTTAATGGCAGCATATGGTTTATTAACTAAAGAACAAATAGATTGCTGCGATATGGCATGTTGCAGAGAAAAACAAAAATTGTTGCGTTATGTCAAAGCAACAGAGAAAGACAAAAGATTCACCCAGTAGATTGTTCATTAGCTAAACACAAATAGATTGCTGTTGTATGGCATGCATGCATAGGAAAATAGAATTGCTGCAGTATAGCATGCACCCAGCTAAAAGCATAAAAAATTGCTGCTTTATAACATGCACGGAGCTAAAAGCATAAAAATTAGGAGACTTATGGGTTACTTAGATTTTATAAGTTAAATGAGTAATAACAGTTATGATCAAAATTCCCAATCTCAAAGGTAAGTTGTAGAGTTATGAGCATTGATGTTATTAAATCTTATTTTCTGATTAGATTTTTCCCACTCATAGAGAAGGAAATGGAAGTATTTAAATTAGAAAATTTCTTTTTTCAAAAATAAGCGGTTGATATTTTTTATAAAATAAATTTGAATATTAATTTTTTAAATAGAGAAGGATTTCCCACTCAGAGAGAAGGAAATGGAAGTATTTAAATTAGAAAATTTCTTGTTTCAAAGACAACAGGTTGATTTTTCTATAAAATAAAATTGAATATTAATTTTCTTGAAATCAAAGAAAGAATATAGGTTTTTGAAAAGAGTATATAGGTTGGAGGGAAGAGGTGAGTGTAAATTCTTTTTGAGTGGATTTGGTTCTGAAGATTTTTTATTATATACAGTTATAAGTTATATAAAATTCAAAATAAATTAAAAGGAAGATAGCTAAAAATATTTTAAAAATATATTATTTAAAAAATGTTTAAGAAGTGTATTATCGAATTTTTTTCGAATTGAAAATTTTTCATTCGAATTTTTATCGTATCGAATTCGAATCCGAATCGAATTCAAATTCGAATTTGGTAACTATGGTTCAATGAGGATAACAATTACTTCTCGAAATGTTGAAAATCTGCTTCAAAATCTACACCCTTCAGGACACCCAAATTTTAATGAGTGATCTATGGATTTCACTATTTTTCATTGACCATTCAGACTCAAATTTTCAATATTAGATTGTGAAATAGGCATGTCGAGAAAGAAAACTTAGCCCTTATAAAAATTGATGTAGATTCAATGCTTTCCCTTGGCAATACTTACAACAATCAATTAATTTTTCCTTTAAATTTGTTTTCAGTGCATTCTACCAGGGTATAATTACATTTTACCCCAGCATAGGTCCAACTTATGTATCATTTGAGTCTTTTTCATTCTGATCCTTGTCAATCTAGAGTGAAGACAATCTTTGTTTTATTATGTTCAAAGCACATCTTTCATCTGTTTCTACTCTGTGCATTTTCCATTTATGTAGATGTGTAATCTCCTTAGGATGGTCTCTTGTCATTGCGCACACTAATTATGCTATGGGAATTATTCTTTCCATCACATTTTTCTTTCCATGGTTGCGAAGTGCTCCATTTTATCACAATACTCTAATATCAATGCCACTTAAGCATAGATCCATCATTTTTAAATCGATATGGCATGATCTTTCTCAAATGGTTTCACCCATTCCTTCTCCTCCCTTGGAATGGATCACAATGAAAACGTGTTTTTCCATGCTTAATCTTCCAATAATTTTACTCTTCGACAACATGTATTATATGAGCTCACCTTCAATTCAGTTTTCCATCATACCATGAAATAAACCACTTTTCGTCCTATGTTATGAGGGGAACTGACTTAAACCCTAAAAATATACTTCCATCTACTAAGAATTGTATACTCTATTTCCCTTTCTTGCTTGCAAGGAGATATATTTTTAGATGACTGTAAAAATTGGAAAGTTCATTCAACGATTCCCTAAATAATGCACTTCCTCTGCAAGGAGGATACGCATAGGAGCTATACCAAATTTGTTCATAAAAATTGATACGGAGAGAAATGAAGAATTATAAGTATCTTATTAAAGGAGTGTGAAAATATAGTTCCATCATGAGACTAAACCCTATTCTAATAGTTCAAATTAATATTATAATTATAATTACCTCTAGAAATTGTGATAGCAACCTGAATCCACCTGTGACAAATAACTTTTAACAAATTCCACACAATAATCCTCAACAACATGTAATTTACATAATCTTCACCCATATAATAAAATTATTTATTTTCTAATGTCCACACAACTATACAAGATTTACAAAAACTTGATCTTGAGCAGATTTACATCAAATGGCATTTTAGTTTGACCCTAAAGGCCATTTGATGTAAATAGAAGGGATTTCTATTCATTATTCACTTTTGATTATTTTCATTGTGGCAATCACGATTGTAACTTTGATTATTTTTATTGTCACACACCATTATTTGTTGGTTTTACACATTATAGAAGAGAGAGACTCTACACAAGCAGAAGACATTTAAGGATAGCCAAGAACCCATCCCATGGAGGGGACTAGTAACATTTGTTTGTTCCCTTCACAGGTGTTATAATAAAACTATTCTTTGTATATTTGGTTTCCATTGGATTATTAGAGTTATTACTATTTCTTTTTGTTGTTTAACTATGATTGTGGCATAGATCAGGACTTTGGCAGGTTTTGTTTCTATCAGTTGCTGCCGATCTATGATGTTTAGCAACCATTTATATTATTGAGATTGTTTGTCATCCACAATCTTAAATGGGTTATTTTCGTACATATTTAAGAAGAAAACACTACAAAAAAATTGGCCACTCCACTGGTTTAAAATTCAAATACACAAACCTAGGTGACCTTCGGTTTTCAGCTTAGGGTTTCTTCTTTTTTCAATCTCTTAATGTTTCATAACTTTTTAACCCTAGATCTGTTAAATTTCTCACTTATGCAAGTTTTTTGGTCTTTTCCACATGTCACAAGAACCAACTGCGATAGAGACAGTAGTTTTTTCCAAGATTTTCCGATCAATAATCAAGGAGCAGAAATCACACTTTTTAGCCCAAAAAGTGCGATCTAGAGTCCAAAGCGCACCTTTCAGCCCAAAAAGTGTGATATCACCTGAAAACAAGTTAGTACCTGTGATTTTAGGATTTCTGGGTTATCAGATCTGTTCCTAGGTTTTGTCGAAAGATGTCAACTGGGTTGTTTGACCTCTGTTTCATCCCGTTTAAGCCTTGATCTACTCTTATTTACTCGTCTAGGTGGAATTTAGCCCCCTGGGGCTTCTATTAAACTTTCACCTTTATAGGAGGAGTTTAGCTGAGTCTGAGTTTCTACAACACTTTCAACCATATTTTCCAGATATGTATCCTTCTGTTTCAGATCTCTAAAGATAGGTTGTCACCATTCATAGTTTCATATTAAAACTTGTTTGGTCATTGGCCTTAGGGCCCCATTGGTTGCACTAGGTGTTTCACCCATCTCCCTATCTTTTTGCAGCAATCTTCCTCTCTGGTTTTTTGTTGTTGTTGCACCACTTTGCAGTAGCCTAGTGTCACTTGCTCCTAGTCACACCGACAATTATATCTCTTTACCTTTTTAGTGTGTTCTCCATTCATTTAGCCACTAACGAGCACAGTGTTTACAAACCCAGTTTGGGTGGGGTGTAGTTAATTGTTTTGTTGTTCATTTTCTACTGTTAATTTCAGTTTATTTTCAGCAAGTTTTTTTTTTTTTTTACAAACACAATCTGGGCTTAATCAATAAATACACTTGCACACACAAGAACACCTTAAGCAAATGGCACTTGGTTTACACCGCCATGCCAAGACTTAACATAATAAATTTATCTCACCTCATGGAGCTAAAGGCATATTGTTGATCTCCCTTCCCCATTTCCATGTCACTTGTGTCTTACCATCATTGCACTAACAAGGCATTTATCGCGGACACTATTAGGCCTTCACCCCTAGTTTGTTCCTGGGCATATTACTCCTCCCTGCCGGGTTTGAGTTCATAGTCCTCCAAGTCCCCATACCGACTCTTCGCTTGGTTCATCTCATTCCTCATCTGATTCTGAGCCTCCTTCACCACATATCATCACCATTTCTAGACCCGCAGCTGGTACAAAAACCCAATGTGGTGTTGGCCTCGGTTTTATCCCAGTAGTTACATCAAGCGAAACAAACTCAGGAACCATTTCGGCAGCCCCCATGCTCCCTTTTATGGCTGGGTTAAGTCTATCGGATTTTAGCTAGTTGATAAATGACCACATACACCATGATGTTGGTTGGTCTGCTATGCCGACTAAGCTTCCCTCTAGCATCCCAAAGTTTGAGGTTAATGCTGGAGAGGATCCTACCAACCATGTCCACTCCTTCCACATGTGGTGTTCGTCCAACTCCATTACTAATGACTCCATTCGTCTTCGGCTCTTCCAACGCACACTCACTAGAGACGTTGCAAAATGGTATGTAGACCAGCCCACCACATCTCATTCTATTTTCATGACTCTTGCTAAAGCATTCCTCTCATATTTCCAGTTACCTCTCTGGTACAAAACTAGTATGGATCTATTGAACTCATTTCTTCAGTCCTCCACCACTCGCCTTTCCGACCATATTCAAGAGTGGCATTGAAGGAGGAGCATATGTCGTTCCCTGCCTTTTGAAGACTGTGTCTATCTAGATTGGTTTCTTAGGAGCCTTTTATCACCCATTGGAAAAGATGTCGCGTCCTATTTTCCTCAGACCAAGGAAGAAGCTCTCCAAATCGCTCTAAGATATGACCTAATTTATGCGCAATCTGGTTATGTCTATACCATCATTCCAGACCTCCCTTGTCCTCGAAGTGCCAATGCACCGAGGGCATCTCATGTCGCCAACAGCATTGTTGGAACCCTTTCACACCCTTTTCCATATATTTAGCAAAGTTATGGCTATCTATAGGGGGCACCAGTAAATCTAACACTCATGCCCCTCCTACTAGCAACATGTATTCAGGACCCCAACCTATCTACCAAACCATTTCTCCTCCTTATGAACAGTCGAGTGCTCCAACCCCTAAAACATTAGTGTTGTAGCCAATGCCCCCTTAGGTTCAAGTGTTTGCACAAAAGGGTGTGACAAATCCCCAAAATTTAAAGAAAACGAATAAGGGGAAAGGTAACAAGGGTAACTAGGGTAGTCAAGGTAATTAACCTAGTGAACCCCAGGGGAACCAACCTAACACGAACAATAAGCAACAGGGCAATCAGCCGAAGCAAAACAAGGCTATTTGTATGAACAAGACTTGTGCATGTTGTGGTGTACATGGCCATTATACACATGAGTGTCCTCTCTTATCCCAGATGCATCAAATGTGGGAAACTCAAACAACTTCTAGAGGTCAACGATCACCTTAGAATCCTGCACCATCTCAACCGATAGTGCCTACAAATCCTTTCCCTCAGCAAGGATTTGTAACTTTTCAACCTTAGCTAGGTCAAGCAGCCCATCCCCCCAACCTTCTGGTCCTAGTGACTACCAGATCCTTCTGATGAATTCTGATGAGGATAATCCCTCCGATATCAACCTACAAACTCGGTCGTGTCAATATGACAAGCCATCAACTTCATCCACCACTGAGTCCAAAACCAAAGCATCTGCTGAGCCTCTTACGACACCAAATGGTCCATTGTAGATCCCTCAACCCAAAGTTTAGGCTATTCCCAAGATCCCAAAGGGATCATTATACCGTAACGTGACTTCTAACCGAGCTTCCCACACATACGGTATAGTAGATGACTTGGCACAACCACTTGCTGCCATGTCGATGTTGGAAGTCCTCCAGTCATTCCCCTCTCAAAATAAATATCTACTAACTTATTTGGGCACAGTAGATCCTTCCGACGATCATTTGATTGTCTTCCCTATTGATACATCAGAACATTTTCCATTGCCTTCATTCGTTGATTTCCAAATACCAATCTGAGTCCTTAATGCCATCATCTCTTGATGCATTATTGATGAAGGTGCATCCACCTGTGTGATGTCTGCTACCATCTGGAAATAACTTAAGTCACTTGAATTTCCACCCTGCACCATCACTTTGTGTTCTTGGGACAGACACTACTCCCAGCCTCTTGGTACATACCGCAACTCTCCAGTGACCCTTGCAGGAATGACTGTCCATGTCGACATTGAGGTTATTGATGCCCCTCTGGATTACAACATTATCTTTGTTCATAGTTACACATATGCCATGTCAGTTGTCACATCTTCAATGTTCCTCAAGATGTGCTTTCCCCATGAAGGGAAGATCATTACCATCGATCAGTTGACTTACTATGAACCGACATCCATGACCTCCCCCAAGTCCATTATCCCGTCAATGTCAAATAAGAAATCTTCAACTCCTCTCACCGGTGTTTCACCCAGAGTCTACAATGATTCTTCATTATTGGGTGCTTTCCCTGGTCCTACCCCTCCCATATGAGAGCCTAACTCTATGAGTGCTTGCATGTTACAAGCATCAAGGGCTGCTCTCAACCAATCTGGTACATCCGATCAACAACCAACTCCTTAGCACCATGTTTTTGCCATCCCAACTGAGCTCTCTAGATCTACCCCCCCCCCCCCCACAAGCTCCTCTGTTTGTGGGTGCCTCTCCTATGTTTCCACGAGGAACTGTTCCTCCGTGTCTCAACCATCCAGGAGATATTCTACTAGGACATTACCCTGTAGGCTAGATACTTTTCTTATTCTCCCCTCCGGGATTATTTTATGTCCCTATCATTGCTTCACTAGTCCTTCCGAACATGAATTTGGGGATCCCATAATGGTACATCGATCCCCTTGCAAGCATTCCTCTAGGTCAGCTAAGACCTTATCATGCTTTGACCCTATTTGAACCAGTCCCTATAGCCCTTGCCAGTGCTTCAGTTCCATCACAACCCCAATAAGAACCCACTCCTATTGTACAAGGACCCCCAAGCTACTCTAGCTCCTAAGGCCCCAAAGTTGTCACCTCGATGCGCTTTGTGTAAAGTTGTTGGTCATGCCACCAATAATTGTCCCGAGCTTCCTCATCTCAAACCTTTGGTTCATGAACCATTCCCTGAGTCAAATATCCTTGAATTCCATGTTAAATTGGAGGGTCCACCCAAGAAACTCATAATGTTGCGCACAAATCACCCTTGTCCGTTGTGCATTCATCATGGTCATTATTCCCATTGTTTCCCTCATCTCGATGAATTTTGTGATTGCCTTGAAGCACTTCGCGAATATGATACCACTCGTAGTGGAACACCTACTCCTCTACCTATGGATTCTGGTACCCCTAGTCAACCAGAACAAGGGGAATCTAGTCCCACCATTGTGACCCCTCCCCCCGATGTCAAGATGACAGGAACCACGGGACATGTCCTTTACCTGTCGTCATCCTTGAGTTCCTCACAAACAAACCTTTCTGAGGTTTCTACACGTGCTTCTATTGAACCTATTTCAACAAAATCCCAGGTCTCAACATCTGTAAATCCCCCATCTACCAGCTCATCGTCTACCATTTAAGATGATGTGTATGTGAACCTTATTTCTTAGTTTGATGCACCAGGTATTCCCGCCACATCATGCAGTAAGTCTTCCTCTTGTCTGCCCATCTTCCATTTTGTTAAGGAAATGATGGAAGATATGTCTACCCCTGATTACCCTTGCACTTAGGCAAGGGGGATATTCATGGAGGATTACGAAGGCCATCTCCTTCCTAATTCTCCCAATGCACTCTACCTCAAGAAATGTCACTCATAGCTCATCCCTTTGATTTTCGTCTCTTTATTTTTGCCATGAAGTTAGGTTGGTTTCATCATCTCATCCATTTTATTTTGCACCTTTTAAATGGATCCATCATCCACACCGTATATCGGTCATGCCGATGGTGCGAGTCACTTCTCCCAGAATCTAGCCTCAACAGCGTGGGCCATTTTTACCCCCTTGCATATGTTAGTCCTTTCGAACAACATGCGCATTGGATTGCCACCAATAACCAGGCTTAATATGATGCAGTGATAGGTTTGTTACTTGATGCCCTTGCTCATCACATCCTTCATCTTCATGTTCGTTTAGATCCCTCACTACTTGTCATACAATTGAATGGTGTGTATCACATGCATAACCAATTCTAATTTAGAAAATATCTATGAGTTAAGTTGTTGGTACATGAATTTGAAACCATTACTTTCAGTCACGTTCCTAAAGCCCAAAATAACTATGTAAATACCATTGCAAATAACATTCTAGATTGGCATTTATAACATGTATACCAAAAAAGAAAACCTTAAACATAACACATGGTGAACCATCATCGTCATATAAAAATTCATAATCATATTATGTATCATATAAGTCTTTGGAGCCCATAGCTCTAAATACATTAGACACACCCATAGCATGTTACAAAACTCAAAACCAAAGGGACCCACACGTCCCAAATCTAGTCACTGTCTGGCGGATCTCGTGGCAAAGGCTCTGCTCCACCTACACGTAGATCACATACTGCCTAACCATCCACCGTCATGCACCACATGATACCTCGCCACTCTGAGGGTAGGACAGTACACTCATCTATGTATTGATCGTCCAACTCCTTCCATCCACGCTCTGAAACTCCAATCAAAAGTACCTCAAATCTATGATGTAGATCAGCAAGTAGTGCACTCTCGTTTGGACCCTAACGTGACGATGATGTTCCCCAATCTACAACCCCAGGTGCTGCAACTCATCCTTGATATCCTATCGGTTTTACCATTTCTATGTCTGCATACAACATATCTTACACTCAGTACCATATACATGTGATAAAAATATGAAATGTACCATAAAAATAACAACTTAATACTTACCATCAGGTCACCATGCTCGCCCGGGCAGAAGTGGCAAGTCAGGATCTCCATGATAGTTCATCCTGCTATAAGGGTAATCATCAATGTAGAGGCGCATCTGATCCCAATGTGTGAAAAACTCGGGTTGGAACACCCTTCTAACTCCCCCCTCCTCCTCCTCTCCATAGTAGTTACCCCCAGTGACACATCCTAAGTTCCTATTGGTCCCCATCTTGGATCTGTACATGAGGATGGATAGTGGGTATCTTCTAAAAGAAGAATGCACACAGTACTATACCAAAAGCACATTCACAGTTCACCTACCTCCTACATAGAATTAATTGTTGTTTCATCGACGACAGCATCATCTGGGCCCACCCATAGTAGGTCCCTACCAAAACACTCTCAACCAACATCATTTGTCCACCAATGATGTGGTGGAATGCCTGGCTGCCCAAAACCGATAGCACAATTGCGGCAACAACCCATGTCTCTAGCCACTCTAGATCACAAATCAGGATAGTCATGCCCTTGACACACACATCCCATGGACAATGGCGCTCCACAAACTCAGTAATGTTCCTCCCACGAAGCAACAGTAGATGAATATCCCCCACCACTCTGAGCAGAGGTATTCTGGTCAAGAAATAAATACCCTATAATGTGAGCTCAATGTTGTGCCCTTATATGACAAAGACCTCCTAGTCTGGATCACAATAGCTCACAATTCTCGATAGAAGGGGCTCACCTTCCCTCACCAATGGGTTCTCTACCCGCTTGAGAACCCCATAACAAGCCAATGCCCCTTGACCCCCCTAATCCCTCTGGATATCAGATCAAAGAGTATCCAAGTCTCGTTTAAGCCATTCAATTTTCGTCTCTTCCATGCTTGCAAAACACCACATGTCTTGTCGATTTAGAGAAGTAAACACTAGTTTACATTCGTCAGCCTACAACCCACACTAGGTTATCAAACAAACCCTCTCTTCAGCCCCAAATCACAGTTTTCTACCCAAAAAGTGCGAGCTCACAGGTTTCCAGTCGTTTCCTACAATCCAAATTTCACTTATGGGCCCAAAAAGTGCAATGAGACCATGAGCAAGAGCAGGGGTCTCTCAAGGAGCTACCAAGTGCCAAAAATCAGGATGTAAACCACTGAAATTGAAGAGATGAGTAAGGCAACCTACCTGAAAGTCACAGATCATGATTCCAACAGCTGGTTTGTCCGCTACAATCTCCACAAGATTTGGGGCCTTTTTCTCCTCTCCAAATTCACCACATCTCACTTAGCAGATGAATCCAAATTGGAGGGAAAATGTCCTTTCATAGAAAAATCCCCAATTTTTCTATTACCCATTGTGACCAAACCGTATCTCAGTTTCATGAACAATCAAAACTGTTGGAAAGCTCTCATCGAGCTCTATAATGGGTCTTCCTCGGTTTTTGTTGATTTGACACATCACCGAGAAGCCATTTCTCCAAGAAGCGCCACTTCGTCGCCTCTCAAAATCGAATTTCTTCATAAAGTGACACTTGTATTTTGAGGTCCACCTATTCTTCATACTTGTCATACCACATACCAATTTTCTTCATGAGTAACCATCATTTACTCATGCTTTCATGGTCCCCCCGGGCCTATTTTGTGTGGCAGCGTCATCAAATCACCCTTGTTCAGAGCATCCACGATGAGTCATCCTTGCATCCATGGAGTTTATTTCACGTCCAATTATATCATGTCATAGTATTCCATCCATATTTGCATACCATTCATCCTTTGTTTCCCATTTTGGCCTCCAATCATATTGTATCCATCCCCTTCGGAGTTGAGTCAGTTGCTACCAGATCAACCATGCACTTTATGATCTGGAAAGTGAAGTCATTTGTTTGTCCCTCTGTCCCACTTTTTCCATTATCCCTAGTGTTATTCCATCAGTCACATTACTATTTTCCCTTGTGCGTTAGCGGAGGATCCTCATTGCCTCACCTATCCCGGGCCCTATTCTGTTGACATCAGCACATTTAGTCTAGAAGAACGACGTAGAGGGCTATGTATCTTAGTTCCAGCTTCCATTCTTGTTCAGTGCCTCAAATCGAGTAGGGGGACTCATTATTTCCCTTTGACTTGGTTGTTTCATGTTCATGATTCATACACTTGATGGTCCAATGATGCAGTAGATTGTACCAGTGATTCCCAAGTGTGCATGAGATGTTTCAGACCTCATGAGTGGGTGGCCCTTCAGGTATCCCCCCACATGGCTGAATGCATTCCTATTATGCTACAGCCTTAGATGCAATTCCGTAGAGTTGATGGGTTCGATCCTAGCGATCATAGTGTCCATAGCATGCACATCTCCTTTAGATGATCCATTCAGTTTTGCAGAGCCCTTCCCTATTCAGCAGGGCTTCTTCGGTTGTTCTACCCTCCCTCCCACCCATTTTTTGAGGGAAGGGACATTATATTTCATGTACTCATATATTATTGTATTCAGTTGTAGCTCATGTTTTTCCAGATGCATTATGTATATGGGACACATTGTATTATTTTCTGGCTCTGTTATGCCAGCATGTCATGTACCATTCAGCATGTACTTCATTGCTCAATTTTATGTTTCTGGGTGCACCATTATTTTTGTACTAAGTTATCTCAGCGAGTATGGGTATGTCTCCCCCACCTCATTGAGGTCCGGTACCAAAACATAAAAGGAGACTTGGATTGGTCTTGCCCCCTCTGTCTTATCCTCATTCGCTTCAATTTTCATGGTCTCTCTCTCTCTCTCTCTGACTCCACTGTGTTGTCTAGTGGTTGTGTCTTTACAATGTACTTCGGTCATACATTTTTCTCCTAAAACTTGTATGTTGGGGGGAAATATGTTATCACTAAAAAATTGATCATCTAGCCTAATTTACTAGATGGATCGAAGTACACCACGTAAAGCCAATTTTACCATAGTAAAATTGCATTCATTGTGAGAAATTACTTACTAAAACACATTTGTTAAGTAATTTATAATTAAAGCCGTGAAGAATAATTAAATAAATCACTATTTATTTTATTTTCCTCTAGGAATAATTAATTAAACCATTGTTCAATTATTATTCCTTGTCATATTTGACCCAATTATGAAAAATCAACAAATAAATTATTAATTATCTCATTTTTCTACAGTAATAATTAATTAATCACTAATAAATTATTATTCCTTGTCAAATTTGACTAAATCCCTCAGGAATAATTAAATAAATCATTATTTGTTTATTATTCCTTAACCAATTCCTTGAGATGATAAATAAATCATTTATTTATTTATTATTTCTAAATATAATTTTAAATAATTTTTCCCTCTTAACCAAATATAATAAAATATTCCAAGTTGTTATTCCAAGAATGGGGTTAATAATATTTTATTATTGCTCATTATTTGAGGATAACTCAATAATTTTTTATAAATAGAAGGGTTTTCCATTCATTATTCACTTTTGATTATTTTCATTGTGGCACTCACTGTTGTAACTCTGATTATTTTCATTGTCGCACACCATTATTTGTTGGGTTTACACATTAGAGAGGAGAGAGACTCTACACAAGCTGAAGACATCTGAGGATAGCCAAGAACCCATCCCATAAAGGGGGACTGGTAACATTTATTTGTTCCCTTCACAGGTGTTATAATAAAACTATTCTTTGTATATCTGGTTTCCCTTGGATGATTGGAGTTATTATTATTTTTTTTGCAGTTTAACTATGATTGTGGCATAGATCAGGACTTTGGTAGGTTTTGTTTCTATCATTTTTTGCAGATCTACAATGTTTAGCAGCCATTTATATTGTTGACATTGTTTGTCATCCACAATATTAAGTGGGTTCTTTTCATACATCTTTGAGAAGAAAACAGTACAACATAGTTTATGTTTGCATAGGATTTTCCATCATAGAGAGTTTTAAAAAAAAGAAATAAGGCAAGTTAATGCTAGCCTGTAACTTTTCCTAAAGGAAGGAATGCCCATATGTTTGTAATTGCTAGCATGTAACTTTTTCCAAAGGAGAGAACCATATTTGTATGTTTGCAATTGTACAAATTACATTACTTTGATGTTCCAATTTGGCATAATTTAGAAATGTTCCATAAGCATGATCAGAGTATAGATGATGCAATGTTATTGGACTATTCTAATATATGTTTCAAAAAATACTTGTTTATTGTGTCGAGAAAATTACAATAATATCCTTTAGCATATATTGAATTTCAAAATTGGTTAAGAAAGTAGAAATATTTGATAATGATTTCTTTATTAATCAAAGATAATTCCTGGAGGTTGGAACTTTTACTAATTGTGTTGCGAGAATAGAGGTATGATTGCTCCATTCATGTTTTGCAATAGCTCTTCTAATTATGTTCTTATGGCATTTATTTCGTGTTTAAACCTCCCAAGCATTTGTTGAAGCTCTAATATGCTATTCATTAGCACTAAGACATCTTGGCTAAGCATTACCATATCTTGGTTGGGCATTAAGATATCTTGGATAACTGCATATAACTCTTTCTGTATGCTTTTTCCATTGCTTCCTTCTGTCATTTGTCTCATTGTTACTATTGCAATAGTAATAGCTAACCTGTGGCATTTTGAGTGACAGATCATTCCTCCAAACCCCTCCCTCCCTCCCCCTCCTCCAACTCTATTCATCTTACCATTTCTGTGGAACAAGGATGATAGAGTATTGTGCAATGCCAAATTAATAACACTAAAATATCAAAATCGTCTTTCAAATTTGTGGCATGGTTTCCATTTAATGTAATTTTCTCTTAAAAATAAAATAATTTCAAAAGGCACTTCACTAGAAAAAATTTTCAACAAAAATGATACAAACAAGACTTAGAAAATTAAAAAAAATAAACGAATGATAAAGCAAATCCTTATAACACTTATCCATTTTAGAAGAAACAAAGCAAATTTCTTGCCTATAGCTTTTAGAAATGAGTTTAGTGCTAACGAGGCTATAAGAAGATTCAGGAAATTCATAAAACAATAGACATATGATAAATCAAACCTTGATAAAACTTGTCACTTTTAGATAGGGAAAATATTAGGGGTGAAATTTCGCTAATTGTCTTTTTTTTTTTTTACATTTTATGAAAAACAAATTTGCTCATTTGGTTAAAAATTATCCTATTTTTTACATATATATGTTCAAAAGGATAATATTTGCCAAATATTTACCAATTTTAATAATAAATTACATGTTATTTGTCAATATTCACCTACATTCTATACATATGACTTTTCAAACCAGAATACTTGTCTATAATAATATAAATAGCCATAGCATTTGAATCCTTAAAATTACCTTGGTTTTGGAACAACTGAAGAAAATCACTTTCCCAAAGCTTTTAGAAACTAGCTTAGATCCTACAGGACTACATTTAATGCGTCAAAGGCCATACATCATGTAAATCATGAATTGACATCAAAGTTATGAAAGGATATTTAATTGTTATCAAGTTTAATAGTATTCATTAATTAATAATCTTCGTCAATCTGGCTAGTACTGATTTATATGATTTGCAATAAGCAAATATTGTTTCTATATTGATTACTATAAACCATATCTAATTTTCTTAAATTCCCACTCGAGGTAGTCCAATTCATAGGATTGCATTTCATGATTGTTGTGTTTGGCACACTTTAAAAATTGATATCGACATACTATTTTATTAATATCTTAAATCTCATTCTATATTGATTTATGTAACGATATTGTGACACTTAAAAATTGATTTTATTGCATTGGGTTACTTCTTCTTTATGGAAGTGTTATTTTCTGTTTTAGTTTGACCCTGTTCGATCTAACTTAACCCTATGATTAACTAATTCTCCCCTTCCAATAAATACAAGGATTTTCATAATTTATTCGACAAATCAATGTGTATTCAACGTAGAATTCAAGTGCTCAATATCATTTACTTTGTTAACTTGTTTTGCTACCAACTAATGTTTTACTATCAAAATAGAGTGAGAGAGACCTGGTACTGACGTTTCCCAAATACTAACCGTATTATTGATTCAACGAGAAGAATAAGTGTTGTTTGGGACAACATATATGAGGAGAAAGCAACACAATTTTTTTTTTACAATTTTTCGCACTTTCGCATACATTCTCCCTCCACACAGTTCTCCTACACACTTTCATTTTACACAATAATACACATAAATCAATTAATTAACAATTTTGGATTTTTAAATTTTGGAGAATGAAATGTTTAGTTTACGTTTATTTCGGATGTGGAATAAGTGTAGATGATTAGTTGCATCTGCAATCCAATTTTGTAACTTGAGTTCATATGGTTTCTACCATTTCACGTTAGGCTAAAAACTAGCATTTTAAAATTATTACCAGTTTTTATAAATTTGTATTTTAATATAACTTTAGATTTTTTGTGAGAAGCAAGTGTGTCAAACAAGTAATATAAACCTTCCCCCATTCACACATAATTACCAAGGATTTTGGTTTACCAAGAAAGGGTGTGTGAAATAGTTTGTCCCTTGCTCCGCACATGCATTCCTGACACACACTTTTTGTTGCACTCCCTACACAGACTTTCTGTTGCACTCCCCGCATAGCTTTTCTCTACACACCAAAATAATTCTTATTATACTCATTGCTTAGCTTGTCTATGTACCTAGGTAGAAGTTCATATTCCTAAGAATATATCTCAAGAACAAGACAAACCATTTGATCTTATTAATGGGGAGCTCAAAAGATTGTGTAGGGAAATAAAGTGCATCCCTATCCAGTAATGATTAACAAGAGGTCAGGTATAGAATTAATATGTACTATTATGGGAAATAAAAATACCATTTTGGGCATTCCTACTAACTCCATATTATTGATTAATGTAAATATTTTCCTTTTTAATGTCTAAGGATTCTAGGAAAGGAGGCCTATTTCATTCATCCATATAGAGAGAGAATTAAACCATTGAACCATCAACAAAAGTCTCCTACACGAAAGAATGCATTGAGTGTACCTTGGGTGAAATGCATTGAGAATTGAAATGAAGTGTTTGAGTTTTAAACATTTTATGGAAAATTAATTAATCAATTAATTGGTGGTTTTAGCTTATTAATGCATGTAAGGAAGAATTGTTGTATGGGAAAATGTGTGTGCAGCGCAAAGAACATAAAATTTCTTCCACAATGTCTTGTATCTCCACATACATTTTCGCACACTACATATTAGTCAACTAATTAGTATTTTTGTCTTATTAAAGTTTGGCACATTAAAAATTTCGGTTACGTGAATAATAGGTGCATTTGTGATTTCACATTTGTCAGTTAAATAGTTATATTAAATGAAGTCTCTTTTTAATACGTATGAGGAAAAAGTGTTGTGCAGGAAAACAAGTGTCCAAAGCATGGAACACAAAGTTACTTTGGCAATGTTTCATGGCTCTGCATACATTATCTCAAGACACATATTAATGAATTAGCATTTTTTGATGTAAAAAGAGAAATACCTCCCTCTAGACAACACTACATATAAATCAATTAATAATTAGCATTTTGGCTTATTAAAGATTGGGACATGGAAATTTTAAGGGTAGACAATCAATTTTCACTCGTTTTATTTGAGATTCTCGAATACTTACAGTGATTTCAAACTTGTCAATTAAGTTCATACCTCTGAAATATGGGTGGTTGATCAACTGTGTGCACCACTATGTCGGCATGGGCATGTTTCATTTGATATTGGGATGCAAATGAGTTTTGGTGAAATTTATTTGCATGTGGCTCTAGGTGTGGTTATGCACAAGTATGGAAGAAGCACAATGAAAAATTCTTCCACACCTCTGCACTCTGTATAAATTTAAACAATTAAAACATATAACATATTTCGAACTTTATAGTAAAAAACATCTGCATTATCCCTTTAATCATTTGATGATAAAAAAAATTACACTGTAGAGAATAACTTGAAAAAATATTACTGGCCCCACTCTTACCAGATTTATTTCCCATTAGCTAATTAGCAAAAAAAAATACAAATTTCAAAATATTACTTCATTTACAAAAAAGGAAAATAAACATATATCTATAAAACTTTCAGGATCAGTACACAACCGAGAGTTATTAACTATGAGGGGTAGTTATTGAACATGATTCTTCGATCTTGAACTTGGTGACAACGAAGGCTGAAACTCATAGAGTATATGCTTCTCCATGTGAGCCAATATAGCTTCAAAGAAATTTATTTTTTCTTATAGACGCCCTTCACCCCTTGCCTATTTGATAATATATCCTACATATACCACTGGTTGCGTTGAATATCATTCATGAATGAGATGATCATATTTTGGTCATCATGTTTGTCTCTTATGAGATGCTCCAAAGGCATCTCGAAATATCCAAGCTCATTGCAATTTTTCTTTTATATCAGATGCAGGGTCATTAAAATTAGGTCCATTAATAGGGATGGGATCTATAGCTTCCCCCTAACCAATTTTCTCTACGTGATGTTTTCTTGATTCTCCTTATTCACCAACTCCAGTCATTACTCTACCTTGTTCACGTCGCATCTTGTATTTCACCAAAAAATAATACTCAAATACAATAATGTTATGGATGGGATAAACTAAAAAAACTTTTACATTAAACAAAACACCAACTTAGCTGAGAAAAACAACAACCCACCTAGTCTTGCACAACAATGAACTAGGACATAGTCTAAAAAGAAACCATCTAAACAAATAGTTACAAACTACAAAAGAAAAGTTACAAGACCCCCAAGAAGGCAGTTAGAATAAGAAAACAAATACATAATTTTTTATACCACCAATAATAATATAAAATAGTTAAACAACCCATGAAAATTAGCAACAGTGATAGATGAGATTGGAGAATAGAAGGGTTCCACCTTACCTCATTATCAAGATGGAAATACGGAAAAGGGTTGATACACATTTCTTGGCATGCCCTCTGATAAACAACAAAATAACATATTATTAGACTTTCTGAATAGATAATGTTTAATTACCATTGGTAACATGTCTTTATATACCTCTTTTTTATTCGTTGTTTATATCCTATGTCTATAGATCACCATTGATTTATTTGTGGCCCTACTATGGGTATAAAAACTTATTTTCCCCATGTTTCCTTAAACCAAAAAATATTTCCCTAATTTTAAAATATTTTCCTAATTTAATTTGCGTGTTTCTTTGTTTCTTATTTATTTTCTATTCCTTTTGTCATGTCTCATGTGACATCTTCTGTAATTGTACTCACATTATATTAATAACTAAATGGTTATTCCTCACATTACAATTTGCAAAGTGCATAGATGTGGGACTGTAGAGGAAACACAATAAAATCTTCCTCCACACTATGCACATATCATTTAAATGTTTTGGATTTTTCCTAAAATTTATTTCCCTAATTTTAAAATATTTCTCTAATTTAATTTGTGTATTTCTATGTTTCTTTCTTGTTTTATGCTCCTTTCACTATGTCTCCAGTGATATTTTCTTATGTAATTGTGGTCACATTATTTTAATAATGAAATGGTTATGCCTCACATTACAATTTGTGGAGTGTGGAGATGAAAAATTATGAAGAAAACACAATAAAAGCTTCCTCCACACTCGACACATATCATTGAGATGTTTTGGGTATGACCCAAAATTTAATAATACAAATTATCAAATTATTTATTTCTTTAATTAAATAAATTGATTTAAAATATGAGAGTAAAGTTTTTTTTAGAACTATTTATGCATTTGTTTGTGCATTTCATCATTCCCTCAATTCACCAAAATTTAATAATAGAATTGAACTTGTTTTATCATTTTTCTATTTCCAAGGCCAAATATGCATGATAAATTTACATGATTTTCCAGTTGCATTTCTTTCAATAGTTATGGAAACAATTGCAATGGAAAAATCATAATTAATTCATAATTATTATATGTCTATAGTCATTGTGAATTTCAATATTGACATAAATTCATATAGAAAAATTAGTAAATAGTAACTAGATTACATGCAATTAGATCAAATGCCATAATTCATGAAATTTGGAGAAATTACAATATTTTATTATATTGAATGTGATTTTGTTTATGTAGCAGTGTAGCAGATAGAGGTCTACCCACGTCGATTCTAAAAAAGTATTGTTGAAGCAATCATTATGATAACATTGCCTCAAAATCTTCTCTTCATATGTGCATAGCCTAACTAAACACAAATATCATATTGAGTCATTTACACATACTTACATATTTTTCCCAAGAAACCATGGAGTTGTTATCACCCCATTCTCTAATTTATTACCTTTAATGGATACTATCTTTGACCAATGAACAAAATGCAATCAGAATCAGTTGCCTCTTCTTTTATTGCATTAGAAAGTTCTTTAAGCTTATTCTTCATCCTTGTTTACAAGAAGACGATAACTGAGAAGATAAGACAAATAGTACTATAAATGCTCTTTCCATAAAGAGTGCATCTATAAGCTATGAGTTTGTCAAGATGTCAATTAGAATTGATTCTCCATTCCTTCCTGTGTATTGAACTTTAGTCATTGATACTGTAAACATTATAGGTTTACTAAATGATGTATATTGTGCCATGCTTCTTTTTGCAACGCTGAAACAAGAATACTTAAATTTTGTTCTCCATTTCATTTCTAGATTTTGAAAGAGGGTCCATATTTCATTAGCTTGTGTTCTCTTGTTCATTCTAACCTACACAACCTTTAAATGAGAGGAACCTGTTACAATTTCTTCTAAATGTACACAACATAAAAACGTGACAAATTTTAGCATGAATAATCAAGAACCAAGAAACAAGAGCCACTAACAAAATTCAATAGGCTTGAATTTACATAAGATCTTAATATATAATGATCTTAATATTACTTTGCTACGAATCCTTATGATTTCAATAGTACTTTTTATTAAGATTTGAAAAGATATATATTAATCATAGGATTAATCCTTACTTATGTTTCTAATATCCATTAATCTATGTCGCCGAAAGTTGATATGTGTAGAGGGATGACATATGCGGATGTGAAAAAGGAGTGAACAAAGGTTCTTCCACACATATCACTATTCCTCACATCCTTCCAAATTGCTAGAACATACACTAGTTGCGGAGCCATATTTACACGTCGATTTGTTGAATAAATGCCCAAAATCCTATTTTATAGTATCAATGGACACAATCTTGTTGATTTGTTAAGAATCAGTAATCGTTACACGATATGTTAAAGTAAATTCTATTAATAATTTGAATGATGTCTTTATTATGCGTCGATTCACTGAATAAATGCCTACGTTAACCAAAAATGGGCCTTTGCTTCATTGTAGGACTAATCCTTAATTATTATTTTAGTATGTTATCAAGCACTTGAATGATGTCCTGATTATATATCGATTATTATTTTATATCTGATAATATGTGTCATGGGAGGTTGATTGAATCTATGTAACATTTCAATATGCTATAACAAATATTGGTTGTAGAGCCTTGTGCATCTGCTTGGCTTGTCCACGTGAAGTAAACACTACTAGGCATTCAAATGATGTGTTGATTACACATCAATTCACTGAATAAATGTGGAAAAGAATATTTTATAATATCGATAAATACAATCGCCTTGATCTGTTTACAATGAATAATAATTACGCAATGTGTCAGAGTAAATTCTATTAAACACTTGAATGATGTAAATTCTTTGTGCGAAGTGCAGAGGTGCAAAAATAAACCTTAGAAAATTAATTATTACAAGTAAAACACTATAACATCATTATTCTTCCTTGTGTTTCATAGGTGTTGGTTGTATCCTCTTCCATGTCATAATTTTCCATCTTTCAGTGCGTATAGATCCTTTGATTAAGTTCCAACAATAATCTAACTCAACAGGATAACATTTCATAGCAAAATTCAATAAGCTTTTGTTCACATAAGCTATGTTAATCATAAGCTCTAAAACGATATCTGCTAATCATAGGATCAATCCTTAAATATTTTTTTTAATATACGCTTATACGCGCTACGGGGTAGTTGATATGTGAATATGGGCAACTTATGCAGAGATATAGAAATAGGGGAATAAAGGTTTTGCCGCACATATCCTTTTTCCACACATCCTTCCAATTTGTTAGAATAAATACTAGTTATGGAGCTACCTAGACCTTATTGATTTTTTTATGACCAGTAAATACGATCTTATTGATTTGTTAAATGGCAGTAACCATTACACAAAATGTTAGAATAAATCTTATTAAAAAGTGAAACAATGTCTTAATTGTGTGTCGATTCACGAAATAAATACTTATGTTTACTAGGAATAAATCTTTTGTTAGTCATAGTGAAATTGTAAGCGACCTTAGGATTTAGGGTGAGAGCGGGAGCCGATGGTGGAGCTAGGGTTTCTGAAACAGTGAGGGCTTGATCTGCCTTCCTTGATCGCAGCCTTTGAGCCAAGGCCACTCGTAGTGAGCACAGACCCTCTTGAGATAGCCCAAGCCATAGAAGCGAAGCCATTAGCAAAGAAGAGAGCGCAGAAATCAGTGGGTATTGGAAGCTTAATGGCAGCAAGCGCGGGGAGGGGAGAGATCCCCTCCTATAAGAATATGATAGCAGGGGAGTCGAGTAGGGACCGAATGCAGAACGAGACAAGGGAAAACAACAAAGAAAACCCAGTAAAGGGAACTAGCTGGCAAATGGGTCTGAATGGAAAATGCCTTCCAAGGGCTTTGAAAAAACCCAGGGTCGTAATCCAAAACAATAGACTTGAAGAGTATAGAAGCTACATGAGGGATTATGCCTTAATATGTAAGTTTGTTGGGTTTTGGCTGTCATAGAAAGATCTGTCGAAATGGATACAACAGAGATGGAAACCAAAGGGACATGTAGAATTAAAACTGGGGGATAAGGGTTTTTTCACAGTAATCTTCTCCAACACAGAGGATAAGGAAAAGATCTTTAAGGGAGGTCCATATTTTATGAACAATGCTGGTCTATTTATTCGACACTGGGAGGACTGCTACAACCCAGACAAGGAGAAAATTCTAGCAGCCGCTGTATGGATCAGACTTTTCGGACTGCCAATGGAGTTCTAGGATCGAAGATCCTAGAAGGGATAGGTAATATGATAGGGTCATTCGTGAAAGTTACTGAATCCACCAAAAGAGGGAGGTATACGTCATACGCTAGGATATGTGTGTATGTGAACCTTACCAAACCCCTCCCAGATTTTATTGAGTTAGAATATCATGATGAGGTTTGGCAACAACCAGTGGATTACAAACATATTCCATTCCAGTGCAGAAGATGTCATGAATACAGACATATTTACAGACAATGACCTTTAAATAAGATAGAGGAATCAATAGACAAGAAAGAAGAAGAAAGAATACCAGAAGAGAACCCTGGAAGAGAGAAAGAGGGATTTAAAGAAGTGCAGAAAAGGAGATCAGGGAAAAATATGCCCCAACAGCAACCACCCAAGGAAAATATATCGTTGGAAATGCAGAATAAATTCAAAATCCTGGAATGGAAAAGGAGGTTAGCGATGAAGAACCAATGGAAATATTAAAGGAAACAGGAAAGTAGGAGGCAGGGAAAGAGGATAAAGAACAAGAAGAAGTAGAAGAAAAGGAGGAACAGGTAAAGGAACAAACTCAAATGGAAGTAGATATGCAGAAAGACAAAGGAGGAGAAGAGGAACGTACAATGAGGAAATTGTTACATGAATGGAGGTATTTAGATGAGAGATTCATTCTTGAGGAGCAGAAACAAAGATACAAAGAAGCATTCCAAAAATATAAGGAAAATACAGGAGGATTGGCAGCAAACAAACTGGAACATATAGGAACGCAAGGAGAGCAGAACTTAGGAATGGGCAGCTCTGGAAAAGGAGGAAGGAAAAGAGGTCGGTGCTCGATGAGTGAAACAATACAAGAGGTTGGAGAGACGCTGGTAAATTCAGGAAGAGACATATCTTTATCTGAGGTATTTCAACAAACCCCAAAATTAGTAAGATGATAATTACAAGCTAGAACATTAGAGGTCTTAACAGTAGGGGGGAGCAGAGATACTTGAGAGATAGACTGAAAAAAGACAAACCAAGCATAATGATAGTTCAAGAAGCAAAGATCAGCATGGAAAAAATGGAAGAAAGAATGAGAAGGGGTAATACTCAGTATGAGGTAATGGGGAAAGATGCAGTAGGCAGCGCAGGAGGATTGGCAATCCTATGGAATCTTGAAGAAGTCCAATTTGGAAACTGGATAAGTTACCCTCGAATCCTCTCAGGTATGTTTAGACTGATAGGATCCTCTGAGTGGGTGGCCCTCTCAGGAGTTTATGGACCACACTTACCAAATGAATGCAAAGGATTCCTACATAATATGAAATCAGCGAGAAGACTCTACAAAGAGATGCCATGGATTATAGGTGGCGATTTCAATATGATCACGACCCTAGCAAGAAAGAGAGGAGGACTAAGGAAAATAGACTCAAATATGGAAGCATTTAGAGATGTGATATCAGAACAAAGAATGGTGGATGTTCAAACAATAAATGGTACCCACACATGGAATAATCGCAGAGGCGGACCAAACCAAATAGCGTCGAGATTGGATAGATTCCTAGTTTTGGAACAAATCATGAATAGAGATGTATACATTGAGGCTATGATCCTCCCTGCAATAGGCTCAGACCACTGGCCAGTCAAGTTAGAAATCGACCTCAAACAGAGTCCTAAAAATCGACCCTTTAGGTTTGAAGCATTTTGGCTCAGGAATTATGAGTTCATGTCAAAGGTAGAAGAATGGTGGACTACAAGCCAACAAAGTGGGTGAAGTAAGATGCAAAATTTTCAACTCAAATTGAAGGAACTCAGGGGAAAAATAAGAAAATGGAATAAAGAAGAATTCAGAGATATATTCAAATAACAACAACACTTAGAGCAAAAAATGAGCAAGTTGCAACAGCAGAATATATTGGAAGGCAGGAATGAAGAGAGAAGTAGAGAAGAGGGCATAATAATAGTTCAACTTGAGGAGCACAGGAAATAGGAAGAAATCTTATGGAAGCAAAAGTCCCAGATAAACTGGCTCAAAGAAGGAGAGAGAAACACAAAGTTTTTTCATCAAGCCATGATTCAGCGCTGACAAAGGAATAGGATTTTTTCAATACAAAAGGAGGGAGGACAACGCATAACCAAACACGAAGAATGGGAATAGGAACTGGTAGGACACTTCAAGGAACTGCTCACTGAACCTCAAAGGAACAGAACAAAGGCTATAAGAGGAATAAGTAATGAGATCCTAGAGCTGGTCACTAGGGACCAAAACTTAGCATTGATGAGGAAAGCAACCCTGGAGGAAGTGGAGGAAATAGTGAAAGGCCTGAAAAGAAACAAGGCCCCAGGGCCAGATGGATTTACAGCAGAATTATACCAAGCAAGCTGGTAGTTCCTAGGACGAGACATACTGGAAGTGGTGGAGGAATCGGGCAGACATCAAAAGGTATGGCCAGGCCTAAACTCAACCCTTTTAACTCTTAATCCTAAAACTGCTCATTCGGAAACAACTCAGGGTTTCTGCCCAATTGCGCTTTGTAATGTAATATATAAGATCATTGCCTCTTTAATGGTCAAAAGACTAAAGCCAATCCTCTCCAGCATAATCTCCCCTGAACAAACAGGGTTTGTGGAAGGGAGACAGATCTTAGATGGTTTGGTAGTATCCCAGGAAGTTATTCATACACTGAAAACAAGAAAGGAACCAGGAATGACGATAAAACTTGATCTTTCAAAATCCTATGATCGCCCAAACTGGAACTATTTAGAGTCAATTCTACAAGTTTTTAGGTTTTGCAATAGATGGGTGAATTGGATCTGCAACATGATTTCTACACCAAACTTCTCCATTCTTTTGAATGGTACTCCAACCTCGACTTTTAATGCCACAAGAGGATTACGCCAAGGCGACCCCTTATCACCATTTCTATTTATTATAGCAGCTGAAGGATTGGGAAGATATTTCAAAAAAGAGCTAAGAGAGAGGAAAATAAAAGGCCTGAGACCATGGGGCAACAATCTTCCAGTAACGCATCAACAATTTGTGGACGATATCATGCTATTTTGTACTTCCACCTTGAGAGAAATCAAAAGGGTAAAAGGGATACTGGAGGTATTTATGGAAGATTCAGGTACTGAAATTAACAAGGACAAATCAAAAACCTTCATCTTCAACACTCCTGAATCGGTTAAAGGGCACTTGACAAGGACTTTGGGATTCAGATTGGGAGAATTTCCCACAAAATACTTGGGCACGCTACTAGCCATCAATCCTCTGAGAATAGCTAACTGGCAGCCTACCCTAGAAAAACTCAAGAATAGATTAGCCAACTGGGCTTTCAGGTCTCTGAATATAGTAGCAAGAATAGTGCTCCTGAAATCAATCCTCCAATCAATTCCCATTTGCCCCATATTGGTAATGGTTGTTCCCAAAGGGGTATGTAATAAAATGATTGAGATATTCAGAAAATTCTTATGGAGAGTACCTAAACAACAGAAGAAATGGGCCCTATCATCTTGGAACAGTCTAATAAAAGAAAAAGAGGAGGGCGGAATGGGTATTAGAGATCCTCTTACCCTAAACCAAATACTAGGAGTGAAACTATGGTGGCATTGGATGCCAGGAGGCAAAGATTTATGGAAAAAAATATGGACACAAAAATACAAGATGCATGCAACTGCTGAAGAGATTTTGAGGAAGGAGGAGATACCAAAAGGATCTGCGATATGGGATTTGGCAAGCCAGAACAGAGAAATTATAAATAATTATGCTTTTTGGGAAATAAGAAATGGAAGGACAACTAAATTCTGGGAGGAAGCTTGGCAGCAAAGAGGAAGAGTGGTGGAAATTCAGGACGTGTTAATTACGTGTAGGGAAGCCAAAGCCAAAGGTCTAAATTATGTAAGCAACTATTGGAGGGAAGGTAGAGACAATGAGACGTGGAGAGAACGGAAGGACCAGAGGAATGGGACAATAACATTAATGAGGAGCTCAAAGAGAATCTAGTAAAAGAAATGGACTCAAGAAGAATTAAAACTAGAATAGAGCTGGACATTCTCAGATGGGGAAGATCTTCAAGAGGCACCTTTACGGTTAAGGAGGCATACGTATTAAAGTCTAAACAGGAACAAGAAGAACAGTTACAAAACTGGAAACAATTATGGAGGAACAAGTGGTGGACAAAGGTTACCATGTTCGCCTGGCTAGTGGGAAGAGGATGTATACTGACATGGGATCAAATTCAGAAAAGAGGGTTCCTAGGACCACCCAGACGTAGCTTATGTAAACAAGATATAGAAACCCAGGAACATATCTTAAACTCCTACCCAGTAGCACAACAACAATGGGAAGAGACAAGAATCCTCTTCGGAAAGACAAATTGAGACACTCAGATCATAAAACAAACTATTTTCCAATGGGGGAAAGGCCAATTTCAAAGCCCAATAGCGAGGAGAGCTTGGAGTTTAGTAGCATGATTCAACATCTAGCTTATCTGGAAAGAGAGAAACAGAAGAGTATTTCAAAATAAAATCAACCCCCCAGAGTTGATATGGAAAAGAACTCAAAGTCTTATAAGGGAAACAATCTTATCAAAAGTTTGGGACCACGAGGATTGGAAAACTATTACGAAAGAAAACCAAATCTTAATTAGGCTAAATCTGGAACAAGGAATGGTGTACCCCCAGAAGCAAAAATCTCAGAGCATACAGATCCAAAGTCCTGCTGTGTTTACTCGTCCCAGGAGGGCTTCATCAAATTAAACTTTGACGGGGCTTCCAAAGGTAACCCAAGGCCAGCAGGATACGGAGGGATATTCAAAGATAGCCAAGGTCACACCAGGTGGATTTATGCAGATAGAGGAGGTATAATGAGTAACAATGAAGCATAATTTATGGCTGCCTATCAAGGAATCGGAGTTGCAATAAGAAATGGATATGGGAAGCTAGAAATAGAAGGCAACTCAAATTTAGTAATAGAGACCATTAGAAAACTAAATAATGGGAAGGAATGGGAACAGGTGGCAAAGAGCTGGAGGACAGCGGGTCTAATCAAGGACCTGACAAAAATCATGAAGCGTATAGATTATAATATCATCCACCATGTTAGGCGAGAAGGTAATAAAGCAGCTGATTACCTTTCTAATTGGGGATGTAATGCACTAGATGGGAAACTGGATAGCATCTGGCCAACCCATCCGACAGGAACAAGATGGGAAAATTTAAATCAAATCATAAAACGAGACAATAATGACACAACCTGACCTTGATCAAGGCTTCAGCCAGACCCTGATCGGGTGAAGAAAAGTAAACGATGCGGTGAAATGATGGTAATCAGGACGTGGAAGCTTAAGACACCTCCTGAATTAATCATCCTCAGTTATGCAGAGCCGACATGCAGGGGTGGTCGAAATCCGAGATGTGGAGGAGAAGGAATAATGGTGAGAGCAGGGGAAAATGATGGAAATGTTGGGGTGATGGAGTGTAGGATAGGTAACGCTAATTATTTAAGAGCCGACGAAAGCAAAGTAGAAGATTACCAGAGGATTAGAAAAGTGGTGAGAGCAGAGAATGACAATCAAAGAAACCCGGGTATCCGACTCAGGAAAGGGTAGGAGACAATGGTGGAGAGAAGAAGGAGGGTAGGAAAAAATATAGACGAGAAAGGGAGCCAGATGGATCAAGGCAAGGACAAGCAGGGAGCTCAGAATGATAAAGAGCAAGATATTCAAAGAGCAGAGGTGCGAGGAAGTCCCCAGGAAGCTAAAAAACATCTGCCAACCAAAGGAAGAGCAGTGAAGGCGAACAATCAGGAGAAGGATCAGTCGGAAGAAGAAGAAGGTCGAGGAGAGGGAGAGATGGAAGCTGGCAGGGAAGAACAGACGGGGAAGGCGACGGTAGAGGTAGGGCAAGGTAGCCGGAGCACCAACAGAGGAAGACCCTCCCGTAGAGGCAAAGGTAGAAGTTGCAGGGGCCGGGGAAGAAGCTGGCAAGATGACGCTTATGAAGTAGAGATGCAATATCCCAATCGTCAGAAAAGAGGACAGAGAACAACTGAGCAGATGGCTCAGGACGTGGAAAAAGTGTATAACGAAGGGACGAATGAGGATATAAGAAGAATTATCCAGGAGCTGGATAACAATGTATTGCAGGAAGCCTCTGACCCAGAAATGGAGGATTGGAGCATTCTTCTACTGGACCCAGGAAACACAAGGGGTCGGTTATCCCTGTATAAACAAGCCCTGCATATCTATTGGGTAGTGAAAAGGTTAATAGCAAAAGCCATGGAACATGTAGCAGGCCAAGGAATCCCCAATCTAAGAAGGGAGATGAAAAATCTTCATGTCACTATCTAGATGCAGGACACCAGGTTGGAGGAAATCCAAACTTTGCTGAAAAATATAACTAATGGGCAACGCAAGGAGGAGATCAAGACAGAATTCATGGTAGACTGAGTCTTTTTGTTTTGTTTTCAATTTAAACCTTCTGTCAATCGCTAGGAGAACCTGTTTTTTGAAAATATTTCTGAACTGTTATAGCAGGTAGAATTTCAGTGTTGTATGTAGGTAGAGTATGATACATATTGTAGACTCGGTGGTGTATGCTTATATGCTATGGATGGTTATTCTCAGACTGATGGGGATCAATAGACCCAGTTTCCCTTCAGGGCAGGTTGAGATCACCTTTTGCATGTACATATTTTATCTTAGTTGCATATAATAGAATAGATCCTACAGTAGTTTACAAAAAAAAAGAAGCTTTTGTTAGTCATAACATTAAGGATTAATTATTTCTTTTAATATCAGCTAATAAACAACAATGATGGTTCTGCTAATCGCAAAATTAAGTTTTAATTATTTTTTTATGTCCATTGACTTGTGGTGCAGAAGGTTGATTAAATCTATGTAACATTCCTCCAAAATGTTGCCATCGTACAAGGCAATGTGTGGAAGAAGTATACAAATGGAGAGGATGATTTGATCTATGTAACATTTCAATTAGCCAAAACATTGCCATTGTATGAGGCAACGTGCGAAAAAAATATGTAGAGGGAGGATGATTGAATCTATGTAACATTTCCCTAAAACATTGTTGGCAAATGAGGTAATGTGTGGAAGAAGTGTGTGACTTGAAACTAAAGTACAAATGAGATCCACCTATTGTTTCAATTTTCTATGACAGATACTGACTGCGAAGACCTGTGCACCATTCTTGACTTGTTTGTAAACAATAAATTCTATTAAGCACTTGAATGATGTGTTGATTACTCGTTGATTCACCAAATAAATACCGAAAAACTATTTTAGAATATCGATAAGTATGATTTTATTGACACGTGTCAAAGTAAATGTTATTAATTATGTTTTTAATGTTGAGTGTGAAGACCTACACACTGTAATCAGTACCTATCACTGCAAGTTTCTGCATCTTTGCAAAAAACTCCATCTCGACATAGTTTTCACATATATGGCTGCCTTGCACACTTGTCCTTTTTTGCATGTTTTGATACTAAATGCTTCCAATAGTTTACACGTCACCTATTGTCATTACAAAGATTTCGTGATATAATATGATTTAATAACTTCATGGCTACTACCATCATATAAAATTGATGTTTACTTGTAATCCTTGGGTCTATTGATATATGGTTTGACGTTTACAAATGATATGGATAAGATGCTTACGTTTCTCCCGTGTCATTGAGTTGCTTTAGGAAATATGTTATTGGGCGAAGTGAGGAAGTTCAAGCAAAGTTATGCGAAGGTGGCTTTTAGATTTTTATAGTTAAGATTTTAAGTTAGTATTGAATATATATAGTTAGTTTAATGGAGATAATATTTATAATAACTACATAAAATATTGAAATTTTTGTTTTATTTTTTAAGAATTTTGCAATAAATTTTAAAATATTTATAATTTTTAATGGTGTAGTCTTTAGTGCGACTTTTTGGAGGCTTTTCTGGTGGGTTTTTCCGGTCAAATTTCTCTAAATTCCGGCAACAATTTATTGAAATCGCAAGTTTGATAGGTAATTTCTGCACAATCAAAGCGTCCTAGGGGTTTTTCAGGGCGCTGAATTCAAATATGCAGTTAGAAGACCATTTTAACTAATACAAATCAAGATTTAACCTCAATTTTTTCCGCCGGATTCCGTCACCGGAATCTCCAAAAAGTCGCACTAAAGACAACTCCATTTTTAATAGTTTATTCACTTTATTATAAATACATGATTTGTTTTTCAATTAATGCTATTGAGTTAATCAACATTAATTTCATATTTAATATGATTCTATAATTCATTTTCAATCTATTGATTTGAAAGAAAATTATATAGGCTATCTTTACACGTGACTTACCAATTCAAATAGGTTTTCCGGAGGAGTTATCAATTCAATCACGGGGGACTCATTAACTCAACTCACGTGTAACGTGCGTTTTAGAATGAAATAATGAAGAAGACCAGAGACACGCATTCATCACCTCCCCATGTGGCATGGAGTTGCTCCTTCAAAATTGGATTTATTTTTCCACTTATTTTTGCTGAAGTTTAGCAATTTTTATCCAATCGTTTTAGAATCAAATAATGAAGAAGACCAGAGATACGCATTCATCACCTCCCCATGTGGCATGGAGTTGCTCCTTCAAAATTGGGTTTATTTTTCCACTTATTTTTGCTGAAGTTTAGCAATTTTTATCCCATCAAACGATTAGAACCACAGCAACAGACTCAAAATCTAAATTATAAGAACTAACTAAATCTCAATTAGATTATACAATTCACAAAATAAGTGATTACAAACAAATTTTCTACTAAATTTCAATTAAAATATCAGCTCTAGTGTGTACAATTATCCTAATCAATTGCCATACTCTCCGTCGGCAGTGGAGCCGTTGACAAGGCGTGGAG
Source organism: Pinus tabuliformis (assembly GCA_031772625.1). Classification (NCBI taxonomy): domain Eukaryota; kingdom Viridiplantae; phylum Streptophyta; class Pinopsida; order Pinales; family Pinaceae; genus Pinus; species Pinus tabuliformis. Next base: position 600,626,750 of record CM062814.1, on the reverse strand, counting down.
TGTTTCTCACATGTGGTCGGTCATTAATGCTACCATTGAATGATTAGACATGATCTTCAGACTGTTACTTCGTCATCCTTATCTCAAAACTATTGTAATATATCTATCTATATATATATATAATTGTAATTCGTGATATATATATATATATATATATATATATATATATATATATATATATATATATATATATATATATATATATATATATATATATATATATATATATATATCGTGAGATATATATATATCTTGAAATATATTAGGATTGTCGTTATATCTTGTTTTTGAGGTTTTTGCGTATAATTATTATCTTGAAATATATTAGGATTGCGTTATATCTTGTTGTTGAGGTTTTTGCGAGTTTCATCATTGTCTAGATTATCTTCCAGATCTATTGCATAAGAATTTTTTTCATCGACATTTCGAACTAGCAACAATGGTTCATCTTCAGGATGTGAAAAAATATTGAGAGACTGGTCTTATTTTTCCAATTATATATATAGAGATGCTGAGCCCACATATATAATTAATTTAATTACTCTTTTTTACTTTTAGGTTTATGGTTATATGGATTATATTTGTTTTAATTTTCTAATTTATATAATTATTTTAATTTAATTTTAATTAATTATTTCTATTTTAATTTAATTTTAATTATTCCTTATTTTAATTATAATTATTTCTTATTTTAATTATAATTCTTTTAATTATTAATCTTAATTTTAATTGTTATTTATTTTAATTAATTATAATTATAATTATTTATTTATTTTAATTATTAATTTTAATTGTTGTGATTGTATTGATTCTATAATTGTTTTAATTGTATAAATTTTAATTATTTGTTTATTTTAATTAATTTTTAATTTTTAATTTTAATTGTTTTCACTGTATTTATTTTGATTATTTATTTATTTGAATTATTATTTAATTATTAATTTTAATTTTTAATTGTGAATTGTTATAATTATATTTGTTCTAATTTATTTATTAATTATAATTATAATTATAATTTTAATGGTTGTAATTATATTTATTTCAATTTATTTATTATTTATTTATTTTTTTTTACCTTATATTTGTACTAGTTTTAATTATATGTTGTGATTATTTATTAAGGCTTCCTATATATTGTCCTATGTTGAGGAGTTTATCGAGCTCACCCAAGTCACCCAAGAACCCATGCCAAGTTGTTGCACAAACCGCTCACCAATCTTTCACCGTCGGGCACTCCTACACATCACTCGAGTGGCACACACTCCGTGCACGCCTTTCTCCAACCGGCGGGCGACCCTGCCCGCGCCCTTCACCCAAAACCAAGATGTGTGTTTCACCTTCATGCGGCCTTGCCCAAGAATAGGCGTATCACCAAGCTATGCGCCTTCCTTGCTGCGTCCACCTCTAATCTGCGCACTTCACATGTTTGAGCGATGAGCGAATGATGATCAAATGAGCTCCATGCTCCTCCAATATATACCAAAGGTAGGGCAAAGTCTTGGCTGCCCAGTCGACTTGCCCAACGCCCCTACTCCATCGCAATCTCGCCCAAGATACATGTCGGCTTGCCCATGATCGTAGGTCGACCTCCATACGTTCAAACCCATGCCTCCATGCATATAAACTCGTCGCTCTTCCCTCCTACGCACTTCATTATACCTTCGTGTGCTAAGGTCAAGCTCACACTTCAATTTCCCTTCGTCCCACTTCAAGCTAGGAGCGCTCAAGGATCACAGGTCCTTACATCCTCCTCCACCTAAAGTTGTTGTCATCCTCGACAACATATCATCCTGGTAGTCATCTACCAAGATCAACAATATCTGTCTCATCCTCGGTCCATGATGTCAACTCCTCCACACACCGCAAACACCCCTGCAACATATGTAGAACTCCCATCTCCATCATGTGCCATCCTCATCCTGTGAACTGTCCTCCTTGTCTTCCAGATGTCAACATCTCTCTAGTACACTACTAGCCCTCATGACTTGAACTATTCGGGTGATCAGTCCAACTGTCACGCTCAAATCATAAGAATGTCCATCCTTATGCCTTCACCAATCTATCTCGGATTCTGCCACATCCCAGACTCACCAAGAATCTCTCCCATGCTCAGGTCCATGGAAACTCCATCCCATCTGCAACATGTCATGATGCTTGATTCCAAGCCATCCCTGCACCATCTGTCATACCTGCTCAACCTGTTTTAAGGACTCACTGCCATGAGCAGCTAACAATGAGCCCCATCTTCTTGTCATCTAAGAAGATGTGGAGGGGGTAGAGCCTGAAGGCTCACCCTCACTAATCATCTCAATCCATCTATCAGGATTTTCTATCTCCATCCTTTGTAGATAAGTGACCCGATCCTCCTCCCGGACATTCGGCCTCACATATGCCTCATCATCATCATCATCATCATCATCCTCAACCACTTCTAGTCTTCTTGATAAATCCAAGATACTATCTGAAAGTGTCCTGATGACCAATGACTATTCGGTAAGCTTTGCCTCAGCCGTAGACAACCGCTTACTCATGTCTTCCGTTTGCTTCTCATCCTCCATTTGCGTCACTGCCAACTTACAATCAGGCCTTGTCACTCCAATGGTTGGAACACCAATGGGTACATCTTCCCTTCCATCGTAAATGTATAGCTTCTTCAAATGTGGAACAATCATAGCATCAAACTGTTTCATGAATTCCATCCCCAGCACAGCTTCACAGTCAACAATCTGCACTATAATGAAGTCGACCTTCCCTGTCCATTCACCTAGTGTTGTGTTCACTTTTTTAGCTACACCAAGAAAATTATCAGGAGGAGAATTGACTGTCTTCATCTGTGCCTTCACCGGTACAAATTTCAGCCCAATTCTCCTCACAGTGTCTTCTCCCATGAAGTTGTGAGAGGCCCCACTATCCACCATAGTGAGTATATCAGCACTCCCAACCTTCATCCGAACATACTCCAAACTGTTCCTCTCAGGATCCCTCCGAGAGACCACCTCCGTAGCAGCACCACCACCAAGTATCTGCATCATCCCCACAAAAGCTTCTTCATTCTTCGCATTAGATTGTGCAATCGCAGCCACTTTCAGTTTAGAAGGGTAGTTCTTCACCGTATGTGGTCTAGCACATATCCAACACTTTAAGGCTTTCTTCGTCTTCGAATTATCATACGATTTTGAAGCATCATCCTTCTTCTTATCTTTCATCTTATTGGACTTCTTCTTCCTATCATCAGAAGTCTCATCATAATGCTCCACCAACCTGTCAACAGCAGCAAAAGCTTCCTTAAGTGTCTAATCCTCTACCTCTTCACTTCATTGCATGCCCAAGGATTCAACCCAATAATGAAATTGAGCACCTTGTCCCTCTCCGCCATGTCAGGAAGTTCCAGAACCGCACTTGCAAACTCCCGCTGATATGTCTGAAGGTTCCCGGTCTACTTTATGAACTTAAATTTCATCCTTGCTTCCCACGTTTCATCCTGAGGACTGAAATGGGTCTGAAAAGCTTTCTTCATGTCATCCCACGAAATAATGTCACCAACACTACCATCAGCAATCTGATCCATCCTCCTTCACCACCACATCTTAGCATCCTTTGTCAAGAACTGAGCAACTACCTTGACCTTTATCTCATCATCAAATAGACCCAATCATTCCAAGTATTGCTCCATGTCCCATAGAAAGTTTCCAAGAGTCTTTGCACTCCCTGTACCATCATAAGATTCTGGTTCCTTGACTTTCACATGAGGCACTCCTCCACCCGAGTTATGCCTCACGGCCTTCTTCAATACCGTGTTCTCATCTCTGGCTTCATCAAGACATTTTCGCAAGCCCACGATCTCTGCAAGACCTTGGTCTCTTGCCTCTTCAACCTCCTTGACCCTTACTTCAAGTTATGTACACATAAGATCAGTGTACTCATGTTGAGTCCGTAGTTCCTCGAGCTCTTCCCTCATCTTCAAATTCACCTCTTGATCTCTCTCGATCAAGTCCATCTTCTTAGTCCATAAAGCTTCCAAATCCTCCATCCTCTCCAACACTTTCTCCATGAATGCCATAGCAGCATCCTTCACACCATGACTAGACCCAGCCTGAGATTCAACTACCATTGCTAACAACTTCCTTCTTCTTTGCGATCTAGTTTTGACCATCCAACAGCTTCACCAAGATGCCTGCAACTTGAACCAACCCTTGTTCCACTTGTATGTGAAACAGCTTCCTTCACCTGCAAGTACTTGCTTCACTGCCTTAAATTTCCAAGTGTATGTACACCTGCTTCACCCAGCTTCTTGCAAGACTCCTCCAAGTATTCAGACTAGCTCTGATACCAACTGTCATGCCCCCAAGCCGGTGGTAGCCTTTCAACCGCTCTTAGCAAGCTGCGGCACCACTGAACACTTTCTTTTCACCAATACTTATGTTCGTGGACTATGCCTAACCACTTACTCCTACTTAGTTTGTGTTTCGCAACCAAGTATTATTATGTTATCCTTTATACCAATGAGCACCCATACACATTCATTAACATCAGCAATTATAAATGAAGAACACAATTGCACAGTATAAAGGGAGGGGAAACTCCCTGAACAATGAGTCTGCCTGAATAATATATTATACAATATTTAATGTTACAAGCTTTACAAGTATACTTGGGAAACACCAAGTTTCATACATAGGCAAATTTACAATCTTCGGCAAACTCGGTTGCCCAACTCGTCGGCACCTCCGCACGGTCGCCACACGACTCACCAACCCTTCGTTCACCTCGTCGCATGATTATGTTGTTTGCCCGACTTGGGCACGCCTCCAAGTTGCCACACACAGGCGCCTCCACCCGAGACACACCTTTGTCCACAATCTCAACACTTCATCAAGTCACCGCGCACACTTGCACGATGGGCGAGCACTCACCCGAGTCACCCAAGAACTCGTGCCAAGTCGTCGCACAAACCGGGCGCCCACACACACCGTGCACACCTTTCTCCAACCGGCAGGTGACCCTGCCCACGCCCTTCACCCAAAACCAAGATGTGCATTTCATCTTTGTGCGGCCTTGCCCAAGAACGGGCACATCACCAAGCTATGCGCCTTCCTTGCTACGTCCACCTCTAAGTCTGCGCACTTCTCCTCATGAGCGAAGATGTTTGAGCGATGAATGCTTGTCCAAATGCCATCCACGCAACGCCAATATATACCAAAGTCAGGGCAAAGTCTTGGCTGCCCAACGCCCTTACTCCATCGCAATCTCGACCAAGATACATGTCGACTTGCCCATGTTCGTAGGTCAGCCTCCATACGTTCAAACCCATGCCTCCACGCATATAAACTCGTCACTCTTCCCTCCTACGCACTTCATTATACCTTCGTGTGGTAAGGTCGAGCTCGCACTTCAATTTTCCTTCATCACACTTCAAGCCGGGAGCACTCAAGGATCGCAAGTCCTTACATCCTCCTCCACCTGAATTCGTTGTCATCCTCGACAACATATCATCCTGGTAGTCATCCACCAAGATCATCAATATCTGTCTCATCCTCAATCCATGATGTCAACTCCTCCACATACTGCAAACATCCCTGCAACATATGTAGAACTCCCATCTTCATCATGTGTCGTCCTCATCCTGTGAACTGTCATCCTTCCTCTACCTGATGTCAACATCTCTCTGGTACACTGCTAGCCCCCATGACTTGAACTATTTGAGTGATCAGTCCAGCTCTCACGCTCAAATCATAAGAATTTCCATCCTTATGCCTTCACCAATCTATCTCGGATTCTGCCACATCCGGGACTCACCAAGAATCTCTCCCATGCTCAGGTCCATGGAAACTCCATCTCATCTGCAACATGTCCTGATGCTTGATGCCAAGCCATCTCTGCACCATCTCTCATACCTACTTAACCTGTTTTAAGGACTCACTGCCATGAGCAGCTAACAATGAGCCCATCTTCTTTGTCATCTAAGAAGATGTGGAGGGGGTAGAGCCTGAAGGCTCACCCTCACTAATCATCTCAATCCATCTGCCATGATCTTCTATTTCCATCCTCTGTAGGTAAGTGACCCGATCCTCCCCTCGGACATTCGGCCTCACATATGCCTCATCATCATCATCATCATCCTCAACCACTTCTAGCCTTCTTGATAAATCCAAGAGACTATCTGATAGTGTCCTGATGACCGATGACTGCTCGGTAGGCTTTGTCTGAACCGTAGACAATCGCTTACTCATATCTTCCATTTGCTTCTCATCCTCCATTTGCATCACTGCCAACTTACAATTAGGTCTTGTCACTCCAATGGTTGGAACACCAATGGGTACATCTTCCCTTCCATTGTAAATGTACAACTTCCTCAAATGTGGAACAATCATAGCATCAAATTATTTCATGAATTCCATTCCCAGCACAACTTCATAGTCATCAATCCGCACTATAGTGAAGTCGACCTTCCCTGTCCACTCAACAATTGTTGTGTCCACTTTTTCAACTACACCAAGAACATTATTAGGAGGAGAATTGACTGTCTTCATCTGTGCCTTCACCGGTACAAATTTCAGCCCAATTCTTCTTGTAGTATCTTCTCCGATGAAGTTGTGAGAGGCCCCACTATCCACCATAGTGAGTATATCAACACTCCCAACCTTCATTCGAACATACTCCAAATTGTTCCTCTCAAGATCCCTCTGAGAGATCACTTCTGTAGCAGCAGCAGCACCAAGAATCTGCATTGTCCCCACAAAAGCTTCTTCATTCTTCGCATTAGATTGTGTAATCGCAGCCACTTTCAGTTTAGAAGGGCAGTTCTTCACCGTATGTGGTCTAGCACATATCCAACACTTCAAGGCTTTCTTCGTCTTTGAATTGTCATCCGATTTCGAAGCATCATCCTTCTTCTTCTCTTTTGTCTTATCAAACTTCTTCTTCCTATCATCAGAAGTCTCATCATAATGCTCCACCAACTTGTCAATAACAGCAAAAGCTTCCTCAAGTGTTCTAATCCTTTGCCTATTCACTTCATTGCATGCCCAAGGCTTCAACCCATTAATGAATTTGAACACCTTGTCTCTCTCCGCCATGTTAGGAAGTTCCAGAACCGCACTTGCAAACTCCCGTTGATATGTTTGAAGGTTCCCGGTCTGTTTTATGAACTTAATTTTCATCCTTGCTTCCCACATTTCATCATGATCATTGAAATGGGTCTGCAATGCTTTCTTCATCTCATCCCACGAAGTAATGTCACCAGCACTACCATTGGCAATTTGATCCATCCTCCTTTGCCACCACATCTTAGCATCCTTTGTCAAGAACTGAGCAGCTACCTTGACCTTCATCTCATCATCAAATAGACCCAATCATTCGAAGTATTGCTCCATGTCCCATAGAAAGTTGCCAAGAGTCTTTGCACTCCTTGTACCATCATAAGATTCTGGTTCCTTGACTTTCACATGAGGCACTCCTCCACTTGAGTTATCCCTCACAACCTTCTTCAACACCCCGATCTCATCTCTGGCTTTATCAAGAGATTTTCACAAGCCCATGATCTCTACAAGACCTTGGTCTCTTGGCTCTTCAACCTCCTTGACCATTACTTCAAGTTGTGTACACATAAGATCAGTGTACTCGTGTTGAGTCCAGATTTCCTCGAGCTCTCCCCTCATCTTCGAATTGGCCTCTTCATCCCTATCGACCAAGTCCATCTTCTTCGTCCAGAAAGCTTCCAAGTCCTCCATCTTCTCTAACACTTTCTCCATGAATGCCATAGTAGCATCCTTCGCACCGTGACTAGACCCAGCCTGAGATTCAGCTGCCATTGCTAACAGCTTCCTTCTTCTTTGCGATCTAGTTTTGACCATCCAACAGCTTCACCAAGATTCCTGAAACCTGAACCAGCTCTTGTTCCACTTGTATGTGAAACAAATTCCTTCACCTGTAAGTACCTGCTTCACTGTCATCAACTGTCAAGCTTCTTCAACCCTGAATCAACTTCAATATATGCACTTCGTCACGAGCAACCCTGCTCTGATACCACCTCCAACCGAGCTCTGATACCACCTTCAACTTTCAATGCCCGAATCAGCAGCTCTGATACCACCTGTCACGCCCCCAAGCTGGTGGTAGTCTTTCAACCACTCTTAGCAAGGTGCGGCACCACTGAACACTTTCTTTTCACCAATACTTATGTTCATGGACTACGCCTAAACACTTACTCCTACTTAGTTTGTGTTTCACAACCAAGTATTATTATGTTATCCTTTATACCAATGAACACCCATACACATTCATTAACATCAGCAATTATAAATGAAGAACACAATTGCACAGTATAAAGGGAGGGGCAACTCCCTGAATAATGAGTCTGCCTGAATAATATATTATACAATCTTTAATGTTACAAGCTTTACAAGTATACTTGGGAAACAACAAGTTTCATACTTAGGCAAATTTACAATATTTGGCAAACTCGGTTGCCCAGCTCATCGACACCTCTGCACGGTCGCCGCATGACTCACCAACCCTTCGTTCACCTCGTCACACGATCGTGTTGTTTGCCCAACTTGGGCATGCCTCCAAGTCACCACACGTGGGTGCCTCCACACGATACACACATTTGTCCACAATCTCAACACTTCATCAAGTCATCATGCACACTTGTACAACGGGCGAGTGCTCACCCGAGTCACCCAAGAACCCGTTCCAAGTCGTCGCACAAACCGGGTGCCCACACACACCATGGACGCCTTTCTCCAACTGGTAGGCGACCCTGCCTGCGCCCTTCACCCAAAACCAAGATGTGCGTTTCACCTTTGTGCAGTCTTGCCCAAGAACGGGTGCATCACCAAGCTATGCGCCTTCCTTGCTGCGTCCACCTCTGAGTCTGCGCACTTCTCCTCATGAGCGAAGATGTTTGAGCGATGAATGCTTGTCCAAATGCCATTCACGCAATGCCAATATATACAAAAGTCAGGGCAAAGTCTTGGCTACCCAGCCGACTTGCCCAACGCCCCTACTCCATCGCAATCTCGCCCAAGATACATGTCAGCTTGCCCATGTTCGTAGGTCGGCCTCCATACATTCAAACCCATGCCTCCATGCATATAAACTCATCGCTCTTCCCTCCTACGCACTTCATTATACCTTCGCGTGCTAAGGTCAAGCTCACACTTCAATTTTCCTTCGTCGCACTTCAAGCCAGGAGCGCTCAAGGATCATTTGTCCTTACAGTTGAGAAGGTGTGGAGTGTTTCTCACATGTGGTCGGTCATTAATGCTAACATTGAATGACCTTGATTGGACATGATCTTCACAGTGTTACTTCCTCATCCTTATCTTAAAACTATTGTAATTCGTGATATATATATATATATATATATATATATATATATATATATATATATATATATATATATATATATATATATATTATCTTGAAATATATTAGGATTGTCGTTATATCTTGTCTTTGAGGTTTCTGCAAGTTTCATCATTGTTTAGATTATCTTCCGGATCTATTGCATAAGAATTCTTTTTCATCGACGTTTCGAACCAGCAACGATGGTTCATCTTCAGGATGTGAAAAAATATTGAAAGACTGGTCTTATTTTTCCAATTATATATATAGAGATGCTTAGCCGACATATATAATTAATTTAATTATTCTTTTTTACTTTTAGGTTTATGGTTATATTAATTATATTTGTTTTAATTTTCTAATTTATATAATTATTTTAATTTAATTTTAGTTAATTATTCCTTATTTTAATTATAATTCTTTTAATTATTAATCTTAATTTTAATTTTTATTTATTTTCATTAATTTTAATTTTAATTATTTATTTATTTTAATTATTATAATTATTATAATTGCTAATTTTAATTGTTGTAATTATATTGATTTTATAATTGTTTTAATTGTATAAATTTTAATTATTTGTTTATTTTAATTATTATTTTAATTAATTATTAATTATTAATTGTTTTGATTTTATTTATTTTGACTATTTATTTATTTTAACTATTATTCTAATTAATTATTAATTTTAATTTTTAATGGTGAATTGTTATAATTATATTTGTACTAATTTATTTATTAATTATAATTATAATTTTAATGGTTATAATTATATTTATTTCAATTTATTTATTAATATTTTTTTTATTTTTTTATTTACTTTATATTTGTATTAGTTTTAATTATATGTCGTGATTATTTATTAAGGCTCCCTATATATTGTCCTATGTTGAGGAGTTTATTATAGTTAAGATATTTTTTATTGATGTTTAATTCCTATGATTATATATATATAGATCTATATATATATATATATATATATATATATATATATATATATATATATATATATATATATAATTCTATTTTATTAAGATCCAAGTGTGTTATTAAATTAAAATGTGGATTAGATCTATTAACTCTGTTCTAGGTTAATTAGGGGAGGATTTTGGTTAGGGGTAGATTTGAATGATAGGATTGGAACCCAGTTTTTGCTTATGGTCCATCCATCGTCTCTGTTGAGGTTATTAGGGTGTTTGCTAATTTCTATTGCTTCATAAGGAAATTCAAGGAAGCCATACAAATAATTAAAATTTATGCAATTAAAACAATTATAGAATTAATATAATTACAACAATTAAAATTAATAATTATAATGATTAAAATAAATAAATATTTAAAATTAAAATTAATTAGAATAAATAATAATTAAAATTAAGATTAATAATTAAAAGAATTATAATTGAAGTAAGAAATAATTATAATTAAAATAAGGAATAATTAAAATTAAATTAAAATAATTAAAATAGAAATAATTAATCAAAATTAAATTAAAATAATTATATAAATTAGAAAATTAAAACAAAAATAATTAATATAATCATAAACCTAAAAGTAAAAAAGAATAATTAAATTAATTATATATATCGGCTAAGCATTTATATATATATATAATTGGAAAAATAAGACGAGTCTTTTAATATTTTTTCACATTCTGAAGATAAACTATCGTCGCTGGTTTAAAACGTCCATCAAAAAAAATCCTTATGTAATAGATCCGGAAAATAATTTAAACAATTATATGTAGGATTATTGTTATATATTATTCCCGATATATATATATATGTTATGATTATCGTGTTGATGATATAAGTGAAATCTACATATACCTCCGGAAATGCAAGAATGGTGTATAATTTAGAAGAAAATGCGGAGATGACAGATGTGCATAGCATTAGTTAGGACGACTTTAGTAATTTTTTTAATATGTTTTAACTAGAAATTTGCTGAGAATAATGAACATTCAAACATTACCCTATTGGTTCATATCACTTTTATTTCCCTTTTGCTTTGGAGTGTTTCTTTTTTTAACCAAATCTAAAGTGACTTCGGTTATGAATAAATTTTAAAATTTAAATTACTTTAATTTAATATATTTTTTATTTTTTATAAATATTTAATAAATTTAAAATTTTAAAATTTAAATATTTTTATTTAAAAATTCTAAATCAATTATGTTAAATTATATAAATTTAAATATATTTCAAACTTTTAATTTTTAATATAAAAACTATTTTTTCCCAAAAAACTAATTGTATTTAGTAAAATTACATATACTAATATTTTAAAATTTATATTAATATTACAAATACTAATTTGTATTTAGTATGTATGCTATTTTATTTAAAAAAGCTGGCCTATCACTAGCTTATATCACTCTTCTCTATTTGTAGGCTGCAGTGGGGAGGGAGGGCCTATCACTAGCTTATATCACTCTTCTCTATTTGTAGGCTACAGTTGGGAGGGAGGACCTGATGTAGCCAATCATATGCCAGCATTAAATCTACCAGCGTATATTATTCTTTCCCTCTTGATGTTGCATTTATTTATCTTCAACAAACTACTCACTTTACACTTCCAAATGGTCTTCTCATGTTGCTTCAACTACAATTTTGATGCATTTTTGTTTTCAACTCTTTCCTTTTCATTTCTATCTAGAATCCCATCTCTTCTATTGATTCCTCTTTTGTAATACAAACTTCGAGTTTCAACTTCGTAGTGTGCTCCTTCTTCAACATGTCATTTGGGTTTCGTTATATGCATTTTAAAATTTTCCTTTTAACAATATCTATATCTCTCATTCTCTATTGGGCTACATTAACTATTTCAATATGAACACTATATCTCATTTTGCATCATTGTCACATTATGCAACAAAATTGGTCCAAGTGGCTTAAAATTAAATATTTTAAAATCTTAGCGAAACTAGCGTTAGATCAAAGGGTTAGTCGCCAAGATTCCAATGACATAAACAACGTCTCAATCAGGAGTCCATATGACCAATTTATTGTAGTTTAAAATTGACAGGACAAATAGGATAAGTGGGATGCGACATGAAACCCATGGCTTTCATGGCATCCAACTAGTGACTTACGAGCAAATAATATGTGTGACTTAATCATTGGTTCCTTGAACCCAAAAAATAAAAAATAATATTAAAAAAATAATCATATAAAACAAACCATTAAAATAATAGATAAATATGGTTATAATATAACAATATGAACAAAAATTATATATATTAAAATATAATTAAAAACCTCATAAATCCAAAAACATTAAAAAAAACAAACAAACAAACAAACACCATATTTCAAAAAACAAAATTATGTATAACCAACATGCACCAAATTTGAAAACCCATGAATATTTTTTAATTTTTGGTTACAAATAATTATTTATAGTGGTTTGAATTCAACGGATGTGTTGATATGGCCATATTATACGACTATAAAATTATAAAACTTACGGTGGGCGATTGAATATAAAATATTTAGAAACGTTGAAAGTGATGCGTAAACAAATTTAAAACTGTAAATTTGATGTTCGCAGAGTTAATTTAATAGCCATAATTCATAGTAACCAATAACAACGACTATAGATTGGAATTATGGAGTGGAAGGATATCGATTAACCATAAAAATCATCAAGAGTGGGAAGGTCATCTCTGTTGTAGAAATACTACTTGGTTGCACCGTCTAATGGGGATTAGACATGATCTTGCACATTTATTTTGTATTTTTCCAGCGATATGGACCATCAAATAAGATCCCCCTCTAGTATCTTCAAGGGATCTCAAACCATTTACTCCACCACAAACCATTTATGTGCCTTGGGACAACAAAGTTTGAAACTAGCTGAATGTCTTCGATCAAGCAAAGAGGAAAACCATATGTGATTATTGTGTAAATAAAACTTTGTTTCTTGAGTTAGTACTCAATCCTTCTTTTTGGAATGAATGATTATATGGTGTGGTGATCGACAAACTGAAAAAAATTGCTTTGTATGGTGAGGAACTACATACCTCTACTTTGAGCCTAGGAGTTGTTAGAAAGTAAGTAAAGCTCATAAGAAAGCAAGGAAATTTCATGTATATGATCAAGTATATAACCATCTACAAAGGAGGGAATCTACTTATAGCAAAGGGAGGAGATTCTTCCTGAGGCCCAATAGAAGTGATCAATGCAAGCACTTTGAATTTTGAATATTTATGCTTCATTGTTGATAAATCCCTTGTCTTTATTCTTACCACCAACCCTACTCTGATAGTGCCTTCTCTTCACTACAGTGGTCTAGGTCTTAACGCATAACAAAGGTAATGTTTTTCTCTTCCTCAAACTATACACCAGTCGAACCCGTCAAATTAAAAACATCTATCTATTTCTTGGGAGAATAGGCCTATGGTCTATGTGAATCAGATCCTTTCTGGGTGGTCTGCATTCATGATCTTCTTATTTCACTGGATTCCAAAAGGAACTTTTCATCACCCTTGTCATGTGTGCAAGGATTCCTATCATTGTTCTTTCCCCAACTCTAGAACTTGCATAGTTACATTTTATCAAACCTGCAACAAAATTGGGTTGAAGGAAATCGTCATAACTCATCTAGGGAATCACTAGCATCCTATAACTACATAGGCTACTGCTCCAGCATTACAGGGAATCACCATCACCAAGGAAAGATGGTTTCACTGCCTCAAACACCATTTCAATTATGGTATGTATTTTAATAGTAGAATATTTTCAGGTAAAACTCTCTTTCTATTTTGTAAACTTGATTAGATGAGGCACATTTTTAAAGCATGTTTTAGCCACGGGTCATTCCTATGTGAAGTTAGAAACAAGGCAAAGATGACCATAGTTTAAACCTCTTTTGTAGAGTTCATAGTGTGATCTGATTCGTATTTTCAACTAAAACTTGGCATGATTAGATCCATTTAATGACAACTGCAAACTATAACTTCTTTTTTTTACTATGACAAGCTTCCGCTTCCTTACATGAGTGAAATTTTCAGCCTTGCATTCAATTGATCTTTCAGAAGAGTTTGGTCATTAGGTAAAATATGTGTTGGAAATAGTTGTTAATGATTCAACCATGTACTGTTTTGGGTTTTAGGCTTGGCTTCTGAAATTAGAACTGGACTTATCCTTTACAACTTACATCCTTTATCCTTTAGTTTTGTTTTAAGAACTTTTCTTGCATAATTTACCATTGTATTGTATTGGCAAGCTGTGAGAATTTTGCAGATAAAATTTGACAAAATCCTAGTCTTTAACATAGCTTCAGTGTTTTGTATCTTGCAGAATTTCTTTCATGCAATGAAAGAAAATTATTGGCACTCTTGGATTGTAGTCACAGTCTCTCGAGGTGATTGAGGGGTGCCTTAACACTAGGATATCGAGTGAGTCTTCCTTCAAACATTGTTTTGGATTTCTCTGTTTTTCTATGCTAGAGTTGCTTATTGTTTTGTAGCTTTCTGAGTTTGGGTAGAATCACAACAAGTGTTAAGATGGATAGTTCATCTCCATGGTGCTTATGGGATTTGAGATGTGTTTGTTAAACAAGACCTATATAATGTTTGCATCTTTTTTTTTTTTCAGTTGCTCGATCTAATTGCTCTGAGACAGAGAATGAATATCACTTAAAAACTCTTGAAAACCTCAAGATTGAAAAAAATTAACAGCCATAAATTTACTTAAAACCTAAATTGACAGGCATGAAAACCAAACCCCTGTCTTCAAATTTTCATTTCATAGGCACAAATTATTTGAAATTACAAGCCTGGTCGGCATATATATATATATATATATATATATATAACAAATAGTTCCAAAATGTTTGGCAACAGAAGGTTTTGAAAATGGTTATGTGTTGATTTAAAAAAAAATGGAGCCCATAGAGATGGAACCCGTGGCCCTTGCCAACAAACCAGATTAGCAACCAAGTGCTAACCAGTCCACCACAAGGGCGAGATTTGACTATAACACCTGCAACAATACTTTTAAAATCGTGTTCATTTCAGTTGGGCCAAACGCGAGATGGCCGAGAACCGCCAAAACTCAAAATGAGGAACCATGATGGGTCGACAGAGCCCTGTGGGAGAGCCGTACGAGGAGAGTATATTTCTAAGATAATATTCTCTACAATATTCTAGAAAGAAATCTAAAAAATTCCTAGAGGAATCAGAATTGCAAGTGGCAGAATGTGGCCAACTTAATACTCCCTTTAACCAGAATTTCACAAGGATCACAATGGTGCAGTTAGTTTTTGCATCTAAGTCATGAATTTTAGGGGTCATAGCAGAACCTCTCATTATTTATTAATTGTTGGGCACAAATTTTGAGACAACAATGCACCTTTTAGAAGTGAGTCATGTTTACAGTCAAAAGTCTCAAGAGGACAATATGAACCTACTAGTGTTGTGATTATTGTGATTTGAGCAGTCGAATTTTAATTCATTCCCACGATTGGAGGTATAATTATGTATTTTTCCATGTACTTGTTTTTCTTTTGCTGAGATAAATGAAGCAACCTCCCTATTATTGAAGCTAGCCCAGAGATGTAGTCCACACTAGAAGAACTCTGCTATCAAACATTGTGTGCATTATCTTTATGGTCTCATTTATGTTTCTTCTTCTTTAAATGTTTACACATACAGTTTTTACATGCTCTTTCATACAATTCTAATAACAAAAACTGGAAAAAATAAATAAAAAATAAATAAAAAATATAAATATAAATAAAAATAAAAATAATCTTAGTAAATCAGAGATTCTAGATCAAATAATACTATCACATTTCATATAGTATTCATACTCATTGTACCACTAGAATCTACTACATCTTCAAAATGTCTTTGATACTCATTAATTTTTTTCATTGAAATTCTTTTTTAAAATAACAATTAATAAATTGGATTTCATTTCAATAACTTTTTTTAACAAGTAATTGACTTTTAAAATATTAAAGTGAATAATTTACTACATAACTTGGGGATACAAATATATGTATATATAGGCAACATTTATATTATTTTTGTTAGAAAATAAGTAATGGAAGAATAAAATACATAAAATATTGTGGAAATACAAATACAGAAACTCATAAAACAAGAGAGACACTCATAAAACAAGAGAGACACACAAATATAATTGTTAAGAATATGTGAATATTAAAAATATATAAAAACAGAGAGACACACAAATATACTTGTTAAGAATATGTGAATATTAAGAATATATGAATGAATTAATAAATTTATTGTAGCCGTGCTTTCCAAATTTACAGTTATTAAGAATACATGAATGAGTTAATAAATTTAGTGTCACCTCGTTGTGGCCAGTGAAGTGGTTGATTGAAATAGTGACATTGGTGGATGCCTCCACTATGTCAATAAGACCATCCGCGCAGTTAAACACTGAGAAAAGATCCACCCAGATGTTTCGTTTTGTGAAGAAGTAATCCCGTCTCACATTCTGAATGGTGAAACAGGGGCCGCCCTAACAAATGTGAATGTTTGCGCAACGTCCATCGGTAATCTTGAAACTGTTCATGATCTATCATGATCTATTATTCCTTCAGTCGGGATCACCATATCTCTCTCGAAGACTATCCACAGAGGCTTTGTCTGAATCATGCCATAACGCAGAGTGCCTAGCCATAGATTCACCGGATCATCATCGAGATACATAAGTGCCAGCGGTCATCGATGGGATTATCAGTTGTACGTGAAAAAACTCCTAGCAGTTGCACAGGGAAAAACGTACCCCAGTGCTCCCCAACTAAGATTGCAAGGGAGGAGTTTCTACCACGAGAGAGAAATTGTGGAGAATTGCAATGTGAAACACATAGATGTTATGTACAGATACATATAGATAAATACTCATCAAAACCATATACAGATAAGTATATATAAATATGTATGTCTGAATGACTACCCCTCAATCACGCCAAATGTATCTTGGGTAAAAAGAAATGTACCAACCATCAACACTAAAGTTGCAGCTATTAAGACTGCTGTCAATGTGCCATGTTCCTTTACGCAAAATCAATGCTAGATGGGTGCCGGTCTAGATTCTACAAGGTCAGTGACAACTTACAACCGGGGTCGGGATAATAGATAACCGAAATTCTTAAAAATATTCTACAGACCGACCGCCTCTCAAAATCTATTTTTTATTTACTCACAAATTTTGCCGAACCCTTCTTTGACGTGCTTGACGGCTCTCGAGTGACTATGACGTGTTCAATTTTGAACACTGACTCACGAGTCATAACATTCCCCCATGTTATAGGAGTTGATTGTGAGTTTTGGATCTAATGAAATTTGAAAAGTCACAACATGCCCCATGTTGCATGTTATATAGGAGTTGACAGTGAGTTTTGGATCTAATGACTTCCGTTGTGAATGCATTTTAAAATTTAAATGGCCTTAATTTAATATTTTTATTTTTTATTTTTTTTAAATATTTAATAAATTTAAATTTTTTAAAATTTAAATATAATATATTAATATATTTATTTTTGAAAATTCAGGTTTATTTGATCCATATTATATTAAAATTAAGAATTTTTTTAGTAGAAATCACATAAAAGAAATATTTATTTTATTATATTTTTATTTAAAAAATTTAAATTTTAAATAAATTATGTTAAATTATATAAATTTAAATATATTTAAATTTCATTTTTTATTATAAAAAATACACTTTTCCAAAAGAATTATTTGTATTAGGTAAAATTAGAAACATAAATACTCAAAAACTTATATTATATTATATAACTAGTGTAACCATATAAATTAAATGGTTGGGAAATGTTGATAAGCATGAATCTTACTTAATACCCAAAAGTTCATTCTAAATTATTTGAGACTAGAGGCTCTCTAGTTGAGCCTAGAGGTCCATTCTATAGCCCAATATGATGAGTAACACTGTATATCCATCATCAAAGTTGGAATTTTTCTCCTATAGGCCAAAATAAAAATTTTAAAAATCTAAAAAAAAAAAAAAAACTATATAAAACATTTAGATAATGTGCGCTAGTAAACATTTTGACTCAGTCAAATTACATAAAAATAAAAATAATATAAAATAATAAAAATAAAGTAAAATAGTGAATTTAGGTCTTGTCATGTAACTACTAGCTGTTTTTGAGTTTTGACAACCCATAGCTTTTCCTATAATATTCTTAACCCTAAAACCAAAAACCATACAACAATATCTCTCTTTGACAACATATAACTTTCCCCATAATATTCTTAACCTGTATTTTTTTTTCCATAATATCTTAACCTGTATTTTTTCTCATAATATTCTTAACTCATGATTCATCCCATACTACTCTTCTTTAATGTAACCAATTTAAATACATCCATATATTCCATCTTTACCCATTCGAACAACAAACTCTCACAAATAAAAAAACATGCTTAGAAAACTCCGCAATAACCTGCTTTATATCGGCCCTGCGACCGACACTGCGCATGAAACGAACCTGTAACCAACCACCACGAAAAAAAAACATGTCGTTCGTGACCCCAATTAGCCTACGATGAAGTCAATTTTCATTTTTTTGTTTTAACATGTCAAGTGGTACTTCCCAACATAGGGGTTGAGGTTGTGGACACTTTAAATTGTTTCATATTCTCGCCCAAAGTATGTGACATATGTCATAAGCACACCTACCATTATTTTTTATTTTTATTTTCACATATAAAACCAGGCAGCCAATGTGTTCCAACCATTCCGGGGATTCATGGGTATGAACCTATGTATGCTATCTCATTTCCCTCTCATTCCTATATTTTTTACTTCTCGAATCAAAACCTGGCCTGTAATTATATAAGTCCTCTCTTTTTGTGGGCTGCAGTGTTTACAGTGTGGGATGGAGGGTTAAATGTAGGCCATCATGGGACGACATTAAATCTACCAGAGGTATATTGTTCTGGGATTCAATATTTTTCCTTCACCAGAAAAGTAGATTTTGTTAATGGCATGAGTAATTAATTGGCGTGCCAATCAATTGTTGGAAAACATTAATTCCAACCACTTGTGCATTAAATGTGCTAAGTCTAGTTTATTATCGAGAGTTTAGGAGGAAGTTTTGAGAGTTTTCTTATGGAGAGTTTGGGAGGAAGTTTCAACCGTTTAGGTAGTTTCTCGAAGAATCCACCGTCACCACCGACAATCCAGAATCGAGAAGCTTCATCATGATGTATAAAATCAATCTTTAGCCATGTAAATTCCAAGTTGTGTTGTGTTAAGTTCAGTGTGGGTTCTCTGATTTGGTATCAGAGCCACGTTCAACGTTGAGAGCGTGAGGTCGTTGTGTGAGCTTGTCAGAGACCGTTGTGTTGAGCGTTGATAGTTTGTTGCTGCAAGTGGTATGGATGTAAGAGTTCCCCTGCAAGTAGAGATGTTGTGAACTTGTAGTCCACCTGGAGAGGTTTGTTTGTGTGTAAGAGTGCACTGGTGCGGAGGACGATCAAGGATTCGTGAATCGGGAGTCGTTTGCTATCAGGAAAATCGAGTGTAAGATTCCTAAGGAGGAGTTGCTTATTTTGCGGAAGTGTTGGTCAAAGGAGCCTCTTACTGAGAGCGTGGTTGCCTGTAGTTATCACTCTTGCCTCCTGCTGAGAGTATGGTTGAATGGATTAATGTTGATCTTTTTGCAGTGCTTATATATATTTTTATCTGATAGTTAAAAAAATCGGTATGGTGTTCATCTTTATTCATATAAAACTTTTGTTTGTGATTGTGAGTGATTTGTTTTCTTTATAAGTTTGTGGAAATTGGGATCTTCATTTTAGAAGATAGGAGTCACATTTTTTTGGTGAGTGATCACTTTTAAAATTTGAAGAATAATTGCGCTCCCAGTTAAATGACATGTGTCCGAATTAAGAGCTCCCAGTTTGAATGGGTTTATTTTAATTGGCATTCTGCTTTTTATGAAGTTTTTTTAAGGAATATATGCGTCGTATATTCATAAAGGTTGTGGAGTGGTGAAACCCTTGATTGTTTTTTTTAATATATATATATATATATAAAAGGAGGAGAGAGCCATATTATTTGAGTTGTGAAGTTTAATAATATTTTGTGCTTAAGGGTTTATATTTGAGTTATGTTATAAGTTCAAAGATTATGGCAAATGTATTAGCGTAGTCTTATTTATCAGATTATAATAAGTTAGATGGTAAAAACTATGCAAATTGGAAGTTTAAGTCGCAGATTTTAATTGAAGGCTACAATATATGGACGATTGTGTTTGGAGCTGAAGTCAAGTCAGTGTCCCCTCAAGCCACAAATGTTGCAATTCAAGATTTGGAGCGATGGGAAAACAAAGCGAAGATTTTTTTGCGAATGTCTGTTAAGGATAACATTATTCCACACATTAGAGAGTGCAAAACATCCAAGGAGTCAAAAATTTGTATGAGATGAAAACTAAAAATCGAATACTTAATTAAAAAGAAAGCTTCTTTTAATTAAGATGGAAGAAAATGAAAGTGTCAGTAATTTCATTTCTAGAATTAAGGATCTAAAGGATAAATTAAGTGACATTGGTGAAACAATATCTAATATAGACTTATTTACTTTGAAATTAAATGGAATACTTGATTAATATCAAATGTTTATCACTGGTCTTTCAGCTAGAGAGAATACCCCTACTTTTAATGAGAGAATACCCCTACTTTTAATGAGTTGGCAGCTAGAGAGAATACCCCTACTTTTAATGAGTTGGCAGATATACTTATGCAGGAAGAAGAGCAGAGAAGAAGTGTTAAACAAAAATCTCTCAATTCAGATTTAGCATTGATGGCTAAAGGGAAGTAGTCCTTCAAAGGAAAACTGTGGGAGAAAAATAAAAGCAAAAAACCACCGGTAAGATCATTTCAAGGTACACCTTTACCAAGGACAAATCCCAGTTTTTCCTATATTCTTAGGTAAAAATTTTATGCTTTGAGAAATTAAAAAGGAAGGACTGCTTGGTTTAGTTGATTTATGGAAATTTGTCCAAGAAACATCTATGAATTTTGATGATAAGTGTGGAAGTTCAGCATCATTACTTCTCATTATATCAACGCTAGATAAAAACATTTTGTCTAGAATTTTGCATGAATTTGGTAAAATACATAATGAAAAAATATTTTGGGATATTCTTGAAATGAAGTATAGTATGGAGGGGAGTGAGAAAGTTGAATATGATGAAAGTGGTGTTGTTAAAAATGGTGATTGTGTTGAAAGCATCATAAGTGGGATCAAGACTGAAAGTATGTTTGTGTTTGTAGTTGACAATAGAGTAGCATGTGATAGTGAGAAAACTCCCTGTATTGATGAGTTATTGTTTGGTGAGGAGAGATGCCTACCTCCATACAAATCAAATGCAGGACAACATGTTTATAGCAACAAAGTTGATTAAAGAGGTTGAAGACATGAATCAACCAACTGTGTCAACAAAGAAAGATGAAGGAAACAAATCTCTCCTAAAATAACACAATGAAAATGATTAATTTTATGATCTTTTATATAAATCTAATATTTCTTTTAAGTGTGTAGATATTGATAGCTAATAAGAAGCAATAAAGGAAGAATAGCAAGCATTAAGGACAAGTATAAGTCCCAAGAACCCAACAATATTGAATACAAAGAATGTTAACCCGCAATGAAGAAAGGAGAAGATCCATCACTATCTTATGGCAAAAAAGGTGAAGATGAAACTGCACCGCAAATGAACAAGCATAGACCCTTTAGCAAGAATGAGAAAATGAAATATGTGTTATTAAGTAGTGTGTTGTAGAAAATCCATATTATGTTGTAAGTCTAGTTGAGACTTAGCCCAATAGGAATGTCAATTAAGAATATGTATGCGTCGTAAGCATTGTGCTATAATGTATTTTGTGTGTTTATCTTATGGTTGGAATTAATGGGGATTGTTGGAAAACATTAATTCCAACCAGCGTTTGCATTAAATGCGTTAAGTCTAGTTCCTTCTGGAGAGTTCAAGAGGAAGTTTTGAGAGTTCAGATACATTCTAGAAGAAGCCACCGTCACCGACAATCTAGAATCAATAAGCTTCATCATGATGTATAAAATCATTCTCTAAAAATGTAAATTCCAAGTTGTGTTGTGTTAATTTCAGGTTGTGTTCTCTGATTTGATGAGAATTATGTATCTCATGAAGAATGGTTCAATCTCATGCAAGAAAAGCATCTTATTGATGAGTTGTTGTTTGGTGAGAAGAGATTCCTACTTCTGTACACAAATCAAATCTAGGGCAACATGTTTACAACAACAAAGTTGATTAAATAGGTTGAAAACATTAATCAACCAACTATGTCAGCAAAGAAAGATGAAGGAAACAAAGCTCTCTTAAAAGATTAGGATGACAATGGTTCTTTTTATGATCTTTTATATAAACATAATATTTCTTTTAAGCGTGCAGATGTTGAAAACCATTAAGAAGCAATAAAACAAGAAATTGCAAGCATTAAGGACAAGTATAATGATCTGAATTTGAAACTACTTGTAAATGGTTTGCAAGGTATTCAATTCAGATATATACATGTTTAAAAGATGTCCATGTCTTGCAAAAATAAAACAAATGAAATCTTCAGCTGTTCATGACCCATTTAAGTATACCAGATTTATTTCCTTTTACTGTTTAACACACTAAAACGAATTTGTTCTATAAAATAAATCAACCACAGATGCAAAAGAAGTTGATAAAGCAGTTCACCCCTCCTGGGCTACGCCTGCTCGGTCCAAGGCTCCCAAATGGGCCTGTCCTTGTTTTAATTAAATGATCAAATTGAATATACAACTGAATAGAAGCATCTACAGGTAGAATAGATGGTAAAAACGGATTCAGAACACTTTAATCCTTTAGGATTGACTACTGGTTCACCTCAAATGGGTACCTGCAACCCTATACAGTCTTCCCAATATTGGGCCCTAGTGGCTCCTAGAACTTACACGGCTCTAAAACCTCCACAAATGACCTCGGAATGCTGTAAGACCTACACCAATGGCTCCAGAAGGTCAAAAATACCCAAAATAAAAAAAAAAAATTGTCCAAAACCACCTTTCGTAGCCAAAGTTATGGCTCATTAAAGATTTACTCCAGTTTGGCCTAAAAAAACTCCAACTAACTGTAGCGGAAGTCCAGTTAGTGCCGCCAATTATGGCGGGACCGCCCAAATTTGGCGGTCTGCTAAGAATCCCGCCAAATAAGCTGCGTGTTTAACTGACTATTTTAATGGCGCATGTGAACCGTTTTAACAGCTGGCAGTTTTCCTTGGATTGCGCGCGGTGGTTTAGGGGGTATAGCCCACGGTTCAATGGCGGAGGTCATATGGAATGGGGGCTGGCCCCGTTCATTTCCCGCCCACAACAAGTTTAAAATTCAAATAACTTTTGGTCCGCACAACATTCAAGTTCCGCCGTTGTGGCCCAATGGTAAGGCATGTCGCTTGTAGTAGGGAGGTCGTGAGTTCAATCCTCCATCTGTCCAAAAATTTTGAAATGCGCCACAAACATTTATGCTGACGTCACCCGGGGCCACATGGCGGCCTCCGAGCTTGCCACGTGGCATCCTGCCATTTGCTGCCCAAAAGGAATATTCCCTGGAATATTCCAAAGAATATTCTGTGGAATATTCTTTTTTTAATTTTTTTTGAAAAATTCAAAATTTCAATGTTATTGAGAAATTCTTCTTTTTGGCATAACTTTCTCATACGGCGACCATTTTTCGAACCGTTTGCGGTGCCTGAATCAGGAAGACGAGCACCTTCCGGTCGTTTAACTTTGAACCAGTTCTAAGCACTTTTATTTTTTAGCATTTTACGACACTTAGGACATGAGCACCTGATCACGCCTCCTCATTGGGAAGCTTTTGGACCCCAAAAGCCTTCAACTACCTGTTAAAGAGGTGAGGGTACAGCTCCCTCACTCTGTCCAACTCCATCCACTTTTCCTTGTTCGGTTTGCTGCCTTTGAGACCAACCCGAACATAATCTACATTGCCCCTCCTTGAAGTGTGTGTCCTTTTGTCAAGGATTGTATCTTCTTTCTGCTCATCTAAGAATTCTAGCGAGAAATCTTCTATAGATGGCAACTGAACAACACTTTATTATCAGCAATCAAAGGAGGTTCATACAAACGTAAGTTCTCCACATTGACAACAGAATACATTTGCATGTAGGAAGGAAAATCTAATTGAAAAGCATTATTTCCAACCTTCTTGAGGATTTTGAATGGACCATAACGAATAGGCTTTAGCTTTTTACCTTCTCCTTGCATCCTTTCCTTACTAATGTATAGCCATACCTCATCCCCTTCTTGAAACTTGTGATCGACTCTATGCTTGTCGTGTCTTTCCTTGTACTTGCCTTGACTTTTCTTAAGCTGTTCTTGAATTTGCTGATGTATTTGCTGAATTCTTTCAATGAATGAATGAGCTTTGTCAATATCACTATGTCCCTCAATGGCAACATCTTTCTCCAGAATTAAATCAAGAGGTGATTTTGGCAAGTAATCAAAACAAGCTTCAAACGGTGAGGTGTTTGTGGAAGAGTGCTTGGCACGATTGTAAGCAATGTAGTGTAAATGGTCATCCCAAAGCTTGGGATGCTTGCTGCAATATCCTCTCAAGAGGTGCACAATGGTTTTGTTCACAACTTCGATTTGTCCATTTGTTTGCGGATGGAAAGCATTACTTTTCTTCAACTTTGTGTCCATCATCTCCCATAGGTTGGACCAAAAATTCCCCACAAATCTGGAATCCCTGTCACTAATAATGGAAATAGGCAAACCAAAGTGAATCCATACATGATGAAAAAATAATTCAGCAGTTATAGTTTTCTTACAAGGCATAAGTATACACATTTTACTGAAACGATCAACTACTACATATAAATAATCATGCTTCTTTCTAGATTTTGGCAAACCTCCTACAAAATCCATAGAGATGCTCTCCCTGCATGGTCTAGAAGGTACCGGCAAAGGAGTATACAAGCCAAGCTTCCTATTACTAGGCTTGCTTGTAGCACATAATGAACATCCTCTTACGAACCTTGAAACAGAATCTGCCATGTGAGGCCAATAACAATACCTCTGTAGATGTGTAACTATTTTGCTTACACCAAAATGGCCAGCAATAAGAGAAGAATGAGCTTCTCTTATGACATTTATTCTCTCCCCCTGTGGTATACACAACTTTCCCAAATGAAACAAAAAATTGTTATGCATGTGATAGTCATTTTCCTCTACATGATTCCCTTTACTCAAGTTAGCATACACATCTTTAAAGTCATCATCAGATGCATATTGTTCTAAGTAACTATCATGTACCATGGAATCATTCTTAAGTAAAGTAACAGCACCAATAATAGGCCTTGAAAGCATATCAGCAACTTTATTCAGAGTACCTTTCTTGTACCTTATTACCAAATGGAACTGTTGCAAGAAGCCCATCCATCTAAAGTGTCGTGACTGTTGTAACTTGCTTTGTGATTGCAAGTACTGTAAGGGCTGATGGTCGGTATGTATAACAGTTTCTTTTCCCATCAAATAGTGTTTCCACTTTTTGACGCTTTGTACCAACGCATACAAATCCTTATCATATGTAGGATAATTTACAACAGCACCATTAAAAGTTTTAGAATGAAAAGCAATAGGCTTACCATGTTGTAGAAGAACTACACCCATGGCATAATCACTAGCATCGGTTTGTATCTCAAATGGTTGTCTCAAATCCGGTAATGCAAGGAATGGAGCTGAACTAATCTTCTCTTTGAAAGATTCGAAAGCATTTTTCTGCTTGCCTCCCCATTTGAAAGCATGCTTCACACTTGTCACTGCATGCATAGGAGCTGCTATAGAAGAGAAGTTAGAGATGAACTTCCTCCAATATTGAGCTGCACCCAAAAAACTTCTTACCTCTGTTATGGATTTGGGAGTAGGCCACTTCACAATAGCCTCAATCTTAGCAGGATCAATTCTCAAAGCACCTCCTCCTACTATGTGTCCCAAATAAACCAAAGAAGTCTTTCCAAATTCACACTTTGACATTTTAAGAAATAACTGATTCTTCTTCAAAACATCAAGTACTTTCTTAACATGCATGACATGATCTTCTCTAGACTTGCTGGAAATTAAGATGTCATCTAAGTAGACAATAAAGAAATCATCAAGAAAATGACATAAGACATCATCCATTACCCGCATGAAAGTTGCAGGTGCATTGCACAAACCAAACGGCATCACAAGCCACTCAAAGAGTGCTTGTTTGGTTTTAAAGGCTGTCTTCCAAATGTCACTTTCTTCAATTCTTACTTGATGACATCCACTGCGCAAGTCTAACTTAGTGAAATATCGAGCATCTTTCAGCTGGTCTAGCAAATCATCTATCCTTGGGAGTGGGTAACGTTTCTTTACCATTATCTTGTTCAAGGCCCTAAAATCAACACACATACACCAAGTGCCATCTTTCTTTGGAATCAATACAATCGGTGACCCACATGGCGAAGTACTTGGCCTTATGAAACCCTTGCCCAACAAGTCCTTGATTTGCTTCTTTATTTCAGCATTCTCCATAATAGACATGTGGTACATGCCTATGTTTGGAAGAGGATAATCTAGATGCAAATGGATTTCATGCTGAATCTCCCTCTTAGGAGGCAAACCTGTTGGCTCCTGAAACATCTCATTTTATGCATCAACTACATCATATAGATCTGATTTAAGTTTTGGATCACAATTGTCAAATGACTGATGATTCATATCAACCTTGGGCTTAATCATAAGAAGAACAAAATTCTTACTTGAATTGACCAGCCTTTTTACCTGTCCTGCATTCACCATCGCTATATTTGTCTTCTTGCGATGAGCTCTAACAATGAACTCCTTGCCATCTTTGAAAAGATGATATTTGTTTTCATGGCGATGAAAGATAGCTTTCCTGTCAAACAAGTAAGGACTTCCCAAAACAATTCCTGCTATATCAAAAGGTACCACATCAAGTCCAACTGTGTCAATAAAATGTGCAGTAATTGCAAAGCACAATGTGCACTTTCTTGAAACTTGTAAATTTGCATCCTTGCAAATCCATCCAAGTGGATATGGTTTCAGATGTGGAATAGTCTCAAGTTTAAGCTGCTTGACCAAGTCCTCTGATATAAGGTTTGCTTTTGACCCACTATCAAAAAGTGTGTTAATCTTAGCATGTTTTGAAATCACCCTCACATGAAACAGTTCAATCCTTTCTTCCTCATTAGGAGCTTGTACATGACAGTTTGAGGTACTAGTGTTGGCTTGAGTTTCAACTTCTTTTCCCTTCAAGTTTTTCAAACCCATGGCTGCAATTTTGGTTTCATCACTTGAATCATCCCCTAAATCCCGTGGTGTAGATGTAGTAGCAGCAGTTTTCTGTTTCCCTTTGGATTTGTTAAATTGAGGTTTTTTTCAGGATGTAATTTCCAACAGTTTTTCTCCTCATGACCTGGTTTAGAACAGTGTTTACAGATCACTTTCTCACTCTCCTGTTTGATAGATGCATTCTTTTTTCCTTTTCCCTTGGAGGTTTTCTCTTTGTTTTTCCCCTTGGGGGGCTTGTTTCTAGCCTCTTCAAATGTGTTTTTCCCCTTGCCTATAAATGGGTAGCTTGGACAAAAACCTCGTCCAGGCTAGTAGGGTTAAACATCAAGATGGTGTGTCTAAGGTAGCTATGCAAGCCACCAATGTATTTCAGCAAGGTTTCCTAGGTCCGTAAATCTACCCCTAACAAGAGAGCCCTTCTCTTGAATTCTTGGGTGTAGTCTTGGACACTCTGACCCTTAAGTTGTCTGAAATTTTGCCAGTTCATAATGGCTTTCTGCATGTGAGCAAGAGGATAAAACTGTTTTTTAATGGCTAACAGAAATTCAGGCCATGTTAAGGTAACCTTACCAAATTTCTTGATCTCCTCTTTAGTCTTGGCCTCCCACCAGACCAATGCTGCTCCATCGATTCTCAAAGAAGCCAACTGAATCTTTGTGGCATCATCATGCATATTCTGGATCCTCAAATAAACTTCCAACTGCCTAATCCAGTTGTCAAGCTTTTCTGCATTCACTTCACCATTAAACATAGGTAATTCGAATTTTACATCAAGCTTCAAAAAAGGACTTTTTCCAAAGGATCTATGCTTATGAACAGAAGAAGAAGACGAGGATGAAGAGGAGGAAGGTGATGATGGGGGTGGTGGATCACCATTACCTCCATGTCCTTTCCTGGAATGATCATCATCCTTATTACCTCCTAAAGAGCCCTCTCCTTCATGTGGATGTTTGGACCCTTCTCCAGCCAATTTCTCATTTCTTTCTTGGTACAATATCCTCACCATTTCAGTGAGGTCTAAGAAAGCCTTTCTGAAGACTCTTTCTTCTTCTCTTGGATCCATCTTTGTAGGAATTTCTCCTTCATGTTCAGACATCCTTGAAACTTCTGCTGAGACTCTTGAGGGTGAAATTGAAGGTGGAGGTGATGGCTCTCTGGCCTTCCTTGACTGAGGATTCTCTCATTCTCTAGTCAACTGTCCTTCCCCTATTTTAAGTTTCAACCTGGTAAGCATCAATACTTGCAAGACAGTTAGAAGATCTTTGCACAAAAACAATCAAAAGACAACTACACCATAGATTGACTGAAAGAGCATTTATCTACTTTGCACTTGTATAACAAGAGCATTTCAAAGGCTTCCTGGCTCGTTTCAGGCTCTGTCTATAGTTTATTTGACTGCTTTTGATACAAAGAAACAACAACATAGCTCTGATACCAACTTGATCTAAATTTGAAACTACTTGTAAATGGTTTGCAAGGTATTCAACTCAGATATATACATGTTTAAAAGATGTCCATGTCTTGCAGAAAGAAAACAAATGAAATTTTCAGTTGTTCATGACCCATTTAAGTATAGCAGATTTATTTCCTTTTACTGTTTAACACACTAAAATGAATTTGTTCTGCAAAATAAATCAACTACAGATGCAAAAGAAGTTGATAAAGCAGTTCACCCCTCCTGGGCTACGTCTGCTCGGTCCAAGGCTCCCAAATGGGCCTGTCCTTGTTTTAATTAAATGTTGAAATTGAATATACAGCTGAATAGAAGCATCTACAGGTGGAATAGATGGTAAAAACGGATTCATAAAACTTGAATCCTTCAGGTTTGACTACTGGTTCACCTCAAATGGGTACCTGCAACCCTATACAGTCTTCCCAATACTGGGCCCTAGTGGCTCCTAGAACTTCCACGGCTCCAAAACCTCTGCAAATGACCTCAGAATGTTGTAGGACCTATTCCAATGGCTTTAGAAGGTCAAAACTACCCAAAATAATAAAAAAAAAATCTTCCAAAACCGCCTTTCCTAGCCAAAGTTATGGCTCATTAAAGATTCCCTCCAGTTTGGCCTAAAAAAACTCCAGCTAACTGTAGTGGAAGTCCAGTTAGCGCCGCCAATTATGGCGGGACCGCCCAAATTTGGCGGTTCGCCAAGAATCTCGCCAAACAAGCCGTGTGTTTAACTGATTGTTTTAATGGCGCATGTGAACGGTTTTAATAGCTGGCAGTTTTCCTTGGATTGCGTGCCGGCGGTTTAGGGGGTATAGCTCACGGTTCAATGGCGGAGGTCATATGGAATGGGGGCTGGCCCCGTTCATTTCCCACCCACAACAAGTTTAAAATTCAAATAACTTTTGGTCCGCACAACATTCAAGTTCCGTCGTTGTGGCCCAACGGTAAGGCATGTTGCTTGTAGTAGGGAGGTCACGGGTTCAATCCTCCATCCATCCAAAAATTTTGAAATGCGCCACAAACATTTATGCTAACATCACCCAGGGCCATGTGGCGGCCTCCGAGCCTGCCATGTGGAATCTTTCCATTCGCTGCCCAAAAGGAATATTCCAAGGAATATTCTGTGGAATATTCTTTTTTTAATTTTTTTTGAAAAATTCAAAATTTCAATGTTATTGAGAAATTCTTCTTTTTGGCGTAACTTTCTCATACGGTGACCGTTTTTCGAACCGTTTGTAGCACCGGAATCAGGAAGACAAGCACTTGCGAGTCATTCAACTTTCAACTAGTTCTGAGCACTTTCATTTTTGAGCATTTTTCGACACTTAGGACATGAGCACCTGATCATATAAGTCCCAAGAACCTGCAGCTATATTGAATACAAAGAATGTTAATCTGCAATCAAGAAAGGATAAGATCCATAACTATCTTATGGCAAGAAAGGTGAAGATGAAACTACATTAGCAAATGAACAAGCATGGACCCTTTAGCAAGAAGGCAAAAATGAAATATGTGTTATCAAGTAGTGTGTTGTAGAGAATCTAGATTATGTTGTAATCCTAGCTGAGACTTAGACCAATAGGCATGTCAATTAAGAATATTTCTGTGTCATATGTATCGTGCTATAGTGTTTTTTGTGTGTTTATCTTATGGTTGGAATTAAGAGGGGTGTTGGAAAAAATTAATTCCAATCATCGCCTGCATTAAATGCGCTAAGTCTAGTTTCTTATGGAGAGTTTAGGTAGCTTCCTAAAGAAGCCACGGTCACCGACAATCCAGAATCAAGAAGCTTCATCACGATGCATAAAATCATTCTCTCGCAATGTAAATTCCAGGTTGTGTTGTGTTAAGTTAAATGTGTGTTCTCTAATTTCGATTTCATTCATTTATGTGATTAGGCAGTGATGTTCACGAAGGAGATGGATTCCCTAGTGAAAATAGTTGACTCTTCTTGGTTCCGCCAAAGTTCCCAAGAGGCCAACAATGGGATTCCTGTTGCAAAATTATCTTTAGGTCAGGTGTTCATTTATAAAGACAATTTGGGTATTTTTATTTAAATTTAAATTTTATGGAATTCAATTATATATATTTTTAGTTAAATTGCAATTTAATTTTTAAATTTAATACATATAATGTGTAAATTTGAATTGATTAATGTTGACATTAATAAGCTTAAATTGTTCGAAAAAGGACTGAAGATAAAAATAAATTTTAATAGAAAGGGGTATTTGGGAGGAATATGATTCATATATATGATTCAAATAGCAACGGGAGGATCAAATCATACTAGGAATGTAAATCATACAGTTCAATGCTTGAAATCACACAGTCTAAACTTTAAACAATCACTAATGGAACTGAGTAACCCTACTTGAAATGAATTATACCATTCAAACTATGAAAATGTAGGATGTAATACCTAGATCACCAGCATGAAATTGCTTATAACTACAGTCAATGCTATCAAATCTTCCAAGCTATAATTCAGTCAGTCAATTATACAAAAGGAAATCTACATTCACACTCATACCATTCATCATAAACTTCGTTACAGGGACATACACACAGGAATAAAAACACAATAATCGTGCTATATAACTTCAAGGATCGATTGATTTTCCTGTCATGGGCACTCCAATTATAAACATAAATGAATGCGACTTTGAATGAAAGAATAGAGCATGGATCTGTATCAAAATACGAGCTCAAGTTATACAATGAATCAGAGATCTTTAACATAGGAAAGAAATCTTTAAATTATTTAATTTGTAAGGTAACAAACCACACATATGTTATGAAATTGTATACCAATATTCGTAACTGTAACACATAAGATTCAAGCTATAAAATCACACGCACACACCTAGCTATCTAAACTATTAATGAGGCTTATTTCTAGAGGAGGTGGGACCTCCCATGCCTGTAGTGGGCTAGTTTACTACAATGAAAGAAGGATTTAAAAAATCAGAGACATAACTCGCAATCAACCATGATAACAACACTTCTCGCTCATAACTTGAAAGCAATCATGTGTATTTTCGAAATAGAGTTTGGGAACCAATTGACATAAGTGTATATTACTATCAACAACAACAATTCTAACTCTTAACCAGCTAGCTCGACTAACATTATCATTGCATTACAACGAAATTTAAAGGCAGTTGTGTGAATGTAAAAATAACAATTTAACTAACTATGGAAACCGTAGCAACTAGAAACTAATATAAGAACTGCTCAATTTTCTCCAAATCATATTGACTCTACTTAGAACAAACTGCTTCTTTCTAGAGTAACTAACTGTTATTATGAGAGTAGTCCACTTTGATTTTGATCTGGAGGATCTTCGGCCTTGGAATTATCACACTTAACAGAAAAAATTGATCCTGGAAGAATTGCGCTTGTCCTTACAGATCATTGTGTAAACTTCGATGGTCAAAATAAGAAGAAGGATACCACCTAGCCAAACTGTCTCGAACTTGGTCAAGTATCAGTTATTTGAATCTAGAGGTTGACATCGATGTTGATGACAATGCATCTTTCCATTTATGCTGACCTGCCAATCCTGCCACCAAGCTTCCAGCTAGACCTATAAATAAATAGTTAGCATATAAAGACATGACTCAAGAATTCACTTAAATTCAATCACAAATAGCAAAATGATGTCAGTTAAGTGCATTTAGCTCTTAGTCATGTACTAGTTGGGTTTAGGGATTGATTTAGGTGATAGGGTAGGTGGTAGGATTACTTTCATAGGCAAAAGATAGTTAAAATAGGGATGAGAGGCAGAAAATTGGGGACAAAAATGGGCACCAACACCCTTCAATTTGTGTTGGGCAATTGTTGCTTCCATTCAAAAATCTGATCTACTTCACTGGAAGACTCTTCATCTACAATTTCTCTTGTTCACTAAAAGGAATACAAATCAAAACCATTAAAAATTGGAGAAATACCACCATTGCTTGGAATCTCCACTTCATAAGCATTTGAGGAAAACTTCCTTAAAATTTTATAAGGTCTGATGTTCTTAATTTTTAGCTTTTGGTAAGTTCCTTTAGGAAATCTTTCTTTCCTCAAATGTACCATCACTAAATCACTAATCTCAAAGTTACGCTGCCTTCTCTTTGAATTAGAACTTTTTTTTTGTGTTGCTTTCCTATAGTTGTTGCTTAACTCTTTGTTGCAATTATTGCACGCTCACTTCAAATTATTCACCTTCTTCACTTCTTATATCTTGTTTTCCCAAATTCCTCAATTCATATATTCCCCTTGGATACATTCCATACAAGATCTAGAAGGGACTCATACCTGTACTTCTGTTGGGTGTATCATTGTGTGCAAATTCAACCTTAGCAAGAACATGATCCCATTGTTTGGGAGTTTCACTTACCAAGCTTCTTAGGATGTTTATCAAGGTCCTATTCACAACTTATGTTTTCCCATCAATTTGTTGCTGATAGACTGAGCTACAATTAAGGTTAGTACTCAACTTATTCGATAATTTTGTCCAAAAATGATCCACATGGCTCAAGAAAGGCTTGAAAATAAAAGCCTTCAAAATGTAGCCAACCCAATACCATGTTGTAGTGCTCATCTTTATGATTCTAGTGGCGCAAACTACACTCAAATCTGAGTCTGTGTGACCAACTTATGGCTCTTTAAACTTTGACATCACAGAAAAAAGGGGCCCACACTGTGCCACATGGCATCCCAGTCAGCAGGTGGGACCCATGGGTACATGGAAGCCCATTATCCATTGACATATATCACTCCATCATTGTTTCTTGCACCTAAAAAATGACAAAGAAACATGATATTAAAAATCTCATATAATGACAAAAATCATTAAGAACAAAAACAATAATAATCTTAAATCCATAAAAAAAAAATACAATAAAAAATGATTATTAAATCAAATAATATGGTTACAAAAATAACCATATATAAAAACCATAGGATTTGGACTTTATATTATACATATAAGAAAAAAACATTGTTTTTGCTAACCATATGGCATATTACGAAAATGGTTGTTAGTGGTTATAACAAATAACGTGGGTGGTTTGTTAATATATGGTGGGCATGTGTAATATATATATATATATATATATATATATATATATATATGAATTGTTCCACTCCAACATTATACCACAATTATTGCCACCAACAATAGTGTTGATCACTAACCATTACCGCATAACTAACAAACATGCTGAAACAAGGTATTAACCGCCGGTGCTAAAAAGTTATATGCCAACACACCATTATAACAGCTATGACAACAACAATCATGTTAAAATAATGTTCCAATTCTAGAGTACCATAGGGATTCAAGCATGTAACCTCTGTCTGACTAATAGAGTCCGCCACCAACAAGTCATAGCCTTGTTCCTTGGTGGCTCTGTCGCCTAAGACCTATATAACCTTCTTCCATTCCAGTTGACGAGGAGAACCAGTGGACCAGTGAAGTGGATGGAAGAGGTGGAACTTGCAAGCATGGAACCACAAGTCAATGGAACTATGACAAAGGCGGAACCTTGCTCAGGCAGAGATGTGGAACCATGAACCTGAGAAGCTTAGGATGCTAGAAAGATTCCCTTAAGGGCCAAAGATGCTAGTGACAGAATTTGACATGTGGATAGTCATTTTTGCACATTTTCTCATGAGGAGTGCAACCGTACGATTAGAATCTCCATATGAGTAGTGAAAATGTAGGTATCCAACAACTAAGAATCTTTAGAGAATCTTATGGAATCTAAAAGATTATCTTGGAGGCTGATTTTCACCAGTGTCGAAATGATGCTGACTTGAGAGTCATTTTTCATAGAACTTCACAAGGAACACATTAGTGTGCTCAGAATCTTCATCCAAGTAGCAGATTTTTCAACCATCTTCAAGAAGGAATCTTTGAGGGAATCTTCAAGATTCTCGAGGGTTCAAAATTTGACAGTATCAGAATTGGACAAGTTTACAGTCGATTTTGCACCATTCATCACTAGGAATTTAGTGGTGCAATCCATTTCAGCAGCTGATATTTTTATTTTTCAGCCATCAGTCAGAGTGGAGGTATATGATGTGGTTATGCCATGATTTTCTTCTGATTTGCTGAGATGGTGCTTTTATTGTTGATATCCATGATTACTATTATGTTGAGGGATACTTGTATGCCAAATTATGTGATATTTTATTAGCTTGTCATGCTAAAGGAATGCCCATTTGAGTGAGAGTTCCTATAGAGAGAATGTCTTGTGGAGAGACAAGCCACTCTAGTTGAGGGTCTTCTTGTAATGACAAAGAATGTACTCATCATCATCTTGCAGCATTAATGAAGCAACCTCCCCTCTCTTGACACTAGGCCCAAAGACATAACCCACATTGGGTGAACTCCATTATCAATGTGTTTTTTGTCCTTTTATTTGACGATTGTCGTTATGTTTCATGTTCTTTACGGTATGCACATGTGGTTTTTCATACCCTTTTAAATGCAATTCTGCTAACATCACAGAAGTAAAGGATCTTGGATAATTCTGGTAGCTGAAGAAATTCAGATAAAAAATGACCGACCAACCTTGTGTCTCTATCAAATACAATGATTTTAGGCAATTCGTGCAACCTTACGACCTCTTTAAAGAACAAATTGGCAATATTGGTGGCATCACTAGTTTCACTACAAGGTATAAAATGTGCCATATTAGAGAATCTATCGACGAAAACATAGATAGAGTCATTACCTCTTTGATTCCTTGGCAATCCAAATATAAATTCCATGCTCACTGAATCCCATAGCCTAGTAGGAATCGGTAATGGCTTATATAAACTTGTATTTTCACTTCTTCCCATCGCATGTTGGCAGACCCTACATTTTTCAACAAACCTTTTCACATCAGCTTTCATGCCTGGCTAAAAATAAAAAGCATTCAATTGAGAAAAGGTTTTATCATTCCCAAAATGTCTTGATAATCCTCCAATATTCTTTTCCTTGATAAGATTATCTCTCATAGAAAATTTGTGTATGCACAATTTTCTATCTTTAAATAACAATACTTCCTGCAACATAAAGCTAAACCATGGAGTTCTATCACCACTAACTACATTTTTACAAGTAGCATGGAACAAGATTCTTAACCACGGAGATTTACCCCCACTTTGCCATGGAGATTCTTAATATGTAAATATAATTTGTTACAATACCATGGGCCAATACCATGGCTTATGAATAACACATGCTCAAGA
The DNA here is from genome assembly GCA_031772625.1 of Pinus tabuliformis. Classification (NCBI taxonomy): domain Eukaryota; kingdom Viridiplantae; phylum Streptophyta; class Pinopsida; order Pinales; family Pinaceae; genus Pinus; species Pinus tabuliformis. The sequence goes on along the minus strand of CM062814.1, from coordinate 600,590,348 downwards.
AAACATTTCATAGGAAACTTTCTCATATGGTATTTTTTAATTAATCAATTTAATTAAAAGAGAAAAAAGGGAATAAATAATTTGGAGATATATCTCAACTTTTGATTTGTCTATACTACTAAGAATATTCTATGGAGGTGAAATCCCTACTATCCAACTAATAATTATTGATCATTAAATTAAAATAGACATGCCCATCATCAACATAACTACACAAAATAATACAAGCACTAGAGTTGTGAAACCTCACAATATGCCTTTTATAGAACTAGTAAATGGACATAGAATGCAAGTCTACATGAATGCATGTACTCTATAACATGATTTTCCTAAATTGCATCGGTTCTAGAAAAATTACATCTCTAGGCTCTTTACATGGAACAATTAGCTATATTCAATATGAACTCCCATCATCCTGGGCATCATATGCAATAAAATTCAATCACGGTTCATCACAACATAGATTTGTTTCTATAATTCTCAGGCTCAAGAACAATGTCATTGTTAATTGATATCTCCACACACACACATACATATATCAAATGAGAGGTATTCACAAGGACATTATTCTCCATAGGAGAAAATATTCATGCTTAACGTCCTTATAGTATTTATAATCCACAGAATAAAAATCCATTGTAAAACCCTAGATATAGAAACAACAAAACGTTATAATCATACAAACTCATCCACACATATGCATAAATATTTAGTGTGGAAACCTAAATTTTTTAATTCACTTTTGTAAAATTAAAAATAGAATGGCTCAATGGTCACATATTAACTTACACAAATTTCAAGGCCATGACAACTACAACAATTACTTTGTATCGCCCTTGAGATTTCCTCTCTTCTTCAAGATAAATTATATTCTTTCTAAAATATACCCTTCTTTCCTCCTTGATGTTGTATTTATTTATCTTCAACAAACTACCCACTTTGTGCTTCCAAAAGGTCTTTTCATGTTGCTTCAACTACCAATTTTCATTCCCTTTTGTTTTCAACTCTTTCCTTTTCATTTCTATCTAATATCCCATATCTTCCATTGATTCCTCTTTTGTAGTGAGACGTTCGATGTTCAACTTCATAGTGTGCTCCTTCTTCAACATATCATTTGGCCTTCCTTATATGCATTTTAAAAATTTACTTTTAGCAATGTCTATATCTCTCATGCTCTATTGGGCTACATTAACTATCTCAATATGAAACATTATATCTCATTTTGCATCATTGTCACATTATGCAACGAAATTTATCCAAGTGGATCCCTAATGGATCACAAGTTAATGTATTCAAATCTTAGTGAAACTAGCATCAGATCAAAGGGCTTGTTTCTAGGATTCCAATGGGATAAACAGAGCCTCAATCCAAGTCCATATGACCAACTTCTTGTAGTTTGAAGTTGACAGGACAAATAGGGAAAAAGAGGTCCACAATGTGTGACGTGGAACCCATGGCTTGCATAGAATCTAACTAGTCACTTACCAACCAATAACACTTGTCACTTGATCATTGATTCCTTGAGCCCATAGAAAAAAAAGAAAAAAGAAAAAAAGAAACCATTTAAAAAAAGATAAATATGGTTATAATATAAAGATATAAAACAAATTTATATATATTAAAATATGGTTATAAACCCCATAAATCCAAAAACATAAAATAAAATAAAAACATATTCCAAAAAAAAAATTAAATAGGTTTGTTTAATGGTTCTAGTTTTATATCACCAACGTGCACCAAATTTAAAAACCCGCGGATATTTTTAAAGGTTTGGTTACCAATCATATATTTAAAATGGTTTGAATTCAACGAATGTGTTGATATGACCATATTATACGGTTATTAAACTTATGGTGGACTATTGAATATAAAATCACTCTTTGAAATGATATATATATATATATATATATATATATATATATATATATATATATAAAACAGAGAATCCAAACATGTGTGGTGACCGGGGTTTTGAAAATGTTTGTGTGTTGTTTTAAAACCAAAATAGGGTCCACAGGGACGAAACCCATGCCTCACCGCCAACAAACCACATTAACAACCAAGTTCCAACCATTCCATCACAAGGGCGATCTTTGATTGTGACACCTGCCACAATACTTTTAAAATTGTTTGTGTTCATTTTAGTTGGGCCAATGGGAGAAAGCTGAGAGAAGTAGAAATTTAGAACGCGGAACGAGGATGGTTCGACGAACCCTACGGGAGATTCATACGAGGAGAGTATATTTTAAGATAATATTCTTTAGAATTAGGGAAAATTTTAGGGGAGAATTTTAGCCCAAGGGCGAAATTTAAGGGGTTTTACATTTTAGAGGGGCGAAATTTTTATAAAACACCCATTTTATATAGTTAGCCCAACATTTATTTAAAAAATAATTATTTATTTCATTTTAGCCCCAAAAAAAAGGGTAGATAAACCATGCAAACCTTGATTTGGCCGGATTTACCTGTCTGGGAGGTTATATTCATTTCCAATTGCCTGATTTTATGCTTTGTAAGGTTAGATTTGTTTGCAATCACCCATTTTCTAGTTTTTCTGGTTTGAGGGTTGGATTTGGTCCCAAACGCCCTGATTTCTTTGTTTTCAATCAAGGGAAAGGGTGATTCAGTGACCGAGAGTCCCTAATTTCTTGGTTTTCAAATCTGGTTTCAAATCGATGGCAAGGGTGAACGATTGTATAAATTTGATAGTCGTGACCAGAGAAAATGAACATTATGATTCCTCAGTTTGTGAATCCTCCATTTATGAATTAGTGACTTGTTGCAAGCAACGCTGGGATATAAATTTTGTGAATCCTCCATTTTTGAATTGGTGACTCGTTGTAAGCAGCACCAGGATATGAATTTTGTGAATCCTCCATTTCAGAATTGGTGATTCGTTTCAAGCAGTGCCAGGGTATAAATTTTATAGTTGGTAGGACAGAGCTAGCAAAGGCAGAGCCCACATCCCTTCATGTTCCTTATATATTTTCATCTCCCTATACCTATCCAATCGAACACTGATTCTAACTTTGAATAGAATCAGAATAAAAGCCAGCATTCAAACCATTTCCAGCTCGTGGAAAACCAATAGCCTCGACAACATATAAGGGTGGAAAACACGTGAAGGAATTGCAAGAAAACAACTGTATAAATTTTATAGTCATGAAACATTCCTCAGTTTGTGAATATCCATTCTCGAATCCGCAGTTGGTGACTCGTTGCAGTTGACTGTTGATGTAGTCGTAGAGGGAGAGGCTCAGTGGGTGATTCATCGCAATCATTTCATGACTTGTTGCAGTCAACTATTGATGTAGTTATAGAGGCAGAGGCATTGCTAGTCGTCACAAAGGTAGAGGCTTCACCAGAAGTGGGGCTATTACCATTCATGTAGGTCATGACTCATTTTCGAGTCTTTATTACAGCAATAATAGCTATTAGTTATGATTCGTCAATTGATCTACTGTAGTCACGAAGGAAGAGGCGTCACCAATAACAATGTGGTATTTTATTAGGTGGGATTGATCATCGAGGATGGTGCGTTGCGGTTAGTTGTCACTCTTATTTTCTTATTGAATAACTAATTAAAATGGCTTCATAGCATATAATCTTACTACTTTGAGCAAACATGCTTTAGTCTTTTGATTTGTAAATAAAGGTGGACCTTTGTTGGCTTGAGGGGGGCCTGACCCAGGTTCAGAGTTAATTAGCCAAACAAATCCCTACACTATTGGCCCTTTCGACAACAACCCGTGGAGCGTAGACCGAGGTCTCACCTGAAGTAGTATGGGGGGATGCTAGAACCAAGTGTCCACACCCTTGAGATGTTTGAGGGCTCGGTTTAGTCCAACTGTGAATACCTTCACGCATTTCCCTAACCTGCAAGGCCTTCACGATCTGTTATAATCACCTTCGTGCATCCCTAACCAGGGGCTGAGGTGCTTTCGCGTTGGCTAAGGCATCAATCTGCGCTATTTCCCTAAGTTACACCATAGAACTTACTTATCTCCTTATAATTGTTAGTTAACTTCGTGTAAACAGACACTTTATCTTATATTCACTTAATCAACACAATCATATATGTTTGCGCATCATATGAACAGCAGAAATGTAATTTATAGCCAATAAATTCAATGCAGAAAATAGTAATTAAATACACAAGAATGGTATAAACTTCTCTTTATTAGTGCTTCGATCGGTTACAAAATCAACCTTCCCTGTGAACTCAACTGCAGGGGTCCACGCACTCAGCTGTAGACTACTAGGCCTCTATGCACTTAGCTACAGAGCCTTCTCCTACTCTACGACCCAATGCTCGACTATACACTTAGATAAGACTCAATTCTTCATCCTTCATTTATCAATTGATTCTATGATTTACAACTTAGAGCTTCGCTCTATTTATACAATCCCATGGTCTGCGGACCATGGGTAGATCTCTAAAGCCGACATTACATTTACAAAAATGAGGGTGGAAAACCCTATGACTCATTTACAAGTTTGCGCTCCGCGCCCACAAAACATAGAGTCTTTACATTGGATTTAGTCAAAATCTGGGCTTTAAGCCCCAAAACTTCCCTTGGGGGATCCCGTGCCCAACAGGCCCCCAACACAAACATCGTGACTTGCCCTCGAGTCACTCTGTTGGTACAGAGATCTTCGCGCAAAGACCTCCCAACTCTGCCCAGACCACTACAGGATCAACAACGCACTAAGTGGCTACCTACTGTACCTCCTGGATGTGTTGTTCACAAACCGCGGTACATGAACTGCTTCCTTGCATCTGCTCTTAAGTTCCCTACATCTGCGTGAGCTTGGCTTCGATTGAGGCTGTAATGACGAAGGCTTCATCGATCCATGGTTGGACACATGCCTTCAACACCGCTTCCTTATGTCGCACCGCGTCTACCTACTCTTTGAGCGCTTTTGCCTGTTGCATCCACACGACCCTCTCTGTAAAGGCCACCGTCTGTGCGGTCTCTTTTATATCATAATATCTTTGCTGCAGCTCACGCGCCTCTGTTTCTAAGCACTGTATGTTCGAGTCCTCATACAGTGTGGTGATAACCTTGAAAGACACTTCCAGAATTTTGATGCAGTCCTTTACTGCACTGTTGATCTCCTTTGTTCCCATTGTGATGGTGCTGGCACGCTGTTCCCTCATCTCTGGTGGAGCTGAAGGTTGCGCCTTCAACTATAGCTCAGTTATCTGAAGGGTGATTGGGTCAAAAGAAGTCTTGGAGGCTTTTGACTTCTTCTGCAGCCCCACCTGCTCTCTCGGGCGTTGGCGCTTCAATTGTGTAGATGCTATCTGTGGTTCCACGCCACCTTCCTCCATCTTAGGCTCTTCCTCAGGTAACGATGAATTATGGCCCTCGCGCTCCTTCTCTGCTGCCTGTTGATGTTCTATAGCTGCTTTCTGTTGTTCTGTTACTACCTTCGCATCATCCCACATCTCCTGCACCTTTGCTATTGCTGTCTCTTTTCTTCTCTTCTCTATTAACTATGCCATCCGCAGTTTTCCCTCTTCCTTCTTCCTTCATGAAGTCGAATTCTCAGTTTCCAATGCGGAGATGGTTGGAGTGCGCCACTCTGGCGGCCACGACTCAAGTACAGTGAATATGACATCGTCCATGGTGAGGTACAAGAGCTCCTTCCAGTTCTTTGTGGGGTCCTTGCACTGCTTGATGTACACGTGATGGAAGCTCGCCTTGAACTTCGCGAAGCTTTGTAGACTATTATAGATTGTGGGTGATAACCACGGCTTTTGGTTAATCCCCATTCTGATGTTCATCTCCATGAACACCCAAAATATCTTACTTTCTTGGATCCTCTGCGTGTCTTTAGTGGCCCACATCGAAGTGTACTTCGCTACCTACAGATGATCCTGCGCAATTGTGGGGAACTAGCTATCCTTAGGCAATTCCCAAGCCACCAGCACTATGGATAGAAAAATCCATGCATAGTGGAAGGTATTCCCATGTTCTTGTGCCTCACGACAATTCTCCAAGGACTCCTTGCACAAGTACTCCAACCAGTTAAACTAGATCCTCTCCGCACACTGCACGGCAAGTGCTATCACTAGTGCGGGCACCTCATCTGCAAGGCACTTCCGCATAACCTTGCTAGTGAGTATCTGGGTGGAAACTCTCACTACCTTATTATTGATATTGGAGATCGCATACCATCTCTTCTTTTCTCCAGCTTAAATTGTTCCTTCATGGCCTCCGTAATGGGCAAGTCATTGTTCTTACCCTCCGAAATATCCACTGGGTCCTCCCCCTTACAAGGGAGTTGGGTAATTCTATGGATTAGGTGGTCCATGATGGGGATGGGCTCCTCCAGCCACAAACAACCATCATGCACCAGGCAAAGCAGCCACCTGATGAAAAAAATAGTTAGTGGGGTGCGATGGTGATGCGGCACCCAGAGTAGGCTTAGCAACCCTACTTTCTCTACTCCGTGCAACCACTTTTGCGGCTCCAACTCTATGACTCCCACCGCAGTGTTTTTCTTCGGCCTCATGACCTATGCGGTTGCCAAGTGTGTGAATTTCTCATGGTTTGCGAGATCCCAGTCTTCAAACTTTAGATCCAACACCCATCCCAAGTGTGCTCCTTCAAAAATGATATCATCAGGTAGCAACGGAGTTTGCAGAGAGCTCTTTCTCTCACCTAGGTCCTTAGGCACCTTTGCCTTCCCCTTCCACGGAGCAACATACGTGGGCAGCCTGGTTAGAGGGTCCACGCCATCGGTTTCCACCTCCATGTCTTCATCTTCCTCCTCTTCTATCAGGATGTCCTCAAGCTCTTCCTCCTCCTCATCAGTTTTCAAATTAACTGCTTTCCCCTTTTCTTCCATGGTCAGTTTAGTTCACGATGGGTTTCTAGGGGACACACACATCGGAACCATGGGCTGCTTATCTTTCTTGGGTGTCGACATGCATGATGATTTAGGGATTTCTGTGACTATCCCAGTGCTCTTAGGGGAATCTGCTATTTTCATGGCCTGTGCAACCTCTTCAGTGGTCATCTCTCCAATATCCCTGGCTTCTTCAGGCGCTGCCATCTGTTGTTCCACAAATCTCTCAAGTACTCAAGTAGGTGTTCAAATAATGCCTTCAACCCCAACAGGTCAAACAGGTATGGGTTCAGAAATCTTTGGGCGCACAATAGCTCATATCTCAAATGGCCAAGTGTTGTTTGCTAGGCAGCCCTTTGCAAATTATAGTGCCTTTTGAATTCAAATTCGACCGTTCCCCCCAAATCCGGTCCATTAATGCTCCCTTGGTGCCATATTTTCCCAAATCTAGCCTATAAAGGCTGCCTTAAATACCTTCTGCTGGCTCCATTTGGTCTCATACCAAGCATCACATGGTGAATAGTGACTCTAACGGTCACTTTCCAGGCAACCCGTGCGGCAGCGCAACTACCCTTGCGCTATCGCGGACCTTGTCACACTTTGCTCCTATGTGTAGTCCTGTCATCACGCAGCTCTTGGGTAGAGTAGTTTATAGTCTTGCGCCTCCTTTTAACTACCTGGAGTTCTAGGACTGTGCTTCCCCTGGCTAGTCAAGTGGTTGGGCCACCTGTATACGGCTTCAACTGACTACCGCTTACTTCTCCAGGAAAGGGTTTGTCATTTGACTTCACCAACGGCATCACACCACCATCTGTGATCCCCTTAGTAACATATGGTCCAATCCAAGGAATCAAACTAATCAACTCTTGACGCTAGTCCCCAAATTTTTCAACGTAATTATGTGCATCATGTTTTATCACCAGGTTTATTTTATCAAGAAAGTCCTTCTGTATTCCTTCCTCAAGCTTCTTGACTTCTGCTTCTACCATGGCGCTTTTCTCCCTTAACCAAACTCTTTCATTCATGAGTTCTTGGAGCCTAATATTAACCTGCTACATTTATTCATCAGGTCCAAAGCATTTTTCTTTGAGCTCTTCCAACTGCGCGATCCCTTCTTCCAAGGCTCTAATATCTGTCATATCTATGGGCGCTGCTATGCGTAGACTAGGCATGATATACTCCATCGATATTACAGCGTTTGCTCCATGGGCCAGCCTATAAGGTGTCAGTCCCGTCAGTTTCTTGCACATTTTCCTATAAGCCCATAAAACTACTGGTATGTGCAGGTCCCACTCACTTCGCTACGCATTATATTCCTTCTTCAGTGCTTCACACATTTCATTAAATGCTTCCGCATGGATAACCTTCCACGCGCTCATTCTCTCCATACTTTGTTTTTCCAACTTGAGGAACTGTTCGCACATTCCCCCCCCCAACACATGCTTATTGACTATATTTCCCAACACGAAGTTCATGTGCATCTGCACAGGTTGTTTTCCATCTACCTATATCCACATGGACATATGCGCATGCGAACCATCTTGTCCATTGTATTTATCAGCCAATCACACCCTAGGCTTTCCAAACCATGTGTGCATCATCCTCCTACATGCGCGCCAGTCTTCAAATATTCCTTTGTGCGTACCCCACCACCTCACAGGCATAGCATGCAGTACCCAATTTAAGGCCTAGAAACGTTGTTTTTCCGGCACCTATTGGGCGTGAGATCCCCCAAACGCATGTTTTGGGGCTTAAAGCCCAAGTTTTGACTAAGTCCATTGTAAAGACGTGATTTGTCGGCGGAGAGCGCGAAGTTTTAATAGAGTCATAGGGTTTTCCGCCCTTGTTTTTGCAACGTAATGCCAGTTTGAAAAGATCTACCCATGGTCTGTGGACCATGGGATTGTATACAGAGAGACAACATCTAATCAAAGAATGAATGAAGAAATGAATCCATGAAGCATTGAGTCGAAGTGTAAGTCATGTCTTTGGGTCGTAGAGTAGGAGAAGGCTCTACAGCTGAGTGCGCAGAGGCCTAGTAGTCTGCAGCTGAGTGCACGGACCCCTGCAGCTGAGTGTGCAGGGCAGGTTGAGTCTGTAACTTGTTGAAGCATTAGTAAAGAGAATTTTTACCATATTTTTGTGTATCGTTTTCTGTTTTATGCATTGAAGTATATTGGGTATAAGTTTATTTTTATTTTGTTGTGCGAAACTTATATGAATGTGCTAAACTAGTAAATATAATATAAAGCATCTATGTACGCGAAGATAACTAATTATTATAAGAAGATAAGTAAGACCCGTGGCAGAACTTGGAGAAATAGCATACAATTCTGCCCTAGCAGCGCAAAAGCCCCACAACCCCTGGTTAGGGTTGCGCGAAGTCAAGTATAACAAGAATGTGATGCCCTCGCAGGCCAGGAAAGCACCCAAAGTGACCTATGCGAAGGTACTCATGGTTGGACTAAATTGACCCCTCAGACATCTCAAGGGTGCGGAAACCTGGTTCTAGCATCCCCCCATACTACTTCGGGTGAGACCTTAGTCCGCGCTCCGCGGACTGTTGCCGAAAGGGCTAGTGGTACAGGGATTTGTTTGGCTAATTAGCTTCGAACCTGTGTTAGGCCCCAACAAGCCAACAAATGGTTTTGTTGCCAGGACCGGAATTTGCATAAAGATGTTTGATGTCATATCACTGGAATCCAACTAAGAAAGAAATTGAAGATTGGTTGGATAGAAAGATTCACGAGTTTACAGCGCAAGAAAACAGGAATCCGCGACTATCAAAAGAAAAGTGGTTAGACTGCTACCTGTACATGGAAATCCATGAAATTTTCTTTGCATCTTTCCCTATTGAGCTATACGAGTGGATCACGAAGCTAGCAGATAGCCAAGGAAGGTGGAAACTTGATAATCTTATTGTGTGGACTCTAGAATTGGTGTGCAGATTGGAAGTATCAGAGGATAATATCGCTCGTGATTGATCACTAACTCGATCGAATTATAAGAGGATTCATCATTGAGTTCGCGGTAGATACTTCAATCAGCTATAGAAAGGCAGAACGATGCTTTCTCAAAGGACAGCAAGGTAAGTACATCAAGTCTTTCAACACTTGGATTAAAATGCTATTGTGTGAAAAGCAGATTATGCGAATACATTGACTCTCGAGGCTATGAGATGTGGAAGAATTTATAGAAATGAAGGGAATGCAGAACTAGAAGCTAGCCCCTTGATTTCACCCTCGCGAGGGGATGAGGAAGAGCTCGTGAAGGTCTCACCAAGAAGTGCGATAAATTTAATAAGGCAGAGGATTTTGTGCATACCACCCCCACCCACACCACCACTAGCTTCACCACCTTCACCCCCATCTTCCCCCATACCACCTCTGCCACCACCGCGAGTCAATATGGCAAGCACGATAAAGTTGCAAGTATTCAAGGGAATAGGAAATGAAGATCTAGACCAGTTTTGGTTCGTGATAAGGGTTGTATGGTAAGCATAGGGAGTTACGAAAGATAATATAAAGAAAGCAATGTTGGTCAGTGCTCTGCACGATCGCACGCTGACCTATTATATCAAGTATTCTAATGACAATCCGAATCCAGGGGTTGTGGATATCCAAATTGTGTTGAACAAAGAATTTAGCAGGCCAAAGTCAAAGGCACAATCGATTATCAGGTTTAAGAAGATCACAATGCTACTAGGAGAGACTCCCTGGGAGTTGGATCAAAGACTGAAGTGCATAATTTGCGAAGCCAATATGACTTTGTTGGATGGATAACACCACGAATGGTTCGTAGCATCACTAATGTCACATTTGAGGAACACATTGTCACAACAGAGGTTAGTGACTCAAGAAGAGGCCTTGGATATCGCGATGAGGCTACATGAGACCCCGATACAGGATCCTAATATGGGATTTCATCAGATCCAGACACAGTTGAAAAACTTATTCATTGAGATGCAGAGTTTGAAACAAGGCAAGACAACTCACCTGAAGGTGCGCGAGGATGTATGGTGCATAAAGTGAAAGGGTCAGGGACACGGCAAGGACCACTGCTCGGTGTTTGTGAATTACCTCACGGGAGGAGGGTCAATGCCATTAAGACTGGAGGCACAAGCAGGATCTAGCATGACACCTACTTTGTGGTGTGTGATTTATCAAATAGGGGGAAAGCATATTATGGACAACTGTCATCTATTGCAGAAGTACATGCAGAATTCGTAACAGCTGTTTTGTAATTTCTGTAGATCACTGGGATGTGATGAGCACACCTGTAGAAGCTATGAGCTGATGATGGATAGGAATCCCACTTACAGAGTTCAGGCTGAAACATAGCCCCTTGACCAGAACGCAGGGATGGTGCGAACCAGATTTCAGGGGCATGGACGAGGCCAAGGTGGAAGAGGACCTAGAAGAGGTCACAGACAGCTGATATGTTACAATTTCGGAGGGCCAGGACATTATGCCTGTGATTGTATGAATCCAACGCGTCTGTCATGTCTGTATTGTACCTTTTTTGATCATGACATGGAGGATTGTGCCACACTAATAGCTAGGCTACGCGACAAGGGAGCACTCCAACCTTCTACGGCTAGAACCTGCAAATGATGAGGTCTGAGCCACACAAGGAAAACCCTAACGTGAACATTGTGCTCCAAAGTGGAATTATGATAGGGGATGACAAAGGCAAGCAACCTGAAGATAGTACTTGGGTTCGCAAAGCTCTGATAAAAGAACCAGAGTTTGATTTGGAGCGTGCTAAGGAAACTTTAATGGAAGCCAGGAAGAGCTTCGTTGATGCCTCCACTTCAGGAAGTAAAGATAGGTCGGAGCCAGAAATGGATCCATCAATGCTCATGATGTTCCTAGAAACATGCATGAAGCTATTGTGCAATAGTAAGGCTATAAAAGGATTGTAGGAACTCATTAATAGATGCATTGGGACCATGCCAGGAGAACCGCGCGTAGTATGGAAGATTGGAAAGCACACGATGAGGATAGGAAGATAAATGTAGTTGACGGTGCAGATTGGAGAATATGAGATGGACCAAGTGATTTTGGACCTAAGATCGGATGCGAACGTTCTGCCAAAGCAGAAGTGGGAGCACATGGGTATGCCTACACTGCAATGGTCTCCTATCTAGCTGCGAATGGTGAACTAGCAAAATATAATAATGGGGAGATTGCAGGGAATCACAGTGGATATTGAAGGAGAAAGTGCGCTAGTAGACTTTGAAGTGATAAAGATTGTAGATGACAACAATCCCTACCCTACATTATTAGGAATAGATTGGGCCACTGACATGAACGGGGTGATAAACCTAAAGAAGTGCAGGATGATTTTTGAGAAAGTCCCTGCGTATAGTAGTACCTTTGGACCCTGCAGAAGGATCGTGCTACATAGAGCAAGTGCATGAGTATGAAAGCGACGATGACTTGGACTGCGTCTATAAGATAACCACGTGTGAATAGGACTGGATAAATCCAACCGTATATGGACGGATATCATGGGAGCGCGAAAGCTCCTGTACATCAGATTCTGACGAAGAGATAGAACGATGGCAAAACCAATTACACGAGGTAACCACACTGAACTGTAACATGATGACGCGATCATTGCACTGCGTATCAATGAAAGTAAGGGATCTACCTACTTATGATGGGTTAAGTGAGGTAGATGTTTTCCTGAATAGATTTGAAAGAGAGGTGCTAGAACTGCAACGTTTTGAGGCTTTGAAATGGGTACTATACACTATGCCTGTGAAGTGGTGGGGTACGAACCAAGGAAGCTTTGAGGACTAACGCGAATGTAGAAGAATGATGCACATGCATTTTGGGAAGCCTCAGATGCGTCTTAAAAACAATTATGACGGACGAAATGATCTGCACGCACATCTGTCCATGTGGGTACATGCATATGCGAAACAACCTACACAGATGCACATGTACTTTGCGTTCGGGAACATGGTAAATAAGCAGGTGTTGGCAAGGTAATTGCATGAATTATCCCTCCAGATGAGATGACGAAGTGTGGAAAGAATGAGTGTGTAGAAGGCTACCCACGCAGAAGCCTTTAATGAAGTATTAGAAGCAGTGAACAGGGTATATAATGCACAATAGAGTGATTGGGACCTGCACGTACCAGTAATTCTATGGGCTTATAGGACAACGTGCAAGAAATTGACGAGGTAGATGCCTTCTAGGTTGACCTATGGAACAAACACTATAGTTCCAATACAGCATAGTATGCCTAGTCTACGCATAGCACACCAATAGATATGATGGCTTGCAGAGCTGTGGAGAAAGGAATAGTGCAGTTTAACGGAGAAGAACGCTTGGGACCTGAGGAAGAAGTTCAACATGGTGATCTTAGGCTCCAAGAAATCATGAAAGAAAATGTACGATTAAGGGAGAAAAGCGCTCTGGTGGAAGCAGAAGTCAAGAAGCTTGAGGAAGAAATAAAGAAGGAATTTCTTGATAAGAAAATCGCGCTGATAAAACAGGCTGTGCACGATCATATTGACGAATTTGGGGACTACCGTTGGGAGTTGATCAGCATGATGCCTTGGATTGGACCGTATATTACTAAAGGGATCACCCATGCTCGCACAATGCAGATGGTGAAGTGCACAACGCAAACAGTAAAACCAAAAGGAAGATTTGTTCTAAGAAAAGTGATGGATGACCGGTTGGAACCCTATACAGGTGGCGCAGCCACCTGATTAACCGGAGGAAGTACAATCTTAGCACTCCAGGCAGTTGAAAGGAGGTGTGAGACTATAAACTACTCTTCTTGGGAGTTGCACGATGTCGAGGCTACACGCAGAAGAAAAGTTCCACAAGGTCTGTGACCGCGTAAGTGGTGCCACGCAGGTTGGCTGGAAAGTGACCATTGTAGTCACTATTCACGATGTGATGCTTGACTTGAGACCAAATGGAGTGGGTAGCAGGCATTTAAGATGCATTTTATGGGAAATATTTGGGAAAATCTGCTGCTAAGGGAGCATTAATGGACCAGATTTTGGGGGAACGATTGAATTCAAATTCAAAAGGTGCTATAAATTACAAAGGGCTACCCAGCAAACAACACTTGGTCATTTGCGAATTGAGTTGTCGTGCACCCCGAGTATTCCGAACCAAGACCTGTTTGCCCTGTGGAGAGCGTTGGTTGAGCACCTAAGTGAACAGTTGAGAGCTTTCTGGACGAACAAGATGGCAACATCTGAAGAAGCTAGGGAAATTGCAGAGATGACCGCTGAAGAGGCCGCGCAGGCCCTGACCATAAAAGATGCCCCTGAAGGCGCCGGGATTGTTGCAGAAATCCCTAAATCACTGTACAAGCTGAGACCAAATAAAGATAAACAACCAATGATTCTGGTGCATGTGTCCCCTCGAAACCCACTGCGAGCCAGATTAACCATGGAGTAAAAATGGAAAGTGGTTAACCTGGAAACTGACGAGCAGGAAGAAGGCCTTGAGGATTTCATCATTGAAGAGGACGAGGACGAGGGCATGGAGGAAGAAACCTAGGTTGCGCACCCTCCAACAAAGCTACTTGCGTATGTTCCCCCACAGAAGGGGAAGGGAAAAGTGCCCAAGGACCTCGATGAGAGCAAGAGCTCTCTGTAGAGTTTGCTCCTCCCGGACGATATCATTTTTTAGGGTGTGCACCTGGGATGGGTGTCGAACTTGAAGTTTGAATATTGGGATCTCACTAACCACGAGAAATTCCCTCACCTAGAGATCGCACATATCATGAAGTCGAAGTAGATCACGACGGGAGTTATAGAATTGGAGCTGCGCAAATGGTTATGCGGAGTTGAAATGGCAGGGTTATTAAACCTACTATGGGTGCCGCGTTACCATCCTGCCCCAGTAACGATCTTTGTCATCAGGTAGTTCCTCTGCCTAGTGCATGGTCGGTGTTTGTGGCTAGAGGAGTCCATCCCTATCATGGACCACCTAATCCATCGCATTACCTGGCTCCCGTGTAAAGGAGAGGACCCTACAGACATTTTGGAGGGTAAGAACAATGATTTGGCCATCGCGGAGGCCATGAAAAAGAAATACAAGTCACAAAAGAAGAAAAGGGGCTATGCCATATCTAGCATCAATAACAAAGTAGTCAAAGTTGTGACCCAAATACTGGCAGGTAAGTTCATGGGGAAGTGCCGCGCAGATGAGGTACCTGCACCGGTGGTGGCACTTGCTGAATAGTGCACAGAAGGGGTCCAGTTTAACTGGTCCAAATTCTTATGCAAATAATTTCTGGAGAATTGTCGTGAGGCACAAGAACAAGGAAAAACATTCCACTATGCATGGCTTCTGCTGTCCATAGTGCTAGTTTCGAGGCAATTGCCGAAGGATAGCCAATTCCCCACAATTGCAAGGGATCTCCCAGAGGCCGCAAAGTACGCTTCGCTGTGGGCCACTAAGGACATTAACTAATCCGCAAAAGTAAAATATTCTGGGTGTTCATGGAGATGAACATCAGAATGGGGATTAACCGCAAGCCTTGGTTATCATCCACTGTCTACAACAATGTACAATGTTTCACAGAGTTTAAAGTAGACTTTCATCATATCTATCTCGAGGCGCGTAAGGACCCTACCAAAAAATGGATCAAGCTACCCTACATAGCCACAGATGATGTGATCTTTGAAGTACTGGAGACGTGGCCACCGAAATGGCGTGGCCCAGACATCGTCGTGGTAGAAAAGTTTGCTACATAGAAGAAGGAGGAGGCCAAACTGTGCATGGCCCATTCGGTAGAAAAGAGAAGGCAAGAAGCAGCAGCAACAAAGGCGCAGGAGGCGCAGAACACTGCGCAGATAACTGCAGAATAGAAAAAGGCCACAGCAGCAGCACAAAAGGAAGCAGAGAAGGCACGCAAGGGTCAAAGTCGCCTCCACACGAGCAAGAA